>CM072998.1:64035692-64661269 GCA_037038555.1 Rhynchonycteris naso | reverse complement strand
AGTAGTGCACACAGAGGTTGGCTCCCACCTACTTAGGCACACAGTGCCTGTGCCTCAGTCAGAGCTGGGAATGCAGGAATGCACTTTGAAACCTGTATTGCCCCCATGGAGGTACTCCACCCGGACAGGTCCAGGCCTAAGGATTCCGACCCTTGCTCAATTCCAGTGCTGTTGGTTGCAGAGCCGGGAATACACAAAGACGCTGGTAATTGTCTTTGAGGATGTTCACCACTTATAATCTTGGGCTAAACCCTCTAGCCCGCATGTGCGTGTGCCCACACCAGTGGTGTCTTGTGGAGCCACTCATACACTGCCTGTGATTGTGGAGCCCGGAGCACACAAATCTACCAGCGCCCGTGCTGGCTCCCATGGGCATTCGCACCAGTAACCTTTGTCAGAGCCTGTCGCACGTGCTCACCCCATGTCCATGATCTCAGGCAAAGCCAGCACGTTCTCTCCTCTGCTTGATCATCCACCCTAACCTAGCTTCTTCCCTCTGCTCCAGACCTTCAGCTTTGCTCAGTTCCAGACAAAAGTGGCCCTTCCTCAGATCAGTGAGGAGAGCAAAATACTCTGTTCTCTGTCTTATTTCCTTCAGAGTTATTTATATATTCAACCTCCTTTTTTCCCAATCATAC
This sequence comes from Rhynchonycteris naso, assembly GCA_037038555.1. Lineage (NCBI taxonomy): Eukaryota > Metazoa > Chordata > Mammalia > Chiroptera > Emballonuridae > Rhynchonycteris > Rhynchonycteris naso. The sequence continues at coordinate 64,660,631 of CM072998.1, read as the reverse complement.
TTTTGTCTGGTCTGTGTATATTTCAGGTGCCCTGATATATTTTTCTCTATCTTTAGTTGTTGAATTTGTTGAAATTTCAAGGAGAGATGTTGGGAGCACCCCTCGTGGTGCCATTTTCTCTGACCATCACTTACTTTAAGGTTCATGCTACTATTCAATTGGTGGAGTCAGACCAGACCTTGGTTCAGCAACTTCTTGCACTCTAGATAAGAAAGAATTCAGAGCCAAAGCTCAAATTGTAAGAAGAAGGTTATTTAGAAAGTCACACAGGTAGAAGTGAGCTGTAGAAAAAATGGGCTCAGGAAACAAGTTACAACAAAAGAAGGACCCGTGGAGCTTAGAGGAGAGAAGGGTAAAGGTGAGGGAGCATGCTGGGACCCTTGTCCTAAGAGTTATTGAGAGTGGAGATTTTAGGGGAAGTCCTAAGGGAGAATTTCAATGGAATATTCATCAAATCGCCAGATGTGTCCTTTCAAGGTCATGGTCTCCACTGATTGTCAGCCCCAGGGAAGGGCATCATTAATCAAGTCAGCTAGGCTTGAGCTCAACCGTGGCACTCCTTGTGTGGTTTTGTTGCTTTTCTGGGCCTGGAACGGAAACACAACTGAGACCCAGGTGTTATTGTTAATGGTTAATGCTTACATGAGTGGTCCTGCAAGAACTCACATGGAAATTGCAGAAGGCCACTCTTCACACCCTTTCCCCGCTTCTAAGAGGGTCAACCAGATGACTAGTTACATGCAAGGGAAAGAAGGGTCAGGGGAGTGTTTTAACCACTTAACCAATGGCTATGAAAGATCAGGTGTTCTAAACCACATGACCAGTGATATGCTAGTGGAGAAAAACTTACCCTGTGGGGAAAATCCTTATTTTCCCAATTGGTAAGCATCTGGAGCTTTCCAACCTGGTGACCTTCCGTACTTAACCTAAGGTTCTTGCTTTACTCACGTCTGTCTAACTGCCTAGCACAAAACCAAAACTAGATTTAATAACTGACCAAATTTCTCTTCCAAGTTATTTCAGAAAAATATTCTTAATAAAACAATCTACAATTTTCTGGTAAAGCACCAGTAAGGTAAACTTTCATGTGAGTCCTCTCTATTCCCTCTCCCCTATAGAGAGAAGAGACAATCTGAATGATAAAAATCCTAAAAGATAGCCTGGTCTAAAAAAATTAATGCTTTATCTTCTTTTCTTAATGGCTCCCTTGCTCCACCTCTCTTTTTATTAAAAATCCTTCTTGTACAAATTCTCTTAGCATGCTCTTCTATTTGTTGGAAGTGATGCTGCCTGAGTCATGAATCATTTAATAAAGGCAGTTAGGTTTTCAGGTTTACTCTTTGAATTTTTTTAACTCTCTTTAATTGATATTTTAGTATTACTTACACCTCAAAGTGTCAAAGTAAAAAGCAGTATGAAGTAACACAATTTTATAAATTTGACAAAACTCTGTGACTGCATAGCCAACAATCTCTCTTTTGTTTTTACTAACAGAGTGTATTTGGGATAGTTTAGCATGGTAGGGTTGTTGAGAGTCACTTTTTGATATTACCACTGAACTAAGTAGATATCATGTTTTTCACTCCATAAGACAGACCTGACCATAAGGCACATCTAGGCTTTTAGAAGGAATATTAAGAAAAAAATATTCTGAATCAAACGGTGTGTTAAAATATTTAATAGAATATACCACAATAATATTTCAACAATGTAAACGCAACAGCAGTATTAACAATCATTAGCACTTATTAACAAATGAGAAAGACTTCAATGTTCAAATACTCTTTTAGTTGTCCAAGAACTTGTAGCAGCTAAAAAAAATAAACATCTGCTCCATAAGATGCATAGGCATTTGCCCCTCAACTTTTGGGGAAGAAAAGTGTGTCTTATGGAGCAAAAATACGATATTTCATTATGTTGAGAATGAGCAACATATGAACATTATGTTGAATGGTATGAACATTAGTTTCCAATGGTGTTAGAATTGTGAAGAATTTGTTTCCCAGAATTAAGGACACATTGTATTTTCTGTGAAAAAGTTGCAACAAATACTCATTCTTGTCCTGTACTTCTCCTTTTCTTATCCTTAATTATTTTTTCCTGCTCCATTTCAAATTTTATAATTGTGTCAAATTCCCCTTTACTCCACAACCATACCCATATTAATACCTTAAAATATGCACCAGAACCTGTGCCTGCAGCAGCGCAGATGCTTTCAAACCAATTGAGCATTGACTGTAGGAGGGGAAGAGAGAGAAAGAGAGAGAAAAGGAAAAGGGTCAGAGAAGCAGATGGTCACTTCTCCTGTGTGCCCTGACCGAGAATTGAACCTGGGACATCCATATGTTGGGCTGACCGATGCTCTACTACTGAACCAACCAACCAGGGTCAAATTTCCTGTTTTATTGCTCAATTTGTCAACATGTTTTAGCATAAAATATATTCAATTTTCCAAATGTGATTAAGCTAAACATACAGACTTTTGACATGTAGATTGGTTTAAGTCATTAAGGAAAAGCCCTCAAATGATTTTGCCTAGTAAAGCATTTCTCCTTTATTTTTTATATATAAAGAATAAAAGTCTATCAAAATATGAAATTTCAGTTAATTTTATAAAAGTGCTGATTCTTTATTCCTTAGCTTAAGTGACAGAATCTATGTTTAAGAAAACCTCATAATGTCACACCTATCAGGTGTGCCCGTAAAAACCCAACACCTACAATACTCGTTCATTAGACTATTGTGACAAATTAAACCAGTACATGATACAGTCACTTAGCAAAAACTAAAGCTGAACATTTTATAGGCCTTTTATATAATGATTATACTCTCCTTAAATTTTTTCTCTGGCACTAGCTGACAAAGACCTTGAATAGCCACAATCAATCTTTGTTCACTGGAAAATTTAAATGTTTTTATACAACTGATTACATCAAGTTCAGAATAAAACTTTGACATAACTTTATTCTTGCTAAAGACTAACTGTTTTGGTTTATTACTGCTTTTTTTTACAAATATATAATATAATTCTAAAGCTGCATTAAAATTTGTTGTTAAAGATTTAATTTTACCCATGGAGATAAATCAGCAAATATATTGCTGTTACAGATGTCAGAGAGCTTGCTGCCTATGTTTTCTTCTAAGATGCTTATGGTTTCCCGGCTTGTGTTTAAGTCTTTTATCCATTTTGAGTTTGTTTTTGTGAATGGTATAAGTTGATGGTCTAGTTTCATTTTTTTGCAGGTAGATGTCCAATTTTCCCAACACCATTTTTTAAAGAGGCTGTCTTTACTCCATTGTATGTTCTTTCCTCCTTTGTCAAACATCAGTTGTCTATAAAGCTGTGGGTTTATTTCTGGGTTCTCTGTTCTGTTCCCTTGATCAATGTGCCTGTTCTTATGCCAGTACCAGGCTGTCTTGAGTATAATGGCCTTGTAGTAAACCTTGATATCCGGAAGAGTGATACCTCCTGCTTTATCCTGCACTGCTGGTGGGAATGCAGACTGGTGCAGCCACTGTGGAAAACAGTATGGAGATTCCTCAAAAAATTAAAAATCGAACTGCCTTTTGACCCAGCTATCCCACTTATAGGATTATACCCTAAGACCACCATAGCACTGTTTGAAAAGAAGAAATGTGCCCCCATATTTGTGGCAGCATTGTTCACAATAACGAAGATCTGGAAACAGCCCAAGTGTCTGTCAGAGGACGAATGAATTAAAAAGCTTTGGTACATATATACTATGGAATACTACTCAGCCATAAGAAATGATGACATTGGATCATTTACAATAAAATGGATGGACCTTGAAAACATTATATGGAGTGAAATAAGTAAATTAGAAAAAAACTGAGAACAGCATGATTTCATACATAGGGGGGACATAAAAGTGAGATTATGAGACATGGACAAGAGAGTGGTGGTTACGGCGTGGGGGGAGGGAGGGAAGGGTGGGATAGGGAGGAGGGGAGGGGCACAGGGGAAACCAGACAGAAGGTGACAGAGGACAATTTGACTTTGGGTGACAGGTATGCAACATAATTGAATGATAAGATGGCCTGGAGATGTTTTCGTTGTACATATGTACCCTAATTTATTGGTGTCACCCCATTAAAATTAATAAAAAAAATTCCTTAAAAAAAAAGATTTAATTTTATAATGTAATCTATCTTTAAAATGTGTGCTCAGATTTAGAAAATGTACAGGCTGTTTTATATATTTACAAATGCTTCATAACATTTTAGAAGTCCTTTACCAAGCACGTACACTCTGACAGATTTTGCCTGTATTTTAAAAATTATTATTTCCATATTAATATATTCATTTGTATAGATAACTTGTTTTGCTCAGGTAATAATGTGTATAGTCTGGTAAATATGTCTTTACTGACTGACTACAAAGCATCTCATACTATAGTTTATTTTACTTGGGTTAAGTAGCTGACTTAAGTAGTTTAAGTTCTAAAAGTAAAAGACTACTTTATAATAAGCATTATAGATGTTTAGATGGCCATAAGGCTTACATTCTCTTTTGGCTGTCAACATTCTTTTAATTCTTGCAATATAATATTTTAGAATGACTGAACATAAAAAAAAAGTAAGGTCCTGATACCATGTTTGGCACTGCATGATAGAGGGGTTTGCAAGAAGTGACTTAGAGTTGTGGTTTTGTTTGACTTGTTCTAAATATTTTGTCTAATATTCTTAGGCAACACTGATTGCATAACAACAGATTGTTCTTGCATTTAGTATCTTGGCCTTTTAACAAAGCACAAAAAATAATAAAACTTTTTTTAAAAAACATGCCATGGACTGGAAACATTATATGTAGTGCATACTTAGAAACACATATGGTGAATATAAAAACAGTGACCTGCATAGCTCTAATCTAACTAGTGAGTCTGTTGTTTGATGGAAATGAATTGAATTGAGAAAATATCCAAGTGTATCCATTCAAGTCAATGAATGTTCAAAATTCTGTAATAAGCAACTGAAGTGTGTCACACGAGCATTCAAAGAAAACAGGTGGTGATTTCAGATTTTCCTAGTGAGGATTACAATCAAGTTGCAATTGTGGCTCTCTCCTGTGTAAAAGCAAATGCAGATTGTTCCTCATAGTCATGCTCTGCTGGTAGTCTATTTGCTGCAGACACTGCCATTTCAAGCGACTTCTCCTTTAGAGGCAGATAAATTCATCCTTTGCCAAGGACATTTGTAATTGTTAGAGTCTTTGCTGTTTTCTTTGACTGGGGTGAGTCAGCTATTTGACTGAACAGTGAAAAAATGCTCATACATTCCTTCTTTCTTCCTGTAGCTGTAGCTTTCTTTCATGCTTTGTGAAATGCCTCCTGCTAATCAAAGCCAAACAGTGTATAATGGACTTTAGTGAAAGCTGAAAGGTATTTATTCCAAGTAGTAAGCATTTGTGCAGCTTGTGATTTAATCCTTGCTATTTGTTTTCCTATATTATGTGATTGACAGAATGAGGCAGGCACGATCAATTTTTCTTATTAATACAATGCCATGCACTTTGATTTTCTACGTAAAGAGATTTCAAAGATTAGGTGGTGTCATCAAGAAAATGATTAGTTTTCATAAAGAAAATGCCAAATGCATTCTCTTTCAGGGAAGATAGCTGAGGCCGAGAGGTTTAATGGAAGAATCAGGGACTTTGTAACCAGCGAGACCTGGGAATAGATTCAGCCGTCTAGTTTACATGCCTTAGACATGTATCTTAGCTACGGTATTATTCTAGAAGGTACTTTATCCCCCCAACTCATCTTACCATGTTTAGATTTTTGAATCAGTATCAATCTACTGACAAATATTATAGTTATATTTTGCAGCATTTTCTATTTCTCATGATAATAAAATAGTATATATCTTACAATGAATAAAACTAGTTTAAGATTCGCTGACATATGACAATCTTTATAAGCTTCTGTTTCATCATTGGAAAATATATTTTGATATTTACTCTTATTTACATATTTTTTCTGCAAAATTGAAAAGAAAAAGATATATTTGAGAAGACTAGTTATTTGTAAAAATCATACATTTTAAACAAAGTTTTTAAGAAAAGTTTCTCAAAATATTAGATTTTTGGTTAAAAGCTGAACAATCATAAATGAATAAAAATTCCAAAATGGCTATATAAATGGAAAAAAGAATAGTGAGAAGAAATGACAAAAAAAATAAAGCAAACATTTTTCCCCGAAAGGAGCACTTGAATTGGAAAGGAATCTTAACAAAACCCCAAGGAAATCCTAATTCCTGTCGAGGACAACTTAATTATTTTCTTTCTCTTTTTCTCTTTATCTCTCCTCTCTTTCCCTTCTTCCCCTAATTGGTTGAGATTTCCTTTGTTACTTCAATCATGATCTTGCTGATACTTCAGATTTATAGTTTGTTCCTTTAATCTCTGGAAATATTCAAAGCAGTAATGAAATAAAGCTAAAATAGCTCTTTTATTTGGTTTACGTTGTTAGAGAGATTCAATATATTTTGTGACTTATGATTTTGAAGAAGTTTAATTTATCTAGAAAACATTTTTTTAAAAAATATTAAGGATTTTTATTTTTCTCTTTTTCATCTTTTTCTTTTTCTTATTGCTTAGTGGGGTTTTTTTGCACTCATTAGTTCAAAATTTTAAAAAATGACAGATAAGGACAGGAGACATACATCTCAGCACTGACCTTCGCAGACCCAAAATTAACCACTAAGACAACTTACACATACACACACATGCACACACACAACCCACCCGTAAATTACTTGTGCATATAATATAAAAAGCTCAAGTAAAGAATCTAACATTGTTTATTTTAGCTCTACAGTAGAATAAAATTAGTTAAGATCATGAATAAAAGTACAATTTTTTTACATGCCTTTTACTGATGATGACTGATGAGACATCACATACAAGATACTATATCTCAGACTAGCTTTACAATGTAGAAAAAATTCTGTATGAGATAATGGCTATGTCCCAATGAATAAATCAATGTATAAAAATATGTAATTCTCTGTAATAACTGATAATAACATGAAATAAATTAAAATTATGAAAATGGTGGATCTGAATAAATATAAATAATGCTTTAAATCTATTAAGAAATTACAGGTTAAGGATCCAAAATGGCAGCAAAGTAGATGGTTGCTACACACACTTTCTCCCAAGACCTAAATAATTGTATTACAAGTAAATTACAGAACAATTACTCTGAATAATCAACAAAAAAATAAAACACTGAAGAGAAGTCTTATAACCAAGGATTTATAGAAATGACTTTGAGACTCACTGTGAGGGCATAGATGTGAAAAGGACTAGTCCTGTTCCCAAAGATGGTTGCTGAGATTCTGGAGGGATATCTTCTTTGAAAAGGGTATCCCGAAGAAATGTGAGGTCTCAACTCTATGCTGGGCTCCCCAGTCCAGAGCACCAGAACTGGGAAAAGGCACTCACATCACATTTAACTGTGAAAATCAGTGGGGATTTGTCTTCCATAGAGAACTATAAGTCTGCTAAAGATACAGGTGCCCTCTTAAAGGTTCAATGTAAAAAATCTCATTCACAGCCACTCACCCTGGGCTCTAGTGGAGGAAGGGCAGAGCAGACTACAGTCTTGTAAGGAAAGAGTAGGTTTTTGGCTCTGGAGAGAGCTGAAGTGACAAATGCCAAGATCCTTAGGCTGAGTCCCACACCCATATGACAAATGCCAACTTTCTTGGGTGGAACTCCCCTCCATGTGACATCAGCCCAAGAAGAAGCAAAAGCCCCATCTCCTGGACTCCCTTTCATCCCTCTCTGTAGAGCTTGTGCCCTGCTGAAGAGTTAGTTGCCTGTTCAGTCTATAGAGATCTTAGCAGACTCAGTGAGTGTCAGTGACTGAGTTGTGTGGCTTTGGGGTAGAGAGCTTTTACTCCCCTTAACTGTGAGCTTGGCTGGCATCACCCCCTTACAGGAAATCTGCTAACCCCATTTTCCAGCTCTCAATGGTCTCACCTTCCCAACACCTGATGGCTCCTCCCTGTCAAGGTTTAGGAAGAATCCAGAACAGACTGAGTTGTGTAGCTCTGGGATGGGAGCCACTCCCCTCATCTTTCCTCAAGATGTACCAGTACCTCCTTTTAACGAGAGATCCATCAGTCTAATCTACTGTCTCCCAACAGCCTGCCCTGATGAAATCAGGCTTCTGGAAGAGTGTGGGAAAGACTGAGTTGTATGGCTATAGAACAGTGGTATTTTTCCTACACACATTTGACGAGTACAGAGCCTTCTCTTCACACAGTCAAATCTTGGTCTGTTTAGTCTTGATAAACTGCTGGGTTCACCTTGATAACTCCCTCAGACCCTGTCCCAGCAAGCAGGTGGAAGCTAGACTTGGCATATCATGGGCCATTTGCATGTATGAAATGTAAGAAATATTTTAAAATAAAAGTGAAGTTAAAGAAAGCAGTGTGAACCACTTTAAATATATAGTATACATATATTAGTGAAATACTGATGATGTTTATAAAAGTAGAGTTGGAATAATTTCTTCAAAAACATTTTTGTAGCACATATCAAAGCATTTAAATATGTTTATACCACTTGTCTCAGTAATACTGTTTCTACAAATATATCTAAAATATATACTTATGGTTATACAGAGAGGTTTGATTAAAAGATTGATATATCCCTTCACTCTGACTTACAATAGCAAAAACTGTAACAGTAGCAAATGTTTGACAATCAAAGAGTGATATATGATATAAATAATTATATGTCTTTACACTGGATTATTATTTTATTAAGAACATAAATAAAATTATGTTGCATATCAATATTGTCAGGTTCAAGTTTCATATTTTCTCAAAAGTTCTTTTAGAGATCATTGTCCACAAAGATATTCCTTTTAAATTTTAAGCATTTTTATTTGTACTTGTCTGATTACATGTTTCTTATACACTGGAGCATATTTAATATATAGTATATATCTATTTCTCTCAAATAAAGCAAAAAATATCCCTTTATACCTTTTGGATAATTATACCTGAGAAAACAGGGTTGGGTATAATGGTGGATTAGCACAGTCAATCTAGAAATCAATGTGGCAAAACCTATTCAAATAAATATGTGATCTAAACATTCAAGTCCTGGATATATTAACAAAAAAATTTTTTACACATTTCCTAAAGGGGATTGTATGGTATGTGATATTAGTGAGTTAGAATTGATTTGTATTCATATCTAGAAAAGGATTGGATAAAATTTGGTAAGAGAACATTATGTAATACTTCACTATAGTTAGAATCAGTGGATTGAATACAGCTATAAACATAAATGGACTAAAAGGCAAATAAAAAGTAGATGAATCTATAAAATACTTTTTCAAAGAAACTCAAATTACAAACAAAACCATTCATTTTCCTTTCTTGTGTACTATGCATAAAGGTCACTGTGGTCATTCTACTCTATACCAGCCTATCTTTGTACAACTGTATGTAGGTAAGCATGATTTTAAATGTTTTAATGATTGTTAAAGGAAATAGGAGAAGAAACAAGAGGAGGAGGAAGAGAAAATAAACAGGAGGGAGAAGAGGAAGAAAACAAGAAGAACCTTCATTATTTACTATTTGGAACTTTGCAGAAAATGTTTTGCTGGCCTTTGTTATAAACAATTATTCAAGGATTTGGGTCCTTTCTATCGCACTGTGTTATGATTTCCAATCTGCAACATTAGAACAATTACTTTTAGGGTTTCTTTTTTTTAAATTTTATATATATATATGTATTTAAAGGGACAGAGAGAGAGTCAGAGAGAGGAATAGATAGGGACAGTCAGGAACGGAGAGAGATGAGAGGCATCAATCATTAGTTTTTCATTGCTATTGTGATACCATAGTTGTTCATTGATTGATTTCTCATATGTGCCTTGACCAGGGGGCTACAGCAGACCGACTGACCCCTTGCTCAAGCTAGCAACCTTGGGCTCAAGCTGGTTAGCCTTGCTCAAACCAGATGAGCCTGCGCTCAAGCTGGCAAACTGGGGGTCTTGAACCTGGGTCCTCTACATCCCAGTCTGACACTCTGTCCACTGCGCCACCACCAGGTCAGGCTAGGGTTTCTTAAAATACAGATTGCTGGCTTTACCTTGGAGTTTCTCAATTAGTAGGTCTGCTGTGGGTCTAAGAATTTGCAATATTCACAATTACTAATGATGTCCAAGGTGATGCTAATGCTGAATATTTGGGACAGGACTTTGAGAAGCAATGCCTTAGAGGATTTTTGTTATTTGTCTAGTTGAAAATGTAGAACTGCCATGTCTGGGTAACAGAGAGCACAAAGTGAGAAAAAGAAACCATCTCATATTTAAAAGTTCAGATCTAACAGTGTTCTTCACTATTTCCCAACAACAGAGATCATGGAAAATGTAGTATATGATTCTATGACCCTCAAATAAAGTTATAATAATTTATTTTTGTAAAAAATCAGCAATGTCTACCACTATATCAGTTACATAAATTAAAAGTGCATAAATGGTGTTCATTCACAAATCAACACACAATAAATGCTGGTGAGGGTATGGAGAAAAGGAAACCGTCCTGCACTGCTGTTGGGAATACAGACTGGTGCAGCCACTGTGGAAAATCGCATAGAGTTTCCTCAAAAAATTAAAAATGGAACTGCCTTTTGACCCAGCTATCCCACTTTTAGGAATATATCCTAAGAATACCAAAATACTGGTTCAAAAGAAGATATTCATTTCCATATATTGAAGCATTGTTTACAATAGCCAAGATCTGGAATTGGCCCAGTGTCTGTCTGTGGATTAGTAGATTAAAAAGCAGTGGTACATATATACAATGGAATATTATGCGACACTGAAAAAGAAATATTACCTTTTGTGATGGCATGGATAGACCTGGAGATTATTATGCTAAGTGAAATAAGCCAGGCAGAGAAAAACAAATATCATATGATTTCACTTATATGTGGAATCTAATGAACAAATTGAAATGAGGGATGGAATAGAGGCAGAGACTGGGTCACAGAAAGCAGAGAGAGAGTTGTCAGAAAGAAGGGGGATGAGGGGATAGGATCAAAGAAGGTGATGGAAAATTATTTATGCATAACACATAGATACAGATAACAGCAAATCCCAAATGGAAGGAGGGAAAGGAGCAAAAGGAGGGGGTAATAATGAGGGACAAGGAGATGGGGTGAGGGAGTTATATATATTGAGTGGGACATTTGAATCCATGTTAACACAATAAATTAAAATTAATACAAAATTTGAAAAAACAAAAAATAAAAGTGCATGAACACAAAGTAAAGATATCCGGAAAAAGACATGCATATTAAATAATTAAATAGATTGTCTAAGTGGGAAAAGAAATGTGTGCACATGTAAAATTTTCCATAAATTATATAATGAGAACAAAGTATTAACTATAATAATTAATTCAATTATCTGTAGCTGAGATTTTTTTTATTATATTTTATTATTATTAATTCTAATGGGGTGACACCAATAAATCAGGGTACATATGTACAATGAAAACATCTCCAGGTTATCTTATCATTCAATTGTGTTGCATACCCATCACCAAAAGTCAAATTGTCCTCTGTCACCTTCTATCTGGTTTTCCCTGTGTCCCTCCCCTCCTCCCTATCCCACCTTTCCCTTCCTCCCCCCACCCCGTAACCACCACTCTCTTGTCCATGTCTCATAGTCTCACTTTTATGTCCCACCTACGTATGAAATCATGCAGTTCTCAGTTTTTCTTTTTTTTTTGATTTACTTATTTTACTCCGTATAATGTTATCAAGGTACATCCATTTTGTTATAAATGATCCAATGTCATCATTTCTTATGGCTGAGTAGTATTCCATAGTATATATGTACCATTGCTTTTTAATCCACTCGTCTTCTGACGGACACTGCGGCCGTTTCCAGATCTTCGCTATTGTGAACAATGCTGCCACAAACATGGGGGTGCATTTCTTCTTTTCGAACAGTGCTATGGTGTTCTTAGCGTATATTCTTATAAGTGGGATAGCTGGGTTTATCTCCACGGACAAATGAAATAAAAGACAAGATAAACAAATGGGACTATATCAAACTAAAAAGTTTTTGCACAGCTAAAGACAATAAGAACAGAATAAAAAGACAAACCACACAATAGGAGAACATATTTGACCACACATCTGATAAGGGGCTAATAACTAAAATTTATAAAGAACTTATAAAACTCAACAACAGGAAGACAAACGATCCAATCAAAAAATGGGCTAAAGAAATGAATAGAAATTTCTCTAAAGAGGACATACAGATGGCCAATAGGCATATGAAAAAATGCTCAACATCACTAATCATTAGAGAAATGCAAATTAAAACCACAATGAGATATCACCTCACACCAGTCAGAATGGCACTCATCAGCAAAACAACACAGAATAAGTGCTGGAGAGGATGTGGAGAAAAGGGAATCCTTCTGCACTGCTGGTGGGAATGCAGACTGGTGCAGCCACTATGGAAAACAGTTTGGAGATTCCTCAAAAAATTAAAAATCGAACTGCCTTTTGACCCAGATATCCCACTTATTATTATTTTTTTTTTACAGGGACAGAGAGAGAGTCAGAGAAAGGGATAGATAGGGACAGACAGACAGGAACAGAGAGAGGTGAGAAGCATCATTCATTAGTTTTTCATTGCCGTTGTGACACCATAGTTGTTCATTGATTGCTTTCTCACATGTGCCTTGACCGTGGGCCTTCAGCAGACTGAGCAACCCCTTGCTGGAGCTAGTGACCTTGGGTCCATCCTGATGAGCTTTTGCTCAAGCCGGATGGGTTCACGCTCAAGCTGGCGAGCTCAGGGTCTCGAACCTGGGCCTTCCGCATCCCAGTCCGACGCTCTATCCACTGCGCCACCGCCTGCTCAGACTGTAGCTGAGATTTAAAATAAAAAATCAGTCCTTCTACAAATAAGCTTTTAATTTAATACTTAATTACTATCACAGTTAAAAAAATTTTCCATGAGTAAAATTGTCAAACAAGGAGTGAATCACTGATTATTCAGATAGGTTTGTTATTGGTTGAAGTAGTATAACTAAAATGTTATGCTAATGTAGCACTTTGTGGTAGAATCAACACTAGTCTGTATTATAGAACTTCTCTCGAATCCTAAGTCTGATACTTAAAAGTCACAGGAGATTTGATAATTTCTCATTAATAGAAAATTAAACAATAAGAATAGTAAGTGGCATTTCCTGAAAGCTTACAGTACACCAAGCATTATGGCATTGAAAATTTAGTGTGCATTCACTCTTTAATCCTTAAAATAACCTAATGGAATAATACGTACTATTATACTCACTATTTAATTTATCAGTAAACTGAGGTATATATAACAAATCATTTAAAATCACTAGTTAGTAAAAGAGCCAGGTTTGGAGTTTATGCCAGCCTGATTAATGAGCCTGCACTGTTTTAGCCACTATATAAAACTTGTCTTCAGAAAAGGAGAATGCTGTTAACAGCTGTAAAAATGAGGAAGCAACTTGCATGTGCATGCATGCACACATGCACACATACACACAAGATGAATGTACTGTATATAAATACAGAAAAGCATTAGTACCTGAAAGAAAATAAGTGTTGTTTTGCTTTGCTCTTGTCAGAGAAAGGAAGGATAAGTCATGGTCACAGAATGAATCAGAATACCTTTTATATTCTCCACAGTCTTAAGATAAGCTCTGCAATTCTGTGATAAGAGAATGGTTGCTTGAAACCAGTATAGTAAATTTTACTTAGAAAATTGTATCTGTATAAGTCAGAGGTTTCTGAATGGCTTCCTTGAATATAAAATCCTGGCATTAAAGTTAAAAATTTATCAAGAATAAAATACCAGGTACTGGCTTCTGGTTTATATTTTCTACATTTTAAAGTAGAAGGACTGTATTGTTTCTCTACTCAAGGAGAAATAAGGGTTATTTCACCCAGGATTGTCAAACTAGTGCATGCTGGCCAAATTTACCCAGTATATAGTTATGTAAATGAAGTTCCATTGGACTACTACTGCACCCAGGATTTAGTAATTGTCTATGGTCGATTTTCTGCTATCATGGCATAGTTGAATAGTCTTCAGTATACAAATACTTACTATGTGGTTATTCCATCAATGTTCAGTGACACTCTCCTAGCCATCTAGGTTAGGTTAAAATAAACACTCAACCCAATTTCAACTATGAGGCAAGAAGGGAGGTTTGCTGAGCATTTATGAAAATAGCATTTAAGCAACAGGTTGAATAGTGTCACCTCAAAATTTAATGTTCTTCTTAATCTTCAAAATGTGGCCTTATTTGGTAAAAATGTCATTGCAGATGTAATTAATTAAAGATTTCAAGAAGAATCTTCCTGAATTCAGGGAGAGTCTTACATCCAACAAATCACATCTTTATAAGAAAAAGAAAGGACAAAAACACATGCAGAGGACAAAATTATCAAAGCAAAGATTGTACTGGTTGAAGTTAAATAGTCAAGAAATATTTTATTAATGAACATTGCAATACAGAAGAGAGGTCAATACTGTCTGACTCAAATTTACTGACCAAAAGATAAGACAGTTTTTAAGAGCTGGGATGAGGTAAGGTGGTAGGGCCATCCAGCTGATGCTGGCTAACTGGCCTTACCCATAGGAAAAGTACAACTTGGAGTAAATTGTCTACAGAAGTTAGGTTAAGATTTGGTTTTATCTTCCCTGATGGTTACATTTCAAAGAAATGACTTCTGGGTCTTTGAGAAAGACATTCCTGAATATTAAAACTCTTAAGAGGTTGTAAAACTGTCATGCAGGACTGTACATCTAAAAGGGGCAGAGAAACAGTTTGAAATTGCAAGTTTTCTAAATGAAAATGTTCTAAGGTAAGAGAGTGGAGGGATTTTGTAGTTTGGTCATCTGGATTCTATAAGGGCTATGGTGAGAGGAAAATCAGGGTCCTAAATACAGAAAGAGGCTAGTATAAAATTTAAGTGGGGCTGAGGGAAACTTTAAGGTTCTATTGGTCAAAGGCCATGTAAAGACAGATGCTGGATTTAATGCTGTCACAGATTAAACAATGTAAGGAAGCACCAGAAGCTAAGAGACAGAGGAAGAATACTTCCCCACAGCCTTCAGACGGACCATGGTCCTTCTGATACTTTGATTTGAACTTCTGAACTATGAGAATAAATTTCTGCAATTTTAAGCCACCCTGTTTATCATGGTTTGTTATGGCAGTCCTAGAAAATAAATGCACTATAGGACACCAGCCTAATTTTTTTCTGTACTATGTGAATGTGGGTTTGAAAGTTCTTGGTAGCAAACTTATGTTGAAATTATTTGACCAACTAGAAGTCCACAAAAGAGAAAACAGGATATTAATGGCATGCATAAAATGTTATATAAAACCAATATAATCAGTTCTGCACTTTCTTTATCTTTGCTGTTCTATCAGGCAACAAATCTCATTTATACTGATGTAAATTAGAAGAGAAATTTAGTTACTTGCAAACAAAAACATCCTAATTGATAGTGTGTACTACATACATTTAAAGAAAGCATCTCTGTATATAGTACAGTAAGAACTGAAATTCTAGAAATCAAAATTGCAGTTATGTTTACTTCCTTATAGTCATTTGGTGTTCTCTAGCCCTATATCAAGCAAAGAAGCCTAAAGTCTCTGTGAACCTTAAGTTTACCAGTAATATCGCCTCAAACAAACGATGTACTGAGAGGATTAAATAGCAATATTTGAGCTATTTGGTAAATTATATAATGTCCTCAAAGTTCTATTTAATTTGCATATGTATATAATAATTTGTACATGTTTATGAGAATTAAATGAGAAAGGAATATGTAATCACACATTAAAGAGTAATAGATTTACTAAGAATTTAAAATCTGCAGGTGCAGTTACTGACTGACTAGATTGGCACCTGTCTCCTCCTATTCATATTTAAATGATAAAATCAATGCAGGTTCTACAAACAAAAGGCACTGTAGATGTATGAAAGTAGTCCTCTGTGACAATGGGACTTTTTCTACTTAAATATTGTCATTATTTATCTGAGTACAGTAAACAAGACTATTCATCAATTTTTGGATAAAAAATATGTTGGAAAAAAACCTAATATGTTCCACTATATAATAAGTAAGCAAATGACCTTGAAAAATTAAAAAATAAATCAATGCCATATAATTATACTTAAAAGGAGCAAATAGAGAATCTTCTAGAAAAAGACTCACAACCTGACCTGCGTTGATGCAGTAGGTAAATCTTCAACCTGGAACACTGTGGTCACTAATTTGGAACCCTGGGCTTGCCCTGTCAAGGCACATAGGGGAGTTGTTTCTTCCTGCTCTTCCCCCCTGTTCTCTCTCTCTCTTTTCTCTAAAATAAATAGGTAAAATTTTTAAAAAATTAAAGGAAAAGACTTATGTTGTCAGATTACCTGATTTCTAGAATTACTAACAGGTATAAAAATTAGAAAAGTGGAAGATATGGGCATGTATTTGACAAATGGATGAAACAAAGTAAGTATAATTAACATCTGATGCTTAACAAATGAGCCAAAGTAATCCAGTGAGGAAAAGATGATTTTCAACCAATGGTATTAGACTATCTCAATATCCATACAAAAACAAACAAACAAAAACACTCTGTAAGACTCTTTTTATGTTTCTTGGTGATAAATTTAATTGAAAGTGAAACATAGGTCCAAATGTAAACGCTGAAACTATTAAACTTCAAAGGAAATACAGAACATCATATTTTCTGGCATTAAGCATATGGTTCTTGGATTGGTTACAGAAAGAAGTTATAAAAAAGAAGTAATAAAAAAGAATACATACATTAGAAATTATTTTTAAAATATGCTCATTATAAGACTCAATTAATAAAAAGAATGGCCAATACACAAACTAGGAGAAAATATTCATAAAACATATAGAGTGTGTCTGTAAAGCCATGGTGCACTTTTGTCTGGTCACAGGAAAGCAACAAAAGACGATAGAAATGTGAAATCTGCACCAAGTAAAAGAAAAACCCTCCCAGTTTCTGTAGGATGATGTGGCAGCATGTGCACATGCGCAGATGATGACATAACACCATGTATACAGCAGAGCAGCCCACAGCCATGCCAGTCGCGGTTTAGATGGTACAGAGGAAAGTTCAGTGTGTTCTCTGGCTCGTTTAATCAGAATCCATGACCAAAGTACAATGTGAATATCAGCGCATTTATAATGAAGCACCACCACATAGGAATAACATTATTCGGTGGGATAAGCAGTTGAAGGAAACTGACATTTGGTGGAGAAACCCCGTTCTGGTAGGCCATCAGTCAGTGATGAGTCTGTATAGGTAGAGGCTATACGGGATAGCTACCTAAAGAGCCCTAAAAAATCTATGCATCTGTGTGCTCGATAATTACACCTAAGCAAGACTACTGTTCATTAGGTGTTAAAGAAATGTCTCTGTTTTATGGGGTACAAATTGCGGCTGTTGCACGCTATCGAACCTGCGGATAGACCCACACATGGCGAGTTTGCTACAGATATGCATCATGAGACTGACAATGATGCCAGATTTTTGCAGAAGATTGTGTTTAGCATAAGGTGACCAGATTTTAAAATTGATAAAGCGAGACACCACTGATGGTGGGGTTCTTGATTAAAAATTTGGTCTATATAGAGCAAAAAAAAATTTTTATAGAATGCAAAAATAGTATTGTAATATATATTTTTTAAATTGGGACTTTTAAAAAATGCCTCGGGACACGGGACAAATTGTTAAAAATCGGGACTGTCCCATCAAAAGCAGGATGTCTGGTCACCTTACTTTAGCGATGAGGCGACCTTCCATATCTGTGGACATGTTCATCTTAATAACGTCTAAATATGGGCTGCTGAACATCCTCATGTCTACATTGAGTACAAACGTAACACCCCTAAAGTGAACGTGTAGTGTGGCCTGATGCATGATAAGGTGATAGACCCGTTTATTTTTGTAGAGCAGTCTGTGACAGCAAACACCTATCCTGACATGTTGGAATTGTATGCAGTGCCACAATTTCCAGAAGGTGTCATCTTTCAACAGGATGACGCTCCTCCACACTATGCCACCATTGTTCGTGAGTTTTTGGATAGAACATTCCCCTGGCAGTGGATAGGCAGGGGTTCTGTCAAGCCATGGCCACCACGATCCCCAGATCTGATGCCCTTAGACTTTTACTTTTGGGGTTATGTGAAGCAACATATGTACATTAAACATATCAATGACATTAATCACTTAAACAGAGAATCATAGATGTTATTCACTCTGTTACACCAGACATCCTTACCCGTGTGTGGCAAGAAATTCACTATAGTTTGGATGTGTGTAGGGCAACAAATGGAGCCCACATTGAACTGCACTGAATAGGTATGAAACTGGGAGAGTTATCCTTTTATTTGGTGCTGACTTTACAATTCTATCATCTTTTGTTGCTTTCCTGTGACCGGTCAAAAGTGCACCATGACTTTACAGACACACTGTACATCTGACAAAAAACTGAATATCCATAATATATATAAAAGCATTACAACTCAATGATATAAAGACAAGTACCCAATACAAAGACCAAATGATTAAAACAGGAACTTCACAAATGTCAAGAAGAACATGAAAAGTTTTGAATATCTTTAACCATTGAAGAAATGCAAATAAAAGTCACAATAAAATATCAGTACATACCCACCAGAATAAAATGTAATAGACTGACAACATTGTTTGTGAGAATATGGAGCAACTGGGACTCTGTACTTTTCCTGAAATAATGCAAAGGACTTAGTAGGAATGCAATACTACACAGCCTCTTCAGGAGGTTCTATTAGTTTCTTTTAAAACTAATCACATATATATTTTATATTCCAGATATTTAACTATTAGGTATTCACCCAATATAAATGGAAATGTATCATAAAAAGACTCTGTACAAAATATTCAAAGCAAGTTTACCAAAAAGATCTAAAAAATAAAACAACCTGAAAATATACCAATATCAGTCATAGAAAAATGGATAAACAAGTTGGATTAATCTATGGATAGGAAGATAGATAGATCAATATGCAATAGAGCATTTGTAGTAAAATAGTAACATTAGAATCTTGCTGGTAGTAAAATTTGCTTTTTCTTGTAAAATTCTTTAATCTTTGTTGCATTTTTGTAAGTTTTCATAATAAAATATTAGGGAGAAAATGGTTCAATAGAAAAACAGACTGCTTCTTAAAGCAATACATGTTAGGTGCTCAGTCTTTCAGACCTTTCCAAATGGTGTGCCTATGTGTTGAGAAAATAAGGGATAGAGAAGAGTTTACTATTAAACAGGACCAAAGGCTTCATAAAAAATCCATAGTAAACTCTGTAAAAGCAGCTCACCCTTGGGGGTTCTTGACAGAAATGGAAGAGGTCAGTAAAGAGGATTGATATGCATACTAGCCAGTAAAATAAACCGAAGTTTCTGGAAGGTTAGAGAGATCATTTGGAGAATAAAATAAATTAAATAATGATCAAGTAAGGTATAAATAAAAAAGAAATATAATTATCAACCTAATGAATACCAAAGTGTTTATATCCACATTCAGTGTGAGAATCATATAGATTGCTCTTTCTCTTTCTCAAATTTTAGGAAGATTCCTGCTTGCCAAGGGGCATTTGCTTTCACATTAGTGTGTTGAGTTCTTGTGTGAATTGGAGTAAGTTTTAAAGAAGTTGTTAGGAAGATTATATTCTCTACTCAAAATCTACAAATTGCTTCTGATTTTACTCAAATGTAAATTAAGATATTTAGTTAAAATCCTCAAAATACCTGGTATCCCTTTCACCTCATTTTTTACTACTTTTATTTAACTTCCTGCATTAAAGAGGCAGCCCTTTTAACTGTTTTTGAAACAATGCAAGGCCTACATGTCAATTGATAACAAAAGATAAAATCCTATAAGATTTTGCATTATTTAGTCTATTTCCTATTACACCATTTTAACCAAGCTCAAATATAAATCTTTGTTAATTCAAGGTATTATTTTACTGTTAAATTAAAATCTGAGCTAGCAGATTTGCCTTAGCAGACAGCTGACCAGACAAGATATACAGATAGCAGTGAACATATAAAAAGGTACTCCACATCATATATTATCAGGGAAATTCAAATTAAAATAATAATGACAAATTACTACACACCTATTAAATGGCTGAAAGTCAGAGCCCTGAAACACTAAATGCTGGTGGGGATGTGAAGCAACAGAGCTCTAATTGCTGGTGGTAATGCAAAATGGTACAACCACTTTGGAATATTCTGACACTCTTACAAAACTAAGCGTACTCTTAACATACAATCTAGTGATCAAACACCTTGGTATATATGTAAATAAGTTGAAAACTTATATTTATACAAAAACCTACACATGAATGTTTACGCAATTTTATTTATAATTGGCAAAACTTCCAAAGAAACAAGATATTATTCTCTAGATGAATGGATAAATAAACTTTTTTTTGTAGTACTTTCAGACAATGCAATATTGATCAGTACTAAAAAATAATGAGATATAAAGCCCTGAATGACTTAGAGGAAACTTTCAGTTATGAAATAAAAATAGCCAACTTTAAATAGCCACCTGCTGTATCATTCCACAAATATGACAATCTGAGGAAGGTAAAACTATGGAGACTAGGAAGGAAAGAGAGAAGAATAGGAAGAACACAAAGAATTCTTAGGGCTGTGAAACTACTCTGTTTGGTGAAGATATGCCACTACCAATTTGTGCAGACCCATAGAATGTTTAACACAAATAATGAACCCTACTGTATACTGTAATCTTTGAGTGATAATAAGGTGTCATTCTAGGTTTATCAATTTTAACAAAGGTACTACTCTACTGGAAGATGTTAATAAGGGAAAGCTATGCATGTGGAGGGTGAAAGTTTATATAGGAAATATCTGTTCTTCAACTCAGTATTGTGAATGTAAAACTGCTTTTAAAAAAGTTCACTTTAAAATGACTAAAATTTAGAATTGCCTTCTAAATCTATTTTTTCCATTAAGATATGAAATACAATAGTGATCACACTCTGCTCCCATGAAGATGTGATGTTAAATATAAAAAACTTAGCATGCATCCACCATGATGTTAAGATTTTCAATTAATTTTATCTTAAAATAGCAATAAAATAAATTAACAATGAATAACTCATATTATAATTACAAATACAATTATAACTTTGGTAATATTTGTTTATTTTAGATTTAAAATATTAAATCTGAATTATTCAAAAGTTTTTTTATTCCTTTTTAAAATTCTCTTAACCTGTATATAGCCACTGTATTTGAAGAAACAGGGCTAAAGCATTAAAAGTTTTATTTTACTTTGATTTCTAATATTCAAACTTCATTTCCACAGAGGGAGAAATTGCAAGGTTGACTGTTAGCTAGTAACCAGGTGTTAGCTATTCACTTTTTTGTTTCTGCCAAAAAGCCAGAAGCAATGAAATAAAATGTCTGTTTTAGTGAGCATACCTACAAATTTCATCACAGGGAGAAACAATAAAATTGGTAATCTATTTTTAATAACAAATATCTTTGGGAATATTTTGGTGCTATAACTTTTTATTTATACATATCAGAAATTTTCAGACTTGTTATGTGTATTTGATGTCAGATTAAGAAACAGACATGGGCCACGTAATGGCATTAAAAATTAAATATAAAAGGTCAATTTAAAAAAATAGTGTATTTAGAAGAAATTATGTGCAATGTATAAAAAGTTAAATACTTTCTTAAACACTTCCAAATATTTTGTGGTTATATCTCAATTAGCCTTGGTATATAATTCTCAAATGTCAGTTTGTTTTAGGGTATAACTATTGAAGATGAGAAAATGTCTTGGAAGACACAGATGTCTTATAACAAATCAATTATTATAAACAGAGAATTTAAATGACAGCATGTTGAATTCTGACCATTGTCCTTATTGCTTTTAAATTTCAAGTCCAACCAATAATGAATATACTATAATAACTCTTCTTACTGCAATGCCCTATTTTTAAATTGTTGTACTTATATGAGGCTGAGAAAAGAATAAGTTAAAGATCACATTGCAACCTGACCAGGCAGTGGTTCAGTGGATAGAGTGTCGGACTGGGATGTGGAAGGACCCAGGTTCGAGACCCCAAGGTCACCAGTTTGAGTGCTGGCTCATCTGGTTTGAGCAAAATCTCACCAGCTTGAGTCCAAGGTCGCTGCCTCGAGCAAGGGGTTACTCGGTCTGCTGAAGGCCTGCGCCTGTGGTCAATGCATATATGAGAAAGCAATCAATGAACAACTAAGATGTCAAAAGGAAAAACTGATGATTGATGCTTCTCATCTCTCTCCATTCCTATCTGTCTGTCTCTATTTATCCCTCTCTCTGTCTCTGTAAAAAAGATCACATTGCGTGAATTTATTAGTGTATCATTAATTGAAGTTGTGTATATAAATTACCTTATTTATTATCAGTAACTATTAATAATTGTTATTAATTATTGGAGGGAAAGTTAATATATTCTAATTTATAGACTCGCTGGACTCTACTCTCAAGTCATTATAAACTGTTAAAAGTACTCAGTAATTGGAATACAATTTTCTTCTTTCTCATCAAACCAAACCTACTAGAGAGACTGGATAAGACTTCTGTGAAATTCATTTTCTACTTAAAGAAATTAAGGTTTCATTGACAAGTAATAACCTCTTCCCTTGACTTTCTATTTTCGGATATCTGCATATAATAACACCAATAACATAAGCTAATCATCAATGACTAAAACACTAATATGTGTGTTAATCAAAAACTAAAACACAACTATGCTTGTTAATCAAAGACTAAAACCAACTAATTAATAAAGTTGATTTAATTAGAGCTGAAAATAATAATATAAACCACAAAATTGCATATCTTTCCAGAAAGAATGCTAGAATTGAGTCAGTAGTGGTTGCTAATCTAGATCCATTGCTCAATACTCATTGTAAGACTGCATAGGGCTTTGATATTTTAGCCATACTCTTTTCCAGTTGATATAATTAATATCATTTTTTACCCATGGCTTGAAAGAGAACAGCAATGTGTTAAATTATCATGAGCATACATCCAGTGCTTAACCTTTCCCATGTTCCAGACCTAAATTTTACACAAAGAGCTGGACCATTTAATTTGATAGTATGACACAATGTTAAAAGTGACAGGCATAAAATTGAATTTCTTACATTACTTATTCTCCCAAATAGTTCTACTTCTAAATTTCTTTCCCTGCTGTTGCTAACACTATTATTTCTGTCACAGGATTCTGAAACATAGAATAATATCTGCCTGTCCTCTCCTAAGCTATTCATAGCCACTTGGTCATAAGTCCCATATATTACCTCATGCTTACATTATCTTAATATGCATAAAAATAGCTTTCAAAATACATAGAATGCTGAGAGTTTAGTGAACTAAGTCATTATATCTCAATTGCATCTAGAATTAAAATTATTCTAGAAAACATCAACAGAAAAAAGAATCAATCCAGTTATTTAAACAACTTATTTATTCTTCAGTTTTATTCCCACCTTCTTCTGAAGCAGAAGACACACAGGTGTACTATCACACACACACACACACACACACACACATTCAACCTCACATTTGTATAGTCATACTCTCCTAAAGAGAATTCAGGTAGAGATGTTTTTATTTAGATATTCAACAAATATGAATACCTCCTCTATGCTAGGCATTGTGCTAATACTAGTAATAAGAGTTTTTAATAGAACAAATTAATTCTATAGTGATAGAACTAATTTCTTTCATAACCTATTAGGCAAAAAACAAAACAAAACACTACAAAGCCAAATAATAATAATATTTCAATTTGTAACAAGTTTGTGTGTAAAACACAATAGACAGAGAGATAATAATGGAGAGGGTAGATAATTCCTTTCACTATTGAGGACCTACATCATAGATGCCACTTGAAAGGTGAAAAGAAATAATCCAAGCGAAGAGTAAAAAAGAAAAAAATCATACAGCAGGACAAATAAGCAAAAAATAGCCTAAATAAAACAAATATTGCTAAAGTGATTGTCCACAGGATTGTATGTGGGTATGTGTAAATGTCTCTCTGTGTGTATGTATCAGGGAGGGCTGTTGGTTTTGACATGAATATTAGTTTTCTAAGGCTGTCATAAGAATACCAAAAATTTAGTGGCTTAAAGAGAGAATTATTTTTTCATGATTCTGGAAGCTAGAAGTGAAAGGCAAAGGTGTTGGTGCCATTGAATTTAGAGGACTCTTCTTCGTGGTTTTTAGATTTCCATTTTCTTCTGTACCTTCACATGTTTTTCCCTTTGCATCTGTGTTTTAATCTCTTTTTATAAGGACATCAGTCATATTGCATTTGGGCCCACTCATCTATCTTTATTTTATGTAAATTATTTTTTAAAGGCTCTATCTTTAAATAAAATCACATTTTTATGTACTGGAAGTTAGGACTTCAACATATGAATCATGGAAGGGGACACAATTTAACCCAAATAGGTATGCACATAATATATGTATAAATATGTGTAGATGTGTATATGTATGAGTTTTGTGTGTATGTAGAAAGAAATGGGTGTATTTGTATGTATATATGTGAATATCTGCATAGGTAGGTGTAAAAGTATAAGAGTAGGTATATGTAAGTGATGTCTGTGTGTGTGCATTTGTATGTCTGTTCATGTGTGTGTAAACATACCACCTTGTAATGGCAAAAGGTATGATTGAAGAGACATGTAAATTCTTTATTGATATAACATCAAAATCTTTATTGATAAAAAAACTCTCAAAGTGATTCTTATACATATTACATTGGGAAAGCATTACAGTGTTAGCAACTAGTAGAGGAGTAAGCCTTTGATAGATAAGGGCATGTGGAACTTCCTCCAATATAAGGGAAAGTAGGAGAAAATGGGTACATAGATCTTGTCATTTGGTTGTGGCATATATATGGAGATGGCCCTGTAAGCTGTATACTATTATCAAAGTCAATTATGCAATGCTGTCAATAGACATAAGAAAAGAAAAAAAAAAGGGATTTTTTAGAATGGAGGATAAATAGGAGATCGTATTGGGAAGAGTGTAAAAGCTAGTATAACTAAAAAAAAGAGCATGTGCTGATAGTTCCTGTGAAATATTTTATGTCAATTTGACAAAATAAATTTGTTATTGAAGTTCATAGTCACAGTTGTGTTTTATCATCCGACAAATTCAGAAAAGAGGACAATGATTGTCAGAGTTCATTAAGACTGAGGTTTCATGAATCAAGTGGAAAGAAAGAGAAACAAGGTAGAGAGGGATTTACAAATAAGAAATAATAATAATAATGGGCTGTGAGATTTCTTCCAGAAAGGAAGACAATGGAAAACAAGCTGGTTTGGGGAGTAAACTTGCAATCTTTCCCTTCACATCTGTGGTATTGTTGCTATGATTTTCTGAAATTATATTAGTTGACTGGTTGTCTGCTTATAGACCTCTAACAGCTTACACAGATTTTACCAAAATTTTGCTTGTCTTTATCCAACTGCAAAATACTCCAAGTTTCATTTTACAGTGACTTATTCTGGAATATGCAATGCACTTTATGATACGACACATTTTTTCTTTTAAAATAACTCTAGCACACATATACACACATATAATTTAAGCCAACCTTCCTGATAATGAGTGTTAGTGTCACTACAAGAAAATGTAAAAGGAAACAGAAATTAAGATAGCAATAAATAAATAAATAAATAAATAAATAAATAAATAAATAAAACACATATCCAAAATCTTAAGATAATGACAGGCACTTAACATTAGTTTCATTATTACTAAGTCCTTGACACTGTACAAAACAGCCTTACAAATTTGATAGTAATATTTTAATGCTTACTTTGTATTCAAATAAAGAAATAAGAAATTAGAGTTCAGTTAATTTGCCAAAGGTTGCATACCTAGCAAACTATAGCTAGAATTATAATTTAGCATATCTACTTTAAAAATCTAGGCTTTTAAAATCAGTTTATTTTATTACTCCCAAGATCCACCTATATACATATACACCCTTAAGAATATAAGTACAAATAAACCCTGTTCTATCTTTATGTGATGCTACTTTAGAATCCAAACTTCAGTATCCACACTTGATTTTGTTTAGTATTTACAGTCACTTGTACACATAGATTTAATGAGTTTTATTTCCAAAAATAAATCACTCTTCCTCTTAGTATTAGAAACAAATATAATCTTCTTGGTCATATATATGCCCAGAAAAATGTATTTGGGAAAGCATTAATTGAGAAATTTATGATTGAAAACAAAAGGATTGCAGAAGAATGACAATACTCTATGATACAGGTAATCATTTTATTGAATGCAAATTATATACAGCAAGACATTTGAATAGTGTTTTTATTTATTTAATTTATAAGTATTGAATTGTTGATTCACCCATTCATGCATTCATTGGTTGCTTCTTGTATGTGCCCTGACCAAGGATTGAACTCAAAACTTTGGCATATCAGCTGATGCTCTACCCAACTAAGCTACTTCTTTGAGGCTTCAGCATAGTGTTTTAATTCTCTCTATACAAACAAGTCTTGAAGATCCTCATCTTTATCTATGAAGTTATCTAGCCTAGATTCCTCCATTTTTTATTTTTCTTTGTGTCTTCCATATTATTTCCTTTCAAATTAGTTTATTATATTGAAATCTAGCAGCAAACTCCAAAAAATTCTCCTGCTTATTTCTGCCCAAGGGAAGTAGTCAATGACATTTTCTGTTTAATATCCACACTAAATCCAAATCTTAAATAATGATATTTGAAGGTTACTTCCTTTTTATCTAACTTTCAAAGGGTCTTCACTAGTTAATTGTCAATCACAGAATTACTTTTGTGTTTTGTTTTTGTTTTCAAATTGGCTGTAAAATTTGAATGAAATTATTTTCCCAACACTCTGAATGAAGGCTGGCACAGTGGCTTTTCTGAACACTAAAATTCATTCCTCCCTCTTCATCCTGCAGCTACTGCTGTTTTGTGTTCTTCTTCCTATTTTCCTCTCCCTCCTCCCTGCCACCTTCTTGCCCTCCCTCTCTTCCTCTTTCTTATTTTAAGCCATTTTATACGTACTCTCAGATGGCTTCCTAGTGATTATATTTAGTGTTTTGATCAAGGTTTACTCTGAGAAACAGAATCATAATCTCATTAGGATTATAGATATATATTTAGATTTGTATTTACATTTATTACAAGGAATTGCCTTATACAACAGCCAACCTTGGCAATTGCAAAGTCCTTTGGAAAGGCAGTCAGGTAGGGGTGATCACAAGCAGGCTAAAACTCCCACAAGCATGTCTGCACTGGAAGTCCATGTGCAGTGGTCAGCAGGAAAGATTCATGGGGAAAGAAGAGCCACTGCAGACCCATAGATTCTCTGGAGTCTTTTCCTTAGTAAAGACCTAAGGCCTTTTTAAATTGACCTTCTTAATGGCTAAGTCAACCCCCTTTACCATAATCTTTTTGATTAACTTAAAGTCTCTGATAAAGGACCCAAATCATATCTTCAAAATCACTTCACATTAGCACATAGATGAGTAGATGTTGGATAATTGGGAGAAGTCATGTCATAAAAGGATCCTTACTACTGTTTGTACTTCAGCTCTCCTAAGAGAATGTTTGTTTGTAGCCTGACCCAAAAGGAATTATACCAGAAAAAATTTTTCTGGGGAATGTAGTTTAGTCCATAAACTATAACATCAAGGAATTCCAAGTCCATGCCTTACCAGGAGGTAGCACAGTGGATAGAGCATCAACCGGGGATCTTAAGGACTCTGGTTCAAACCCTGAGTTTGCTAGCTTGAGCACAGGCTCACCAGCTTGAGCATGAGGTCTCTAGCTTGAGTGTGGGATCATAGCCATAACCCCATGGTCTCTGGCTTGAAGTCAAAGTTCTCTGGCTTGTACCCATGGTGGCGGGCTTGACCAAGGGGTCACAGAATCTGCTGGAGTCCCCCAGTCAAGGCACATATAAAAAAAATTAATGATCAACTAAAGTGCCACAACTACAAATTAATGCTTCTCATCTCTCTCCCTTTCTGTCTCTCTTTCTTGTGTATGTTTATTTCTCTCTTAAAAAAAAAAAGAAAAATGAATTCCAAGTCCTGAAATTAAATTAAGTTCTTTAAAAAAAAACAAATATATTGAAATTGGAATTGCACGATGAGTTAAAGAACTGGGTATAGTTTTACTAATATTTACTTAAGAAGCAACAGACAAGCATTGACAGTCACTGTGAGCAGCTTATATAATAAATACCCTCTTTTTTTTTCCCCAAAGATTTTTCCTTTCCTTCATGGTTTTGCATGTAAGTTCTGTCATATTATTTGGTCCTGGTAATGAAAAGTAAAAGTAATAATAATCATTTGTGAGGTTTCCTAAAAATATTTGCGGTTTGCTTGGTTTATTTAACTGGCTCTCTTGTTTATTCTTCCTTTAAACATACCATGAAAGCAGCAGTTGGAAGAACTTTTATGTCTCCATCATTGGAAGTTTATATAAATTAGTAAGATTTCAGCTCTGGAATTTCTAATGTGTTGAATATTCTACTTCTTGGAAAACAGTAAACCATATTTCAAATCTAATATAATCAGGTTTGCTATTACTTGCAGATAAAACTCTTGGCAGTATTCACACTAAGCAGATTAATTTTGGAATTAATGTTTATAGCATCGACCCTAACCTCTTCTATATTCTTGAATATAGAAATAATTTATGATAAATTATTATGTATAAAAGCAGGTGATAAAACAGTAGAATTTGTAGAAACTTATTTTTACAAAGTATATATTATTAACAAATATGTGCATTTTTATGTATGCATAAAAATTATATTTAATATATATTCTATTTCTTTGAAATATTTATGCATAAAATGTTGAAATTCTGTTAAAGTATTAAATTTGGTTTTGAAATTCAATAGGTTAAAATCATGGTTTTATTTATCTATTTTACCTACATAAACTTTTGCAAGAAGGAATGTTTTCAAATAATGTTTAAATAAATTTAACATTCTAAGCAGTATGGTTTAAAAACCACCATTTTTGTGGAAATATTTTAAAAATAAGCACAAAAACAGTTACTCTTAAGTTTACAAGTTAATATATATTTGAGAGTTAATTATTAAAAGTAATCTTGAGTAGTTATATAAAAGTTTTTTATCTTTTGGGAAGCCTACTTAATAAATAAAGAATGATATGCAGCATAGTCTTTGATGTTCTCCAAAGATTTTTATCAATAACTCCTTTACTGAAAGTTTTTCCTTAAGAACTTTGTAAGGCCTGACCAGGCCGTGGTGCAGTAGATAGAGCGTCGGACTGGGATGCAGAAGACCCAGGTTCGAGACCCCAACCTCGCTAGCTTGAGCGTGGGCCCATCTGGCTTGAGCAAAAGCTTACCAGCTTGGACCCAAGGTCGCTGGCTCCAGCAAGGGGTGGCTCGGTCTGCTGAAGGCCCGCAGTCAAGGCACATGTGAGAAAGCAATCAATGAACAACTAAGGTGCTGCAACGGCAAAGAAAAACTGATGCTTTTCACCTCTCTCCGTTCCTGTCTGTCCATTCTTATCTATTCCTTTCTCTGACTCTCTCTCTGTCCCTGAAAAAAAAAAAAATGTAAGTAAAATATATTTTAAAAAATTATTATTATCATGAAACCATTCAGTCCAAAAGTTTATCATATGACATAGTTTTATAATCTTTACATTTTTCTTTATATACTTTAGACTTAATTTGCTAATATTACTCTGAATAGCTGACATATAGAACTGAACACAATACTACAAATTTCCTCTTGCGTATTTCTAGAAAATCTTGCTATAATATAACAGTACTTAAAATTTACAGGTTTACCTCCCTAAACCCCATTAAAAAAGAACCTGAAGAACAAGCACTGAGTTCTAGTCCTCACTGTGGAAGAAACTTCTAGTACATAGAAGTTTATAAATAGTTTATGAATTCATGAACTAAATGAAACATTTTTAATATCAGTTATTACTTTCTTTTTATGTGTTATTTTTCAGTGGATTTGGAAAACAATATATTTCTTACAGCCAGGAAATGTGAGGCACATAATGACATTATTTATAGTTTCCCTCCTTTATTCCTGACCAAAATACCTGCAACCATTTCTTTCTTGTGGGAGTTCGTACATTATCACATAGACATTCTTTCATTGCCATACGTTGTTGCCAAATCACCACTTCTCAACTATATATAATTTTGAAAAATGTCTTTCTTACAATCACTATTCTCAATCCCTAACATTTCAGTGTTTTAGCTACTTAATCATAATCATGTCTGTATGTTAGAATTTCTGGAACATTTTGTTTCTTAGTTAGAAATGTTGTTATATAAATCATCTTAGGCAAAACAAAAAGAAACAAAATGAATCTTTGTCTGAGTCAATTTCCTCATATTTCTTTTGAGAAATAGTTTTTTGCTTATGTTTACTTATTTTTTTAATTATCTACTTTAGACTGGTAATGGAACATTGGTCCTCTTCCTCTTCAAATATCAATTTGATTAAATTGGTGATTTTACTGACATGTTTGATTTGTTTTTTTTTCATGAGGTAATATTTTTGGTAAAGAAACAATAAAATTCTTTTTTTAATATTTAGCTGTTCAATTACTATGTTTCCATCAGTGCCCAAGGGCAAAATGCTTCAGCTCTTAGAAAAAAAATAAAATACCCATCCTAAGTAATTATTATCCTATATTAGAATTCAAGGCCATTGAAGACCTGTTTATATAAGAATCATAGAATTTTCACTATATGTTCTATGTTTTCAATTTTCTTTATAAAACTATTTGTATTTGGCACCGGATTGACTCTTTAAACTCTATTATGATTTTTTTTATTGACCTTGTAATGGCATTCTTTACCTATGCTACCTCATCAATATTTTTAAAAATTAAAAAAACCCTAGATACCTAGACAAAGAAACAAAAACAACTTCAAAAATGGGAAAACATGGCTTCTTACCCCTATTCTAATCTTAGTTGGTTTTTAGATCATTTAGTTCTACTAAATAGGAAGTTGGTCCCTTGAGAACCGATTCTGCAATGTCACTGAAATAATATAAATGAAATCAAGGAGATACAATGTACAGCATAGGGAATAGAGTGAATAATATAGTAATAACTTTGTATGGTGGCAGATGACTATTACTTATAGTGATTATGTTATAAGGCATATAAATGTTGAGTCTAATATACTATTAGATTGTATAGATGTCTAATATAATATTAGACATACATACAACTGAAACTAATTTAGTATTGATGTCAACTATAATAAATAAAAAATAATTAAAAATTAATTTTTCCAAAAATAAAAATACAGGCTCTGGCCAGTTGGCTCAGTGGTAGAGCATTGGCCTAGCGTGTGAAAGTTCTGGGTTTGATTCCCAGCCAGGGAATGCAGAAGAAACACCCATTTGTTTCTACATTCTTCCTTCCTCTCCTTTCTCTCTATCTTTTTCTTCCCTTCCCCCAGCCACGGCTCCATTGGAGCAAATTTGGCTCGGGCACTGAGGATGGTTCTATGGCCTCTATCTCAGGTGCTAGCATAGCTGTGGTTGCAAAGAAATAACACCCCAGATGGGTTTGCTGAGTGGATCACAATCCAGTGCATGTGGGAGTCTGTCTTTCTGCCTCCCCACTTCTCATTTCAGAAAAATACCAAAAAGAACAAAAACAAAACAAAAATCTTCCAATTTTTTTCCTAAAAAGATGTGCATCCATTTACCAACATTAATATACACTGGGGGAAATTATGAGGGTTTCTGATGTAGAATGTAATGTGTCACTGATGGTAGACAATATAAAATGCTATCATCGTCCTTCAGTTAGAGTGAAGGCATAAAGAACTAGTGATAAATGAAATCTTAACCCAAGTCTTTTTCATAGTTATTCCAGTGAGTTCACAGTTCTATTAACTGTGATTTAGAATAAGAAATATATATTCAGTCTTTAACCCAGTTTCTAGAACAAAGTTAAAACACTTGGGATTTCCTAAGTGAGGAGAACCATAATATATGTTAATGAGATATCTTTTGGCATACACAAGGGTTAGGCAGATGACCAGAAAAACCAACCCTGTGATTAGAGGATTGGAACTTTCAGTTTCACTCCCTGACCTGAGAAGAGGGAAGAGGAGCTGCAGATTGAGTTTAATCACCTTTGGCCAGTGATTTAATTAATTATGCCTAAGTATTGAAGCCTCTACGAAAGAGACAAAAGGTTGAGTTTAGAGAGTTTCTGGTTTGGTGAATATGTGGAATTGTGTGAATTTGTGGCTTTCTTGAAGACAGAATGTAAGTTCTGCAGCTCTTCTTGTATACCTTGCTTATGCATCTCTTCATCGGGCTGTTTATTCTGATCCTTTAGTATCCTTTGTAATAAATTGGTAATCTAGTTAGTAAACAGTTTACCCAAATTTTAAGAACTCTTCTAGCAAATCAAACCCCAAAAGGGGTTTATGGAGGTTTCCTCCAATATGTGGATGGCCATTTGACAGAAGCACAGATAACCTGACCTTGCCATTGTCTAAATTGCAAGACTAAATCCTTGACCTGTGGGGTCTGACACTGTATCCAGGTTTTTAGTATCAGAGTTGAGTTGAATTGTAGAACACCAAATGATGTACAAAGCAATGCTTGTTGAAATTGAAATTTACTACACTTAGGCTATTTTTGATACTTGAGAACAAAATTAGTATGATTATACCGAACAATTGACAGAACACTTGTACAGGCTCACTAATTTCTAATTTATAGTATAAAAGAAGGTTTTTTGGTAGGAAGTAAGGAGGGCAGGTTTAAAATACTCCCAGCCCACTTCCCTTGCTACATCAGCCAAGGCAATAAACTGTCAATAGAAGTCATGCTATGTATTCTTGGTGAAATGACAGAGATTAAGGATGCTCTCAAATACTTTAATAAAAGGATTCTTGAAGTGTGTCTGATTTTATTCATTCGTATGGTTCTCTCAAGGGGAAAAAGTATAATGTTATAAATATTCTACATTATATTAAATTTAATCAAGCAGCAGACTCAATTCCAGTTGTTTTACTAGATCTGGCATTTTTTATTGAAACAAATCCAAATAGCATTTGGCAATAGTTATGTAGCTATTAATCTAGTGAATGCATTCTTTTCAAACCTCATTAGTAAATAGGATCAAAATCAATATGCTTTTTGTGAAGGATGACAATGCTTTATCAATTTCTTGTTTCTAGGCTTTATCAATGCTTCTTCATTTCATTGTTATCCTTGATAATCTTGACATGAAGAACATCATGCTGATACTATATATGCTGTAACCCAGAAACAGCTTTTTAGATAAAATGTTAGGATGGTCACAGAAAGTCAAGGTAAATTTCCTGTTTAGGGATAGCACAACGTGGAATTGAGACATTGTACTCCAGGATGCAGTATATGCTTTTACCAAATTACCAATACAGGTTATTGTGTTCCTAACATCTAGAATGTCCAGGTCTGGAAACAAAAGAATGAATATAGGATTGGCCCATTTCATTCATTGCCAGTGACTTGACCAATTTTGGCCTTCATTTACCTCTATTATTAGTTCTTTCTTGTTAGAGATTCTAATTCCTGAGCTTGGAATTGCAGGCCATACCATCAAGGAACACAAGAAGCATTTCAGTGAACTGGATTTATGTGATTATGATCTGTTAGCCACTTTTCTCTTTTTATCATCTTTTTATTTTCAGTTATTGTTGACATACATTATTATTTAGTTTCACTTGTATATCATAGTGATTATACAATACATAACTTACTAAGTGATCATCCATCTGAGATCATTGACTATATTCTTCATGCTGTAGTTTACATCCCCGTTCCTACTCTGTAACAACTAATATGTAATTCTTTTTAAAATTTTATTTAGAAAATTAAACTTAATGAGGTGACATTGATTAATAAGAGTACATGGATTTCAGGTAAATATTTCTATAGCATTTGAACTGTTGATTATGTTGAGTAATTTGTTCTTAATTCTTTTACCTTTTCTACTCATTCTCCCAACATCCTTTCTATCTGGCAATCACAAAATATTCTCTGTACTTATGAGTCTGTTTTTTGCTTACTTATTCAAATTTTTCAGATTCGTTTGTTCATATATATGTGATATATGTGTATTTGTTGTAATTTTATTGTTCATATTTATTATCTCTTTTTTTCTTACCCTTCTTAAAGAAGACCCATTAACATTTCATATAATACTGGTTTGATGGTAATGAACTCCTTTAGCTTTTTCTTGTCTGGGAAACTCTTAATCTGCCTTCAACTTTAAATGATAGCTTTGCTAAATACAGTAAATTTGGTTGTAGGTCCATGCTTTTCACCCCTTTGAATATTTCTTGACAATCCCTTTTGGCCTGAAAAGTTTTTGATGAGAAATCAGCTGAAAATCTTGTGGGAAGTCCCTTATAATGTAACTACTTTTAAAATTCTCTCTTTGTCTTTATACTTTTGCATTTTAATTATGATGTGTCTTGATGTAGGCATTTGGGTTCATTTTATTCAAGACTCTCTGTGCTTTCTAGACTTGTATGTCTATTTCTTTCACCAGGTTAGGGATGTATTTTTTCATTATTTATTCAAATAGGTTTTATATTTCTTGATCGTTCTCTTCTCCTTTGGCTCCACCATGATGCAAATGTTGGTATGCTTGAATTAGTCCCACAGACTCCTTAAACTATCTTCAATTTGGGATTCTTTTTTGTTTTTGCTATTCTGATAGGGTGTTTTTTTATTTCCTTATATTTCAAATTGCTGATTTGATTATCATCT
This sequence comes from Rhynchonycteris naso, assembly GCA_037038555.1. NCBI lineage: Eukaryota > Metazoa > Chordata > Mammalia > Chiroptera > Emballonuridae > Rhynchonycteris > Rhynchonycteris naso. The sequence goes on along the minus strand of CM072998.1, from coordinate 64,625,659 downwards.
TCACCTATTGTACTATTGATTCTCTGTAAATTATTCTTCATTTTAGTTAGTATATCCTTTATTTCTGACTAGTCATTTTTTATGTGGTGTAGCTCTAAATTCACTGAGCATCCTTATAACCAGTGTTTTGAATTTTGCATCTAGTACGTTACTTGTTTCTATTTTGTTTAGTTATTTTCTTGAGTTTTGTTCTGCTCTTTTATTTAGGATATGTTTCTTTGTCTCCTTATTTTTCAGCTTCCCTGTGTTTGTTACTATGTATTAGGTAGAGCTCAGAGGCAGATTAAGGACAGTGAGGTCCCGGGTGCAGAAGAAAATATTGGGCCCCTCACATTAAAAAATGTGTAAAGTTGGGGTTTTGCGGGGCCCTTCAGAATTTGGGTTCCAAGGCACATGCCCGGTGCACCTGCTGTTATATCCACCTCTTGTAGTGCTACTATGTCTCCTAGTTTAGTAGTGGCCTAATGTAATAGGTGTCCTATAGGCTTCAGTGGCACAGTCTTCCCAATTATCTAAGTTGCATGCTCTAGTTGTGACAATGTAGGCTATATACACCTCCACTTATAGTTGAGCATTAATTGCTATTGGCACTTCAATGGGTGGGACTACTCCCAGACTGATCAACTGCAAGTACTGGCTGCAACCACTGATTAACATGGAAGATCAGCTGTGCAGGAGCCCACCCCACAGAGCAAAACTTCAGTGGGGCTCTTGCACCTGCTCATTTCACCCCTTGAATGTGGAGGTGGTTGGGTGATGTTTCTATAACATAATCTGAAGCTGTTCACTAAATTCACTAGCTCTGATGTCTCCCAGGAGTTGCAGACCAAAGTCAGCCACAGGCTGAGTTCTGCTCAGGGCTTCCCAGCATAAGCTACAAAGTGATCTGTAAGTGGCTACTACCTGTGTCGCATATGCTCTTGGAACTAGGACACTTAGAAAATTGTGTCATCATGGCTGCCCTGAAAAATTACCTTTTCTGTACAAAACCATCACTTCCACACACTTAGGTTGTAATGCTAGGTTTTCTCTTAGGCACAGAGTCCTAAGATACTATTAAATGACATTGTGTTCATGTGTGTGCAACAAGAAGTGTAAGAAATTTAATATCTCATAGAACAAATCTTTGATCCTATGTAACACTAGAAAGAAAAGAAAAATTATTTCAAATTTAGTAAGAATTTCCAGAAATTAATATAGCTTCCCAGATAAAACTTTTGAGAAGTTGGGTAATAAGTTACACTAGATAAAAGATGGTAGCTAACTCAGTATGCAACTCCAAAATTGTTCTTCTTTTGCAGTCTTACTACATTTTTCAATCAATATTAGAATCTTAGGTTTGTACTTCTTTATAAATTACGAGACTTGAACTCATAAGACTTACCTCAGACTGTATTTTTTAGAATACCTACTTTAACACAAATATATATAAGAGGACTGGCTTTTTTTTTTTTTTTTTTTTTTTTTACATAGCTGAGGAAGAAATGGTCTTTACTCTTTTGGAAATACTTATTCTAGATTGAAAATTCAAACAATTCCAATTTTAAAAAGTAAGAATGAATAAAAAAAAGATGAAAACTTAGTTATAAAACAGACTACTCAAAGATTTCATTTTAAGCTAACTGCAGGACTCCTAGCTTCTTTGTTTTCTTTTCCCCTAAAAATACACATTTCCTATAAAATCTACTTCAAAGTGAAAAATTATACATGTTGTATGAAATAATTTCTTGTATTTAAGAAGTAATGCATGGCATGCCGCAAACAGTGTCTTTCCTGCCCGTCTCCTGCAGCTGTTTCTTTTTATTTTTATTTAGACAATTAAATTTAATGGGTGATATAGGTCAATCAGAGTACATAGATTTAGAGAAAACATCTCTACATCCTTTGGAGAGTCCATTATGTTGTAAACCCATCACCCAAAGTCAAATCATCTTCTGTCACCCTATATTTTGTTTCTAAGTCCCTCCCCTTCCCCCTCTTTACCTTTCTCTTCCCACTGATAACCACTACACTTTTATCTATGTCCATGACCCTCAATATCTTGTCCCACCTATGTCTGCAATCATACAGTTCTTAGCTTTCTCTGATTTGCTTATTTCACTCAGTATAATGTTATCAAGGTCCATCCATGTTGTTGTAAATGATCCTATGTCATCATTTCTTATGGCTCTTTCCATGTCTTGGCCACCGTGAACAATGCTGCAATTAACATGGGGGTGCATGTGTCTTTACATACCCAAGTTTTCAAGTTTTGTGGTATATGGCCAGTAGAGGAATTGCTGGGTCATATAGTAGCTCTGTTCTTAATTTTTTGAGGAACCATCATAATTTCTTTCATAATCATTGCAGTAATTTACATTCCCACCAACAGTGAATGAGGGTTCCTTTTTCTACACAGCCTCTCCAGCACTTGTTATTACCTGTTTTGTTGATAATAGCTAATCTAACAGGTGTGAGGTGGTATTTTATTGTAGTTTTGATTTGCATTTCTCAAATAGTTAGTGATGATGAGCATTTTGTCATATATCTATTGGCCATTTGTATTTCTTCTTAGGAGAAGTATCTGTTCATGTTCGCTTTCCTTTTTTATTAGATTGTTTGTTGCTGAGTATTGTGAGTTCTTTATATATTTTGGATATTAGGCCCTTATCTGAGCTGTTGTTTGAAAATATCATCTCCCATTTAGTTAGTTGCCTATTTGTTTTGTTGACAATTTCTTTTGCTTTGCAGAAGCTTCTTAGTCTGATATAATCCCATTCATTTATCTTTGCCTTTACATCTCTTGCCTTTGGAGTCAAATTCATAAAATGTTCTTTATGGCCAAGGTCCATGAGTTTAGTATCTATGTTGTCTTCAAATCTTTTGTTTAGTTTTTGATCCATTTTGAATTGATTTTTGTGCAAGGAGATAAAAACTGTAGTCAAGTTTTCTTCTTTTGCATGTGGCTTCCAATTTTTCTAGCACCATTTATTCAAGAAGCTTTTTTTCTCCATTGTGTATTTTTGGTACCTTTATCAAAGCTGATTTGACCATATATATGTGGTTTTATTTCTGGGATATCTATTCTGTTCCATTGGTCTGTGTGTCTATTTTTCTGTCAGTATCATGCCATTTTGATTATCATGGCTATGTAGTATAGCTTGAAGTTGGGTATTGTAATGCCTCCAGCTTTGTTTAGTTCCTTAGGATTACTTTGGTGATTTGAGTTTTTTCATGGTTCCATATAAACATGATAATTTTTGTTCCATTTCTTTTAAAAATGACATAGGAATTTTGATAAGAATTGCATTAAATTTATATATTGCTTTGGATAGTATGGTCATTTTAACTATATTTATTCTTTCTATTCATGAACAAAAAATGTTTTACCATTTCATTTTGTCTTTTTCAATTTCCTTTAATAATGATTTGTAGATTTCATTATATAGGTCTTTGACATTACTTTTTATGTTTATTCCTAGGTATTTTATTATTTTATTGCTACTTTACAGGAGATTATTTTTTAGTTCTTTTTCTGAGGTTTCATTGTTAGACAAGAAAGCAATAGACTTCTGTATAATAATTTTGTATCCTGTGACTTGACTGTACTGGTTTATTGTTTCTAATAGCTTTTCTGTGGAGTCTTTGGGGTTTTCCATATTCTTTCTCAATATGAATGCTTTTTATTTCATTCTCTTGTCTGATTGCTCTGACTAAAACTTCCAGCACTATGTTGAATAGGAGTAGAGAGAATGGGCAACCTTGTATTGTTCCTGATTTTAGAGAAAATGTTTTCAGTTTTTTACCTTTTAGTAAGATGTTAGCTGATGGTTTGTCATAAATTACCTTTATTATGTTGAGGTATTTTCCTTCTATACCTATTTTTTTGAGTGTTTTAAACATAAAAAGATGTCATATTTTATTGAATGTCTTTTCTGCAACTATTGATAGGATCATATGGATTTTGTTCTTTGTTTTTTTGTATGAGGGTTATGTTGGCGTCATAAAAAATGTGTTTGAAAAGTATTGTTCCTTCAATATTTTGAAGACTTTGAGAGGATAGGAACCAATTCTTTGAAGGATTGGTAGAATTCACTAATATATCCATCTGGTCCTGGACTTTTCTTGTGGGTAGGTTTTTGATAGTTGATTCTATTTCCTCCCTGCTTATCGGACTGTTTAAGCTTTCTACTTCTTCATGATTCAGTCTAGGAAGACTGTATTGTTCTATGAGTTTATTCATTTCTTCTAGATTGTTGAATTTGGTGGTATATAGTTTTTCATAGTATTCTGCGATAATCCTTTGTATATTTGTGATATCTTTTGTGAATTTTATCTTTCATTTTTTATTTTGTTTATACAATTTTTTTTCTTTTTTTTTCTTAGTGAGTCTTGTCAGGGGTTTGTCAATTATATTGATCTATTCAAAGAACCAGCTCTTTGTTGTATTATTTTTTTTCTATAGTTTTTCTGTTCTTTATTTTATTTATTTCTGCACTAATTTTTATTATTCTATTTCTTATGCTTTTTTTGTTTTGCCTTTGTTCTTCTTTTTCTAGTTCCTTAAGATGTAATTTTAGGTTATTTACTTGGGCTCTTTTTTGCTTTTTCATATAAGCATGTAATGATAAGAATTTTTCTTTTATTACTGTTTTTGCTGTATCCCAGAAATTTTGATATGTCGTGTTGTCATTTTCATTTGTCTGTATATATCTTTTGATCTCTTCTTTTATTTCCTCTTTGACCCATTCATTTTTTATTTTTATTTTTTATTATTATTCTTTTTTTAATTTTATTTTATTCATTTTAGAGAGGAGATACAGAGTGAGAGAGAGAGAGGGAGAGAGACAGAAAAAGGGGAGGAGCTAGAAGCATCAACTCCCATATGTGTCTTGACCAGACCAGTGCAGGGTTTTGAACTGGCGACCTCAGTGTTCCCAGGTCGATGCTTTATTTTATCCACTGCGCCACCACAGGTCAGGCAACCCATTCATTTTTTAGAAGTATGTTGTTTAATTTCCACATGCTTTTGGTTGTGTTTCCTTCTTTATTGCAGTTGAATTCTAGTTTCAATGACTTGTGGTCAGAGAACATGCTTGGTATAATTTCAATCTTTCTGAATATGTTGGTGTTGGTATTGTGGCCCAGTATATAGTTTATTCTTGAGAATATTCTATGTACACTAGAGAAAAATGTATACTCTGATGATTTTGGATGAAATGTCCTGTAGATGTCTATTATGTCTACTTTTTCTAGTGTTTCATTTAAGGTCAATATTTCTTTATTGATTTTATGTTTTGATGAATGATCTAAAGTCATCAATGGTGTACTGAGGTCTCTAAGTATGATTATATTTTTTTCAGTTTGTGCGTTTAGATCTGTTAGTAGTTGTCTTATATATTTTGGTGTTCCTTGGTTTGGTGCATATATATTAAGAAGTGTTATGTCTTCTTGATACACTGTTTCCTTTATAATTATGAAATGACCATCCTTGTCTCTGATTACCTTTGCTGTCTTATAGTCAGCATTGTTAAATAAGGGTATGGCTACACCAGCTTTTCTTTGGATGTTATTTGCTTGGAGAATAATTTTCCAACCTTTCACTTTGAATCTATTTTTATCCTTGTTGCTTAGATGTGTCTCTTGAAGGCGACATACTGTTGGATTTTGTTTTTTGAACCAATCTGTTACTCTGTGCCCCTTTATTGATGAGTTCAACCCATTTACATTTAGTTACACTAACTAAATGTAGTTATTGACATTTGAGGATTTCCTATTGCCATTTTATATACTGCTTTCTGATAGCTTTGTGTCTTGTTTCATTCTTCTTTTCTGTTTTTCTGTCATTTGTTTTTGTTTAGTGGTGTTCCATACTTCTGTCTGCTGTTTCTTCTTTCTTTAAGCTATGTGTTTCAATAGTGGCATTTTCAGGGGTGGTTATCATTAGGTTATTAAAAGAAAAATTATCATATCTATTAGAATCCATTATCTCATGTTACGTCTTTTTTATGGTTTAGACTTGCAAGGAATAAGACAAATCAGATTAAAGTAGTATAAGCAGAGGGCTGAAACTCAGAATCAGAATCAGCCCTGAGCAACTGCACCATTGCATGTTTGTTGAGTTCCAAAATCCACAGCTTAGCAGATAAAACTAGAAAGCTATAAAAAAAATTTTCTAACTATACCATCTCCAATCCTTCACATCTACTGTTTCATCATGATCAAGGACACAAGAAGAGTCAGAGTCTCAGAGTTTATCAGTCATAAAAGACATCTGGTTCTTGAAGGCATTCCTCCAAAAATCCTGTGTACTTGCATTCAAGTTACCCCAATCCAGTCTCCTGTTATGGTTAACACACTCCAAGATCTCTTGTCTCCAAGTAACCCCTGCTCTGAAGTTAACTACCATACATATTTGTGTAGGGTCTTTTACTTCAATCTCATGAGTGCTTTTGCACTCCATCCTCTTTTGTTACTGCTGATCTTTATCCTCTCCCCTTTCATGTTATTGTTGTCACAGATTATACTTGTTTTTATTGTGGTTACGTAAAATATTTTTACTTGTAATTTTGTTTTGTTTTGTTCTTTGTTTCTGGTTGGATAAAACCCCTTTTAGTATTTTCTGTAGTGGGGGTTTTCTGGTTATAAATTTCCTTAGCTTCTGAATGTATTTTCTGTATGTCATTTCCCCTTCATAATTGAAGGATAGCTTTGATGAATATAGTATTCTTGGTTGGTAGTTCCTCTCTTTCAATACTTTAAATGTTGGGGTTCACTCTCTTCTGTCTTCTAGAGTTTCTGCTCAGAAATCTGAAGATAGCTTAATTGGTCCTTATTTATATATTATATCCTTCTTCTCCCTATCTGCCTTGAGGATTCTTTCTTTGTCTTTGATTTGTAATAATTTCATTATGATATGCCTTGGATTAGGTCTGTTTGGGTTGAGGTAATTTGGCATTCTGTTTGCTTCTTGGACTAGAGGCTCTAACTCTTTCCACAGGCTTGGGAAGCTCTCATTGATTATATGTTTCAATATGTTCTCCATTTCCTTTTCACCCTCTTCTACTTCTAATATATCCATTGCTCTTATATTGCTCTTCCAGATGTAGTCAGACAATTCTTGTAGGGCTTTCTCACTTTCTTAATTAGTGAGTCTCTCTCTTCTTTTCTCTATTGTATCAATAATTGCCTGTCTTCAATGTCACTGACTTTCTCCTCTAACTGGCTTTTTCTATTGGCTAAACTTGTTACCTCATTTTTCAGTTCATGTGTTGAGTTTTTCACCTCTCTTAGGTTACTTTTTATAGTTTCAATTTTGTTGGTGAAGTACTTTGTTTGTTCATTAAGTTGTTATTTGAGCTAACTAAATTGACTTTCCATGTTTCTTATCTTTTTCTTTTCTTTTTTTTATTTTTTATTTATTTATTTATTTTTATATATTTTATTATTATTAATTCTAATGGAGTGACACCAATAAATCAGGGTACATATGTACAATGAAAACATCTCCAGGATATCTTATCATTCAATTGTGTTGCATACCCATCACCAAAAGTCAAATTGTCCTCTGTCACCTTCAATCTGGTTTTCCCTGTGTCCCTCCCCTCCTCCCTATCCCACTCTTCCCTCCCTCCCCCCATCCCATAACCACCACTCTCTTGTCCATGTCTCATATTCTCACTTTTATGTCCCACCTATGTATGAAATCATGCTGTTCTCAGTTTTTCTTTTTTTCTGATTTACTATTTTCACTCCGTATAATGTTATCAAGGTACATCCATTTTGTTATAAATGATCCGATGTCATCGTTTCTAATGGCTGAGTAGTATTCCATAGTATATATGTACCATAGCTTTTTAATCCACTTGTCTTCTGATGGACACTTGGGCTGGTTCCAGATCTTCGCTATTGTGAACAATGCTGCCACGAACATGGGGGCCCATTTCTTCTTTTCGAACAGTGCTATGGTGTTCTTAGGGTATATTCCTAAAAGTGGGATAGCTGGGTCAAAAGGCAGTTCGATTTTTAATTTTCTGAGGAATCTCCAAACTGTTTTCCACAATGGCTGCACCAATCTGCATTCCCACTAGCAGTGCAGAAGGGTTCCTTTTTCTCCACATCCTCGCCAGCACTTATTCTGTGTTGTTTTGCTGATAAGTGCCATTCTGACTGGTGTGAGGTGATATCTCATTGTGGTTTTAATTTGCATTTCTCTAATGATTAGTAATGTTGAGCATTTTTTCATATGCCTATTGGCCATCTCTATGTCCTCTTTGGAGAAATTTCTATTCATTTCTTTTGCCCATTTTTTGATTGGGTTGTTTGTCTTTCTGGTGTTGAGTTTTATAAGTTCTTTATAAATTTTAGTTATTAACCCCTTATCAGATGTGCTGTCGAATATGTTCTCCCATTGTTTGGTCTGTCTTTTTATTCTGTTCCTATTGTCTTTAGCTGTGCAAAAACTTTTTAGTTTGATATAGTCCCATTTGTTTATCTTGCCTTTTATTTCAGTTGCCCGTGGAGATAAATCGGCAAATATACTGCTGCTACAGATGTCGGAGAGCTTGCTGCCTATGTTTTCTTCTAAGATGCTTATGGTTTCACGGCTTACATTTAAGTCTTTTATCCATTTTGAGTTTGTTTCTGTGAATGGTGTAAGTCGATGGTCTAGTTTCATTTTTTTGCAGGTAGATGTCCAATTTTCCCAACACCATTTGTTAAAGAGGCTGTCTTTACTCCATTGTATGTTCTTTCCTCCTTTGTCAAATATCAGTTGTCCATAAAGCTGTGGGCTTATTTCTGGGTCCTCTGTTCTGTTCCATTGATCTATGTGCCTGTTCTTATGCCAGTATCAGGCTGTCTTGAGCATAAAGGCCTTATAGTAAACCTTGATATCTGGAAGAGTGATACCTCCTGCTTTATTTTTTCTTTTTAAGATTGCTGAGGCTATTCGTGTTCTTTTTTGGTTCCATATAAATTTTTGGAATATGTGTTCTATATCTTTGAAGTATGTCATTGGTATTTTAATTGGTATTGCATTGAATTTATAAATTGCTTTGGGTAATATAGACATTGGAATGATGTTTATTCTTCCTAGTCATGAGCACGGTATGTGCTTCCACTTGTTTGTATCTTCCTTGATTTCTTTTATCAATGTTCTATAATTTTCCGAGTACAAGTCCTTAACCTCCTTGGTTAAATTATTCCTAGGTACTTTATTTTTTTGGCTGCAATAGTGAAGGGGATTGTTTCCTTAATTTCTTTTGCTGATATTTCATTGTTGGTGTATAGAAATGCCTCTGATTTCTGAGTATTAATTTTATATCCTGCCACCTTGCTGAATTCATTTATAAGGTCCAGTAGTTTTTTGACTGAGACTTTAGGGTTTTCAATATACAATATCATATCATCTGCAAATAGTGACAGTTTTACTTCTTCTTTTCCAATTTGGATGCCTTTTATTTCTTCTTCTTGTCTGATTGCTGTAGCTAGGTCTTCCAGAACTATGTTGAATAAGAGTGGTGAAAGGGGGCATCCCTGCCTGGTTCCTGATCTTAAGGGGATTGCTTTTAATCTTTGTCCATTTAGTATGATGTTTCCTGTCGGTTTATCGTAGATGGCCTTTATCATGTTAAGAAATGATCCCTGTATTCCCACTTTACTGAGAGTTTTGAGCATGAATGGGTGCTGGATTTTATCAAATGCCTTTTCTGCATCTATTGAAATTATCATGTGATTTTTGTCCTTCCTTTTGTTTATGTGATGAATCGCATTGATTGATTTGCGAATATTGAACCAGCCTTGCCTCTCCAAAATAAATCCCACTTGATCGTGGTGTATGATTTTTTTCATATATTGCTGGATCCGGTTGGCTAATATTTTGTTGAGAATTTTAGCGTCTAAATTCATCAGGGATATAGGCCTATAATTTTCTTTCTTTGTGTTGCCTTTGCCCGGTTTTGAGATCAGAATTATGCTCGCCTCATAAAAGGAGTTTGGAAGTCTTCCTTCCTCTTGAATTTTTTGAAATAGCTTGAGAAGGATAGGAGTTAGTTCTTCTTTGAATTTTTGATAGAATTCACTTGTGAAGACATCAGGCCCAGGACTTTTTTTTTTTGGGAGTTTTTTGATAACTGTTTCGATCTCCTTTGTTGTAATTGGTCTGTTTAGGTGTTCTGGTTCTTCCAGATTGATTTTTGGAAGGTTATTTGATTCAAGAAATTTGTCCATTTCACCAAGATTGTCTAATTTTTTGGCATATAATTCTTCATAGTATTTTCTTACAATGCTTTTTATTTCTGTTGTGTCAGTTGTTATTTCTCCACTATCCTTTCTAATTTTATTTATTTGAGTCCTCTCTCTTTTTTTCTTGGTGAATCTAGTTAAATTCATCAATCTTGTTTACCATTTCAAAGAACCAGCTTCTTGATTCATTGATCCTCTGTATTGTTTCCTTAGCCTCTATGTCATTTATTTTTGCTCTGACCTTTATTATTTTTTTTTTTTTTTTTTTTTTTTTTTTTTTTTTTTTTTAAAGATTTTTTTTTTTTTTTTTTTTTTTTTTTTTTTTTTTTTTTTTTTAAATTTATTTTATTTTTATTTTATTCATTTTAGAGAGGAGACAGAGAGAGAGAGAGAGAGAAAGAGAGAGAGAGAGAGAGAAAGAGAGAAAGGGGGGAGGAGCGGGAAGCATCAACTCCCATATGTGCCTTGACCAGACCAGTGCAGGGTTTTGAACTGGCGACCTCAGTGTTCCCAGGTCGACGCTTTATCCACTGCGCCACCACAGGTCAGGCCTGACCTTTATTATTTTTTTCCTTCTACTTGTCTTGGGTTTTATTAGTTGTTGTTTTTCTAGTTCTTTTAGATGCAGGGTCACGTTGCTTATTTGAGCTTTTTCTAGCTTCTTATGATATGCCTGTAGTGCAATAAACTTCCCTCTCAGAACTGCTTTTGCTGTGTCCCATAAATTTTGAGTTGATGTATGCTCATTATCATTTGTTTCTAGAAACTTTTTTATTTCTTCTTTGATCTCATTGTTAATCCATCCATTATTTAATAACATGCTATTTATTTTCCAAGTGTTTGAGTATTTTTCAGTTTTTCTTTTGTGGTTAATTTCTAGTTTCAAGGCATTGTGATCAGAGAAATTGCTTGATATGATTTCAATCTTCTTAAATTTATTGAGACCATTTTTGTGTCCTTACATGTGATCTATCCTAGAAAACGTACCATGAGCGCTTGAGAAGAATGTATATTCTACTGCTTTAGGGTGAAAAGTTCTGAAGATATCTATTAAATCAAGTTGATCCAGTGTCTCCTTTAAGTCTGCTGTTTCTTTATTAATTTTCTTTCTTGAGGATCTATCCAGTGTTGTTAGAGGGGTATTGAAATCCCCTACTATGATAGTATTGCTGTTAATCTCGCCCTTTATATCCATCAAAGTCTGCTTTATGTATGTCGGGGCTCCTATATTTGGTGCATAGATATTTACAATAGTTATATCTTCCTGTTGAATTGTTCCCTTTATCATTATGTAGTGTCCTTCTTTATCTCTTACTACAGCCTTTGTTTTAAAATCCATTTTTGTCTGATATAAGTATTGCTACCCCTGCTTTTTTTTCATTTCCATTTGCATGAAAATATTTTTTTCATCCTTTCACCTTCAGTCTATGAGCATCTTTTCTTTTAAGGTGTGTCTCTTGTAGACAGCATATGTATGGGTCCTGTTTCTTTATCCATGCAGCTACCCTATGTCTTTTGATTGGATCATTTAATCCATTTATATTTAAGGTTATTACTGATATGTAGTTGTTTATTGCCATTTTATTCTTTAAAGCTGTATTCTTCTTTTGCTTTATTCATTCCTCCCTTTAAACTGTTCACAAGAGGCCCCTTAGTTTTTCTTGCAGAATTGGTTTGGTTTTTATGAATTCCTTGAGGCTTTCTTTTTCTGGGAAGCTCTTTATTTCTCCTTCAATTTTAAACGTTAGCCTTGCTGGATAAAGTAGTCTTGGTTGTAGGTTCTTGTTCTGCATTACTTTGATTATATCTTGCCATTCCCTTCTGGCCTCAAGTGTTTCTGTTGAGAAGTCCGATGTCATCCTTATGGGGGCTCCTTTATAGGTGATAGCCTTTTTTTCTCTAGCAGCTTTTAAAATTTTTTCTTTATCCATTAGCTTTGGTATTTTAACTATGATGTGTCTTGGTGTAGATCTCTTTGGGTTTCTGCTGAATGGAGTTCTGTGTGCTTCTTGAATGTGTGGAGTGTTTCCCAGCCTTAATTTAGGAAAGTTTTCTGCTATGATTTGATTGAACAAAGTTTCCATTTCCTGTCCTCTCTCCTCTTCTTTAGGCACCCCTATGATGCGAATGTTGTTTCTCTTTATGTTGTCACAAAGCTCCCTTAGAGTTTCCTCACATTTTTTAAGTCTCTTTTCCTTTTTCTTCTCTGCTTCTGTGCCTTTGTTTATTGTGTCCTCTAACTCGCTTATTCGATCGTCAGCGTCATCCATCCTGCTTTTAATTTCTTCCATTGTGGTCTTCAGTTCTGATACTGTATTTGTCATTTCTGTCTGATTCTTTTTTATTATTTCAATTTCATTTTTTATACTTGTTATCTCTTTGTTTAGGTGTTCATAATGACTATCCATTTTTGCTCTAATTTCTTTGAACATCCTAATTATCATTATTCTAAATTCTGCTTCTGGTAATTTGGTTATATCTGGTTCATTCAGGTCCTTCTCTGGGGATTTCTCTTGATTCATTTGGTTTGCATTCCTCTGCCTGCCCATTTTGTCTGTGTATAAGCAAGTTGTGGCCACTGGAGTCCAGTAGGTGTTGCCTTTGTGTTCTCTAGGTGTGGTCTATCTGCAGGCCCCTCCAACCCCTCTGCCGGTGCCTAGGGTGGTTGGGTATGAGTGTTGCCAGCGCCTGTCCACTGTGGCTTTTGCTGTGATTTCTGCCTCTCTTCCGTGGGAGGGGCTGTCACTGAAGCCACAAGATTAGCACCAAGGGTAGAGGTGAGCACCTTACCTCAGCTGCGGACCGAGCCTATTTCCGGACTTCCGCCCAGAACCAGCAGTCGGAGCCTGCTCGCTACAGTTCCGCGGGTTAGGCGGGGCTTTTGACGTGCTCTCAGCTGTAAGCTTTTGCCCGTCCGGAGCTTTAGCCCCGCCCTCGAGGCCAGGGCCCTTTGCGCAGGGTCGGAAACCAAGGTTTATTGGGCCGGGCGTGTTTGCTGGCTTCCGCTCAGCTGCGTACTTCCGCTCGTCCCGGACTCTACCCCGCCCCCACGTTCGGAGCCCGCTCATGCACATATGAATGCAATCCGCAGTTTCTCCTGCCTGGTGGGGATAGTAGCATGAGCACAGCTGCGAGCTTCCACTTGTCTTGGGGTCTAGCCCGTTCCCGCGCTCGGAGCCCGCTCGCACACGTATACTGGCCAACCGCGGTTTCTCCGGCCCTGGGGGTGGGGGGCTGGTAGCATCAGCTCAGCCGTGAGCCCCTGCCCATCCCTGGTCCTAGCCCGGTCCCCGCTGTCAGGGCCGGCTTGCGCAGGGCTTGCCCGTTCCTGGCCTCCCGCTTTGTCCCCGTAAGTGGGATTAAAGGCGGGCCCGCAGCTTCCGGATCGCTTTCACACGTCCCCTCCGACCCTCTGGGCTAGACCGATCTCCCACCGGCTTGGCCTCTGCCCATGCCGACAGAACCGCCTTTCAGCGTCCTGTCCCCCCAAACCCTTAAGCAGCCCTCAGCAGAGTAGGAAGGGACCTAATACTCCACACTGTAGGCCTGGGAGCTCCCTCACTTGTTTCACAGCTCAAAACTGTCCAAACGCCTCTTCTAGGCTCTAGGACTGCAGGCTGGGGCTTGGTTCCTGGGACCCAGGTCCCTCCCTCTCCGCCAAACTCTCCTTCTGCGCCCCGCGGGTCTCTCCGGGTTGCCGTTTGCTCCGGGGAGCTGGGCAGCCCTCTTCGCGTTTTCGCTATTCCTACCAGTCTCAATGTGGCTTCTTCTGTGTTCCTTGGTTGAAGAGTTCATTTAGTTTAGTTCATAGTTGGTTTATCCAGATGATGGTTCTTTAAATTGAGTTGTAATCCACTTTGCTTCTGGGAGTTGGAAGTTGGTACGTCTGCCTACTCCGTCGCCATCTTGCTTCTCTCTCCATGTTTCTTATCTTATTGAGTATTTTTAGAGCTTCATATTTGAATTCTCTGTCATTAAGCTCTAAGGTTTCCATGTAATTGAGATTTTTTTCTGGTTATTTTTCATCATCTATCTGACCTATGTCTCTGTCTTGTATATCAATATTTGATTTCATTTTTCTTGATGGCATTTGCATGTGATATTGTTAATAACCCCGATAAGAGATAATTACTTGTTTTTCTGGAAGGGGGAGCTACACTACAAGATTTGCCTCTGCAAGATTCTTGGGTGCTCTGTTATGGCTCAGCTGTCACCTTTGTAATGACAAAGGCAGAGTTCTCGAGTTGGTAGTAGGACTTATTTCTAGGGCATGCGACTTTATGATGCTGGCACTGGCTAACCCGGAGTCCTCCAGTGCCCTCCCCCACATTCCCACGAGCAGAAGATCTAGTTTCTGGGTGCCCCTGCCTCTCACAGGAGGCAGCAGCCTGGAGACCTACTGGATGTGGGTAAACCACCACCGCTGTTTTCACAGCAAAGGGAGCAATGAGAAACCAGGAGAATTGGGTAACAGAGTTCAGTCCCTCCTCTGATATTACTCTAAGCTTTCCAAGCATAGCCCTGGGCTGGTCCAAGGGTACACACCACAAGTTGCTGTCCTCGAGTCTCAGGAGCAGTTGCAGCAAAGATCGCAAATCAGGGGCTTTTAGCTCACACATGCTAAACTCCTTCCACAAGCCGATGCCCAAGCTTCAGAGCCGGAGATACCAGATCCCAGATAAATCATATATAGTGCCACACAGCTAAGTTTGTGCCAGTCAGGTGAGCAGACCAAGCATGCCCCACTGTCCTGTGGGCCGATCTCCACAAGCTATTTGCCTGCAGTTCTTGGGAGCTTGCCACTGGCCCTGTGTGTGCCCCGTGCCTGCAATAGCTCAGCCTGGCATTCATGGGTGCAGCAGATGCTGGGAAGCATCCCTGCTACTTGTTCCTGGTCATTACCCCCTGCTCTGCTCCTTCCCCTCAGACTCTGCACCTGGCTCTTCCAGGTCTGAAACAAACCTGTGCAAACATTGCCTCCCTCCCTCAAGTACATGAGGAAGGAGAAAGACTCAGTCCTTTAGTAATTTTTTTCCTGCGCTTTGGCCCACCTTCATGTGCGATTATATCTTTGTCTATCCTGTGTGTGTATATTTCAAGTTCATCGGGGTTTTTTTTCTCTTCATTTAGTTGTAGAATTTGTTGAAATTTCAAGGGGAGAGATGAGGAGTACCTCTTATGCTGCCAATTTTCTGACCTGGGCCTGGTTTTTTGGGGTAAATTTTTACCTCACATACATTTTCAGGTGTTGTATGTCCTTATTCTGGGTGTCCATTCCTCCCTCACTCAAGCTACTTAGAAAACCTTAAACTTTATCTTTTCATAATCCTATTTATTTCAAGGTTCTAAATGATTCATTTTCTTATTTTTTGTATTATTTCTATTTATTTTTCAAAATTCCTTAAAATTTTTATAAATTGTGGTAATACCCTATCTTTCTATGTATTTAATAAAACTAAAGATTAAATCCACTTTTTTACTTTTTACATACTTTCATACCTATTAAAATCTTGTAAAAATATATTATAAATGTTTATTTTGATGCTGATTTATGTTTTCTCTCTCTATGTAGTTTTTATTACTCTTTCATTCCATTATAATTAGGTAGCCAGGATTCTAATGTTTTCTTACCTCTGAGTTTATTAAAGTTTCAAGTTTTAAAGCTTTTGAATAACCTAACTTTTTGTATTTTTTTTTTAATCCTCATTGTTTGGGCATTGTCCACAAAATCAGACAATTTTTAAAAATTGTTTTTTCTTGACCCTTTTACAGTAGCAGAAAATGGTATATTTCTACATTGCCTTCTTTTTCTTGATAGACTAGAGATCAGACAGGCTTGTGATATTATTGACTCATGCCATTTTTTATATATATTCACATCCTAAGAAGGTATAGCAAAGTATCTGAGGGAAAGGATTGCACAATGTATCCAGGCAGACTGGGCATTAAGTTTTAGGGAAAATGGGTTTAATAAAATATGTTGCGGTTAATTGTTTCACTGAAGCAGTACTTTCTGAATTTTTGCACAGGCCACAGGGAAGAAAAAAGAGCTCTAATAGAAACATTGAATCTTCCAGCAAGCATGCAATGTTGTAGTTCAAAGTGATGTTTATTAGATTAAATAAAAATTAGCATTTAACATTTAGTTTGTTCTGCAGCTTATGAAATAAGATTTATGCCCATAAGATTCAAGATAGACAATGAAATGATCATACATCATAGGTATCAATGTGAATAGTCATTCTCCCTTTGTTTCCTTGCTATGGAGTATTTATTTTAGCAGCTTCAACTAAGTTTTTTATACACAAGGCTCTGAATAATGTGGGACCTTTTCAGACTGCCTCCTTTAAGGACCAAGTTTTTTTTCTCTTAAAATGTGTATTTACTTTTGTCCTTTTGTTGACTCCTGTCTTTGTATCTAGCCTGTCATGTAAGTTTATTTATTATATTTATAATTAGTAAGATTATTTTTCATACCTTTCTTGTTATTAACATTTCAGAAATTAATCAAAAGGAGTCATGTATTTTTTTCTTATTTATCACTTCTCTTTCTTGGTCATGTATTCTACAAATCTTTTCAGTACAAGTGTAAGAATTTACAGCATGCAGAAGTCCTTTGGCTAATGTAGACACAAAGAGTACTTTCTAACAGCATTGATGATACTTCTTTCAAAATAATACACTAAACTATTTTTAGTTGTTTCATCTTATTTTAATAAATTGTTTGTAATTAGGCAGATTTTTTAAGGCAGAATATATTGTTATCTCTGGTATTAATTCTACAAATATTCAATATTCACAATTTAAAATTGAGAGAATCAAAAGTGCCATTTTCTGAAATTAAAAATTTGAAGTCAGTACAATTTGAAGCTTATAAAATGTATATCAAAACAATTAATGCCAAAGTCTTGACAGTTTCATTTTGAAATTTCTTATGGATTTGGTTAACCTCAATTCATCCATGTTGAATATATTTTTAAGTTGTTTTGAACTCAGGCAATGAGAATGAAAACAAGTGTCAGGAGCTTTACAATTTTAAAATGTCATAATTGGTAACAATTAAAATGAGTATCTTATAAACACCTTGCATTACTTATCTATTTCTGCATAATATATGACCCTAAAAGTTAGCAGTTTAAAGCAACAGACATTGTTCAATCATAGTTTCTATGTATCAGGAATGTGGGCAAAGCTTATAAAGTGTCTCTTGCTAAAGTTCTAATATAAGATTGCACACAAACTGACTGCTGGGACCACTGTCTTACCTGAAGACTGAACCGGAAGAAGATCTACTTCCAGGGCTCACTCTCACACTTTTTCACAGTATTTAGTTCTTGTGAACTGTTGCACTGAGGGTCTTATTTCTTCACTGGGTAATGTATTGGGGTTTTCTATAATTTTTACCACATGGGTCTGTCCAAAAGGCTTCCTTAGAGAAAGTGTGTGTGTGTGTGTGTGTGTGTGTGTGTGTGTGTGTGAGAGAGAGAGAGAGAGAGAGAGAGAGGAGTAAAACACAATCTTTTTTTTGTAACTTGTTCTAGATAGAGACATCTCAACTTCTGCTATATTCATTTATTAGAAGTGTTAATAGCACCATCCCATACTTAAAGGGAAAGGACTTCACAGTGGCATAATTACAAAGAGGCAGGAGTCATCTAAGGCCACCTTAGAAGTGGTAACACACAACTGTTGTGAATGTAATGCAAAACTGTAAATAATAAAAAATACTTAAACGCAGGAAAAGTGCATAGACTTTTTTGGAATGACATGACATTATTTAATATCCAAAGGTAATATTATCACAAGCACACATTTTTCACATCTTGTGGGAGTTTTGAGATTGGAGGAGTATTAGTGACAGTAATATAAGTGCTGAAAATATTAGAAATTTATAAAAATATTGAAATAAAATATCGAGTTGCAAAAGATAAGTCATAGGCCTATTTTATTCCACCATTTTCCTTAAGAAAGACTAGACAAACATTATTCTGATATTCATGTGTGTGAAGTTCTATCATCTGCGCAGGTACAGATTCTCTAGCAAAAGAATCTCTATCATTTATCTGTATGATTCTTTTCACCTTTGGAAATATGTTTATATTTTGCTAATGAAATACTGAGATATAGTTTCTTGAGACTATAAAGGATTTTGAGAACATATTTAATTTTAACAAATTACATCACAAATTTCACATAAAAGGTTTTGCCCAACTTTCTTGAGTGAGTTACTAAGGGAACACTTAATGGAGTTTATTAGATTGACCTTCCAATACTGCAATTTATCTCAATAGAACTCTTCATTTAAAACAATTAAATAAACTCATTATTTCAGATGATAAGATGAAGTCAAATTTACTATTTTTATGCTCTTTCTATAGCCACACAGTTATTTATTCTGGGGGAAATTTGGGATTGAAGCATTATTATGAATAATGATTTGAACATAAACTGTCTAAACAAATTTATTTTTTCTCAACCATTACACTGTTGTTAGCTTTTCAAAATAAATTCTAATAAATTTAGAATCTGTAAAACAAATATATTTTTAAATTATTATTATACTCATTGTGCTCTAAGAATATACACTAGTATCTAAACAAGAATTCTGTAGCTATTATCTCTCTGATGCTCTGTGCCCAGGATCTCCAAGTTCTGTAATTTTCTGTACAAATGAGCAATTGAGAATTTTGTACTTCTAATGCTTTGATAACACTTTGTCTGCATTCATAAAAACATGAAAGTCTCCTGAAATAGATGTTTACACTGAGAGACAGAGAATATAAGCATCTACATTTTTCAGTTCTGGGAACTAGAATTTTAAAAAATATAGACAATACCAGTGCTTTTGGGAATCTGAATATAATATTTTTGCCAAAAGGAGATTTTTTCTTTAATTTTTTAAAAAATTTGTTTAGGGTTAACCCATTATAAATTTATAGAAGATACTATAATAATATTTTAATATGAAATAATCACCTATAATTGCTGACAGGAAACAATTTTTAGTAATGTTAATATGTTCTTATATCATTTTTATTATATACACACCACTGTTTAGTCTATGGAGAATGAAACTTTGAGGATCCTGTACTTTGTCCTTAAGCTAACTTAAGGCTATGTTGTAACAACTAAATTATTTGCTCCTCGTAATCATTCATCTTTTCTCCTCCCTTATCTACCTTTGGACCAGTTTATGTTCCAGATTTTATATAAACCTTGAGTGTCTCATTTGTCATGTTTCATTAAACTTGTATTCTAATAAAAGAGAAGTAATAAAAGTAGCCCATCATTTGTAAAATTTCAAAATAGGAAACCAATAAAACTAACCCAAGTACAAAGAAATTGCTGTTAAAGTATTCTGAAATAATAATAACTTTGAGATAAAAAAACATATTTTTGGGTACAATTCATTCTCCATGCCAGCACTACTTATGGCAGCTAGAAGTCACTCCTTATAGATTTAATCATGTAACTTGTTGAGAATATAAGCCTCATGCAAAGTCCTGCACAGTCCTTTGTAGAAATTGTGTTGTTGTAAATCTTAACTAAGATGATGAGACTCTGGCATCTTTGGAGAGTTTTCTTTCATCCATCATGCATCCCTTAATGATGTGATGGCTGTCTGCCTTCCTCACCACAACAGATACAAAGCTTTCCACTTGTCTTGCTCCCTATTCCTACATAATCATAGGAAATAATCTCTGGTCTATTGTCAAGGTAAAACATTAAGATCAAATAACTTCAGTGATGACATTTTTTCTACTTTTTATTTGTTTGTCTTTCTTTATTTTGTATTTTTAATTATTTATTTTCAGTGATGACTTCTTAATATGCATCACATAACCAGAATATTTTCATTTAAAAATGTAGTGATATTAAGTAAATATCTTTACAAAAGAGAATTCTGTCTTCTAATGGTAGACATTCAAAACTGTAATACATGGCTTGGGAAAAGTGCCACTCAGATTATAATACAAACATGAATGCTATATTTCTTCTTTCTAAAATGAATATTTTCCACACACATTGTTATAATGAAGCCATTTTACAGCACAAACAAGGTGTTGAGGTAGCTTTTGAGGTATTTCTGAAAATCAATCTGTACTTTGACATTTAAAAATCAATTTTTACATTATAATCCACTTTCGTCCATAATTGATAAGAATCTGGTCTCTGAGTTTGGATTCTGCCCCGGGGTTACTGTTGTCACAGGTTGGCACAGGTTGTCTTTGCTTTCTTCTGTTGGTGCCAATTAAACTTTAATACTCTGTTTCCTTTCCCCTAGAGTGAAGCCAAACTATCTCACTGTGACCTTTACACATTGTTAGCTTTGCATTGAGTAAAAGTCTATCATTGGTTTAGACTTTTGAATAATATTCCAGTGAGAACCATTTGTCTAACAGCTATCCCTCAAAATTCTTCTTGAGATGGTATTGTTAGAGAGCAGTGGGCTCAATTGTGGAGTTTAAATAATTTAACAACCGATTCTCTACCCTATTGACCATTGTAAGTATAATACAAGATATACCAAAAAGCAGTTTATTTCATGCCATTAATACTTAAATAAGAACAATAAATGACATGCACAAAACTAGATTATAGTATAAAAAGTTTTAAAATATTAATGAAAAAAATATTAAACAATAAAACCATTATTTAAGATATTTCCATATTGCCTCTTAATTAGTATCTTCACTTGTAATTTTTTTCACCTATGGATGAAATGAACATTATTAGGGGTGCTTAGAATACGCTGTTGTTCAGATGAACATTAAAAATTAGTATAGAATATAAATTTGTGATTTCCACATTGGTCGGTTGTCCAAGCGTCCACTTAGAGAGAACCCTAATTACAAGTTTCATTTTAACAACTTGTTTGCCTACTAACTCAACAGAAAATTAGGTATCAATTCTGCCAAATCAGTGAGAACTGGCTGAATCCCACCACCAAAAGGGCTCCAGGATTACTGTATTTTACTCCTTAAGAAAGTCATCCTAGCCTTCTCCCCAAAGTGTCATTTAGAAAAAAATCTCAGCTTCCCATGCAGAAGCCATAGAAAGCCATGCTAGTCCTCTCTGCTTGCCTCTGAAACACAGAGGAATGCAGTCATCTTTATACTCTGCGATTAGTTTAATGGACATGTGCCAGTGTCAGGTTACTAGTCCATGAGCCTGATCATCCTGTAATCTTTCTTCCTGCATAGTGCAATCCTGAACAAATTCTGTCCCAGGCTTTGTTTGATTGGCATACTGAAATCTGTTTGAGGCCACATGCTATACATACTTATTTACCAAAACAGACTAATGTTTTGGCATCTGTGATTTTACAGAATTATATAAAAATTTTAGATAAATATGATCCACATATTTTTATTCTGTGATACTCTAAAATTTTATATATATAATTGTTTTTAGTAACAGAAAAATATATATGGCAAATAACTTCTGTTCCATACCAAAGATGGGAAGAGGACAGAGTAGTGTAGAGGGAAGAATTTAGAAGTTAAAAGAATTTGTTATAATACACCTCATCTTGTGCCAATTATTTAAATGTTATGAGCTTTAGTTTCTTCATCAATAAATCAGAAGTCTTCCTCACTTACAGAGGTGTTAAGAAACTAATGCATGTAAGAAGTACATTAGAAGAGGGATATTTTTGGGAACAACGTATCTACGTTTTCTTCCACATTTCCTAGATTACGTTGCGGAACAAAATTTCTGTTGCATCCACAAAAGCACTTGTTCTTACCTATTTCGAGTGTGCTGATCTCAAATCTGACATTAGTTTTTCTCTGTAAATTACAGTTTTTTTAATTCAAGATTTTAGGTTTTCATCTTATAGTAAAATTTTCAACATTTAGTTTAACATAATGAAGTAGAATGTCTTCTTGGGCATCACCTTTGTGAAAATATAATAATATATAATGCAGTAGATACACTAACACATTAAAAGATATGATTGCATTAGAATTTGTTTACAATTTCAAAATAGAACATATTAAAACATTTATTTGAATTATAAAATTTGAGAAAAACTTATTTAAATATAATTAAGGCAAAAATTTGCATTTGTATCTCTTGCGTTTGTGTACTTGTTGAGGACAATCTCGATTGATGCTCCAGTAGTAGTCCACCATGGTTTAGAGCTGTCAAGAAATAGTCGGCATTCTTTTGGACTGTAAGTAGTGACACCTAGCTGGCCTAGAAGACTATTGATATCATGACAGTAAACAAAGTGTTTGTCTTCAGAAAAAACGTCCACAAAAATTTGCTCATGCTTTCTGAAATGGGATACTGTAGCTGACCAGAGAAGTACATTTTTTTCTTGAAACCTGGAGGCTAAGACCTCAGCTGCTTTCTTTGATAGGTCCAAATCTCTTACTAAGTCATTCAATTTGGGTTGGTTAAACTGCTGAGGCGTTAATGAGTGCTTGGCAACAGAAGAAGACCCTTCAGATTCTACAACCACTTCTTCATGCATCTTATCAAAATATACTTGATCACCATATTCACTTTCTTCATCCTAAGAAGAAATAAAATGCTTGAAAATTGGAACCGGGAGTGTCTCAGAGTATGAGATAGGTCGTATTACTGAAGGAATATTAGGATATGTGATCATATGCTGTTATTTCTTGCTGATGCCCTTTGTATGGATCATACAGAAATAACAGTCACTGCTGTGGTCTTTAGGTTCACGCCAAACCATGGGAATACCAAAAGGCATTCCTTTGCATTTTTCTTTTATCCAGTTGCAAAGCTTATTTTCACAATTGTGACAAACAATATGAGGAGCCCAATTCTTGTCTTGATCACCAAGGGGAACTTAAAAATAGGCAATATATGCACGTGTCACAAGTGATGAAATATTGTGCCTTTGACATTGAAGTGTGTAACAGCCACATATATATCAGAGGTGTCAGGACTATTCTTACATTTATGTCTACTCAAAGAAGCTATGATTCAATCTTAAAACAAAATAAGAGGGTGTTTTTATCAGATAATTTTTTACATTTAAAAACAATTACAATTATGTAAGAGTGATGTTTGTAAAACATTAATTGCCTTGGGGTTGTGTTCAGTCCAAGAGTTGTTGCCCTTTAACTCCAATTTAAAAACCAATGCATGTCATTAACTGTAACAAAAATAAATTAAAATTGCATAAAAACTAGAGCATACACCAAAAACCGAATTTCAGATTTGAAATCAGTGATGTAGATAGATTATATATATATATATATATTTCTAAAACCTCATGCAACAGAAAAATAAAATAAAATTGTTTCCCAGTGTTTTTTCCAGTGATGATTTCACTGGTTAGTCTGCTTACCAATAGTTAGGGGGCACTGTTCTAATTATTGTTAGACATATATCAGAGCATTCAGAAGGTATGCTCAGCTAGCCAGTTACCTTATACTATTCTTGTTTTCCTGAGGAAGACTTTTCTCCCTCCCTATTTCCCCCCTCTGGATTAACTAGAAAACCACCAAAATTATTTTCATTTTCAGTTTTCTTTTCACATTTTAAGAAGTAACTTCCTATTCTACCTCACATCAAACACTGACATTTAGGAAGCCAAAACGATTACCTCTTCCTCTTTTAGTTCCCTCCACACATCTGAAACATACAGATCCATTGACTTGTAAGTAACAGATGTTGCCTTTATTTTCACACCCCTCCATCCAGCTTCTTTGATCTCCTCCTCTGTGAGGAAGAAAATGTAACTTTCAGACAGACCATGGAAAATCTCTGCACATCTGTTTCTGCCTGTTTTCTTACTTTGTAGAGAATCTTTTGAAAGATTTATAAAATATCTTATCAAAAGGATGACATTCTGGTGGACAGGGTTTATTTTTGTTATTGACAATTTGACATGTTTAAGAAAAAAATAAAATAATTATTAAATGTAAATTACCACAAGATTATATTGTTCAAACATGAAAAGTATCCATTAGCATCATGATAAATCTAACTTTACAGTTAGGTTAATGACATTTCAGTAAATCCTGAATCTAAGAAACTTATTCTCTAATTTTACTTTAGAAACATGTTTTTGCAATAACTAAAATATGCTTATTCATTTGTGTTTAATTATTTTGAAATTTTAGATAAATAATTGCATATTAAAAACAAAGCAAAACACACACACTAGAAACTTAGGTTTCCTGTAAGGTTTAAGGGAAATTCAATCTAATTCTGATTTTTTTTTTTTACTTGTCTTCTGACATTTTAGATTCTGTTGCAGAAATTTAAGGGCTAATAATATTTATCACTATTACTGACCTGTAATGATTCACATATAAGTAGGTATAACATTCTAAAGCACTTCACAAATAAACTATTCTAATTTACAACCACAATTCAAGAAAGAATGTCTGTTATTCTTGGTATTATTCTGGTTTAGAAGGTATACTCAGTACTATATTATACATTCTTTATATACTTTCTTAGTATTTTCTAAGCATGAGATACATTTAATATTGTTTATTTTGTAAAACCAACTAGAAAACATTTAAAAAATACAATCTACTGTGCAATAAATTGAATGACAGGAAGACAAATAAAATTTGAAATATCATTCATATAATTTCCTTTAGCAGTAACAACCTTTGTGAATTTATGACAGGCAATATTTATCCTAACTCATGCATCTATTTGTTAGCAGTGAAATTTTTGCAATATGTTACTATATATGACAAACTAGTAAATTTAATATACCGCATGGAAATAATCTTTCCTTCATTTACTACAGAAGAATAAGGAAGTGATTCTAAAGCAGCACTTTATCAAGAGCACATTACCTTTTTATCAAAAGCAAGACTTCTTTGTTTATCTCTATTAAAAAAGAGTTCAGAAATTCACAAGATAACTGTTATCTTTCTATAGTTCTTTCCAGCCTCTTTTAAATTACAAGATAATAAGACACTTTTTATTTGTGAAAAGGTATAATTATGGGTTCAAACAGAGTTTTGATATGTTTTTCATAGATATGTTTTTTGGTATGTTTTTTATAATTTATGGTAGCTTTAAAGAGGACCATATCCTTATAGAATATACTGATACAAATACAGCACTTTCATAGAGCAAATTCACATTAAAATGCACATACAATAATTTTGTATTTGTGGCCTGAAAGAACACTGATATAATAATGTAGCTTCTTTATCACATAATCAGCTATTTACATCTATTTTTTGTTTGTTTTACTAGCATTAGGACATTATGGACTAGCAGACAAATTTAATTGTTAGCTTACACTAGTTACTCTTGAAAGCATTATTAGAAGGATGTATAGATAAATGGGTCTTGGAATGGATGAATCACTGGATGCATGGATTGGTGAATAGAAAGATAAATTTTATAATAACTGACTAGGTTTTAGTGAAAAACTAATGGGAAATACTCAAGGGTTTTTTTAAGCTTATAGTATATTTAATACACTTTTTTTCTAAGAATTGTGCATCACTGCTTTTTACTACTATTATAAAAATAGTTAAGGATATATGCTATTTCAGAACTTTTAATTGTTTAATTCAGAAAATAGCTTTATCATAAAATAAA
Source organism: Rhynchonycteris naso (assembly GCA_037038555.1). Lineage (NCBI taxonomy): Eukaryota > Metazoa > Chordata > Mammalia > Chiroptera > Emballonuridae > Rhynchonycteris > Rhynchonycteris naso. The sequence goes on along the minus strand of CM072998.1, from coordinate 64,599,877 downwards.
TAAAACACTTGGGCAGAAAAAGAGTATAATGACAAATCTAATTTTACAAAGTCTTTCTGTTTGTTAATTCTAAGAATTGGTCTGATTAATTGGAGTTCCCTCAAAATTAATCTTGAGAAAATATTCCAATGTAAGTGTTTTATTTGGTGTGTGACCTTAGAAAAATGTCTGTATGAGAGTGCAACTCTGAGATAAGACAAAACAGAAGCCAGTAAATGGGCTGTAATTGAACAAGTTTTCTCTGTAGAAAACTGTAGTTTAATCCTGCTGTGAACTCTGCTACCAGTGTAGAGAACACAATTTCCAGAACTAAACTGTCAAATAGCAAACATGTTGACAAATCTACCATTGCTCTTGTTGTGTAATGGCTGTGAACTTGTTCTAAGAGGAAACATACCTCACCTAGCACTTGAAGTTTTCACTTTTGAGGAGTAAGCACCAGTGGTCAGAGACAATCTTTATACAAAGTAGTGAGTGCTGTGACTTGGGACCTGAATCGGAATGTGTTAAATTATTGTGTAATGTGGGGATCTCAGTGGGTCATAAATAGCAGCAGTTACATCGTACTTCTTACTCATTTGGAAATTACATACAAAAAGGATCCTTTAATTGAATGAATGCTTATTAAATATTTATCATGTACCTACTCTGTTTAGTGGAGTTCTGAATGAACAATAGTGAGCAAAAGCAGATATGGTTCCTGACCTCATTGATATAATAGTACAGTGGGCAAGATAACCAGAAACAGAATTTCTTAAGAAAATGCCATTTTATAACTGTGGTAAGTACTAAGAAGTGCATTGTGTTACAAGAGCATATGTGTTATTGATAAGTGGAAACTTGTGCTAGTGTTGTACAGACATCAAATAAAATGTTACAAAAATAATAAAATGTGAGTTTTTAAGTTCATTAATGTTTTATTTTTATAGCACATAATTATATTACCATGTTTCTTGATTCTGTTAAAAACTACTGTTTTCCCCTTTTTAATCAAAGCAATTACCTATAAATCTCTGGTTGGTTATAAGACCTTAACATGAACAGAGATGACTGGAAAGCCTAGCAAAAAAAAAAACAAAAAACAAAAAAAAACAAAACCCAAAAACACAAAAAACAAAAACCTGAGAAATAGTTTTAATTTGCCAATATTTAAATTTATTCCCCAGTCCATCAGCAAAAGGTGGGAGGCTTACTTGCTGAATGTGTTTAAGAAAAACTTTTGATCAACCATTGGGTTGTTACTCATCAAAGACAATTCATGCACAACTCCTAGAGTTCTAGTCTTAAAAATTCAAGGGAAAAAGAGAGTGAAAGAGACCTCAGTACTAGCACACTGGGGTGTAAAAATATACCATAGAATTAGGTCTGGCCAATCACTGAACAACCCACAACAATAGCTTAGAAGGTGGATCTGTGTCCAGAGTGTATAAAATATAGTATCTATAATGTTCAACTTTCAGGCCATAATTATAAAATATATAAAGAAAGAAGAAAGTATGACTCACACAGAAAAAGGGACTACAGTGTTGATATTCACAGAAAAAATTTTAATGTAGCAACTATAAATATGTTCAAAGATCTAAAGAAAGCCATATTTGAAGAATTAGTCAATTAGAACATAGGTCAATAAAAATTACCTAAAGAGGAAATAAGGAAAGAATTAGAAAAATAAGTGTGATTAGAAAAAACAGAAAAATTCCGTAATCACCCTGCACTTGACAACTAATCAAGAAGATAAAACAAGTGTCAACATAGCCATGTGTAATTACAGATTCATAAAATATATTAAGCAAAATCAAAAATTAAGCATGAAAGAGACAACTCAATACTGATAGGTGGAATTTGAATATACCTTTCAGGAGTTTATACAAAACTGAAATGAAAATCAGCAAGTATACGGAAGACTCAAATAACTACACAATTTGACCTAGCTGAAATCTCAGTAACTTCACCCAATGACTGCATAATACCTAATATTTCCAATTGCACATCTAGTATTTTCCAAGATATTCGGGAAAGACCATACTCAAACAAGTTGTAATATATTTTAAAAAATGGAAATCATATACAAAATTTTTTAAATTAAAGAAATTTAATAAATTAGCAAATAAAATAGTAAATTTAAAAATACAGAAATTGATCAAATAAAATATTACAAGAGACATCAGAAGATACTTTGAGCTAAATTAAAGAAAATCAAAACATTCATACTGATAAAGTACAGATAAAAAAAGTTCTTAAATAAAATTTTTATATCAAACAAACATGACCCTACCCAACAGGCTACATGAATAGAGCATCTGCCTAGCATGTGGATGTGCTGGGTTTGATTTCTAGTCAGGACACATAGGAGATGGACCATCTGCTTCCTCTTCCAGCTAGTGCAGGGGTCGGGAACCCTTTTGGCTGAGAGAGCCATGAATGCCATATATTTTAAAATGTAATTCTGTGAGAGTCATACAATATGTTTAACACTAAATACAAGTAAATGTGTGCATTTTATGTAAGACCAACATTTTTAAAGTACAATAAGTCTCTGAATTATTTTTAATAATTTATGCTGTTGCTAACCAATGATGAATAAAGTACTTCTTACCATTAATGCGACTTCTGGTGCTGCATGGTTTTGAGATGGCTTTGCAGTTTGGTTGATATGTGGTGAGGTTAAGCTTCATGGAGGCATTGAGACTTCCATTTGTTAAACGTGATCGTAGGTTGGTCTTAACATTCTTTAGATGTGAGAAAGACTGCTCACATGCATATGTAGAGCCAAACACTGTCAGTACAGCAATACTCACACACGGCAGTGTGTGGTATGTGATGAGAAGCACGTTCCAAATTTTGACAATTAGCTCGTGCGCAGGTTGAAGCTTTTTCATTTCTCCCCACTTGTGTTTGCTTGCCAACTCTGCTTGTTGTAGTGCAAGTTTTCCCAAATCTTCATTCAGTGACTTGAGCTTATTCACCCACATGTCTGAGGCCTTCAGGTCAGCAGTATGTAGCTCAAAATCTCTGATGAACTCATCCAAAGTGAGAGAAAATAATGGTGTTGCATTTATGTCCTTCACTTGTGTTTTCTCAATTTGATTTGTTATCATGATGGTATGATCGTGAATAGTTCTTGCCAACAGGGGCATGTCTTTTTTTTTTAAGATTTTTTTATTTTATTAATTTTAATGGGATGACATTAATAAATCAGGGTACATATGTTCAAAGAAAACATCTCCAGGTTATCTTATCATTCAATTATGTTGCATACCCATCACCCAAAGTTAAATTGTCCTCAGTCACCTTCTATCTTTTTTTCTTTGTGCCCCTCCCATCCCCCCTCTCCCACCCTCTCCTCCCTCCCCCCACCACATAACCCCCACACTCTTGTCCATGTCTCATAGTCTCACTTTTATGTCCCACCTATGTATGAAATCATGCTGTTCTTAGTTTTTTTCTGTTTTATTTATTTCACTTCGTATAATGTTATCAAGGTCCATTCCTTTTGTTGTAAATGATCCGATGTCATCATTTCTTATGGCTGAGTAGTATTCCCTAGTATATATGTACCAAAGCTTTTTAATCCACTCGTCCTCTGACGGACACTTGGGCTGTTTCCAGATCTTAGAAATAAAACGAAATGAATCAAAACATGGGCATGTCTTTTATTTGTTTGATTATCGTGTCTTTATCCAAAAAGTTGTCAAAAAGTTCATTGGCAACATCAAGCATGAATGTTTTGGCATACTCCCCATCTGTGAATGGCTTTCCATTTCTCACAATTGCTAAAGCACCAGCAAAGCTAGTCAAATCTAGTCACCTTGTTGGGTCCAAACAGAGTTGCTGCTGACTAGCTTGTATTCTGCACAGTAGCTCTTGACATGCTTTCTTCCTGCTGTCCCTTGTTGATTCAAATTTAGTATGGCATGTGTCAAAGTGCCACTTTATATTTGACCATTTCATTGATGCAATTTTATCATTGATATTAGATACACTGCAGAACCTGCTCTCTCCACAAAGGCGAATTCCTCTGTCCATTCCTGCTGAAAAGTATGATACTCCTCATCATTTTTCTTTTAGCCATTTTATTTGTCAAGAGTGTTTCTGCAATTAGCTAGCTGATTACTTGATTAAAAGGAGGGAAGTTTACTCTCTGACCTTACTACGACCCATGTACGTTATGAATTATCCAATAAAAATTTGATGTTGTCCCGAAGGACAGCTGTACTTGGCTCCAGCCATCTGCAACCATGAACATGAGTGGTTGGAAATGAATGGATTGTAATACATGAGAATGTTTTATATTTTTAATGTTATTATGTTTTTTATTAAAGATTTGTCTGCGAGCCAGATGCAGCCATCAAAATAGCCACATCTGGCTTGCAATCCATAGGTTTCCAACCCTGAGCTAGGGGTTTGATTGATTTACGCATTGGCCTTGAGCACAGAGGATAGCTTGGTTGGTCCAAGAGTCAGTCTCAAGCACTAAAAATATCTTGGTTGATTTGAACATCAGTCTCAGACAGTGCCTTCCAGATGCATCCTAGCTGGGGCACAGGAGAGAGTCTGACTCACTATCTCCCCTCCTCTCACTTAAAACAAACAGAACAAACAAACAAATGAAAAACACATGTACTCATATTAAAAAATAATATAAAATTAATTGCTTATGATTCCAGCTTAATAAACAAGGAAAAGAAGAAAAATCTATACCTAAGTTAAGAGGAAGGAGAAATATAATAAGTAGTAAGTAAAAATAATTAATGTAGAGAAGAGAAAAATAAAGAAAATCAAAGAAAAGAAAATAGAAACAAAATACGCTAAGTCTGAACTAAACTGAAAAAAATAAAATAAAAGAGAGCACAAATTACATAAATAAAGCCGAAAAAGACGCCATTTCTATTCACATCAGAAATTAAAATTATTATAATAAAATACTTGAAACAAACTAATGACAACCCCATTAGGCAAATTATATTAAATGGGAGAATACCTATGAAAACAAAAATTACCAAAACTTTATTTAAAAAAATAGAAAATATTATAATATTCCTTATGTATAAGATGCTACTTAATTTTGGGATGCGAAATTTGAGAAAAAAATGTATTGTATAATGTTATTGAACTCAATTCTTATTCATCATAAAATTCATACAACTCCTCATCACTGTCACAATTCCCATCCATTAGCTTGTCCTAATCTGTGCCTGATGATGATTCACTGTCTTCAACAATGAGCACAAAAACAAGTATGAAAAAGTAGAAAGTGCAAGTAAAAAAAATCTACAACCACTGTATAAAATGCATCCAGGTTTTAGAACCCAATTTTTTTGAAAAAGGGTTTCTCTTATAAATGGGGAAATACAATAATAGCTCTAAACCCAATAAATATAATTAATAAAATTCCCACAAGCGAAAGCCTGGACTCAGGTAACTACACTGAATAATTCCAAAGAAAAAACAAAGTCAGATGATCAGAAGTTGTACACAGCCAAATTCCTTCCCAGAAATATTCACAGGCCGGAAAAACTTGTGAAAGTTTTAATTCTATATTTAAAGCACTCTTTCAGGTTAATTTCTAAATATAATCTATTTTTACTTTAATATGTAAATGGAAAAGCAGAGGTCAAAATAAAAATGAAATGCATTAAATGAAGAATCTGTACATAATACTATTTATGTCTTTGAGTTTTCAAGTGTATATTTATAAGTGCAAACTAAAACTTTTAAATAAAAGGTGTGATTATTTTTTAAATAATACTCAGAATATATGTCTTCTGATGGCATATTAATTTTATGTTTCAGAATTACATGACATCTTTATCCCATAATTGCTTAAGAAAGTAATCAAATTACAAATAGACGTAAATACATAATTGCTTGTCTTTAAAGAAAAAAAATTGAAAAACACAAGGAATTATTTTCCTGCTTGGTATTAATTGAAAAATTCTAATTAAATAATACCTGAAAACTCTAAATTAATGATAGATGATTTCAGCCTTTACAAGCAGCAGATGGGTGAATATCAGTATAAATTGAAATTATAATGTTAAATAAAAGGTATGAAGACACATTTTTATAATAAAAATAAATTGTCAAAATACATTTTAAATAATATTTTTATATATTTTGTCATTTTTTCATTCTATCACATATATTTGTCCTTTGCTTTTATGAAATGTTATGAAATATCTAAAAATATCTTCAAGATATTTTACTATTAGATGATTAATGGTAAGACTTAATTAAATTTATTGCTTAGAAAAAATAATTTTTTATTTCTTAACTTTTCATTTGTATTGCAGAACTCAATAACTAGTTATATTAAATTTTGCCTTACCAACTTTAAAAAAATAAAAAGAGAACAAATACTGTCCTGTGTGTACTACAATCTATAGAGTAATTTTAAAATAAATGCTGGCTCTACTGAGTAACGGACATGAATAATCTTTTGTCTCTTTACACAAGAGTTAACATGATACTGTTTACTAAACAGAGTAAGTACAACTGCAATTTTTAAACATAAATGCTCTTAATGCACATTAATGAAGCACAGCAGAAAAGGCAGAGATATTGCTGTTTTTTCAAACTTATTTAAACTTTTCAATTTTAAAATGTTAAATATCTAATTCTCATTGTTTAGAAAAGGAAGATACATAGTTACTGGACTTTGTTTACCTTTGACAGTTCAGTTAACAATGAAAGCATGCAGATGGAAAAAGATACTTGAAGTATTTATTAGATATCTGCTTATACTTCAAATAAAATTAAATCATTTGCTAAGCTTTGAAGTGAGCTGCACTGATAATTAGATTTAAATCCATCCTCAATTGTACAACAATTGTTAGGTCTTTGCATTCACTTCTTTTAGTGCAAAATGATTAATAATGAGAAATTAGTCATTGTTAGGAAATAATGTTATAAGTGGCCTCTTTATCTCTTGGAAAGAAATATTAATGTTTTCAAATGTTTCTGTTAAATTTTTTTTTCAATTTTATCCATGGTGATAGATTTTGAAGACTTTAGACAATCCATTCACTTTAAAGGGGAAAAAATGAATACCTGACAACTAAATAACTTAATTTTACATGACTCTTCAGTAAAATAGTGACTCACCAGAGCTGATAATTTATATACTTCTGTCATTTGTAAGAATGCATAATTTGTATATGTTCTGATTTTGCTTCCTTTTATAAATGTTATTCTATTGTGGAAGTACAAATATTTTATTAAAAGATTCCATTCAAAAATGCTAATATGTTAAGACTAGACTATAAGACTGCTGCATATAGTATAGAGAGCTGAAATATATTATCTTTTTAAATTTATATCATAATGTAAGGTAAACATAATTATATTAAAGATAAATAAAATCTTTGAATTCCAGTTCTTAATGTAATATTTTATTTATTTATTTGTTTGTTTGTTTGTTTGTTTTGAGAGGAGAGAAAGAGAGAAGCATCAACTTGTCACTTGACTTTAGTTGTGCATCCATTGATTGCTTCTCATTAAGTGACTTCACCAGGGATCAAACTGGTGACCTTGGGCGCCAGCTGGTAACCTTTTGAACATTATTTGTGCCTCTGTGATTTTCAAGAATATGTATGTGGAAATAATAAATTTAATTTCTTGACTCCAATTTGAGGAAACCTAGAGGCTGCACATTTATTCAGTTATCTTAGCTACTCAGATACTGTTATTACCTGGTAATTATTTCACACACAAGTTGAACAGTAGTATTACTTAATGGGAAAAAATACAAAATATATTTGTTACTTTGTATTTTCCTTGAAAGATGTCATGTATGAATTCATTTATTACCTAAATTATTATCTTTGGTATATGCTTTTCTGCAAACTCATAACTATTTTTATAGGAATACACTTCCCACAAGAAAACCTTTATTTAAAGGGAAATAAATGTATTTTATTGATGGGACATATGTGAAGAAAATGAAGAAAGTAAACTAAAAATTTTATTGAACATCTACTGGAAGTACATCTCATGAATCTTGTAAATCAAGTATAAAAAAACCTTATTTCTATTTTACATATGATACAATTGAAAGAGAAGTTAAGACATATCTTAAGATGTATCTTAAACATATCATAGATTAAAATTAATTAAAATACAGTTCTGTTGCAAATCTCTCAGTTTTTCTGGCCATGCTACTTTTATTTTAACATGTAAAAAAATATTCATAAACTCTAAAAACTTAAAATTATTTTAAATTTATAATTCAAAACAAATATCATCTTTATGACATAGAAATGACTATATAAATTAGTATTAGAATTGCTATACTAGCAATGCAAGTGTTATATTTACCCTAAACTGATACATTTTATGTTACTTGATAAGAATCTGATGTTAGAATTAGAACACATATACCTATCTTGAAATTATTTTCCTAATATTTCTTGTTACTAAAATGTTTTTATAAAAATCATTGTAAAGATTTTTTGTCATATTACATCATTAGTCAGAAGAGTTTTTAAATAAATACAAAAAGTAAAGAAATTTGAGAGTATATGAATGCTCCATTAATCCTAGAATATATTGAGCCAACTCTCAACAGCATAAATTTAAAGCTAGTGTAGTAAGAGAAAAGAAACTTCCCCAAAATCCTGATGTATATATTAACCTTAAATCGTATTTCTTGATGAGATAAAACATTGTAAATTTCTAGTAAATTTATATTTCTCTATATTTTATAGCAGTTTTCATTATTTGTGCAAGTTATTGATTCATCTTGCTATAAAACCTTTGTTTATTTAAATCCTTAGACTTGCCATGTGTCTTGTTTTGCCCAATGGATTAAAACTTTCAGCTATCATGTAGTAGTTTGCCCTTGTTATTTCGCCTTTGACTTCAGAATAGCAAGTGTCTTAGATGGGTTCTAGATAGTGATTGCTTATTTACTTTGGGTTCTGGATTTAAGATGACACAGAGTTTATGCCAAATAATAAAAATACATGTAACAACAATTACATTTTTGTTATAAAACCACTATAAATTGTTTTTTTATAGTGGCATAACTTAGCTTAAGTTTATTACAAAATACTCATTTTATATTTATTTGACAGCATTTACTCACATTTCTTTGGCTCTTTTTACTGTCATGAAATAAAAACCTAATGTTAAAAGTTGAAATATGCTTGCAGATTTGATGATAATTCTGTTTACTTAACTTTCTACTCAGATAGTAAGAGATAATGACATAGTGCCATTTACTACATGGATGAACCTTGAGAACATTACTGAATGAAATAAGTAAATCATAAAAAAGCTAAGAACTATATGATTTCACACATAGGAGGGATATAAAACAAACTCATGGATGTAGATAAAAGTAAAGTGGTTACCAGGATAAGGGGGGTGGTGAGGGAGGAGAGGGAAGGGTATAGAGAAGGACAAATTTAAAGTGACAGAAAATTATTTGACTTTGGGTGATGGGTATACAGCATAATCAACAGTTCAAATGCTATAGAAATGTTCACCTGAAATCTATGTACTCTTATTGATCAATGTCATTCTTTTAAATTTAATTTTCTAAATAAAATTTTAAAAAATTGTGAGAGAACCTCATAAGAAAGAACTGACCACAAACCAACTACATTATTCCCAATATGTCACTAAGTTTTAGAAAATTAGTAGCTCCCCTTGATTACTGTAGTCTAATTTTAGAGCTCTGTCAGCAAACCCCTTTTGACACCTTTGAGTTACAACTATAGCAGTTCATTTACAATATTCCCCAAAACAAATTTCAACTTCACAAACAGCTTGTGCTTGATGGTGCCTGTTGGTGATTTAAAATAGCTGGAATCCTAATGTAAGTTTATAATAAAATGTCTGACAAGACTCTAATATGAGAGTCTCCTAACAATTTTGTAATGTTTTGACAGTCTTAAAAATATGCTTTAAAAAAAGCTAACAAGCCTGACCAGGCGGTGGCGCAGTGGATAGAACGTCGAACTGGGATGCAGAAGACCCAGGTTCGAGACCCCGAGGTAGCCAGCTTGAGCACGGGGCCCATCTGGCTTGAGCACGGGGCCCATCTGGCTTGAGCAAAAGCTCCTCAGCTTGGACCCAAGGTCGCTGGCTCCAGCAAATGGTTGCTCGGTCTGCTAAAGGTCTGCGATCAAGGCACATGTGAGAAAGCAATCAATGAATAACTAAGGTGTCACAATGGCAATGAAAAACTGATGATTGATGCTCCTCACCTCTCTTCGTTCCTGTCTGTCTGTCCCTATCTATCCCTCTCTCTGACTCTATCTGTCCCTGGGGGAAAAAAAAAAAAAAGCTAACAAATGTGTTTTTCTTGAGCAAAATATCCCATCCCTTAACAAATGTTCTAAAATAGCAAAAGCACTAATGACAGAGCAGGAATAAGCTAATGTGAAATTCTATTTTTTTTTAAATAAATGACCCCTTTGATGAGATGAATAATAATTGTAGAAACCTTTAAAATACTCAGTTTATAAAATAACCTTTAAAGGTAACTGACTAAGGGAATTGTCAAAGATCCATCAACTGTGTGGAAATGTGTCCTGAATGCTCCCATTAGAGGCACTAAAAACTATATTTAAAATGTTATTAGTTTAAAGCACAAAAAAAAATTGAGTTTTACATTTTATAGAGAATTGAATGGGTTCCCTTTTGACAGCTATTATGAACATTCATCATTTATCACTTCAACTGAGGGAATTTTGTCAAGTCCCCTTACAAGTCACCTTTAAAGCTATTCTGCCAAGCTGATGAGGCTGCACATTGATTTGAGTTAGCTACATGTTAGCACAGATGATTGTAAGTCAGCTTGAGTCCCATGTTTTACTCTGAGATTTTCATCTATATAACTTCAAGAAGGTTAAAATAACACTTATCTTGTGTACATAGCTATGTTTCCAGTTTCAATGTCATTACATATAGTTCATTTCATATAATACATGTATACACCTTAGCTTCTCCATTTCAAATATGACAAAACTGAAACCCTGAGAGTTTAAATAATCTATATGGTTAACACAGATGAGAATTTTTTAATGCAGATTCATTAGATGCCTTTCCTCCCTGCCTCCCTCCTTACTTAACTACCGCCTTCTTCTTTCCTTCCTTTTTATTCTCAATTTTTTTACAGAAATGCATACATTTTATTTCTGATAATCTTGCTAAAAAAGGTAAGGAATAAAAGGGTGCCCATTATCATGAATAATAAAGTAGATGTATAAAATTGCAAATTTAAATTTATCTATTTTTAGCATTTAGAAATTCTGTTTTATTCAGATCGGGCATAGTTATTAAAAATCAAAGCAAATATTTATTTTGTTTCAGGCTTCAAGTTAGCCAACATATTCAGGGTCAATCAAATATGAATCTTATAGTCTATTAGATCATGTTAGCAAGATTACCTTAAGAAACCTAAGTCAAAGCAAATACTGTATTTCCACTGGTGAGTTCATGGTGATTATTATTAATTAATTTAGTTTACATAGATTCTAGTATCTCCTCAAAAGCATACCCCCTCTCCCGTATTTCCCCCAACATCACCTTTACACCCCCACCCCTTACCAACAGCTCCCTTCAGGTTTATTTCCATTCCTCAGTTCACATTATTTCTTGGATTCCTCAAATGAGTGAGGTCATATAATATATTTCTTTCTCTACCTGGCTTATTTCACTCAACATAATAGTTTCCAGGTCCATCCATATTGCAAAAGGTAATATTTCCTTGTTCCTCATAGTCCCATAGTATTCAATTGTATATATGTACCACTTTTAATCCACTCGTCCACTAACGGACACTTGGGCTGTTTCCAGTTCTTCACTATTGAGAACAATGCTGCCATAAACATGGGGGTGTATTTCTTTTTTTCATTTGGTAACATAGTGTCCTTGGGATATATTTCTATGAGTGGGTTGGCTAAATCAAAGGGCAGTTCCATTTTTAATTTTTTGAGGAATCTCCATACTGTTTTCCACAGTGGCTACACCAGTCTGCATTCCCACCAGCAGTGCAGGAGGGTTCCCCTTTCTCCAAATCCTTACCAGCACCGATCGTGTGTTGTTCTGATAGTGAGCACCATTCTGACAGGTATGAGGTGGTATCTCATTGTGGTTTTAATTTGCATTTCTCTAATGATTAGTTATGTTGAACATTTTTTTCATCTGTCTATTGGCCATCTGTACGTCCTTTTAGAAGAAGTGTCTAATCATTTCTTTTGCCCAGTTTTTGATTGGATTGTCTTCCTTGTGTTGAGTTTTACAAGTTCTTTATAAATTTTAGTTATTAACCCCTTATCGGATGTGTTGTCGAATATGTTCTTCCATTGTGTGGTTTGTCTTTTTATTCTGTTCATATTGTCTTTAGCTGTACAAAACCTTTTTAGTTTGATATAGTCCCATTTGCTAATCCTGCTTTATTTCATTTGCCTGTGGAGATAAATATGCTAATATATTGCTGCGATAGATGTCTGTAATCTTACTGCCTATGTTTTCTTCTAAGATGCTTATGGTTTCACGACTTACATTTAAGTGCTTTATCTATTTTGAGTTTATTTTTGTGCATGGTGTAAGTTGGTGGTCTAGTTTCATTTTTTTGCAGGTAGCTGTCCAATTTTTCCAACACCATTTGTTAAAGAGATTGTCTTTACTTCATTGTATGCTCTTATCTCCTTTGTCAAAAATCAATTGTCCATAAAGGTGTGGGTTTATTTCTGGGTTCTCTGTTCTGTTCCATTGATCTATGTGCCTGTTCTTATGCCAGTACCAGGCTGTTTTGAGTACAATGGCCTTGTAGTATTACTTGATATCAGAAAGTGTGATACCTTCCACTTTATTCTTCTTTTTCAATATTGCTGAGGCTATTCGTGTTCTTTTTGATACTATGTAAATTTTTGGAATATATGTTCTATATCTTTGATGTGTGACATTGGTATTTTAATTGGTATTGCTATGAATTTATAAATTGCTTTGGGTAATATAGACTTTTTAATGATGTTTATTCTTCCTAACCATGATTATGGTATATGCTTCCACTTGTTTGTGTCTTCCTTGATTTCTTTTATCAATGTTTTGTAATTTCCTGAGTACAAGTCTTTAACCTCCTTAGTTAAATTTATTCTTTGGTACTTTATATTTTTTGTTGCCATTGTGAAGGACACTGTTTCCTTAATTTCTCTTTCTGACAGTTCATTGTTTGTGTATAAAAATGCCTCTGATTTCTGTGTATTAATTTTATATTCTGCCACCTTGGTGATTTCATTTATCAGGTCCAGTAGTTTTTTGACTGAGAATTTGGGGTTTTTTATATAAAGTATCATATCATCTGCAAATAATAATAGTTTCACTTCTTCTTTTCCCATTTGGATGCCTTTTATTTCTTCTTCTTGTCTGATTGCTGTAGCTAGGACTTCCAGAACTATGTTGAATAAGAGTGGTGAAAAGGGGCACCCCTGCTTTGGCCATGATTTTAGGGAAATCGCTTTTAATTTTTGCCCATTAGTTATGATGTTGGCTGTGGGTTTGTCACAGATGCCTTTATCATATTGAGGTATGTTCTCTGTATTCCCACTTTGCTAAGAGTTTTGATCATAAACGGGTGCTAGATTTTATCAAATGTTTTTTCTGCATCTATTGAAATTATCATGTGGTTTTTCTCCTACCTTTTGTTTATGGTGAGTCACATTGACTGATTTATGAATGTTGTAACATCCTTGCCTCCCAGAATAAATCTCACTTGATCATAATGTATAATTTTTTTCATCTATTGATGGATATAGTTTGCTAATATTTTGTTAAACATTTTAGCATCTAAATTCATCAGGAATATTGACCTATAATTTTCTTTCTTTGTGTTGTTTTTGCCTGGTTTTGGAATCAGAATTATACTTGCTTCATAAAAGAAACTTGAAAGCCTTCTTTCCTCTTGAATTTTTTGAAATACCTTGAGAAAGATAGGATTACGTCCGTCTTTGAATATTTGGTAGAATTCACCATTTAAGCCATCGGTCCCGGGGCTTTGTTTTTTGGGAATTTTTTGATAACTGTTTCAATCTCATTTGTTGTTATTTGTCAGTTTAGGTTTTCTGATTGTTCCAGATTGATTTTTGGAAGATTATATGTTTCAAAGAATTTGTCCATTTCACCTAGGTTGTTAAATATTTTGTCATAGAGTTCTTCATAGTATTTTCTTACAATATTTTGTATTTTTGTTGTGTCAATTGCTACTTCTCCACTCTCATTTCTAATTTTATTTATTTGAGTACTCTCTCTTCTTTTCTTGGTGAGTATCATTAAAAGTTAATCAATCTTGTTTACCCTTTCAAAGAACCAGCTCTTGGTTTCATTGATCCTCTGTTTTGTTTCTTTACCCTCTATGTCATTTATTTCTGCTCTTAAATATATTATTTACTTCCTTCTACTATCTCTGGACTTTACTTGCTCTTCTTTTACTAATTCTCTTAGATATAGAGTTAGGTTGTTTATTTGATCTTTTTCAAGCTTCCTACGGAATGCCTGTAGTGCTGTGAACTTTCCTCTCAGGACTGCTTTTGCTGCATCCCATAAAATTTGAGTTGTATGTTCATTACCATTTGTTTCTAGAAATTTATTTTATTTCTTCTTTGATTTTATTGTTAACCCATTCGTTAATTAATAACATGCTATTTAGTTTCCATGTGTATGAGTATTACTCAGTTTTTCTGTTATGCCTAATTTCTAGTTTCATGCCATTGTGGTCAGAGAAAATGCTTGATAAGATTTTAATCTTCTTAAATTTGTTGAGATCACTTTTGGGTCCTAACATGTGGTCTATCCTAGAGAATGTACCATATTCACTTGAAAAGAATGTATATTTTGCTGTTTTAGGATAAAAGGTTCTAAAGATATCCATTAAATTAAATTGATCTAGTTTGTCCTTTAAATCAGCTGTTTCTTTATTAATTTTCTATCTTGAGGATCTATTCAGTGATGTTAGTGGGGTATTGAAATCTTTTACTACTACAGTATTTGTGTTTATCTCACCTTTTATATCCATCAAAGTTTGTTTTACATATAAGGAACTTCTACATTTGGTGCGTATAAAAAGATATTTATAATGGTTATATCTTTCAGTTGGATTGCTCTCTTTATCATTATGTAGTGACCTTCTATATCTCTTTTTATAGCCTTTGTTTTAAAGTTCATTTTGTCTGATATAAGTATTGCTATCCCAGCTTTCCTTTCTTTTCCATTTGCATAAAATATTTTTTTTCCAACCTTTTAGTCTATGTGTATCTTTTCTTTTGAGGTGTGTCGCTTGTACACAGCATATGTATGGTTCCTGTTTTCTTATCCATGCAACTACTCTATGTTTTTTGATTGTATCATTTAATTCATTTACATTTAAGGTTATTATTGATATGTAGCTGTTTATTGCCATATTGTTCTTTAAAGCTATATTTCTCTTTTGCTGTGTTTTTTATCTCCTTCGTTCTGTTTATACCAGGCCCCTTAACATTTCTTGAAGCCTTGGTTTGGTTGTAATGAATTTCTTGAGTTATTTTTCTTCTGGGAAGCTTTTCATTTCTTGTTTGATTTTAAATGAGAACCTTGCTGGATAAAGTATTCTTGGTTATAGGCTCTTGTTCGACATTACTTTGAATATTTTTTGCCATTTTTTTCTGGCCTCAAGTGTTTCTGTTGAAAAGTCTGATGTCATCCTTATGGGGGCTCTTGTACGTGATAGCCTTTTTTTCTCTAGCAGCTTTTAATATTTTCTTTTTATAACTCAGCTTTGCTATTTTAATTATGATGTGTCTTGGTGTGGATTTCTTTGTGTTTCTCTTTACCTGAGTTTTCTGTGCTTCTTGAATTTATGTGACATTTTTCTGCCTCAATTTAGGAAAGTTTTCAGCTATGATTTGATTGAACAAAGTTTCTAAACCTTGTTCTTTCTCTTCTTCAGGAACTCCTAAGATGCGGATGTTGTTTCTCTTTAGATTGTCACATAGCTCCTTTAGAGTTTCCTGATTTTTTCATTCTCTTTTCTTTTTCCTGCTCCGCTTTTGTGTTTTCAATTATCTTGTCTTCTAAATTGCTGGTTCGATCCTCTGCTTCATACAGCCTGCTTTTAAATTTTCTTTTATTTATTTATTTTAGAGAGGAGACACAGAGAGAGAGAGAGAGAGAGAGAGAGAGAGAAAGAAAGAAAGGGGGGAGGAGCTAGAAGCATCAACTCCCATATGTGCCTTGACCAGACCAGTGCAGGGTTTTGAACTGGCAACCTCAGTGTTCCCAGGTCGACGCTTTATCCACTGCGCCACCACAGGTCAGGCACATACAGCCTGCTTTTAATTGCTTCTAGTGTAGTCTTCATTTCAGATATTGTATTTGTCATTTCTGATTGGTTGTTCTTTATTATTTCAATGTCTTTTTTAATACTTGTTATTTCTTTACTTATGTGCCCAGAGCTGGTTTGCATGCCCACCTGGCTCCCCCATGGCTGCCAGGCGAGCTCCGCCCTCGCTGGTGGGATCATGTGTATCCACGCGCCACCCATCTGTTGATTCTCAGTCCTCTGTGTCTGCCTATGGCAGGCCACTCAAGTCGCAGAGGTGTGCATGATCCCAGGCTTCCCCAACAGCTACAGCAGTTCTGAGCTCCATAGGCAGGCTTTTTTGTTTTTTTTAATTTTTTTAAATTTTTGTTACAACTTTTTTTAAAATTTCTTTTTATTTTATTCATTTTAGAGAGAAGACACAGAGTGAGAGAGTGAGACAGAGAAAGAGAGAAAGGGGGGAGGAGCTGGAAGCATCAACTCCCATATGTGCCTTACCCAGACCAGTGCAGGGTTTTGAACTGGCGACCTCAGCATTTCCAGGCCGATACTTTATCCACTGCGCCACCACAGGTCAGGCTGTAGGCCAGCTTTTGATTGCTCACTCAAACCACAGCCATGCCCTGCCACCCCTGGTCTGTCTGCTCGGGAGAGCACTCAGCAGTGGGGTGGGTGGCGTAGCTTAGACCTCTGTACTCTCTATTTGTGTCTCTAATATGGTGCCTGACTCTATGAGCCTTTGTTTTAGCTACGGTAGGGGAGCCTCCAGTGGACAGGGCACTTTCTCTCCTTTGCTGGTGATGTTGGTTCACTTTAAATTTGCAAAGTGACTCAGCCCAGGGGTTAGGGTGTCCTCCTGGAGCTCTGGAAAAGTGGCTGTGAGCAAGGTTCTCAGGGCAGTTAGTTTAATACAAAGCCTGGGTCTAAGAGTCCTGCCTACTTCTCTCAGACCATATCCAGGCTTTTTTTCTCTGCCAAATGTAGTCCATCAGCCTCTTCCCGGCTCCAGGTTCTAGGTTGAGATTCTGGATTTGGGATTAAGGACCTGCAACTTGCTGGACAGCCCTTCTCTTCATGTAAATTCCTCCCGGGCACCGCACCAGTCTTTGCTCCTCAGGAGCGGGGTAGCCTTCTTCACATCTCCGCCCTTCCTATTAGATTCAGCGTGGGTTCTTTGGTGGTCCTTGGTTGTAGAATCCTCCTAGTTCAGTCCAAAATTTGTCTTTCACGATGAGTGTTCTCAGATTTAAGTTGCAATCCACCTTAGCTTTGGGAAGTGGGAGTTGGTGCGTCTGCCTACTCCCCATGGTGATTATTAATGTAACTGTTAACATATTGATCAAATTGTTTAAAGATGGATTTAGCATGAAGTTAATGCATCTTAAGTTTCAAGTGTTTTATTAAACACCCCCTTTTTTAGGTTAACAGTCATATTTTTTTTAATTTTATTCATCTTAGAGAGGAGACACAGAGTGAGAGAGAGAGAAAAAGAGAGAAGGGGGGGGAGCTGGAAGCATCAAACTCCCATATGTGTCTTGACCGAACCAGTGCAGGGTTTTGAACTGGCGACCTCAGTGTTCCCAGGTCAATGCTTTATCCACTGCGCCACCACAGGTCAGGCAGGTTAACAGTCATTTTTATACCTAATTTTTAAATTATGTGTTATTCTTCTTAAAGAGCAAATGTTTTAGGTTCCAAAATATTTAGATAAGTTCTTAGTTATGCTCAATATTAACACAAATTAAAAAACTTCCCGATAACTTCAACATTTTTTAATGTGTACTACTTTAACTCATAAAATTATCAACAGTATTAAGACAATATTTTATTTTTTTAAAGATTTTATTTATTAATATTTAGAGGACAGGGGAGAAAGAGAGAAAAGTAGAAAGAAACAGGATGCATCTAATTTTATAGGTGCCTTCACGAGGCAAGACCAGGGTTTTGAACCAGCTCCCTCACATGTACCCTGACTTCAGGCCTTCAGCAGATCGAGAAACCCCTTGCTGGAGCCAGAGACCTTGGGTCCAAGCTGGCAAGCCTTTTGCTCAAGCCAGATGGGCCTGCACTCAAGCTGGCAATGTCGGGGTCTCAAACCTGGGTCTTCCACATCCCGACGCTCTATCCACTGCACCACTGCCTGGTCAGGTAAGGTTACATTCTTATAAATATGTCTTTAGGTGATTTTATTCTTGTGTGAGCATTATATAGTATAATCACACAAACCTAGATGGTATAGCCTACTATACACCTAGGTTATAAAGAATAGCCTATTCTTTCTTAGTTATAAATCTGAACAGCATGTTACTGTACTGAATACACTGACTAGACAATTGAAATAAAGAAATGTAAGATTTTGTTCATCTAAGCATATTTAAACAGAAAAACTTTGATAAAAATACAGTATAAAAGATAAAGTGTGGTGCATTTATAGAGGGCACTTACCATAAATGGAGCTTGTGGGACGTTAAGTTGTTCTGGGTGAGTCAGTGAGTGAGAGGTGAGTACATGTGCAGACCCATAATATTGCTATATACTACTATAGTCTTTGTAAATATTATACACTTAGGCTACACTAAATTTATTTTAATTTTCTTTTGCTTTGTCAGTAATAAATTAACCTTAGCTTACTGTTACTGACCCTTGTTAGTCATGAGTTGAAAGTTGTTGCCAGCAGCTGCCATTTTCAGTTAAGATTCCAAAATTAACTGACTATAGCAAAATTACAATAGCTTAGCCCCAAGGCCAGTTTCAGTCAATTTGTAAAAATAGCTAAATAGACATGAATCATGATAGTTTTATTTCTAACCACAGACTGGAAGGAACCTTTTATCCCCAAGTATAAAACAAAACCACTGTGAGAACATCCCCCAGATTGATGGACAAGCCTACCTGTTAACTAGCAACCTGTGCCAACCATTCCCCTATATAATCTCTCCCCTACCACTTCTTGAGGAGGTTGTTGTCCTTAAGACATGACCTCCCACAGCTCAAACAAGCCTCAAGTAAATATTCTTCTTGATCAATTTTGATCTCCTGTGACTTCTTTCTGGCCATACCTAACAACTCATTTGTAGCAATAGCTTAAAACACAAACACTTCCAGCTATACAAAAAATATTATCTTTATATATTATTCTATAAACTCTTTTCTATTATTTATTTGCTTTCAGAAATTTTTGTTAAAGACACAAACACGCACATTAGGCTAGGTCTACACAGGATGAGAATTATCAACATCACTGTCTTCCACCTCCACATATTCTCCCACTGTGAAGTTTTCAGTTTCAATAATATGCATAGAGCCAGTATGTCCTATATTAACAATGCCTTCTTCTGGAAAACCTCTTGAAAGACCTGTCTGATGCATTTCTTGAGAAGGTGTCAATGTTTTTAGAATTTTCCCATGGTGATTTTTTGGGGTTCTTGGTTCCTTCCTTCCTTCCTTCCTTCCTTCCTTCCTTCCTTCCTTCCTTCCTTCTTTTTTTTCTGTCTCTCTCTCTTTCTCTCCCTTCCTTCCTTTCTTCTTTATTTTCTTGTTTCCTTTCTTTTTTCTTTCTTCCTTCCTTATATGGCCAGGGGGCACCATTGTGGCCATTCACAGGCAGGTTCTCATTGAATTCGGGCAGACAGTAAAGAAATGACAGAGTTGGAGGATGGTGGGTCATTCTGTTCATTGATGTCTCACAAAGATAGGCAAGCCACAAGAAAGCCAAAACAAAAGCAGAAAACCTGCTTTCCCCATAGAGGGCAAGGGATCAGGGAGGCCTCTACAATGCTGATAGCAGGAACTGAGAGCTAGAGCCCCTGGTCTGCTTCATTTTATAGTGTAGAACATTAAAGTCTTAAGCCAATCTACAAATAAGAAGGTCTCTGATACAAAACCACTTATCTGTGGCATAAGTGGAATTCCTCATAAGAGTGCACCACCCCCTCTCATGCAAGAGTCAATGGTGTGGAGAAAAGCTTAGTTTTGAGAAGACGTTAGTATTAGGAGGGAAGGAGAGGTTTAGTCTTAAAACTAAGCCTTAGGTTATAATGACTTTGTCAGCTTATAGCCTGTCTCCCACAACCAAAGCAAGCAAACATACACATCATATTTACAAAATTATTTGACCAATATTCCTTCCTTCCTTCCTTCCTTTATCCCTCTCTCTTTCCCTTCTTTCTCCCATCCTCCCTCCCTTCTTTTTATTCTTCCTTCTTTCCTTCCTTTTTTCCTTCCTTCCTTCCTTCCTTCCTTCCTTCCTTCCTTCCTTCCTTCCTTCCATCCTTTCTATAATACCAGTAGCCATGGCCACCATCACAGCCGTCAGGCTCATGCAGGTTCAGGTTTGATTTGAACAGTCGGTAATGAAACAACAGAACCAAAAACTGGAGGGTCATCATCTTTAATCCTAACTTGCACCCAGTGGGCAAGTAAAAACACACACTGGCCTCCAAAACCCACTCATTCAGTACTCACAAAGCTACTGACTTACGCGAGTTTCCTAGAATCAAAGGCTTCTATCTCACCAGTCTTATTAACTTCTGTTCCCCATCTCCTTCTCTCTGCACAAACTTTGCACAAACTGGCTTCTCCCTCAGCACTCCACCATCTTGACTGCCAGGCTTCTCCTAGCCTCCTCAACGTGGCAATTCTCTGCTCCCATCTCTAATGCTAATTTCAGGATCCAAGAGAGAGCAAGCTCCCGGTCTGCCCCTCTTTATAGTGTAGATTCAAAACCTTTAATCCAATATACAAACATGGAAATCTCTGAAAAAAAGTCACTTATCTGAGGCATAATGGGATTCCTCATGAGTGTGCACCACCCCACATCATCCAACCCGTCAAGGGTATAGGGAAAAGCTTACTCTTAAAACTAAGCCTTAGGCTATAACGACCCGACCTGCCCACAGCCTGTCCCCCAACACACATTAGTATCAATGGACTTCCACTTGGGCAGCACCATCTTTAACAAAGTGAGCATGTAAAGCCAGTAGCCAGGGCCACCACCACAGCCGCCTGGCCAGTACAGGTTCACATTGGATTCGAACAGTCAGTAATGAAACAACGGAGCCAAAAACTGGTGAGCCATCAGCTTTAATTCCAGCTTGCACCCAGCGGGCAAGCAAAAACAAAAACTGGGCTCCAAGACCCACTCACTCAGTGTTCACAAAGCTACTTATCCGAGTTTCCCAGTATCAAAGATTTCTAGCTCACCAGACTTATTCACCTCTGTTCCCCATCTCCTTCTCTCTACACAAACTCTGCACAAATTGGCTTCTTCCTCAGCACTCAGTGATCTTGGCTGCCTCCTCCCCTCCACATGGCCTTAATCTGCTCTCCTCTCTAATACTAACCTCAGGAACTGCGAGAGAGCAAGCTCCCGGTCTGCCCCACTATATAGTGCAGAAATCCAAACCCTTAATCCAATCTAAAAACAGGGAAGTCTCTGATACAAAATCACTCATCTGAGGCATAATGGATTCCTCAAGAGAGTGAACCACACTACATCATCCAATCAGTCAAGGGTGTGGGGAAAAGCTTACTCTTAAAACTAAGCCTTAGGCTATAACGACCCAGCCTGTTTACAGCCTGTCCTTCACACCCAATAATATAATTACGCCCATCCCAAGCATAAGGGCAACTAATCTCACCTGGGTAATGGGCTTCTATGTGGGCAGTGCCATCTTTAACAAAGTGAGCATAATATATTTTATCTGCCCAACAATCCACTCCTATGCTCATTTTACTACCCACAATCTACACCACCGGCATCCCTGTACAAGAAAATCAGGTACATTACACAAATTACAAATACATGACAAATCATATAATTTCAAAAATTACAAAGGTACATTTCACCAGTCTCTGAGCACTTTGCCAAAAGCACAAATGTCCTTGGCCTTCATTCTAGTTATGGAAAAAGCTTCCCTGGGCAGGGGGAGTGCTTACAGCAAAGCCCCCCCTCCGTCAGGGTATTTCACATTGTCCAAAATCCATAAGTCCATCCAACAAAGGAGCCAGTGGCCACTCCGGTCATAGTCCAGGAAATCAGTCCACACACATGGGGTGTTAACCTGCCCCCTCATTTCTGCCGTCATGGCAGCTCTCACACTGTCCTAAAGAGAAGCATGTGGCAATGGCAGTCAGCATTTCCATCTCTGCTCTGGAGAGCATGATGGCATCCACCACTATGTCTTAAAATCACAGACCTAACAAGAGCATAGCTACTCCTTGCTTCTGGGCTCTCACCTTCTGGAGGCTGAAGATTGCAACTCCAGACCAATTCTCCTCATCCTCCAAAGAGGAACTGAAAACATCAGCTCCTGCTGCTGGTCTTGAGCCCCAGGCCATCGCTGCCTTCTGATCAGAAGGCCTTGTAGCTACAGCCCCACCCGCAGCTCTGGCCCGAGCCTCAACTGCAGCCCCGGCCCCGGCCTCAGCCTCAGCGTCAGCCTCAGCTTCGGCCTTCCGCTGTTACTGGCTCTCCACAACATCCAGGGAAATCTCCAACTCACAAAACTGCGATTCCTTCCCCAGCATCTGCTTCATTTCCAGGCGAATCTTGCAAACCTGGTCAGCCTCCTCCTCCAGCGCTTCCTCCAGCTCCAAGGTTGGCATCTCTTTCTCCCACGTTTCCTCCAGCTACTTCCACTGTTTGGTTTTCAGGTCCCAGGCAGCCTCTTCCATAGAGCTTTCGGTTTCCTCATACATGGTTGTAAAAGTCAGCCATCCTACAGTCCCCAGGACAGCCATAGGGAACCATAACAGTAACCAGTCCTCTACTCCACCGCTCAAAGGTGGTGGCGGCTCCATACTGATCTGTATTGAATCCTGCCACAGACTACGTCAAATGTAAAGCCAATAGCCAGGGCCACCATCACAGCCGCCTGGCCAGTACAGGTTTACATTGGATTTGAACAGTTGGTAATGAAACAAAGGAGCAAAAAACTGGTGAGCCATCAGCTTTAATTTTAGCTTCCACCCGGCGGGCAAGAAAAACACAAACTGGGCTCCAAAATCCACTCACTCGGTGTTCCCAAAGATACTGAGTTATCCGAGTTTCCTAGCATCAAAGGTTTCTAGCTCACCAGACTTATTCACCTCTGTTCCCCATCTCTTTTTCTCTGCACAAACTCTGCCCAAACTGGCTCTTTCTCAGCACTCTGCCATCTTGGCTGCTTCTGCTCTGTTCCACGTGGCCTTAATCTGCTCTCCTCTCTAATACTAACCTCAGGAACTGCGAGAGAGCAAGCTCCCGGTCTGCCCCACTTTATAGTGCAGAAATCCAAACCTTCAATTCAATCTACAAACAGGGAAATCTCTGATACAAAATCACTCATCTGAGACATAATGGATTCCTCAGGAGAGTGCACCACCCCCACATTATCCAATCAGTCAAGGGTGTGGGAAAAAGCTTACTCTTAAAACTAAGCCTTAGGCCAGTGGTTCTTAACCTGGGTTCTATCAAACCCTAGGGATTCGATGAGTCGGTCTCAGAGACTTGAAGAAACCTCTGCCGGGGAGGCCAGAATAAAGTAATACCGTAATTTGTTGTGAGTTCATGCACTTTGTTGGTTTTGTTCCTTGAGCAAGGTGATCTTCATGCACGGCTCATTTTGTGCACCAGTAAAAAAAAAACATATCCCTATGTCTTGAATTTAGAAAAAAAAAAATTATATTTTATTTATCACTAAAGAAGGGTTCGGTGAATGTGCATATGAAACTGGTGGGTTCGGTACCTCAAAAAAGGTTAAGAACCACTGCCTTAGGCTATAACGACCCAGCCTGCTTACAACCTGTCTCCCACACCCAATAATATAATTACGCCCATCCCAAGCATAAGAACAACAGATACCACCTGAGTGATGGTCTTCCATGTGGGCAGCACCATTTTAACACAGTGAGCATAATATATTTTATCTGCCCAACAGAGCATAATATATTTTATCTGCCCAATACTTTCCTTTCTTTTTTACTTTCTGGTTCGCTTGAAAGCAGATTATTCACCCTAAACATTTATTTTTCTGTTAAAGAAAACCTTTCAATCTTGGTTGGGTTCCATGTTCTCAAACTTTTCAAGAATTTACTGAGGTTTGCAATAGCTTCTGCTAAACTCTCCACTGTGAATTTTCTTGTAGGTTCTTTTTTGTGGGAGACTGCAAGATGACAAAGTCCTTGCAGTTTAAGACTTAACCTAAAGGCTAAGCTCTTTCCCCACATCTCCATGTTGGCTGTGAAGGTGATAGTTTCTACTCTTCCCATCCCCCTAGCTCACTTGCTTGCTTAAGTTGCTAGAGACAATTTATGCCCTTTCTCTCACCCTTTGTTCTGATATTGGTTTATTTCAGTTATGCATGGTGGTGGGATTCCTGTTTATACCTTAAGTGGATTCCTGGCCTTTAAAAAATTACTGTTTATACCTCAGATGTGTGACTTTCTATCGGAGACTTTCTTATTTGCATATGGCTCTGCACTATATAATAAAGCAGACTAGGAGCTTTGTTTTGCTCTTGCAGGCCATTGGCTGTGCAAAGAAACCTCCCAATCCCATCATTTTTCTCTCTGAGTTTATTTCTTCATTCTTCACCATTCTCACTCAGCACCAGGACAATTACTAGCCACACTGGTCCACGGCACTTTTATTTTCTCTTGTTTCTTCATCAGTTATGCATCTCTGTTCCAATTCTAACAATTCATTAGTCAATCCTCCAGGATACACCTTAGAAGATCCTTAACATTATCCTTACCCACAACCCTGCTTAAAGTTATTTGACTTATCATCCTTAGTATTTCAGGTCAACACTTTATTTACTGCACCACCATAGGTCAGGCAAAGGGTTTCAATTTGTACCCTGCAACATTGTCCCTAAGCAATACTATTATCCTGTCCTTAAAAGCCTTGAGATCAGGCATTGATTTGGCCTTCTTATGGATAAAAGTTTGTTAAGGCATCTGCTTCTAAAACAAGAAGGTCTCAATATTGTTCTAACGAATAATTTTCTTCCATGATTAGCTTAGTTTCCAAATAATTATTCAGTTGCCTTCACATCTGCTTGCAAATCTTGCTATTGTAAATAACTCTGTGATAAACATAGGGGTTAGAGAACAGACTGACAGCTATCATAGAAAATGTGGGTTAGGGGGCTGGGTGAAAAAGGTGAAGGGATTAATCAAAGAACAAAAACCCCTCAAAGATCCATACAATAGTATGGTGATTACTGGAGAGAAAGGAGTAAGGGAAAGTTAGAAAAGAGTAAAGGTGGAGCAAATTGTTGATGGCAGATACTTGGCTTTAGGTGGTGAATGCATGGTGCAGTGTGCAGATGATGTGTTGTAGAAGTGAAACCTCTATAATTTTGTTGATCAATGTCACCCAATAAGTTCAATTAAAAAAGAAAAAAAATCAATGCAAAAGCCAAGGTTAAAAAGTTTTATATATATATATATATATATATATATATATATATATATATATATATATATATATATATATATATATATATATATATATATATATATATATATATATATATATTTTTTTTTTTTTTTTCTAGCTGCTTTATTGCTTTTCAGGGCTACAAGGTCAGGGAGTAAATCATGGATGTTACCTAGCAGCTTTCTAGGGGAAAACAAATATATCATGAGTATAAGGGAGAACATTTTGTGTTATTCTGTATATAAAATTTAAGCAGAATTTTCTAATACCAACATGTCTTTAAACAGAAAATGGGCTGTTTATTTAAACTGTCATTTTTATTTAATAATATTTGTTTGATATGCTTATGTATATAAAAGTATGATGTAATACACCTGAAAAATTTCCAATTTGAAGATATATGCACCCCTACATTCACAGCATTATTATTTACAATAGCAAGATATTGAAAAGCTCTAATTGCTTTTCTATGGATGAATGTATATACACACATGCATGTGTATGTATACACACACATGTATGTATACACACACTCAATGGAATACTACTCAGCCATTTAAAAGGAGACCTGCCATATACAACAACATTAGATGGACCTTGAAGGTATCATGCTAAGTGAAATAAGTCAGATAAAAAGATGACAAATATTCCTAAAAGTGGGATAGCTGGGTCAAAAGGCAGTTCAATTTTTAATTTTTTGAGGAATCTCCATACTGTTTTCCACAGTGGCTGCACCAGTCTGCATTCCCACCAGCAGTGCAGGAGGGTTCCCCTTTCTCCACATCCTCGCCAGCACTTGTTCTGTGTTGTTTTGCTGATGAATGCCATTCTGACTGGTGTGAGGTGATATCTCATTGTGGTTTTAATTTGCATTTCTCTAATGATTAGTGATGTTGAGCATTTTTTCATATGCCTATTGGCCATCTGTATGTCCTCTCTGGAGAAATTTTTATTCATTTCATTTGCCCATTTTTTGATTGGATTGTTTGTCTTCCTGGTGTTGAGTTTTATAAGTTCTTTATAAATTTTGGTTATTAACCTCTTATCAGACGTGTTGTCGAATATGTTCTCCCATTGTGTGGTTTGTCTTTTTATTCTGTTCTTATTGTCTTTAGCTGTGCGAAAACTTTTTGGTGGTTATCAGGTGGGGGGAGGAGAGAGAGGATGGGAGAGGGGGAAGGGGAGGGACACAAAAAAAACCAGATAGAAGATGACAGAGGACAATTTAAATTTGGATGATGGGTATGCAACATAATTGAATGATAAGATAACCTGGAGATGTTTTCTTTGAACATATGCACCCTGATTTATTAATGTCACCCCATTAAAATTAATTTAAAAAAATTAAAAAATTAAAAAAAGATGACAAATATTATAGGACTTTATATACATTGGAATCTAAACACACACACACAAACTAAACAAACAAACACAGAAAACAAAAACAAATACATAGATGCAGATAACAGGCTGGGTAGGGATTTAGGGGAGGAAATAGGGGTGGAGGGTATCAGTATCAATTGTATGGTTAATGAATGGTAACTAGAAATACAGTGGTGAACACCATGTAGTATATACAAATACCAAATTCTACTGTTGTACACCTGAAATACATAGAATTTTGTATTCTAATTTTATCACAATTAATTAAAAGAGCCCATATAATTTATACTTTTCAATGCTTAGCTTGTGTGCATAATGATGTGAATGAGAACTGTTTTGTCACCAAAAACCATTTGAAAACTTCTGTGGCCATGTGTATGTGGATTACAGGTGAATAAAATTAATTCTACTTATAGTTATTGTACCCCCCAAAAAAAGATGTTTCAAACCTTTTATTTAAAATAAAAGTGCATCCTGTAATGACATACAAAATCTTCTTTAGCCTGACCAGTCATTGGCACAGCGGATAGAGCATCGACCTGGGATGCTAAGAACCCAAGTTTGAAACCCTGCAGTCACTGGATTGAATATGGCTCATCAGCTTGAGTGCAGGGCTCCCAGCTTCAGTGTGGGACCATAGACATGATCCATTAGTCACTGGTTTGAATCCCAAGGTTGCTGGCATGAATGTAAGGTTGCTGGATTAAGCAAGGGGTCATTGGCTCAGCTGGAGCCTCCTGGTCAAGACACATATGAGAAAGTAATCATGAACAACTAAAGTGCCTCAACAAGAAGTTGATGTTTCTCATCTCTCTTTTTTTCTAGGTTCATTTATCCTTCTTGCTCTCTTTCTCTCTTTTGTTAAAAAAATAAATAAAATTGTCTTCAAAATTAACTTAAAAATCATTTTGCCTACTGTGATTCTTTCCCCTTTTGTGATTCATGTATGTCATAGAGTCTAGTTACTTTAACATACTCCTTATTTTTCAAAAAGTAATGGATATGTAGTGCATATTTAATGCATTCCTTCAGCTGTTCAGATATCTAGTACTCATTTGTTACCATGATAAATACTGGAGACTAAAGAGGACTCTGAAGAGAAAACTGGCATAAGTATTGAAATAATTATAAAATACAATGAATTTGTAGGAAATTTTAAATCCTAGTTCAGTAAGTAAAACAGTTCAGAAAATGAAGAAAAAATTATTTGATTTTTTTTTACCATTAAATGATTTTAAAAGTCATGGAAGACAGACTGAAGTAAGAAATATCAATTAGACAATAAAAAAGCAGTGCTTTTTATATCAAATTTCATAAAATTTTTAAAAACTTAAACTTTTTTCACATTACAGTTTAGGCCATTCTTTGTATACTGCTCAAAGCTATATTATTCTAGTCATCTTTCAGCCTATTATTTTTTGTATAGATCAATAACTTGGAGCATGGGTTTGAAAATCTTCTCAGCTTTAGTATTGAGTGCATAATGTCTAAAAAAAGCTCCCTCAGACTTTTACTTCTAGGAATATATCTAAAAAAATGCAAAACATGAATTCAAAAAATATATGTACACCTATAGTCAATGCAGCATTATATACAATAGCCAAGATTTGGAAGTAGCCTAAGTGGCCATCAGTAGATAAGTATTTAAAAAGTTGTAATACCTTACATAATGGAATACTACTCAGCCCTAAAAGAGAAGAAAATCTTACCTTGTGCAATAGCATGAATTAGTGGTAGGTAGTTACAGACAAGAGCAGAGCAAGGACTGGAAGCCAGGCACAGACGATCACCAGGGCAAAAACTGCCAAGTACCTAGCAAAGGGCATAATTATGAAAACAAGGATTTCACTCCTAAGGTAACCTTTCCTCCACTAGCATATTGCTGGTCATGCATTTAGACCCCTTAATTTCATATCACTGATCATGTGGCTCAGACCCACCTCTTACATTTCCTTTCCTGGTATGTGGCTAGTCATGCAAGTTAGATCTCCCTTAGTTAGGGAGTAAACTTGGGGTCTGGAAAATAGCCCTTACACATTTACCCCTAACGTTAACAACTAGGTCTCAGTTTTGTTTCAGTTTTAACCCAGAAAAGCAGCAGAACCAGACAAGTGATATCACAGTTGACCTCAAGACCAGCTGCATTGACTAATGGTCCTCTGCCCTGGGACTGATCAGTGAGTGGAGACCATGACCCTAAAAGGACATAACTGGAAAGCTGATAAATATTCTATTGAAATTCTCACCTGGGATGTCCTTTAAAATCGCCACCCTTAAAAGTCTTTGGGAAAGAGGGCCTAGTGTGCTGGTGCTGTCTCTCCCAGGAGAACACCCACGCCTTTCCCTTTCTCCATCTGCTCATTTCCCCTCACAGCAGCTGCCATTGCCTCTCTCTTTCTGTAACCTCTAAGAAACCCTATGAGAGTTGCAATCAGGGGAGTATCAGCTTGTATCAGGCTAACCCTCTGAACCTGTCTCCAAGGCCCCCTTTCTCTGACTTTCCAATAAGCTAAAGTAGCCCCGCATAGGCTCTCTCCTGTTGCTTCTTTTATCCTAGACCTTTCTGTGTTTTACTATCCCCAGATTTATTATAAAAGTCCTCTCAAAATCACCTGGACTCATGTTGTGAAATCTTTCATGCATGAAGAGTTAAGAACTCACACAATGCCAGCTGGCCTAGGCAGACATGCTCTGGGCTGGGTTCCCTTTCCAGTAACAGATGGAACTAAAAGATTTTATACTTATTGAAATAAGTGAATCAGAGAAGACAAATACCATGTGATGTTATTTAAATGGATAATCTAATGAACAAAATAAGCAAATAAAATAAAAACAGACTCAGATATAGAACACAATAACAGTAGTCAGTAGGGAGAGAAATTAAGAGGTTGAGTAAAAAATGTGAAGGGATTAAGCAAAAAAAAAAAAAGAACTCATAAATACATTCAACAGTGTGGTGATTTCCGTACTAAAAAGGCTGGTGGAAGGAGGTAGAAGAAGGTAAAGGGAGAATAAATGGTGATAGAAGGAGACTTGATGTAGGGTGGTAAACACACAATACAAAATACAGATAATGTATTATAGAATTGTACATTTGAAATGTACATCATTTTATTAACCAATGTCACCTCAATAAATTCAATAAAAATAAAAACAAAATAAATGATGATGACCGTACAGTAACAGATTGCAAAACATTATTTCATCACTTTAGGGTATAAAGCTATACTAGCCTAATTCCTTTCCCTGCAATGTTTTGGATTAGAGTGAGCTCCAAGAGATATTTTGGATGCAGTGCAGTTTGGAAGGTAAATTTAAAAAGCATCTATTTTTCATTTACACTCAGAATGTTGGTGCAAGGCATCATGTTCTGGTGCTGTTTGTGCATATTGTTGCTAATATGCTGACTCATGCTGTTTAAGTGGGGCAGTATCCAGGGCCACAGTTCATTAAGAATCTACTAGATATTCTCTTTCCATCTTCTTTGAGTCCTGGACAAGACTTTTCAGGTCATGCAGCAACAAATGGGACTACAACTTATTATGCTTTGTGAGAGTTCCCTTGTTCTAGCTGTCATGATTACAGGGTTAGGTATATTTAGCTTCATGCTAGATTATTCTGCAAATCTCAAACCTGTTCAATTTTGTGCGCTTAAAAGTAAAGAGACACTCAATTGCACTCCAAGTCATCAATGTGAGTTCCAGTTTGTCTTTGCTCTCTTCTATGGCACATTCATCTTTCTTTATGAACTGCCCGTTAAGCGATTTTTAGGTTTGACGTCAGATGCGTAAGTAACAGCCTAACATGAACTTAAGAACCAGTTCCCACAATTATTTATGGTCAAATTCCAAAAGTAAATATTTCATTTTACATTTCTCTTAGTGGTGTTTTTTCTTAGATTATTCAATACACTATTCTGAGGCAATTACTTATTTAAAACAAACTTTGTAGACATAATAATACCATTAAAATAAATTAAATAGACTAAAATATAATATTTCTAAATGGTAAATCTTCTTTGAAAGCTTCAAAACCTGGAGGGGGGTTCCAAGATGGCCTCAGAGTAGGCAAACGCTCCAACTCCCACTTCCCAGAACCAAGGTGAATTACAACTTAAATCTGAGACAGTCATTGTGAAAGACAAAGTTTGGACTAAACTAAGAAGATTCTACTGCCAAGGACAACCAAAGAACCCACACTGAGTCTCGTAGAAAAGGCAGAGACATGGAAAAGGTTGTCCTGTTCCCGGGAGCGAGCAGCGCCTGGAAGAAACTTTTGCGATGGAGAGGGCTGTCCATTGAGTTGTAGGTCCTTATCCCCAAAACTGGAATCCCAACCTAGAACCTGGAGCCTGGAAGGAATTTATGAACTATTTTCGGCTGAGAAAAGAGCCTAGACATGGTTAGAGAAGAAGGAGGCAGGACTCTCAGACCCAGGTTTCATATTAAAGAAACTGCACGGAGAGCCTCACTCACAGTCACTTTCCAGGAGCTCCATGAGGAGACCCTAACCCTTGCATTGAGTCACTCCCCAAATTTAAAATGAACATTTTCCTGGGAACGGCATCACCAACAAAGGAATGAAAGTGCCCCATCCATTGGAAGCTTCCCTATCCTAGCTAAAACAAAGGTGCTTAGAGCCAGGCGCCATGTTAGGGACACAATTATGGAGGGCAGAGGTCTAAGCTACACCACCCCTGGGCACTGCTGAGTGCTCGCCCTGGGAAGGCAGGCTGGGGCAGCAGGGAAAGGCTGTGGATTTTTGAGCAATCTCACGCAAGTGGGCCCACGGAGCTGGGAACCGCTGCTGTTGCTGTGGAGGTCCGGGCTCACACACAGTCCTGCTCGCTGAGCGACCTGCCCTTGGCAGAGGTGGAACCAGAGTGCACAAGCCCGCCAGCAAGGGTGGAAGTCGCACTGGCTGCAACAGGGATCTTGGCCAGCACGCAAACCTGCAAGGGGTGCTGGCGCCCCCTCAGCTGCAGCAAAAGCACAGGTACCTCAGTGGTGATTTGAGCGGGCACATACGGCCCCCTGAAGATGACTGCTATGGTCTGTGCCAACAGAGGAAGCCCCAGAAGCAATCCAGATGAGCGGGCTGAAATTGACCAGGGCAGCAGCGGTCATGGAGGCAGGCTGGTACCAGCATCAATCAGCTGAACCCAAAAGCCCCCGGCAGCAACAGCGGTGGTGGCTTGGTAGGCAGACCACACAACGGGAGCACAGGGGCCAAACCCCCTGGAACATTGAGACTACACCCTACTGAGTGCTGAAAAAGAACAACAACAACAACAAAACAAAATAAAATAAAATAAGTGAATAAGATGTCTGGAATGACACCTGAGGCTAAGGGGTAAACCACATCTAATACCATACCTAATCACTGAATTACAGTACTGAGCCCATCAAGTAGCCAGCAATAAAAGGCAACAGAAAGAAGATTTTAGGGGAACTTGAACTTTTAAAGGAACTTGTCCTAGCCCAAGAGAAGATAAAAGCAAACCTAGGAGTGCAGCTGATATTTACAATGACACCTGGACCCAGCAGAGGCAGCCACAAGATCTAGATAATCTGTAGCTCCCAAAAGGTGGATAAGAACCACTCATAGGCAGTGACCCCAACTGATCTGCACCAGGCCCCAACCAGGGAAGTCCTGGGCAACACAGGTAAAATGGGAAGACAGAGAAGTGAAACCCAAATGAATCAAGAGAGCCCCAAGAAAATAAATTGAGTGAGATGGGAATAAGCAAACTATAAGATACAGAGTTTTAAATAATGATTATTAGAATGCTGAAAGATCTTAAAACTGCAATGGATGGACACAATGAGCACATAAAGAAATAACAAGTATCGAAAAGGATATTGAAATAATAAAGAAGAGCCAGTCAGAAATGACAAATACAATATCTGAAATGAAGACTACAATACAAGCAATTAAAAGCAGGCTGGATGAAGCAGAGGATCAAATCAGCAATTTAGAAGACAAGATAATAGAAAACATGGAAGTGGAGCAGCAAAAAGAAAAGAGACTGAAAAAATCTGAGAAAACTCTAAGAGAGCTCTGTGACAACTTAAAGAGAAACAACATCTGCATCGTAGGAGATCCTTAAGAAGAAGAGAAAGAAAAAGGGAGATAGAGACTTGTTCAATCAAATCATAGCTGGAAAGTTTCCTAAATTGATGAAGAAAAAGTCACACAAGTTCAAGAAGCACAGAGAATTTTGTTAAAGAGAAACCCAAAGAAATCTACACCAAGACACACCATAATTAAAATACCAAAGTTAAGTGATAAAGAGAAAATATTAAAAGCTGCTAGAGAAAAGAAGGCTATCACCTACAAAGGAGCCCCCATAAGGATGACATCCAACTTCTCAACAGAAACACTTAAGGTTAGAAGAGAATGGCAAGAAATATTCAAAGTAATGCAGAACAAGAGCCTACAACCAAGACTACTTTATCCAGCAAGGCTATCATTTAAAATTGAAAGAAAATAAAAGGCTTCCCAGACAAAACAAAACAAAACTCAAGAAATTCATTACAACCAAACTAATGCTGCAAAAAATGTTAAGAGACCTGTTGTAAATAGAACAAAAGGGGAAAAGAATATAGCAAAAAGGAAATATAGCTTTAAAGAATAAAATGTCAATAAACAACTACATATTAATAATAACCTTGCCTGACCAGGCGGTGGTGCAGTGGATAGAGAATCAGACTGAGATGCGGAGGACCTAGGTTGGAGTTCCTGAGCTTGCCAGCTTGAGCACGGGTCCATCTGGCTTGAGCAAAAGCTCGCCATCTTGAACCCAAGGTTGCTGGCTCAAGCAAGGGGTTACTCGGTCTGCTGAAGGCTCGCGGTCAAGGCACATGTGAGAAAGCAATCAATGAAAAACTAAGGTCTGCAAAGGCAACAAAAAACTAATGATTGATGCTTCTCATCTCTCTCTGTACCTGTCTGTCTGTCCCTACCTATCCCTCTCTCTGACTCTCTCTCTCTCTGTCAAAAATAAAAAAACAAGAGAAATAATAACCTTAAATGTAAATGGATTAAATGATCCAATCAAAAGACATAGGGTACTGTGTGGATAAGAAAACAGGACTCATACATATGCTGTGTATAACAGAAAGATCTCAAAACAAAAGAATCACATACACTAAAGGTAAAAAAAAAAATAGAAAAAAATATTTCATGCAAATGGAAATGAAAAATGCTAGGGTAGCAATACTTTTATCAGACAATATTAACTTTAAAATAAAGGCTATAGTAAGAGATAAAGAAAGTCACTACATAATGATAAAGGAAGCAATCCAACAGGAATATATAACCATTATAAATTTCTATGCACCTAATATAGGAACACGTAAATATATAAAGCAGACTTTGATGTATATAAAGAGTGAGATAAACAGCAATACTATAATAGTAGTGGATTTCAATACCCCACTAATATCACTAGATATATCCTCAAGAAATAAAATTAACAAAGAAACAACAGATTTAAAGAGCACACTAGATTAACTCGATTTAATAGATATCTTCAGAACCTTGCATCCTAAAAGAATATACATTCTTTTCAAATGCTCATGGTACATTCTCTAACATAGGCCACATGTTAGGACAGAAAAACAGTCTCAAAAAAATTAAGAAGTTTGAAATTATATCAAGCAGTTTCTCAATAGCATAAAACTAGAAATCACCTGACCTGTGGTGGTGCAGTGGATAAAGCATTGACCTGGGAACACTGAGGTCGCCAGTTCAAAACCCTGCGATGGTCTGGTCAAGGCACGTATGGGAGTTGATGCTTCCAGCTCCTCCCCCCTTTCTCTCTTTCTCTCTCTCTCTCTCTCTCTCTCTCTCTCACTCTGTGTCTCCTCTCTAAAATGGATACAATAAAAAGAAATTAAAAACAAACAAACAAACAAACATAAAAAGAAGAAATCAACCACAACAGAAAAATTGAAAAATACTAAAAAACATGGAAACTAAATAGCATGTTATTAAATAACGAATGGGTTAACAATGAGATAAAAAAAAAGAATTTATAATTCCCAGAAATGAATGATAATGAGCATACAACAACTCTAAATTTATGGGACACAGCAAAAGCAGTACTGTGAGGGAAGTTTATAGCACTACAGGCATAATTTAAGAAGTTAGAAGAAGCTCAAATAAACAATCTAATCTTGCATCTAAAAGAACTAGAAAAAGAACAGCAAGTAAAGCCCAAAGGTAGTAGAAGGAAGGATATAATAAAGATTAGAGTGGAAATAAATGATATAGAGGTTAAAGAAACAATAGAGAATCAATAAAACCAAGAGCTGGTTCTTTGAAAGGATAAACAAGATTGATGAACCTTTCACCAGACTCACCAAGAAAAAAAAAAAAAGGAGAGGACTCAAATAAATAAAATTAAAAACGAGAGTGAAGAAATAACAACTGACACAACAGAAATACAAAATATTGTAAAAAAAAAAATACTATGAAGAACTCTATGCCAAAAAATTAAATAACCCAGGTGAAATGGACAAATTTTTTGAAACATATAAGCTTTCAAAAATCAATTAGGAAGAATCAGAAAACCTAAGCAGACTGATTACAAGAAATGAGATCGAAACAGTTATCAAAAAACGCCCAAGAAACAAAAGCTCTGGGCCAGATGGCTTCACTGGTGAATTCTATCAATATTCAAAGAAAAACTAACTCCTATTCTCCTAAAGCTATTTCAAAAAAATTAAGAGGAATGAAGACTTCCAAGTTTCTTTTATGAGACGAGTATAATTCTGATTCCACAACCAGACAAAGACAACACAAACAAAGAAAATTATAGGCCAATATACCTGATGAATTTAGGTGCTAAAATTCTCAACAAAATATTAGCAAACCGGATCCAGCAATACATGAAAAAAATCATATATCATGATCAAGTATGATTTATTCTGGGGAGGCAAGGATGGTACAATATTCGTAAATAAATCAATGTGATTCATCACATAAACAAAAGGAAGGAGAAAAACCACATGATAATTTCAATAGATGCCAAAAAAGCATTTGAAAAAATCCTGCACCCATGTATGATAAAAACTCTTAGCAAAGTGAGAATACAGAGAACATACCTCAACACGGTAAAGGTTATCTATGACAAACCTACAGCCAATATCATAATTAATGGGCAAAATTAAAAGCAATCCCCTCAAGATCAGAAACAAGGCAGGGGCAACCCCTTTCACCATTCTTATTCAACATAGTACTGGAAGTCTTAGTTAGCTGCAGCTATCAGACAAGAAGAAGAAATAAAAGGCATCAAAATAGGGAAAAAAAATTAAAACTATCATTATTTGCAGATGATATAACACTATATATAGAAAACCCTAAAGTCAGAAAACTACTGGACCTGATAAATGAATTCAGCAAGGTGGCAGGCTAGAAGATTAATACACAGAAATCAGAGGCATTTTTATACACCAACAATGAACTGTCAGAAAGAGAAATTAAGTAAACAATTCCTTTAACTATTGCAACAACAACAAAAAAATAACTAGAAGTAAAGTTAACCAAGGAGGTTAAAGACTTGTACTTGAAAAATATAAAACATTAATAAAAAAAATCAAGGAAGATACAAACAAGAGGAAGCATATACCGTGTTCATGGTTAGGAAGAATAAACATAATTAAAATATCTATATTACCCAAAGCATTTTATAAATTTAATGCAATACCAATTAAAATACCAATGGCATACTTCAAAGATATAGAACACATATTCCAGAAACTTATATGGAACCAAGAAAGAACACAAATAGCCTCAGCAATATTGGAAAAGAAGGATAAAGTGGGGGGTATCACTCTTCCGGATATCAAGGTTTACTACAAGGTCATTGCACTCAAAACAGCATGATACTGGCATAAAAACAGGCATATAGATCAATGGAACAGAACAGAGAACCCAGAAATAAACCCACACCTTTATGGACAACTGATATTTGACAAAGAAGGTAAGAGCATAAAATGGAGTAAAGACAGTCTCTTTAACAAATGGTGTCGGGAAAATTGGACAGCAACCTACAAAAAAATGAAAATAGACCACCAACTTACACCATTCACAAAAATAAACTCACAATGGATAAAAGACTTAAACGTAAGTCGTGAAACCATAAGCATCTTAGAAGAAAACATAGGCAGTATGCTCACCGACATCTCTCACAGCAATATATTTGCTGATTTATCTCCACAGCAAGTTAAATAAAAGACAGAATAAACAAATGGGACTATATTAAACTAAAACGGTTTTGTACAGCTAAAGACACTTTGAACAGAATAAAAAGACAAACTACACAATGGGAGAACATATTCAACAACACGTCTGATAAGGGATTTATAACCAAAATTTATAAAGAACTTGTAAAACTCAATACCAGGAAGACAAACAATCCAATCAAAAAATGTGCAAAAGAAATGAATAAACACTTCTTCAAAAAGGACATACAGATGGCCAATAGACAGATGAAAAAATGTTCAACATAACTAATCATTAGAGAAATGGAAATTAAAACCACAATGAGATACCACCTCACACCAGTCAGAATGGCACTCATTAACAAAACAACACTGGATAGGTGCTGGCGAGGATGTGGAGAAAGGGGAACCCTTCTGCATTGCTTGTGGGAATGCAGACTGGTGCAGCCACTGTGGAAAACAGTACGGAGATTCCTCAAAAAATTAAAAATGAAACTGCCTATTGACCCATCCATCCCACTTTTAGGAATATATCCCAAGAACACCATATCACAGATTCAAAAAAGGAAATGCACCCCAATGTTTATGGCAGCATTGTTCACAATAGCAAAGATCTGGAAACAGCCCTAGTGTCCATCAGTGGACGAGTGGATTAAAAAAGCAGTGGTACATATATACAATGGAATACTATGGGGCCATGAGAAAGAAGGAAATATTACTTTTTGTAAAAACATGGATGGACCTGGAAACTATTATGTTAAGTGAAATAAGCCAGGCATAAAATAAAAAATATCATATGACCTCACTCATTTTAGAAATCCAAGGAACAATATGAACTGAGGAACAGAATTTAATCTGAAGGGAAAGGGTGGAGGGAGCTTTTGAGAGCAGAGTAAGGGTGATGTTGAGGGAAATACAGAGGAGGGAGGGATGCATTTGGGGAGATTCTAGAATCTATGTAAACACAATAAATAAATAAAAGAAAAAAAAGAAAGCTTAAAAACCTGATAAATAAAAAGCAATTGAAAATTCTAATATAAAAATAAAATCTTCTGAATATTTAAATATTATAAATGTAAGATGTGAAGGACAAATTGGAAATGTATTAGATTCATATTTGACAGCATTTATGTTAATCCTTTACAATGCAAATTGGATTTACAAGTCAACACAAAACATGAACATCATTTGATTAGCTTTTAAGAAAAACAAAACAGTAACCTTTTTTTTATTATTTTTTATTTTTTTTCTGAATTGAGAAGCAGGTAAGCAGAGACACAGACTTCCGAATGCGCCTGATGGGGATCCACTCGGCATGCCCACTATGAAACTATGTTCTTTACATCTGGGGTGTTACTCTGCTGCAACAGAGCAATTCTAGCATGTGAGGCAGAGGCCGTGGAGTCAACATCAGTGCCCACGCCAATTTTGCTCCAATGGAGCCTTGGCTGCTGGAGGAGAAGGGACAAGCAGATAGAGAGAGAGAAAAGGGGGAAGCGTGGAGAAGCAGATGGGCACTTCTCATGTATGCCCTGTATGGAAATCAAACAGGGGACTTCCACAAGCCGGTCTGGTGCTCTACCACTGAGCCAATCGGCCAGGGCCCAAAACAGTAACTTTTTAATGAGTACAGTTGCTTATGTTAAACTCACTCACTTAAAAAATAATGCAAATTAAAAATATGGCAATCAATTGAAAAAAATTAGAGTAAAAGCCACATCATTGCCTTCATTATAAAGTCATATTGTAACACTTGGAATAGACATACATAGTATATAATTATAGACTGCTGAAAATACTATTTATAGAAAACAAGAGTTTATTGAGTGGCTCAGTCAGTTAACACATTTTTATTATGTCAAAAATTGACAAAATTGTGCAAGTCATAAGTGGACTCAGTAAGTTAGTACAAAAATAGCAAAGTAACCACCATCAAGAATAAGAGCTAGAGCTTGAACAGCATCCCAGAAGCCTCCCTGTGTCCCTTCCCAATCACTACATTCTCACTTCTTCCACTTTTCTACCTTCTAGTTTTCTTTTTCGATAAGTTTACATAAATGTAAACAATCTATTTCTGACACAAAAAAGTCTCTAGGAACAAAATTCTCCATCATTAAATAATATGAAAAAGCATGAATCAGATTCTTCATTAAGGATCTCTGAACAGTTTAATGAACCACTGCTAAATTATAGAATTTAAGTTCCTATTGCCTCTTTCATTACCTATGGGAAACAATATTGGCAGTTATTGTAGTACACTTTAAAATGATTAAATAAATTTATATCTCCCTTTTATTAAAGAACTTTTGTTTGTTCCTTAAAGTACATGAGGCCAATGTCTACATGAAATTTTTTCAGTTGTGTCAGCATATATGTTCTGGGCTGCTAAATATTTTTGGATTTGTAAAACATATTTGCCCATTATTTATTTTGTAATTATTATATCTAATATAGCCTCTATAAAATATTTCAAGTAAATATTCAGGATTATAAATATTCTAACTGTTAATTTGCTATCTTTATGAATATGTTAATACATATTTTTGTATTTTTAAAATTTATTATTAATTACAATTGATATAAAATATTATATTAGTTTCAGGGGTACAACAGAATCAGTCAACATTTATATGTCTTACAAAGTAATCATCACAATAAATCTAGTATCATTTGTCATCATACATAGTTATTATGATATTATTGACTCTTTCCTATGCTGTATAATACATCCTTGTGAGTTATAGTTGGATTTTAAGTCCATCTATATGTAAAAATACCACACATATGTGAAAATACCCATTCACATATTTTAACATAACACACTTAATTCAATTATTTTAAGACAAAAATACTAACATTTTCTGATTTCAGTGGTGTGAAAAATAGCTCCTTTTCACAGTTATGCATTTCTGGATGTGATTGAAAGAACATTGATATTAAAGATAGTTCCTGATTCTCTGGTTTATTTCATTTATATCATGTAAACTAATTAAATTATTTGGTAGGTGGACCCAACTAAAACAATTCATTTCATATCTCATACTTGACTTTTTCTCATTGCGTTTTTTAGTCTCTCAGCCTTGTAAGTACACTATTTTGCCTATTTTTCTCTATTATGTTTAATATTAAATAAATATGAACCCACTTCTTTAAATATTTCTTTACAAAAAGGTATAATTTTAAACCATTGAATTAGTTTTTTTTATTTTAAATCTCACTCACTTCATATTTGGTATTTATAACAATTTAATTGTCAACACAACTATAGAATTGTGATAAAAATAGAGTCATTGACAGCTGAGAGGGCATTAAAGGAAATGATTTTCCTCTCATCTCTATCAATACTGATTTAGTTGTCTCTTATGGTGAGACTCAATGTAAGAGAGCAGAGAAGAGTTTTCATTAAAACACAAACATTACAGGATTTGATATCTAAAAGAAAACCATGTTTCTTTATAATCATAATGAAGCAAATCACTTCCCTTTCATTCCCTTATAATTTATTCATATTTCAATAGCCTACAACTTAGCATTAAAAATTTCAACATTTTTCCAAGAAGCAATTGTAATCTGTTAATTTACAAGTTATGCTTTTCATAGCTCTTTGGATGTTAAACACAGGGATTTATTAAATTCACAGTTCAGCTTTTATTTCTATGGCCTCCTAATTCTCACATTTTCTTTCTGCATTAGAGGGTCATAGATGATGCTTAAATTTAAATCTAAAGTTTAAATTCTTTAGATTTAAACTATTGGACACCTACTCATGCTCTTAAAGTATCTGCTCCTCTAACAAGCTTTGTTGATTTGGATAACACTTGAAAAACATTTCTATTAGATCTTTTCTAAGTGCACTTATAAATTCTTTTTAACACTTGCATAGAATAAAAAAAAATAACAGGTATTTAACATTTATTAAAAAAATAATATATTAATGTAACACAAGCAACACTAGAGAGGTTCATCACTTAAAAAGTCTAATTTAAGGTATTATTATTGATCACTCAGTCCACTTCATGTGAACTACGAGAATTCTAAATTTGAGAGGGTATAAATTATAGCTGTTTTCTATAACTTACATATTTTATAACAACATTTTCATATCTAACATGACTATATGTCATACTCTCATCTCAAAAAAGGTTCCTTTTTGTTTTGTAGAGTTCCATATAAATAAAATTATTTATCTAAATTACTTATAAAAAAAGTAAATGTCTTTCACCTTTCCTGAAAACAATTGCAATATTTAAATATATATTTTTAGAAAAAAAATGCTATAATGTATTAAAGATTTTAAAGACGTTTTATTTAAGCACTACTAAAATGGTGATCCTTTCTGAAAGATCAAACATAAAATTAGGTATTTTCATAATCGATTTGGTGATAAAAATTACTTTATTAAACATAATATATCTGATTTTATAAAGTAATTAGCAAGGATGTGTTATCTACTTAATCTCCAAGATATCGGGTAATCAAAACATTTCAACTTGGACCAGTATTTTACTATTATGCAGAGAATAATTAACAAGTTTTAGAAAGTGACTGCTTTCTTGGAATGAGACAAAGCTTTAGAAATCATTATAGGATGTTACTTCACCTACCAAATTTCCCAGACAGTGATACTACCTTTATTCTCTTATTCTAGATAAAATAACATCCATGTTATGGACAGAGAATTCTTCTTGTCCTTTTTGTTCTACTCACACAGCAAAAGTATTTAATTAGCATAGCATAAACACAGGAAATAAAATAGTAAAATTCTCTAAACATTAAAATCAAATATTTATACTTTTAAATGAAAGCGAATACTTTAATATTCACTAAGTATATAATCAGTGTAAAGTAAAATAATGTAGAGTCATCTTTCGGAATTACAGTAAGATCTAAAAAAAAAAGAAATATATATGCGACAAAAATTCTTTTTGAATTTTTCAATGTCAACTTAAGTGTTCTATTCCTGCCTGAATTCCTAAGGTGTGGAGACCATTAAAATCTAACTTGTCCTTAATAATGGGTATTTAATAGCATTTTTTTGCAAGAT
The DNA here is from genome assembly GCA_037038555.1 of Rhynchonycteris naso. Classification (NCBI taxonomy): domain Eukaryota; kingdom Metazoa; phylum Chordata; class Mammalia; order Chiroptera; family Emballonuridae; genus Rhynchonycteris; species Rhynchonycteris naso. The sequence goes on along the minus strand of CM072998.1, from coordinate 64,557,494 downwards.
TTAGTTTAAAGTAAACAATTTATATAGCATATTTTAAATAAAACCATATAAAAATGCTATACTTGAGCTTTATTACTGAAGCCTTATGGAATGTATACTTTCCCCTATAAAATTACCTTAGTCATTTACTCAATTTTCTCCATGAATTTTCAAATGAGTATATTAAACGTCTGTATATTTGATACAAATGTTTACAATGAAAATAGTTAATAATTTTAAAATGTCAATTTTTTTATTGGTGAATTCATTACTATTTTCTCAAAATATTTATAATCAATGCAGATAAATGATTTCAATCAGTAAATCAGACTAAATAAATACTTGACAGTTGGATTGGCAATAAGAATTGTTTAAACTTATATAGTTGAAATTTTCGCTCTTTGTATGAATTGATCATTAACTTCATACAGATATGGTTTTAAAAAGTAACAAATATTAGGTAATGTAAAGCCAGATTCACCAAGTATTTATAGTGTGAAGGATGATGAGAAGATAATGATTACAGAGAGGTGTCAGAAGAGACGGGGGTTGGTGGTAGGAGGACATGGGTGAAAAAGATAAAGAGATAAAGCAAAGAAAAAAACTTGGAAACAGACAACAGTGAGAAAACTGCAGGAGGAAAAAGGGTGTGAGGGGAGGGAGAAAGGGGATAGATGGTGATAGAAGGAGTGACTTGACTTGGGGTGGTGAACACACAATACAACATACAGATGATTATTGTAGATTGTGCACCTGAAACTTGTATAATTTTATTAACCAATGTCACCCCAATAAATTCAATAAGTTTTATTTTAAAAAAGTGAATGTGAGACATTTGCTTTTTAAAGAGGTGAAGCATAAGTCACCAACCCCTACATGAGAGCTGTGCACAGTGACTTCCTTTCAAAGATTAAAGTAAGGAAAGGAAGAAAAATATAGTCATTTTTAAGGGGAGAGATTGACAAACACTACCTTAAGCCAGGTGCTCAAGATTAAAAATCAAAACAGTGTTAAATCATTCAATAGTATATACCCTTGATATGATATGCGAATGGCCCTTTGCCTCTGAGGATCTTTCTCCTCAAAACACTTTACCCCAATCTCATCATGAGAAAAACATCAAATAAATTCAAATTGAGAGACATTGTATGAAAATACCTGACCTGTACTCTTCAAAACCATAAAGGTCATCAAAACAAAAGAATGTTTGAAGAACTAGCTCAAACAAAAAGTGCCTAAAGAGACAAAGAAACCAAATGGAATATAGTATTCTTGCTGAAAATTTGAAAGGGAAAAAAGACATTGGAGGAAAACTGAAGAAATCTGCATGAAGTATAGACTATTTTAATATTAATGCACTAATATTGGTTCATTAATTATAATGAATGTACCATCCATTGAATGTAAAATGTTAATAATAGGGAAAACTAGCTGTGGAGTATATGAGAACTCTCTATCTTCAAAATAATTCTGTAATCTAAAATTATTCTAAAATTTGAAATAAAGTTTACTGTAAAAGAAATAATGCATCCAATACTCAAACTATTAATGTATTGTCGATGGTTTATAAAGGTTGATAAAAATGTCAGAAGTTAGACTTTCTGATCTGTGATATTTCCAGTATGCACTTGAAAATAAGTTACCCACTTGGGATCTCAAATATATGCTGGTTTTGTCCCACAGAATTGTTTGACAGATAGCTGGGCAGTCATTTGTTAAGTGACTATCAATTCTGTTTTTATGTGCTTTTTCCTCTGATTTTTCAGGTTACAAAGTTGGAAACCAAGGCAAGCAATGACGTGGGAATGAATTGGGGACACTGATGGATGAGCAGTCACCTAATGCGAATTACCACTAATGAACAAACCAGAAGCCAGGAAAAAAAAATTGAGCTTGAGAAAAAGAACATCAGTCAAACAACTGTCAGATGATAAACTCACAAGAAGACTGTCATGGGTCTAGGAGTTATCAGGATCCCATGAATGATAGCAGAGATGAGCCCATCTTGTTAAAAGAGATGCCAGGTAGACTCAAGTGTTATGCTAGAAGTGACATTAGTCAAATCCTGGCCAAGTTGCATACAGGTATTTTAGAGTTTTCTAATGCTCTTTGTAAAACCTAGCAAAAAAAAAAAAATCTTTAGATCATTAGGAAATGATCCTACAAATTCATGTGATTATGCAAAATCACATAGGCACAAAATTTTGATTAATAGATAATACAAAACTATGTCATTTTTTTCTACCTTTTAAAATGCCAACATTCAATTGAATCCATCAGTAAAAAATATAAAATATTTTTATAAATGTTTTAAATTTAAAATAAGCAAAATTTGTAACCATGAAAACTCCAGCTTGCAGTCTGAATTCTTCTATTCAGACTCTGGAATAGTTTCATCAGCCATTGTACTAAAATCTATGACAGTAACCAGTCAGCAGTAACAAAAACACTTTGAAAATATTAAAGGAAGATTGTTAATCCCAGAATAGTGCTTTAAACATTAAGCTTCTGGATATTTATTATGACACCACTGTGTAATATCTGTGTAATGTTTTTGTTTTTAAATCCAGTAGAACTTGTACTCAAGAAGTTTCTTGTAAATTTCAGATATAACAAAACTCTTCCAGGTTTTAATAATCAGCTATTTTCATAAAGAATACATAGCCTGCTTATATATTCAAGTTCATAGAAATAAAACTGACTCAAGAAGACAAAAATAGGTATTCATTGTACTTCAATCTCTTGTAGCATTTCAAGATCAACTAACTAGTATTCAAAAACAAGACTTCCTCATGTCTTATCTAGCATCACTTAAAAATCAAATGGTGGGCACAGGATGTAATATACAGATGATGTATCATAGAATTATATACTTGAAATGTATGTATTTTATTAACCAATGTCAACACAATAAATTTAATTTAAAAATAAAAAACAGCAAAAGCAAATGGAAACATAATAGGGACAATAATAAAATCAGATAAATAAAATCTATTCAATTAGAAATTAGTTCCATAAGTCATCTGCATACTATCTAAAGCATTATAATTTAATTGATTTTTCCCAACTTTCTATGATTAATATTGACCAAATGATTAAAAATTCTGATGGCCACACAACATAATCAACAGTTAAAATGTTATAGAGTTGTTCACCTAAAACCTATGTACTTTGATTAATCAATGTCATCCCATTAAATTTAATTTCTAAATAGAAATAAAAATAAATTCTATTTGAAAAAGCTCATGACTCATAAGCTTAGTCATACTATGTTTACAAACTTATGAAGGCAATTAGGAATGAAATCATGTCTCTCTCTGAGCCTTGTATTTTTATTTATTATTCACTAATTATGTCAGAGGACAGTAGTGAACAAAATTAATCCCTTTATAAAGTTTACATTCCATTGAGAAGAACATAACAAGTAAACATTATATAATAGGCAGAAATAAAAATTAGCATCTATTTGATGATCATCTTAGGAAAAATAAAATAGCAAGAGGAGACTAAGGAATGTTGTGAAAGAGAGTTGCAATTTGAAATAAGGTTAAGAGGGAAAACTTCAGTAAAAATGTTGTTTTTGAGCCTGGAGGAGGTGAGGGAGGGGCTTACAAATATACTGGATAGAGCATTCAGAGGAAGTAGCAAGTACAAACTCCATTGGCAAAATTGCGTCAGATGAATTCAAGGAATGATAAACTGGTCAAGGTGAAAGGGTAAAAGAATTAAACTCAGCAAGAGTAAAAAAGAGATAAGGGCACATTGGTGGGAGAGAGACATAACATAAGAAGTATATTTGTACTTTTATTCTGAGTAATGTGGAAGTCATTTCTCATTTTTAATTCTGGGGAGTTTGATATCATTAAATTTTCTAAAATTATATTGAATAAATTATTACCTGACACTTATATATGACTATATATAGGTAGATAGATAATAGGTAGATTTTCCTTAATATGTATATAGTGTTATAAATTATATAGTGTAATATATATTTTAATAATATTTATATTAAAAAGAGTAATTCCATTTTAGTTTCTAAAAAGTTTTCTTAGTAACAACGCTCTCATACACCAAAAAGATTTCTTTCAGACCTACTTCCCTTTAAAAAAGTAACAATTTTAACATAAAATTTTATAACAGTTTAATAATTCAACAGTGTAACCAGCAGTTCAGTAGCTTAACCATGTTAGAATAATACAGTTTAGCCTGGATGGTGGCACAATGGAAAGAGCATTGGCCTGGGATGCAGAGAACCCAGATTTGAAACCCCGAGCTTACCAGCTTAAGCACGGGCTCACCAAGTTGAGTGTAGGGTTGCTGGCTTGAGCTTGGGATCATAGACATGACCCCATGGTTGCTGGCTTGAATCTTAAAGTTGCTGGCTTGAGCAAGGGGTCACTGGAGTCCCCCTGTCAAGGTATATATGAGAAAGTAATCAATGATCAACTAAGGTGTTGCAACAAAGAATTAATGCTTCTCATCTCTCTCCCTTCCTGTTTGTCTGTCCCTCTCTCTCCCGCTTAAAAATAGTTTATAAAAAAAATCAAAGTTGTCTAATTTATTTATATTTCCAATTACCTTACATAAAAAATTATATTAGGTATCTATACAGTGAACTAGAACGTACATTACAAAAAGATTTGTCTTGATCTCTAGTTTAGAAAACAAACTTGACATAAAGAGGTCGTTTCAATTAAAATATTCCACTTAAAATAAAAATATGTAAATAACTTTAAAAATAAGTAATAATTTAATGTTATATTTAACTAAAATAATCTTTATATCATAGTATTCTATAGTCCTTTGTTCTACCAATATTAATCTGACTCACATTAAAGATCTTAGCCATCTTTGTAGTGAGTGCTGACTTCCCCACGTTCTTTTCATAAAGCAGAAATATCCAAATATTTCCTTAACAATAACCTGTGACTGACAGATGTCTACCAGACAGTGGTGGTCACTTCCTGAGATATATATTTATATAAATATTGAATCATTAAGTTGTATACCCAAAACAAATATAGTAATATCATTTACAATTAAAATAAAGTACAATTAAAAATATCAAGTACAAATATCAAGTACAATTAAAAATACATATTTAGAAAATGACATCTGATCACATCTCATTTTCTCAAAACATAATGCTGATATTATATGATTTAAATTTAATATATGCTAGAATATGTTAAATAAATTATATTAAAAATAAGTTCATATTAAATATGCTGTCTGTACAAAATAATTATTTATTTAAAATTTAACAATGTGTTCAAATGACTTTGTGTTAAAAAAAATAAATTGTAACTGCGTCTTTTAAGACTGTAAAATTTTGTCTGATTAAAGTATTTCAGTTTGAAAATCAAATAAGATCACAAGTATTTATAATCTGTCAAAACTGTAAGGCTATGAGTTAATAATTATATTCAACAATTTGTGAATAGTCTTATTTTGTTTAAGCCTTGAAAGTTTATAATTTATAGAAATTTAAAATAATCTGAGAGCCTTTTGCAGTCACCTATCAAAGATTATGTGACACAATGTGACTAGATCCACTTGGAGTTTGGGTTACTCTACACATCAGCAGTCAAATCAATAAGGCTCACATTTACATATCTCATTATAAAATATTATTATTACACAAAAGGAACCAAACCATCCTCAGTTTCTCAAGTGGACATGATAATGCCTTTGTCCTCCCTTAGAATGACAGATGATTCTACCCAGCATTACTCTATGTTAGACAGCATGGAGGTACCTCAGCAAGACAAGAACCACATTCACTTCCTCTGGAAAAACTGAGGCCTGAGAAAGTGAATGATTGAGTTTTATTTTATGTATGCCGATCTTTTGGTACAAATAATATAAATTCATGAAGAGCTGTAAATAAAATATTAAAGAAGTAAAGTTAAATTTAATTTTGAAAAATTTACTTTCCTGTTTCTGTTTTTCTTTTCATGAACTAAAATTTATTTAGTTGATATTTTATTTCCATTAATTATCTCTAGAAATTATATTTTCCTAGATAAAAATGCTAACCTTAAGAGACAATAAGACCAAAAGTTAAACCAGGATATTAAAATATTAAAGTCCAAAGTAATTCAGTCATAGCCTAATATTTTAACAATTTTTAATGCTATTGTTTCTGGTCTGAAAGCATTTTAAAAGACTACTAACAAGTGAGCAGTTAATTCTAGGATTACGGAACTCTCTTGCATACACCATAATGGTTTCCTCTATTATCAGATGTTATAAAACTCTAGTATTGGTAAAGCATTTTAAATGAAAATATATTTTAAATGAAAAAACTTCTCCTAAATATTACCTCCTATGATTTTTTAGATTATTGCCTTTCTCCTTTTAGCCAATGACAGTCTCTTCCGAGTTTTGCTAATAATCAGTGCCAGAAAAATGGCATACAGAAAGATTGTATCTATTTAGATTTCTCTTTAATCTCTGAAATTATGAATATCTCTGCTATTTCCTAGTCAGTTCTACCCAGAAATTGCATTGACTCAGCAACAATTGGCCATATAATGTCCTTTCCTATATCTGAGAGGTGAGGTTGCTGTAGCAGACAGCACTGCAGGTTTTGCCTGATTTAACGCTATACACTAGAAAGGTTGCTACTTTTTTTGAAGATAGAGAGCATACCATGCCTTGACAGAAAACATCTTAAATTTTCCTAATAGCATGAGAGTTTGGATACCAGCATCTAAATAGAATATAGATAAAAGGAAAGAAAAAAATAAAGAGAAACATCCATATACAGATGTTATAACAATATAAAGGAACTAATGATGTTTCTCAAGTTGGTTTTATGTTATGTTTGCTGATTATAATTTTAAAGAGTTACCCTAAATTCTAAGTGTTCCTAGTGGCCAGGAAAATAAACATGGACAAAGCTAGAAGTTTTCCAGATGTAATGTCAAATCAGAGAATGTGACCTTCTCTATTTATAACATGACTATCTAGCAATAAATGGCTATTGATTTTATCGTACTTAAGCTTTTGCTTAGTGTTGAATGGTTAGGATGAAGTGGTCTTTGCTGTTTTTCAGTGCAAAAATAAAATTCTCAAATCTATTTTTTTATTCTAGTGTGGGTAAAAGAGTAAATGTAATTTTTTTCCAAATGAAACAGAAAGTATGAAAATATAATCCACTTGGGTTGCACAAAATATTTATTTATTTTTAGTGTAATGAGTGTCAGGTGCCTTCAATATATCTAAGTACAGGGGTCAGGAGTACATTAAGCATTCATTTCCTAAACTCAGTGGAGAATTCTTGACTGGAAATTTATTTTTGATAGTCTTTAATATATAGATAGAAGTTAAAACTAGGAGAGTCAATTGCATCATTTTAATATAGTAGAGCCTGACCAGGCAGTGTCGCAGTGGATAGAGCATCGAACTGGAATGCCTAAGACCCAGGTTCGAGACCCTGAGCTTGCCAGCTTGAGCAAGGGCCCATCTGGCTTGAGCAAAAGCTCGCCAGCTTGGACTCAAGGTCGCTGGCTCCAGCAAGGGGTTGCTCGGACTGCTGAAGGCCCGCGGTCAAGACACATGTGTAAAGCAATCAATGAACAACTATGGTGTTGCAATGGCAATAAAAAACTAATGATTGATGCTTCTCACCTCTCTCTATTCCTGTCTGTCTGTCCCTATCTATCCCTCTCTCTGACTCTCTGTCCCTGTAAAATAAATAAATAAATAAAACATTTAATATAGTAGAGAGAAAAAGACCATAGCTGAAGATAAAATCCTGAAGTAAATTAACATTTTAGGGACTACATAAAGAATAAAAAAGAGTTATTGGTTCCCAAGGTAATATGATAAATTAATAACACTGTCTCTTTAAAAAGTTGTATAACCAGTTAGGTAGTAGAGGAAAAACTATAAGTAATGTGAGTATTTAATGAGAACTTTTCAGTAATTAAAATATACTATGACTTGGATCAAAACACTTACTTCAGTTCGAGAAACATATGAGGGCATTTTCAGATGTCACACTAACAGGGACCACAACTTGCCTCAATGAGCCAAAAAAGAAGTAAATGCCAGAAATGAGCTGGACAAGTCCCTTACAATGAGCAATTTGCCCACAAAACAATTAGGGGTCTATTTTTAAGAAGAGGATTATTGAAAACCATTCTTAATGGAAATCAAGGCATTTCTCTCTCTTTCTTTCTCTCTCTCTCAGAATAAATCTACATGTTAACTCTTTATACAGAAACTTGAAATATAACAGTGAACAAATTTTTCCATCTCTTATTTTTTTCCCCAAAGAATATGTTCTGTGTCAACTAGTCCTAAGAAGTTTCACGAATATCTCTTTGTAGATCATCCCTTGCAGAGTAGTGCATAGCAGTGCATTACTTGTCATTATTTCACATCTTTCCTTGCCTACTCACATCTACATTTTTTTCACCATGCTTTTTTGGGGTTTCATTTTCTTAGTAAAATTTCAAGACATTTATCCTTGTCTCAGATTATGTTTTCTAGAAAATGCTGGCTAAAATAATTGGTCACCTTTATGTATATTTGTTAAAGTTATGCCACTGTCCTGTACATTTTGAATTATGCTGTTTATTCTTTTTCTTCTCTTTCTCTCTCTCTCTCTCTCACACACACATGCACATACATACACAGACATTCAAGCCAATTATTTATTTCTATGTGTTCACTTACAATGAAATAAAGAAATGCCACTCTCTGTGCAGATGGATAAGAAAGTCATCTTAAAAAGATTATGACTATTTATAGGAAAAGAATACAGATAAATACCAGTATGCTATGGAAGATCTGACCTCAAGGGTGGAGAACTATCTGATATGAAAGGTTAAAAGGAAGTGGAAAAATACTTTGCACAGAGAAGATAAATTGTAGATAGAGGAGAGGATGGTGGAAAGGGGAATGAGAGGAATGGTGGGGAAGTAACTGCATCTTGTTAAAATGGTGGAGGGGTTGCAATGAATGATATCCTTTATTTATTTCCCTATGACTTTCAGTTGTACAAAAATAATTCCAAATGTGTGGTATGATGGATTTTTTGTTGAACCAAGTAAGAGGGCTGAGATCCATGTTTGGATAAATATGGGGAAAGATATAAATAAAATACATGGGTAAAAACTGACAAGTCAGTGCCTAGGAAGCACATGAGTACCAGAGGAGTTATTTGTTTAAGGACACTAAAATGCAGCTCTCATTTGCATCTCAGATTATTTCACTACCACAGAGCTCACCCAAATGTATCCCCTTACAATGTCTGTTAACTTTTTGGAATGTGTGTGTTGAAAAGTAGAGATAAATATTGTTCAGGTCACGTGATCTTAGAAATACCACTAAATTTTATAATTGCTATGGAAACTCCCAGGGATTCACATTTAATCCTGTGCAAGAAATATACTTTGAGATACTTTTTATTTCACACATACTTTCTAAAATCAGACACTCTACATTTAAATCTAAGCTCTAAATATGTGACCTTTGGCAAACTACATAACCCCTCTGTGCCCTGATTTCTTTTTCAGTGAAATGTGGATATTAATATTCTTTACCTCATAATATTGTATACAAATAATTATTTATATTAGACTTTATTCTTGAAACTGTGGCTAGACCATATGAACTGAAGAAGGAGTAAAGGAAGGAAAGGAAGGAGGTAGCTGGGAGGGGGAGAGAGCAGGAGAAAAGTGAGAAAAAAGGGAAGGATGGCAAAAGGTAGTTTCAGAATATAAAGTAAGGGCACAGGTAGAATTGATCTCTTGGTTACTTTCATTGCTGGTTATCTTCTAATACTTTTTTATTAATTTTATCAATAAGTAGTACATTTGTTTAATCTAATTTGAGATTGATTTCTATAATTTCTTGCTTACAAAATTATGTTATATAACAGAAAAGGAGGGTGTGAGGGAGTTTTTGTGAGGGAACAAACCTTCTAAAAATAAATGTCACTTTATTGAAAAAACTCAGTGGTAATGAACTCTCCAACAGAAAATTAAGGAAAGCAGTCAGGAGAGGGTCTGTATCCAGACATTGTTTCTATGTGAAACTCTTCTTAATGTTGTTTGGGGGTAAATTTAAACTTAAATTCAGGTTGTATGAAGATCTTTCTACTGTGGGACTCCCAATTTCTTTTTCTCCTTACAGTAGGTAAGAAGTTAGAAAGTACTGGGTTATTCATAAGAAGATCTTAAAAAGTAAGATCTGTCTGATCTGCTCACCTGGGATGTTCACAAAACCAGACTGGCTCTTGCTTGGAGGTCAGAGCCTATATAAATTGTTCATCTTCTGACAACAAGATTATTTTACAAGACAGGCAGCTCAGATTCTGAATATTATATGACTTCCAATTTTTGTAAACTTAATCTAATTCAGGTCTATGCCATAAAAAATATGCACTATTCCATTTAATGCTCAGAAAAACCTGTGATGTTGCCTAGTTTCAATGCTTAGGGAGCAGTGACTTATCTATGCCACACAGCTCATCAGTGAGAAAGAGATTAGCAGTAAACCCCATCGTGTCTGCACTAAACCTCATGTTCTTAAACACTGAAGCTAAGCTGTCAGGGACTTTAGTTAAAGAAAAGATAGTAACTGTAACTCTTTTACCACTGGGTATTTTATTTTTGTACATGTCATCAAGGAAAGGCTAGACAATATTTCTGGTATGTTTTGATATAATGTCACCATATAAAGTAGAATCATTTAAAAATATATATAACATAAAAGACACACACATATATATTCTACTGTAATCATCCATTAAAATTAAATACAAAAAAATATGGTTTGCCTTACCTGTGGTGACACAGTAGATAAAATGTTGACCTGGAATGCTGAGGTTGCTGGTTTAAAATCCCAGGTTTGCCTGGTCACCACACATATGTGAGTTGATGCTCTCTGCTCTTCTCTTCTTTTCTCTCTTTCTCATTCTCTAATATGAATAAATAAAATCTAAAAAAAAAGATATAAAAATATGATTAAAAGTATTTTTCTTTTTACATTTTTACTCAATATGCAATAACAATAGATAAATATTTGAAACATTTAGAAAATGTCTCTGGGGATGAAGAAAAAGAAAGATGTTATAAGCAGCAGCATTTTTATCTAGTGAATGAAATGAGTGTGTGTGTGTGTGTGTGTGTAAACAGCAGCAGTGTTGAACATGAATCTCCTTAACTTTCTTAGGTGTTGTAAATGCTGTGCATGCACTGTATTGGAATACTATTTGTCAGAAATACAGATGCACATCACAGCAAGTGAACTTAACTTTCAATGCGGTGATTATGAAGTTTCTTTTTACGATATTGGTAATGATCCAAAACAGATAATGACTTTGATAGATTTAGTATTTTTCAGCAGTTAGCTACTTTGCATCAAATTGAAGTTAAAGATTATTATTTTTATTTTTTGGTCTTCGTAAAGTTTTATATGATTGAGACTATAAAAATATGCAGTATAACTGCATTGTTTTCCTTGTCAATTTCTTTCATTAAACTGCATGCTTGCTGCATGATTGAAGAGGATAAAAGGGACAAGTTTAGTATTTTTAGTTTGCTCATCATATCTACTGAATTGAGCATTGTTACTATATTACTTTTTAAAAAAAATCATGGCGCAAATAGAAAGAAGGCTCAGTTACATGGACTTCATTTAAAATATTACCCTCATGAATGACGCTTATTCAAATTACATGAAGAATATTCAAGTCTGAAGGATTCTGAATATGACAAAGTAGGTTTGGTTGTTTGTATAGGAAATAATGTTGTCTCTTGTGGTGGCTCACATATAGTGAATTTGCACATACAGTGTGAGTTTTTTGTCGCTTTTTAACTGTTGTTTTGAAAACATGTACATTTATAATAAATTTCACTGCTAGACCCAATCTCTAAAAGTTTGAAGCATATTTCCAAACACCAAGTAGAAAAGATTTGTCAACAGAAACTCACATTGCAAGTATCATTACATTCTAAGCAAGGCAGAATTAATAATCAAAGTAAAAATTATACTGGGAAAAAATTTGCTTTTCATTTTCTGTTGCATGAGGTTTTAGAACTGTTTCTATATATTTCTGCATTGCTGACTCCAAATAAATAATTTATTTTTAGGTACATGCTCCGGCTTTTATGCAATTTTAATTTCTTTTGTTACAGTTAATGGCATGCATTGTTTTTTTTTAAATTGGAGTTAAAGGGCAACGACTCTTGGATTGAACATAACAAGGCAATTAATGTTTTACAAAAATCACTTTTATATAATTGTAGTTGTTTTTAAATGTAAAAAATGATTATCTGATAAAAACACCCTCTTATTTTGTTTTAAAATTGAATCATGGCTTCTTTGAGTAGGTATAAATGTAAGAATAGTCTTTACACCTTCTGTTATATATGTGGCTGTTACACACTTCAACATCAAAGGCTCAATATTTCATTATTTATGACACATGTATATATTGCCTATTTTCAAGTTTCCCTTGGCAATCAAGACAAGAATTGGGCTCCTCATATTGTGTGTCATAATTGTGAGAAAACGCTTCATGACTAGACAAAAAAAAAACAACCCCACGAAGGAATGCCTTTTGGTATTCCCATGGTTTGGAGTGAACCTGAAAACCACAGCAGTGACTGTTATTTCTGTCTGATCCATACGAAGGGGATCAGCAAGAAAAAATGACATATGATCACATATCTCAATATTCCTTCAGCAATATGACCTATCCCACACTCTGAGACAACCCGTTTCTGGTTTTCAATGGTTTCATTTCTTCTAAGGTTTTCAATGGTTTCATTTCTTCTAAGGATGAAGAAAGTGACATGGTGATCAAGTGTATTTTGATAAGATGCATGAGGAAATGATTGTAGAATCTGAAGGGTCTTCTTCTGATGCCAAGCAGTTATTAACCCTTTAGTAGTTTAGCCAAACCGGATTGAATGATTTAGTGAGAGATTTGGGTCTATCAAAGAAAGCAGCTGAGTTATTAGCCTCCAGGCTTCAAGAAAAGAATGTACTTCACCAGTCAGCTAAAGTATCCCATTTCAGGAAGTATGAAGAAATTTTTGTGGACTTTTTTTCCAAAGACAAACACTTTGTTTACTGTCATGATATCAATAGTCTTCTAGGCCAGCTAGGTGTTACCACTTACAGTCCAAAAGAATGCCAGCTATTTCTTGACAGCTCTAAATGGAGTCTGAAATGTGTTCTCCTACACAACGGTAATGTTTATGCAGCACTTTCAATTGGTTATTCAACTCATCTGCAAGAAGATTATAATGACATAACAATTGTCCTCGACTTTTTGAATTATGAGGAGCATAACTGGATCATTTGTTTGATTTTTAAAATGGTAAATTTCCTGCTAGGTTTCACGAAGATTTCTTGGTTTCTGTGTTTATGGGACAGCTGACCTCGGGAGATACACTGGACACAGAAGGAGTGGCTGTAATGTGGAGCTCTAGAAGTAGGGATGTGAAATATTGTGAATGAACCTGTAGTTAATTGAGACACGATCATTTTTTCCCCACTTCACATCAAACTTGGCTTAATGAAGCAGTCTGTTCAGGTTTTGAATAGATAAGGTAAATGCTTTCAACATATTTTTTCTGCTTTTCCTGCCTTGTCTTTCGACAAGATAAAAACAGGTGTACTCAATAGACCTCAAATTGTTATATATCTTTTTTCTTTATTTCTTTAATTAATTGTGTTTACATAGATTCTAGGGTTACCCTGACTGCATACCCCTCCCCTATATTCCCCTACACATCTCCCTTGTCCCCATCCCTACAGTGCCTTCCCCCTTTTCCCTTCAGGTTAACCCCATCCTATCCTCCCCTTTCCCTCTGTCCTCTTTTTCTCTGGTCCCTTTGATCCCTCCTCTGTCTCAATCCCTTTCCTCAGTTCTCAATGATCCTTGGATTCCTCAAATGAGTGAGGTCATATAATATTTTTCTTTTTCTGCCTGGCTTATTCCACTCAACCTAATAGTTTCTGGGTTCTTCCATATTGTTGCAAAAGGTAATATTTCCTTTTTTTTATGGTCCCATAGTATTCCATTGTATATATGTACCACCGCTTTTTAATCCACTCGTCCACTGATGGACACTTGGGCTGTTTCCAACTCTTCGCTTTTGTGAACAATGCTGCCATAAACTGGGGGCTGCATTTCTTTTTTTCAGTCGGTGACATGCATTCTAGAAGAAAACATAGGCAATAAACTCTCTGACATCTATCGAAGCAATATATTTGCTGATTTATCTCCACAGGCAAATGAAATAAAAGACAGGATAAACAAATGGGACTATATCAAACTAAAAAGCTTTTGCACAGCTAAAGGTAATATGAACAGAATATAAAGATAAGCCACACAATGGAAGAACATATTTGACAACACATCTGATAAAGGGTTAATAACCAACATTTATAAAGAACTTCTTATATTTTCACAAATATAATGCCCAAGAAGACATTCTACTTTATTATGTGTTAAGATTCACTTCCTGACCAGTCATCTTGATAAGTTTTCCGAAAATCTTAGAGCTGTTAGTGATGAGCAGGGAGAATGCTTTCATCAAGATCTGAAGATGATGGAAAAGCATATCAGGGGCAATCAGACAGAAATATGATAGCAGACTACTTTTGTAGCATCAAACAAGATTGTTCTCAGCAAGTACACAAACGCATAAGCTACAAATGCAAATTTTTGTCTGAATGGGATTTAAGTCAGTTTTGTGCAAATTTTATGATTAAAATAAGTGTTTTAATATGTTCTATTTTGAAATTGTAGACAAATTCTGATGCAATCATATCTTTTAGTGTATTTACGGCATTATATAAATTATATTTTCACAAAGATGATGCCCAAGAAGACATTCTACTTCATTATGTTAAATTAAATGTTGAAAAATTTACAATAAAATGAAAACCTAAAATCTTGAATTGCAAAATAACTGTAGCTTACTGAGAAAAACTAATGTCATATTTGAGATCAGCACACTAGAATTAGGTGAGAACAAGTGTTTTTGTGGATGCAACAAAAAATTTGTTCCCCTGTGTTATTAGACTCAGCTACTTCAGTTTTCGCACCTCTCTTAATCTAGCTAAAAAGAGGGTGAAGCTTCTGGGTGCGGTGATTGACCAGACTGCCATGGGGAAATAGGACTACTACTCTACACTCGAGCTAAGAGAAAAGATGTGTGAAATATAAGAGATCTCTTAGGGTGTTTTTTTAGTGTAACCATTTTATGTAATTTAGGTCAAGGAAAAGCTAACCCAATTCAATCTCGGCAGGACTAGCAATGGTCCAGATTTGTCAAGAATAAACATGTTCATCTCCTCACTAAGTAAGGAGTCATGAACAGCTAAGGTGCTTACTGAAGGCAAAGCTTATACAAAATGGAGAGTGAAAGAAAATAGTTATAAATATTTACCTATGGCTATGTCATCAGTAACAGTAACAGAACTGAGGACTGAAATTGTCATAAATATTTCTCCTTATTTTGTTATGAATTAGTGTATATATATATATTTACTTTTTACTTATTTATTATTGTTTTATTCCTTCTCTTATTATTTCATCATATAAAATAAGATTATTGATTTTATATCATAGTATTTAAGTAGTATTAGTTTTACATCATAGCTTTTAAATTACAAGGTATCAAAAAGAAGAATAAATTTTCTCAAAAATTTTACCTCCTCTTCTGAGGAAGGCATTAGTACATTTTTATTTGTATGTAGGATAGTTGAAATCATGTTAGGCAGAATATCTGTATTATGTATTGTATATTATGTTAGGTAGAATAATGACCTTGCAATTGTCTTTATTTGGAGATAAGTTTGGTTTAGAGAGATGCTTGTGGAAGTCAAGTTGACAAAGAGTAGGTAGACTTGTGATTTTATGTGTCAACCTGACTGGCCATAGGGTACCCAGATTACTTGTGTCGGAAAGGGCCTTTATGAATGAGATTAACCTTTGAAGTAGTAAACTCAATAAAGTAGATTTTCCTTCACAATGGGCATCATTTAATCTATTGAGTGCCTAAGTAGGACAAAAGGCAGATAAAAGAGGAATAAACCCACTTTTGCTTTCTGCTTGCCTGCTTGAATTGGGATATTTTATTTCACCTTTTCCAGCCCTGGGAATTAGAGCTGGGACCCTAAACAATTGGATCTCCTTGTTCTTGGACTTTTGAACTAAGTCTGAATTAAATTACTAACATTTTTAGGTCTCCAAAATTTGCAGTTGGCACATGGTAGAATTTCTAACACTTCATAAAAAGGTATGCTGGTTAATAAAAAATGTTCTCACTTAATATTACATATACCTCCATCTCCTACTGGCTATGTTTCTCTGGAGAACCCTAAATAATACAGCAAATGCAAGAGAAAAGGTCACTAAGAATGAAAATGAAGACAATGTAAGTATCAAATAATTGTGATAGTCAATCAATACAAAAATCATTTGGAGAAGGAAAAGACATGGTTGGCTTTAGTATTGAGATGGTTGTATAAAAAGATAGATTTGAAGTTTATGTTTGAGAAAATAAAGATGTTAAGAATATTATAGCCAGAGGAGAGGGGGTTTGGGGGTTGGGTAAAAAGGGTGAAAGAAATAAGAACTACAAACTGTTACAAAATGGTCATGGGGATGAAAAATACAACAGAAAATATAGTCAATTACACTGTAATAACTACATATGGTCTCAGATAGGTACCTGAAATATCAGGGGGATCACTTTGCAAAGTATATGACTGACCACTCTGCTGTATGCCTGAAACTAATACAAAATAACATTGGATATAAACTGTAATTAAACAATTAAATCTAAAAATATAATATTACTGTTAGGGAGAATAAATACAAAAAGCCTGAAGGAAGCAAAATGGCTAATATGTGTAGGCAGTGAGGACATGTCTATGAGCACTGGGTTCAAATTGACAATGATGTGGGAAACCTCAAATTTTAGTATTAGAAGTATAGAGTAGGAGTACAAATTTCATTTTATTTTTTATAAAGATAAATAACATGCTAATATTAGGCTATTTGGGGGAAAATAAAAACTTCTCAGATGAACAATATTAATTCTTAGGTTTTATTTCTTTAACCCGGCCAGTATGAGTTTTGTTTCAGGGCTTGAGGCAGGTGACCAACCACAAAGGAATGTCTGTTGTCACAATTCCTAGAATACACAGATGGTTGAAACTGCTGCCGGTTGAAAATGTACAAACATCCGTAATTAGTGAAAAGCACAGCCAATCAGCAAATGCCCGCCACCCTTCCTACTTCCCTAACCTAACCCTTAAAATGTGTCCTAAGACTGTAGCTGTGGCTGCTCTCCCTTATGAGACAACCCGGCAGGTTTCCTTTCATTAAAGCCTGTTACACTGGTCTTTTAGATTCCTACTGATTATATCATTTGTTGCCAAAATCCTGGATGTGGCTCTAGTTGCCTGGATGATTCCCCAACTCTCACCCAAGCTTACTACTACCAGGAAAGCAGAGGACAGCAGCAGCTAGTTCCAGACTTACTCCCTGATTCTGCTTGGTTCTGGGAGCTGGAGTAGATTGGCTGGCTTTGTGACCCTGTTCCGAACCCCTGCCAGACCAGGATTAGGGATCCTTCTTCACCTTCCCTTCTTCCAGTAGGTACTCTTCCAATTTTTTTACCCTAAAAATCTGAGGAAGTTGACCTGGGGGTTACTTGTCTACTCTGACTATGTTTTTGGAAGTCCTGACGCCTGGCCAAGAAACCTCTTACTCCTATTCACTGGGATTGTATTCTCATGGGTGACGACCCAACAATTCTTCCCCTTTCTTTCTACGGTTAGAAGAGAAAGAAGGAGGATGTTCCTCCTTCCTCTCCAACACCCGTCTACTTCTTTTAACTATCATGGGGACCTACCGTGTGGCCCCAATATAAACTACGTTAGATTACAACACACTCAAAGATCTCAATAATTTTTGCCATCGGACAGGGAAGGCCTCAGAAATTCTCTATGTAGAGGCTTTCTTTTTTCTCCAATCTCGACTCTCCCTCTGTTTCTCTTGCTCAACCTACCAAATAATTTTAGCAAGAACCCTTCTCCCCCATCCTCCTCCAACTCTACTCTAAGCTCTGATCTTTTTGACTCCTCTGACCACATGGCATCACCACCAGTATCTCAACCTCCTCCTCTTAATGCAGATTCTAACCCTTCTTCTTTCCATCCAGCTGTTCATGCTTTCCATCCATCTGCTCTCTTTCTTCCTCCCCTCTATGCTGACAACTCCTTGCCATCTCAAGAAGTTTAAAAAGGCAGAGGAGGGCACTCAAACCCTTCAATGAAATCTCCTGAGCATAGCTTTTAAGGTCTATAATAACCAAGAGGCAAATAAAGCCCAAATAGATCAGGCAAAATTCCAGCTTTTGTGGCCACACTTAAAGGCTCCAATACCCCTAAGAGGCCTCATCAGACTTCATTGGGGCCCAGCTTCAAGTATGGAAAAGAAGGTCATTGGGCAAAAAGCCTGTCTGGCTCCTCAGCCCAGCCAGGGCCTTGCCCTCCCTGTGGGAAAAAGGGACACTGAAAGGTAGACTGCCCTCTCACTCTTCTAAGGAAGGGTTAGTTCCTTCCACCCCTACCAACCTCCTCCAAACTAACCTTGCCCAGCCTGCTGGGACTTGCCACTGAAGACTGAAGGTGCCCAGGGCCACAGACCCTATTTCATGTCACCATGGATGAGCCTATTAGTGCAATCATCCAAGTGTCAGGTAAGCCAATCTCATTTCTTATAAACACTGGTGTCATTTACTCTGCCTTGCCCAAATATTTGGGTCCTGCTCATCCCTTGAAGATCTCTGTTGTGGGTGTTGAGGGTCTTATTTCCTCCCCACTTGTCATGAATCCACTGCCTTGTCTAATATATAGTATTTCCTTTACACACTCTTTTCTCCTCTTACCTCTATGCCCTATGACTATTTTAGGCTGGGACCTACTCTCCAAATTCAGAGCCTCTCTCTTTTCACCTCCCGTCCTTTGAGTGGGCCCTGTTACTGCTTCTCGGCCAGCCAGATTTGCCCAATTCTGTTATAAATTTACCACCAAGTATAGTGAATCACAAGGTTCTCCTCACCACCCCCACAGCAGCAAAATTCCAGGGAAAGGCCCCCTACTTTCATATCTCCAGGTTAAAGAAAATGGAAGCTCCATCTCCACATATACCTACAAATGACCCTTCCAGTCAACCTGAATAACTGCCCAGATATGCCTGCTCCCCCTTAGGTCCCACCAAGATTAGACTAATTAAAATCCCAGAAGAAGAAGAACAGCCTGAGCCATGAGTAGCTATGATTACCTCTTAACAACAGGCAGGATGGAGATTCCAACTTGTTTTATTCTTTCTTATCTCCTTACCCTCCTTTTGGATACTAACATCTAGAAAGCTCTCTTAATCTTATTTAAAATCTTGTAATCAAGACTAACTCCTCCTATGCAACCAACTGCTAGATATATCTGTCCATATCATCTTTAGCTTACTCAGTTCTCCCAATTCCTCTTACTAATACCCATCTCCTTCACAGCACTTTTATGTACAAGATTCTTTGAGAGAGCCATCACTCTCATAGGAGATTACCCCACCTCAGCTACAAACTGAGCAAACAAGCTATACTAAACCTACTATTCCCAGCTTGAAAAATTAAAACCTTGAACTCCTTCTGCTCAAGGACCAGTCACTTTAAATACCCCTCTTATTTTACCTGTTACCCTATGCTTCAAGGCTCAGGGTGACATCACAGCTGATCACCTCCCCTGTAACCTCTGTAACACCACAATAACTATTTAATTTCTCAAAGACCATCATAACCATTGAGTTAACTAGCAAGTCTCTCTAGAAGCAAATAAATTATTTTCTAACCCTGTTTGATTCATAGGACCCCCTACTCTTACAGCTTCACAACATAAATGCTCCTATCCCACCACATGACTCTATCCCTTCCACATGTTTTCAATGCTCAAATAAGACCTCTGACTATGTCTTCCCACTAGTTGGGGCTTTCTACCATCTTGACCGTCTAGAGTACAGAGATGGATGGATGAAACCGACCCCTTGTCCATCTATTCTCTATTCACCTCTCATCCTGTATCATTCTATCAGGGGCTTTCTATATGTGTGGGACCAACACCTATATGTGCCTCCCAACTAATTAAATGGGAACCTGTACCCTAGGCTATCTCACCCCAAACATAAACATAACCCGAGTCTTGAGATCAATGGTTCCACACAAACTGGGTGTCTTGGCTACTACCTTTTATTGGTCCACTCACTCTTATATTTGTCATTTTAGCTTTGGGGCCCCATCTCCTGTGTCTATTCTCTAGCTTCTTACAGAACCACATGCAGACCTTCATCAATCAGAAAATTGGAGAAATCTACACCAACCCTGAAACCTGCCCTTGAAAAACAGAAAAATCTGGACCCCTGTAAATACAGTCCTACCCAGCAGGAAGCCATCACTGCACCTCTCTATGCTCCTCTGAGAGTAATTCTTAGAGAGGCCATAACCTTTCACCGCTCCTACTTAGCAGGACGAAGTTACCTCTGTCACCTTTCCCTTGAGCCTCTCTGGGAATCATTCTCTCTCCTTTTTATATAAATATATCAAATAGGAATCTTAGGTTTCATTTTTTAACACTGCCAGCATAAGTTTTTTTCAGGGCTTGTGGCAGGTGACCAACCACAAAGGAATGTCCAATGTCACAATTTTGAGAAGTCATGGATAGTTGAAACTGCTGACGGTTGAAAATGTATAAACATCTGTAATTAGTGGAAAGCTTCCGTGTACCCAGTGATCGCAGCAGCCAATCAGCAAATGCCCCACCACCCTTTCTACTTCTGTAACCTAACCCTTAAAACCTGTTCTAAAACTGTAGCTGTGGCCGCTCTTTCTTATGAGACAGCCTGGCAGGTTTCTTTTCATTAAAACCTGTTACACTGGTCTTCCAGACTCTGATTGATTCTATCATTAATAATAAGAAAAAGAGATTGCTTGGAGAGAAAGCTTTGAAAACTTAAAAATAGCTTAATCAGAACCTACAAAGAAGATTTACTTAGAATTCTACTGATATAAATCACATCATAATCTGGGAATTATAATAGTTAAGAATGGTGAGAATGCTGAGTATATCATGTATGTATTGAGAGGATTGGAGGAAAATAGTGTGAACTAAAAAAATAACTAAAAAAAGTAAGCAAAGGCTATAAATGAAAGACCTTGCATAGATTATCAATAAAGAAAGCTGGCCCTGACTGATTAGCTCAATCAATTAGTGTCTTCCTCAAAAGACAAAGTTGTGGGTTTGACACCCAGTCAGGGAACACACAGGAAACAACTAATAAATACACGATTGAGTGGAACAAATAAATGCTTCCCTTCCTCTTCCCTTCTCCCATCATCTCTCTGTCTCTTTAAAAATCAAACAATTAAAAATAAAACCCAGGTTGGGTAGCTTTGTTGGTTGGAGCATCATCCCAAAGCCCAGAGGTTGTTGGTTTGATCCCGGGTCAGGGTGCACACAGGAAGAGCTCATTCCCATCTCTTTCTCTTTTTGCTTCTTACGAAAACAAAAAAACAAAAAAAAATAAATCTTATTCTTAAGCAGATCTTATCCTTAAGACAACACAAAGCCTATAAAATGTTAAAATAGATCACTAAAATGATTAAATTAATGCTAAAGACAAATTTTTGCATGCACACACAATCCCTTCTAGATGTTTAGCAAAACATGGCACATTAAAAACAGATCTAATTCTTATGGTAGCTAAAATGATTGATTCCAGATTTTTATTTTCCTGTACTAATACCCAGACCCCCTCATGCATGGTCTCATAGCTATGAAATTTGCCTTGGCAATAAAATACATTTGGCATGAACAGAGTTTGATTTGCAGGTCTGCCATTATCAAGTGTGAAGGATACTGAGTTTATAGAACAGAGCCCTCTCACAACCTGAAGTGAGCTAATTGACATGCAGATATGTGCTTGTTGATATTGTGTGGTTGTTTGTTACACAGCAAATGTTGATTAACATACCTCTACAGGTTTTTTAAATCTTAGAAAAATGACAGCAAAGGGATAGAAACAAAGGTCTAAATCCACTCATGCAAAAAGAATCAAAGAACAAATTATTAACTGAAAGCTGGAAAACAGATTAATGAAAATCTAGGGACTGACCAGAGCAGAGGAATGGAAAGCTAAAGTAGTTTGAGATTCAAATACCTGCTGAAGTCTAGAAACAAACGAGACTGAAAAACAGAAGTTCCGGTGAAAATCTTTAAGAAGAGTAATCAGACTCCTAGATATCTGGCATCATTCCAAATAAGCAATAAGAGACTAGACTCCTTGTCCACTTGGCAGAAGATCTCAGTAGTTTTACCCAAAGTGACAGAGACAGAGAGAGAAACAGATAGAAACAGGCAAGCAGGAAGGGAGAGAGATGAAAAGCATCAATTCTTCATTGTGGCATCTTAAGTGTTCATTGATTGCTTTCTCATATGCACCTTGACAGGGAGTGGTGGTGTATGGCCAGTAGTCATAACCATGGCCATTCACATGCAGGTTCCTATTGGATTTGTACAGACGGTAAAGAAACTGTGGAGCCAAATAATGGTGAGTTGTTCCTTTATTCAAGATTCCCACTGGATAATGACTAAACAAACACACAGGGCTCACAAAGCCACCGACACATTATCCGGTTCCACAACCAAGAGAATCTTTTCTGGTTTCTCCTAGAATCAAAGGCCTCACCAGTCCCAAAGTTCCTCAACTCTGGTTCCCTATCTCCACTCACTCTGCCAGTGTAGCTTCTTTCTCTGCAAAACTGGCTTCACTCTCTTTTCCTGCCATCTTGGCTTCTTTCTCCTTCTCCTCCTTCATTTCCTTTATTTTTAAAACTTTTCTGGCATGAAAACCTTTCCTGCAGCAACATTAGCATAACATGGCCCTTCCCAAGCAGAAAGGTAATTAGCAATTTCACAGATCACACATCTGGTGCTGCCCAGCTTCATTTTTAGCAATAAAAGTAAGCAAACTCAACACAAATTTTACAAACTCATTTTCCCAACAGGGGGCTACAGCAGAGTGAGTGACCCCTTCCTCAAGCCAGTGACCTTAGGCTTCAAACCAGCAACCTCTGAACTTAATACAGTGACCATGGGGTTATATCTATGATTCCATGCTCAAGGCAGTGACGTCGCACTCAAGCTGGTGAGCCCATGCTCAAACTGGATGAGCCCATTCATAAGCCGGCGACCTGAGGGTTTTGAACCTGGGTCTTCCGCATCCCAGTCTGATGCTTTATCCACTGTGTCACCACGTGGTCAGGCTAAAATAATTTTTTAAAGTAAGTTAGGTTAAGGAGATGGTTACAGTGACTGGATAGAATCCTTCACAGAAGTAGGACAGTAAAGGGAAAATACAGATACCAAGGTGCATGGAGAGAGGAAGAGTAAATGTTTTTATTTACTTATTTTGTAAAAAAAAGACACCCAAGTAAATATAAATTTTGATAAGCCAAAGAGAGTAGAGAGAGTAATTTACGGTGTGAGGAAGAAAAGAATAAAAATTTGTGTTCTCTGTTTTGTAATATTTTTTAGCTTATTCATACACCTTCATCAAATTCCTTTATATTTCTGACTCTCAGTGTGCTTTCTTATTTTTTGATAGAAATCGTATTCTTTTTTCATTTTATTGAAACCAAAATTAAATTAAGTGTAAATTTTACTTTTCTTTCCTTTAGCTAATGTTTCAAGTGCCTTGTTTACTTCCACTTTAAGAGCATTCTATCTTTCTTTTATATTGCAAATGTTTTTGCATATCAAACTATGTAAGAGATACTATGGCTACTCTACCTGTAGCTTTCCAGCCTTATACCTAAGTGCTTGCAGAAAAATTTGAACATCCAAGAACTGCTTCTCTCTGCTTGAGGGCTTTCTCCTGACTTTAGTGCTTGTGAACTAACTTCACACACAAGAAAGCAGGTGAAGAAATTCATATTCACCACGCCCTAGCCCTATACCAGTACTAACAGATAATGTGAGATTATCTGAATATCATGGTCAAATTTCACTGAGTTCTATGTTTATAAACTGTTTTAAGTAGGATTAGGCTTCAGTAACTCACAGGTACAGCTGCCTTGATAACACACCCATTATATGTTGGTTTCTTATCCCTTAAAAAGGGAGCCTCGAATTACAACACAGTTCCATTCCTATGATAGTAACATAATTCAAATTTTGGTGTAAGTCAAAAACACCCTAGCCTAATGCAAATGAAACACTTGTGATTTTAACAGTCCAAAATGGCGAAAGAAAGCATACTGTGGGACACCTACTCACTCACTCATATACCATGTTACTGCGTCTTCTTCCACCTCACACAACCAAACTAGTTCACCCACGTAGTGCGTAAATATGATGCTAATGGCATAAGCTGTAAGATTCACATCTCAATTATTTTAAGTTTTAGTGAGAGTGAGCATTGTAAACTTAAAACATCATATGTCAAGACTGTTGTAACCCAAGGACCCCCTGTAATTTCTCACTGCTATTTTGGTGTTTCCTGACTTCTCAAATAATATATATTTTCATTAATTTCCCTGTTTTAGGGCTTCCTTCTGAAAGAACTACTTTTTTCTTGATTTCTTTTGCTAAATGTAATTATAATATTTGTTTTTGAGAGGATAAATGAATATGTAAATTCATTTAACAAGTCAGCAATACTGACTATTCCATTTCTCTATCCAAGCCTGTGGGGATTGGATAGAGAAATGGAATAGTGGACACTCTGTGTAATTTGTATTTGAGCTACATGTGGGATGTGCTATGTACTTATGTGTGTGTTAAGTCACTCGTTGCCAGTCAACTTAGCCAATATTCTAAGTGGTTTGGATGGTCCATCGAGCTGTAGTGTAACCCGGTTTTCATCTTCCTGATATTACTTCGCATCAAGTTATAGGCATTTTTCAGTTTTTCTCTTTTCCATAGCTGCTGCCCACAACAGTAAAATAGTGTGCTCCAAACATATTCCACATCTCACACCTATCATTGCCTTTTCTACCTCTAAATTAAGTGATAGTGATAAAATTATTTGAGATCCCTTGTTTACACACATTTTTCTTCTAAAAGGGAGTTATAATTAAGGCCAGAGAGCCACCTTGCAGTCTATTGCTGTGTGCACTATACCTAGTATAAATTATCCATAATTTCTGAAATGCAAACACCAACCTTAGTTTTATATAATTTCATAATCCTTAACATTTTTTGTTTACTCTGATTTAAAAAAAATTCAGTGGGAACATTTGATGGGGAAAGAAAGGTTAAATAGCATATTTACCCATGTATGAGATGATTCTGTGTATAAGACACACCTTAATTTTGGGATCTGAAATTTGAAAAAAAAAGTATTACATAAAGTTATTGAACTCAAGTTTTATTCATTATAAATTCATACAACTCATCACTGTCAAAACTCCCATTAATTAGCTTGTCCTCATTTCTGTCTGACAATAAATCACTGTCTTCAACATTGAGCACAAGAGCAAGCACAAAAAAGTGGGAAATGCAAGTAAAATAATCTACAACCACTGTGTAAGAAAGACACACCCAGATTTTAGATCCAAAAATTTTTTTTAAAAAGTGCATTTTATACATGGTGAAACATGGTAATTTAGAATATAACACACACACAAAAAATGGGAAGCACCCAGAAAAAGCAAAAGAAAAAAAAATAAAGGCAAATTTCTAAAATTACCATGTTTTTCATTCCATAAGACCCACCTGACCATAAGACGCACCTAGGGTTTTAAGGATGAAAATAAGAAAAAAAAATCTGAACTAAATATGTTAAAATATTTAATAAAACATACCACAATAATATTTCAACAATGTAAACTCAACAGAAGTATTAACTGCCATTATCACTTTTATTAACAAAAGAGAAGACATTTTAATGTTCAAATACTCTTCTAGTTGTCCAGGAACCCCAGGAACTCATCATTGCTAGTGTCAGAATTTAAGAAGCTCAGTTGCTCATAATCACTGGTATCACTTTCTTTGCTATTTTCATATATGATACCATATTTAGTGCCATCTAAGGCATTGCTAATGCCACAGTTTTTAAATAATTGTACCACGGTTTCATTCTTCACTGACTGCAATAATGTTTTCATCCATTCACAAACTTGTCTCTTCATTCATCCAGTTAGTGTCAGATCATGATTACCAGCAGCCATCCATTTGTTCCACTCTTCTCGCATAAAGACTTTAATGTTTTGCTGATTGAAATGTTGACAGGTTGCAACTGGCTGGTAAAAACCCAGGAATTACTGCTAGATGAGTCTTCACTTCTTTAAAGTTTTTATTTTTGTATATGTGCTCTAAGCTGGTCAAGTACTAATTGGGCAGCAAGTGATGTCAGCACTTCACACAGAGCTCCAGCAGCTGCAGTACAGCCCTCCACCACTGCAGCACACCTCTCACGTCTGCCCTCAATGATGCCAGATGAATGCGCCCACACAGGGTCGCCCGGCTTCCCTCCTGCACTGCATGCAACTGTGGAAACCGGAACCAAGAGATCGCTCAGTAGATGCTGGGGTTCTGCACGCTGCCATGGTGGGTATGGTTATGCTCCCGCTGGCATTCATTCTACATATGTTTACCGGAACAGTGCCCTGCAGCAGCTAAAATAAATGAACATTTGCTCAATAAGACTGTAAAGTCAGTAGCCATGGCCACCATCACTGGCGCCTGGCCAGTGCAGTTTTGCATTTGATTCGGACAGACAATAATGAAACAATGTAGCCAAGAACTGGTGGGCTGTTACTTTTAATTCTAGCTTGCATCCGGCGGGCAAGAAATACACATAGTGAGAAAACACTTCCCTTTCTATTCAAGGCTCCCAAAGCCACTGACTTGTCTGAGTTTCCTAGAATTAAAGGTATCTACTTCACCAGCCTTATTCATCTCTGCTCCCCATCTTCTTCTCTTTGCACAAACTCGCTTCTCCCTCAGCATTTTGCCATCTTGGCTGCTTCTCCACTCCTCCACATGGCCATTCTCTTCTCTCCTTGCAATGCTGGTTTCAGAAACTGAGAGAGCAAGTTCCTGGTCTTCCCCCATTTTATAGTGTAGCAATCAAAACCTTTAATCCAATAAACAAATAAGAAAGTCTCTGATACAAAGTCACTTATCTGAGGCATAAATGAGATACCTCAGAAGAGCACACCACCCCACATTATGCAACAGTCAAAGTGTAAAGAAAAGCTTAGTTTTGAAAAGATCTTAGCATTAAAAGGGTGGGGAAAGCTTAGTCTTAAAACTAAGCCTTAGTCCCCACACCCAATGCAAACTATAAATGAGCAAACATATATATCATATTCACAAACCTATTTGACCAACATTACACCCCTTTTTCTCACTTCACAATCTAAAGCACTGGTATTCCTGCACAAGGAAATAGGCACATTATACAAATTACAACAACATAACAAAATCATAAAATTTTAGCAATTACAAAGATACACTTCACCAGTCTCTGAGCACTTTGCCCAAAGTGCAAAATATCCTCAGCCTTCTTTCCAGCCATGTGAAAAGCTTTTCAGGGCAGGGGGAGGGCCTCCAGCAAAGCTGTCCCCACACTCATCAGGGTATTTTACATTGTGCAAAATTTTTAAGTCTATCCAACAAAGGAGCCAGTACTCACTCCGGTAATAATCCAGGAATCAGTCCACGCACATGGGGCATCAGCCACCCCCCTCATTTCTGCCATCCTGGCAGGTCTTACGCTGTCCCAAGGAGCAGCATGTGGCAATGGCAGTCAGCATTTTCATCTCTGCTCTGGAGAGCATGATGGCATCCACCTTTATGTCAGAAAATTGCAGACCTACCACAGTCATAGTAGGTACTCTTTGCTGCTGGGTTCTCATCTTCTGGAGACTGCAGATTGCAAGTCCAGACCAATTCTCCTCATCCTCCAGAGAGGAACGGAAAATACCAACTCCCACTGCTGGGCTTGATTGAGCCTTGGGCCGCTGCTGATTTCTACTTTGTGGGCCTTGCAGTCCCAGCATCCCATCTCTACTGGCTCTCCACAACGTCCAGAGCAATCTGCAACTCACAAACCTGTGATTCCTTCTCCAGCAGCTGCTCCATTTCCAACCAAATCTCACAAACCTGATTGGCCTCCTCTGTTGCTTGCTGCAGCTCCAGGTTTGGCATCTCTTCCTCCCATGTTTGCTCCAGCTCCTTTCACTGCTCTGTTTGCAGGTCCTGGGCAGCATCTTTCATCTTCATACAATTTCAACAATTACAGAGGAAATGTCGGTCAAATAAGTTTATAAATATGATATATATGTTTGCTCACTTATAGTTTGCATTGTGTATGGGGACAGGCTGCAAGCAGGCAGGGTTGTTATAGCCTAAGGCAGAGGTCTCCAAACTACGATCCACAGGCCAAACTGCGGCCACCTGAGGCCATTTATCCATTCCCCACTGCACTTCCAGAAGGGGCACCTCTTTCATTGGTGGTCAGTGTATGGAGTACTGTATGTGGCAGCCCTCCAATGGCCTAAGGGACAGTAAACTGGCTCCCTGTGTAAAAAGTCTGGGGGCCCCTGGCCTAAGGCTTAGTTTTAAGACTAAGCCTTTCACACCCTTTTAATACTAAGATCTTTTCAAAACTAAGCTTTTTCCCCACACTCTTGACTGTTGCATGATGTGGGGTGATGCACTCTTCTGAGAAATTTCATTTATGCCTCAGATAAGTGACTTTGTATCAGAGACTTTCTTATTTGTATATTGGATTAAAGGTTTTGATTGCTACTCTATAAAATGGGGGCAGACTAGGGGCTTGCTCTCTCAGTTTCTGAAACCAGTATTGCAAAAAGAGCAGAGAATGGCCATTTGGAAGAGCGGAGAAGCAGCCAAGATGGTGGAATGCTCAAGGAGAAGCCAGTTTGTGCAGAGAGAAGAAAATGGGGAACAGAGATAAATAAGGCTGGTGAAGAAACTTTTGATTCTAGGAAACTCGGACAAGACAGTGGCTTTGGGAGCCTTGAATAGAAAGGGAGGTGTTTTCCTACTGTGTGTCTTTCTTGCCCACTAGGTGCAAGCTGGATTAAAGGTAACGGCCCACCAGTTCTTCTTCTTTTTTTTTTTTTCAGAGGCAGAGAGTCAGAGAGAGAAATAGATAGGGACAGACAGACAGGAATGAAGAGAGATGAGGAGCATCAATGATCAGTTTTTTGTTGCAACACCTTAGTTGTTCATTGATGCTTTCTCATATGTACCTTGACTGCGGGCCTTCAGCAGACTGAGTAACCCCTTGCTTGAGACAGACAGTAATGAAACAATGAAGCCAAGAACCAGATGAGCCTGTGCTCAAGCTTGCTACCTCAAGGTCTCGAACCTGAGTCTTCCACATCCCAGTCCAATGCTCTATACACTGTGCCACTGCCTGGTCAGGCCCACCAGTTCTTGGCTCCATTGTTTCATTACTGTCTGTCTGAAACAAATGTGAACCTGCATGGGTTAAGTAGCTGTGATGGTGGTAATGGCTACTGGCTTTACAAAGATGCATGGGCATTTTCCCCTCCACTTTTGGAGAAAAAATGTGAATCTTATGAATTGAAAAATACAGTTTGTCACATATGACAAACAAGTTGTATGATCCATATTAGCTATAGTTCATGTAAATTTCTGAGAATAAATCATGGAAATCCTTGATGGGATGACACCTGTAGAGGCCCAGAAAAGGAACTTAGAACAGAGGCAGAGTTCAGTGCTCTGAGGCAAAGACAACAGTGGCTTTACTGACAAAAGTACTGAATGCTCTATACTATGCTGAGTAAGGATAGAAGTAGAAATTATGATTAATCAGTAGTTGTGGACATTTGAGCTACTTTGCTTGACCTTTAATCTGCTCTAAAGAAGTTCCCATTCCTGACTTTCTCATTCTCTTTTCATTCTTTTCTCTGCTTCTTTACTTTTTCATTCTTATCTCTGCTTCTATTTTATGTGTATCAAAAGATACACATAAGGACTGGGGGTAAGGGCTGTCTCATATAATCTGTAAAGGGAATTGTGAGGTGGTCTTCTCTAGGTGCTTAAGTGCACACCATGTAGTTTCTGAGTAGTCATTGTCTCTGTAACAGGCAAGAATTTGGGCTTTGCTTAATAGAGACAAGGATACTTTAGAAATTATGAGTAGATCATAGGTATTGATAGGGGAGCCCCAAAGTGAGAAATTTGGCTTTGGTAATATTGGTCAAATACGTTTCTAAATATGATATATATGTTTGCTCGCTTATAGTTTGCCTTGGGTTTGGGAGACAGGCTATAAGCCGGCAAAGTCATTACAGCCTAAGGCTTAATTTTAAGACTAAGCCTTTCCCACCTGTTAATACTAAAATCTTCTCAACACTAAGTTTTTCCCCACACTTTTGACTATTGCATGATATAGGGTGGTACACTCTTATGAGAAATCCCATTATGCCTCAGATAAGTGGCTTTGTATCAGAGACTTCCTTATTTGTATATTGGCTTAAAGGTTTTAATTTTTACACTATAAAATGAGACAGACCAGGGGCTCTCTCTTGGTTTCTGCTATCAGCATCGCAGAGGCCTCAGTGATCCCTTGCCCTCCATGGGAAAAGCAGGTTTTCTGCTTTTTCCTTGGCTTCTCTTGTGGCTTGACTGTCTTGGTGAGAAACCAATAAACAGAATGGCCCACTATCCTCTGATTCTGTTGTTGCATTACCGTCTATCTGAATCAAATGTGAACCTGCATGGGCCAGGCAACTGTGATGGTGGCTGTGGCTACTGGCCTTACAAGTAATAAATAGTCTTCTAGTTGCAATGAGTAGGAGATATGTAAGGGTAATAAAACAGTTAATCTGCTTGCTAGTCTCTCTTAATGGCTTCCTGGTTTTTACTTTGAAATGTAGCAAAAAGTTTACCTCTGCAGGCATGTTGGGGAAAGCTTACCTGTGGAGGAACCTGACAATTAGGGGAGTTTAAATCACAATAGTTGTTTGTAAAATTCTAGCCACAGAATTTACTGTGAAAAGTTAAGGTTTATAAATTAATTAAAACTTAGTTTACCAATCTGAAATTTTTACTTTGTATCCTAAGGAAACAGAAAGTCTTCTCACAGATAATTCTCAGAGGCAGATGGGCCCACAGGTTCCAGGTCCCAGCTCTTCCTGGGAGACAACTGCCCACAGCTGTCTTAAAGATTTACCAAGGACACCAGATAGAACCATGCTGATTAGGCCTCTGCTATATCTATCAGAAGGACTTGCAGAGGAGATGTTTCTGCAGTTGAACATCCACCTCCTGAATATTGTTATGCCACTAACTGCATGGACTTTTTCCTTCTTTCCCCCTGAACTCTATGAAAACTGCCAGCATCAGGAGAATGTTAAGGCAGCTTTGTAGACATGACTCACTTGCCTTCCAGGGTACTGGTATCTATGAATTAAAGACACTCACATAATCAATCAGTTCAGTTCAGTTCATCTCTTTTGATTGGCTGAATGTGACGAGCTGCCCGGAACCTGTCTCATTCTGGTAACAGGATAAAAATGTCCAGTAGTTGCCTCTGGGTTGGGTAGTGAAACCCTCTCTTGCCCTGAGCTGTCTGGCAGTTGTTAATCTTGCTCAAACCGCACACACCCAAATTCTTGAAACTGTCTGTCCCCAAGGCTGTTCCATGAACTGCACGCCCCACCAAACCGGTCGACCATTACCATCCTTCCCCTCTGCAGATATAAAAAACCCAAAAACCCTCCCCGGGAGCACCTTCACAGACTCACATCCGAGGGTCAGTGAACTCGCCCGGAGTCCTCCCAATAAAGCCTGACTTTTGCTCATTTGGCTGTTTCTTCTCTTCGTTTGTTCATCGGCGGCACCCGGCAATCTTTCATTTGGTGCTGAAACCCGGGAGAAGGGCTTTGTGACCCGCCCCGGCCCCCAGAGGCCAGAGCGAGAGTCCCCCTTCTCTTTCCTTCTGCCTCGTGCCGCCCGTCGCTTTGAATTCGGAGTTCCCTGCGAGAGTGACTTTCAACTGTGAGTAATTCGATTCTCTGTCTCACTGGACCTGTGTCTCCGCCGGGGTCTCTCGTCCTAGACTCCGCCGAGCTGAGAGGCCCTCCCCACGCCGACTCCTGGAGTCTTAATAGGAGTTCCGATTGAAAGGGACGCCTTTCACTCGCTCCTCTATTCCTGTCCGGAGACGGATATCTGGAAGGGACGCCTCCCTCATATCCTTTCTCCTCCGACACGTAGGGGTCCAAAGGACTACTAAATTATGGGGAACTCCAAATCCAAAATAGACCCAAAACTCCTCTAGGATGTCTTCTTAAAAATTTTTCCAAATTGGGATACACTCAGACACTTCGCAGGAAGAAACTCATCTTCCTGTCACAGGTCGCCTGGCCTCAATACACCCTAGATAACCGGTCTCACTGGCCGCCTATGGGTACTTTTGACTTTAACGTCCTCGGGGACCTAGACAATTTTTTGCCGGCACACTGGAAAAGACTCTATGAGACCCCATATATTCAGGCTTTCTGGGATCTCCGTTCCCGCCCCGATCTCTGCTCCTACTGCTCCACTCTCCAAATTCTTCTAGCCCAGACCTCCCCTCCTCCCAAGGCTTCACCCCAGTAACCCCCTCCTTACTCTCAACCCAATGACCTTCCCGACCACCTATCTCCTCCTCCGGCTCTCCCCTGGGAGAACCCCCCAGACCCGGGCCAGGCTCCGGCTCCTTCCGCCCCTCCAGCTCCTTCTGCCCCTCTGGTTCCATCTGCCCCACCTCCCGCCAACCCTCTCCCCTCTCCCATTGCAGCTCATACCAGGTCGCACAGCCCCCATCATCATCCGTTGTCCTCGCCCCTCTCCTTGAAGTAGCTGGGGCAGAGGGCCTAGTTAGGGTACATGTCCTCTTTTCCCTCCAAGACCTTTCACAGATTGAGAAACGGCTAGGATCTTTCTCGGCCGACCCCTCAACCTACATTAAGGAATTCCGGTACTTGACTCAGACATATGACCTGACCTGGCATGACATTAAAGTAATTTGTACCTCCACTCTCACACCTGAGGAACATGAATGTATCCTCACTGCCGCCAGACAGCAGGCAGACAGGGACCATCTAGTGGATGACCAAATCCCCCTTGGCACAGAGGCGGTCCCCGGGGAAGACCCCAATTGGAGTTATCAACCTGGCCAAGGGTCCAACATCCCTCGTCAAAACCTTATGCTCCTATACTTAATCAGTATGGATGCAGTTTCTAACAAGGTTGTAAATTAGGATAAGCTGAGGGAAATTACCCAAGTCCCTGAAGAAAACCCAGCCCTTTTCCTAAACCACCTTTAAGAGGCCCTTGT
Organism: Rhynchonycteris naso; assembly: GCA_037038555.1. Lineage (NCBI taxonomy): Eukaryota > Metazoa > Chordata > Mammalia > Chiroptera > Emballonuridae > Rhynchonycteris > Rhynchonycteris naso. The sequence continues at coordinate 64,524,088 of CM072998.1, read as the reverse complement.
TCATTATACCCGCCTAAATCCGCGGTCCCACAATGGGGTCACAGTCTTAGCCTCTCACTTTATCTCTCAGTCAGCCCCGGATATTAGAAAGAAACTTAAAAAGGCTGAGGAGGGCCCTGAGACTCCCATCCAAGACCTGGTAAAAATGGCTTTTAAAGTGTTTAACGCCCAAGAGGAAACAGCTGAAGCCGCCCGCCAGGAATGGCTGCAGCAGAAGATTAGTCTCCAGACCCAAGCCTTGGTAGCAGCCCTCCAGGCGGTAGGGGAACCGACAAAAAAACCAGCCTCCAAGGGAGGGTAGCACACACCACCGGGTGCCTGCTTTAAATGCGGCAAAGAGGGCCACTGGGCCAAGGCCTGCCCGCAACCAAGGCCCCCCACCAAGCCTTGTCCACAGTGCAAACTAATGGGCCACTGGAAGTCGGACTGCCCGACCCTGGCTCAGCCTCCGGCACCTCAATGCCAGGGAACTGAGAACCAGGCATTTCCAGTCTCAGAACTGCTGGGCTTAATGGACGATTGAGGGGACCCTGGCTCTTTGACTCTGGTTACCCTCACCGAGCCCAGGGCTACGCTCCAGGTATCGGGTAAGTCTGTTTCCTTTTTAATAGACATGGGGGCTACCTACTCTGTCCTTCCCTCTCATTCGGGCCTTACAGTTCCTTCCCAGGTCTCGGTCATGGGAATCAACGGATCACCCTCGACCCCACGGCGGACGACCCTCCTTAACTACCCTTTGAGGGTCACCCATTCTCTCACTCCTTCCTAGTCATACGCTCCTGCCCAGTTCCCCTCCTGGGGAGAGACATTCTGTCCAAACTCCGGGCAAGCATTTCATTCTCCCCCAGGCAAGCCTTCCTATTAGCACTGGTGCCAGATCCTGACCTCGGGCCTGACTCGGACCCCGGAGTCCAGCTTCTACCTGGAGTCGACTCTAAGGTCTGGGATACGGATACCCCCACTGTAGCCTCCCTACAGAGACAAATAACTTCTCTCGCCCAAGTCTCATTACAGAACCGGCAAGCCCTGGACCTGCTTACGGCCAAGCACGGGGGCACCTGTGTCTTCCTGCAGGAAGAATGTTGCTACTACATCATCGAATCCGGCCTTGTAGAGACCAGGGTAGAAGCCCTCCACAAACTCAGCTCTGATCTCCAGAAGCAAAAATTCTCAGCAGCAGCCTCATCTTGGTGGAACTCCTCCATGTATTCTTTATTAGCTCCACTCATAGGACCCATTTTCATAATTGGACTAATCTTACTGATTACCCCTTGTCTTTTTCGCTTCCTGCAGACCCAATTTCAGGAAATCACCAGGATAGCGGTCAACCAGATGATGCTGCAACAGTACCAACCCCTGCCCACCATAGCGGATACAGACTGCTCTGGCTCTTTCCTACCCCTCCCCTAACGATGCCCCCATACAGCAGGAAGCAGCCAGAAAGACCACGTCACCCCACTCCCTATACCAAAGAGCCAGGAATGTCCAGTAGTTGCCTCTGGGTTGGGTAGTGAAACCCTCCCTTGCCCTGAGCTGTCCAGCAGTTGTTAATCTTGCTCAAACCGCACACACCCAAATTCTCGAAACTGTCTGTCCCCAAGGCTGTTCCATGAACTGCACGCCCCACCAAACCGGTCGACCGTTACCATCCTTCCCCTCTGCAGATATAAAAAACCCAAAAACCCTCCCCAGGTGCGCCTTCACAGACTCACATCCGAGGGTCAGTGAACTCGCCCGGAGTCCTCCCAATAAAGCCTGACTTTTGCTCATTTGGCTGTTTCGGCTCTTCATTCGTTCATCGGCAGCACCCGACAATCTTTCAAAAAAGATCATTATTTTGTATTAATAGGCTAACAATAAGGTTATCTGGAACTTTTAGATAATATTGGAAAAAAATAAGATTTTAAAAAGAGCCTAATTAAGAAAAGAAATGTTTTTGCAAACCAAATTTATGACAATAGAAATGAATATTGAGGAAAATGTTTTAAAAAGGTTTAGTTCAGAAGGAAGAAATTTGGATGCATGGGATGTCAACTCTTTAACAGATTTTAAGCCATAATGATTAAAAATTTGGTGGAAGTAAGCTGCAAGTTTCTTTTGGTGACTGTGTCAAAAAGAAAGATACAGGGATTTCTGAAATCTAGTGGAAATAAATTAAAAATAAAGTAAATTGGGCTTTCCTACTATGTGAGCTTACTGATGACCAGAAAGGTATGTTTTGATACTCACTAGGATGAATGTAAGTACCTTTCTTAACATCCAACATTTACTTAAAAATATGAGTTATGATCTGTTGTAAGAACACAGATTTTATATCAATGTCTTATCTTTTTAGTTGCTGCTTACTAGTTTATCATTCAAAAATTATTTAACTTTTCTGAGCCACATTTTCTTGATCATTTAAAACTGGAGAAATAGAGATAATAGTATAGGTTGATCATAAAGATTAAAAGAAACAATGCATTTCAAGCATTCTCAAAGTGCTTAGTAAGAATTCAATACATCATGAATATATAGATGAAGTTGATGGAAATAATAATGATAGCAATAACAGTGATGTTAATTCTTATTTTCTCTTTAGTTGTTAAAATGTTATACTCTTTTTTTTTTCTTGAGAGACTTAGAGAGAGAAAGAGAGGAAGAAAAGCAGGGAAGAAAAGAGATGGAAAACATAACTTGTAGTTGTGGCACTTTAGTTGTTCATTGATTGCTATAGGCCCAATAGCCTCAGCCAACACAGCAAGGTACATGCAGGTTCCCATTAGAGTCTGATAAATGGTAAAAAAAAACTGTGGAACTCAAAAGTGGTGAGCCATACCTTTATTCTAGCCTCGCACCCAGCAGGTGAGTAAAAATACACAGGGCACCACAACTCTTTCACACATTCTCCGGTTCCACAACCAGGAGAATCTTTCCTGTGTTATTCTAGAATAAAAGGCCCCCATCAGTTGAGTCACCTCTGATTCCCCATCTGCACACCTTCTTCCTTCTCATCTTTGCACAAACTGTCTTCTCCTTCAACAACCTGCTATCTTGGCTTTTTCTTTCTTCTCCTTTTTCTTCACAAACCTTTCTTGGTGTGAAAATCTCTCCTCCAGCACACATTAGCATAACAATGGCCCATTCTAAGCAGAAGGATAATTAGCAGTTTCACCTGGGCAGTGGCCATTTTTGACAATAAAATTAAGCAAACCCAAATAACACAAATTTTACAAACTTATTTGCCCAACAATTGCTTCTATTTTGTGCCTTGATTGGGGGCTCCAGCCCAGCCAGTGACCCTTGCTCAAACCAACAACTTGGGCTTTATGCCAGCAACCTTGGGATCATGTTCATAATTCCACACACTCAGGCTACCTATCTCAAGCTGGTGAGCCTGTGCACAAGCCAGATGAGCCAATACTCAAGCCACTCAAGCCAGCAACCTCTGGGTTTCAAACCTGAAATCTCTGTGTCTTAGGTTGACAATCTATTTACTATACCACTACAGGTCAGAAAAACTCAAAAGTTAAAAATTCAGCTTCAGTGAGAGTAGTTTTTAGTTATAATCAGTAGGGGTTAAGAAATAGTTAATTTGCCTGCTATTTTTTCTTAATGGCTCCTCAACCTTCCTTATTTGAATGCAGCAAAAAGTAATTGTTGTCATGAAGGCCTGGAGAGCCTCCTTAGAAGCTCATACCAAAGAGGGGAGCTTGAAGATTACAAGAATTTAAATCACAATAGTTGTTTTTAAATGCCTAGCCACAGAATTATGAAGAGTTAAGGCCCTATAAACTTGGTAACTAGAAACTTCATTTACCAATCTTAAATCTTTACTTTGTCTCCCAAAGAAGGTAGAAAGTCTCTTTTGCAGATAATTCCCAGATGCAGGTGGTCTCAGAGATGCCAGTCTCTCCACTTTTCCTCAGAGACAACTGACCCTGGCTGTTTGAATATATTACTAAGGACACCAAATGGACCTATTCTAATTGGACCCATATTAAAACCAGAAAAACTTGCCAAGGAGACATTTTTACTAATGGGACCCAAACTCTTACACATTGTTATGTGACTGACTGCACATACTTTACATTTTGCACTATTAGTAGCATGCTCTAAACCCTATAAAAAAAGTCAATACCATGAGACTCTAAGGCAGGATTTGAATACATTTTTAAGATCCCTGCCTTCTCAGGTTGTTGGCAATCTGAATAAAATACACTTTTATACCACTCAGTCCCTTGTTGCATTACTAGTTGAACTCAGTAGCAATGGGCATCTCAAACCTTGGCTTGCTTTGGTAACACTCTGAATAGGTAAACAATGGGATATTAATTACTCTTTGGACCAAACAGATAGTACTTTTATTGACTCATCATAATTTTTTTTTAATTAGGCTGTCTAAGCACATAATTAAATAGGATACAAAAGATTTGCATTATCAGTTTTGACAACATTTCTTATTCTCAAGTGATAAAAAAATTCCACTAATATTGTATCATGCATAACATATATAATCATATAATATAATCATGCTGTAGCAGAGTAACAGTACAAGCACCATATATGCCACAAACTTGATTAGCAGTGATAATTGCAATTTTTCCAAAGATTAATTTAATCTACATATCTATACTCAATTATGACTGATTTTTTTTAGCTAGCCCCTATAATATTTAAGGCAGATTTACATGTATTTAAAATACATTTCTTTAAATAAATAGTCAATATTGGTTAAATAGCAAATTTCCACTCTTGTTAATATCCTTGATTTTCCTCTCACCTTATAATTTACACCAAAGATTTCACAGTAGCTATGGTTTTCAGTTCTTTTATAGTTCGCGAGTTTATGAGAATGTAATGGTCAATTATTCTCTACTAATTCATATGAAATTTCATCTGACTTTAAAATGTAGAACTTTTAAAGTTTATGAACATTATAGACAAAAACCCCAAACAGTAGAGTTTGTCCGTAAATCATGGTGCACTTTTGACCAGCACCAGCCAAAAGTGCACCAAGACTTTACGGACGTACTGTATATAAATGAGAACTCATAATTAAAAAACCAAATATCTCTTCGTTATGTTTTAAAATCTGTAAATACATACATATATTGGATTTAGTGCTATTGTCTTTGAGCTAAATACCAGAATAATGCACTTCATCTTAACTTATAGAGCAAACATTTTATTTTAGAAAATCACTTACCTTATTAGATACTCTTTCCAAAGACTTCTGTCCATTGCTTCAAAACTAAAATCAGCTAAATAGAATATGTGCATATATGTAAGAAAAACATTTTTTATTTTAATATGACTGTAAATATCTCATGGTATTTGTGAATATTTTTCAAAATGAGGGAAAGTGGTCTTTTCTAATGTGTTTTCTTCACTGAATATTTCACTTAAAACACCACATCACTTTATTCTCAATATCAAAAATTTATCACATATGCAGTATTATTTAATGGTAATGATTGAATACAAATGAGATCTGGAGAAGTTTATAATCACCATCTGTCTGAGAAGATAGGGAGTGTAATGAATTGAGTACTGCTACTACCATATACTTCAGTTCTCTAAATGCATTATATAATTTATTTAGTTGCATATTACTTGAACTGATTGAGAAGTAGCCTAATCCATTTTTTGTTTATTTATTTTCTGACTATTGCCTCTGCTCTTTTAGGACTTATGCTTTTTTGTTATTATTTGTTTGTTTTGTCATTTATGATTTAAATTTGTGTTTACATAGATTCAAGTGTCCCACTGGATATATCTCCCTCAACCCCCTTTTTTTCCTCGGTCCTCCCTTATACTCCCCCCCCCCCTCTAATGCCTTCCTCCCTTCCCTCCAGGATTTGTTGTCCTGTTCTCTATAAATCTGTTATGTATATATAATTTCATTAATCTCTTTCCCTTCTCTGATCCCATCTTTTCTTCTACTTTTCCTCTGATTGCTTTCCCTCTGGTCCCTTTGATCTAGCCCTCTGCCTCTGTTTTCATCCTCAGTTTACATTGTTCATTGGATTCCTCAAATGAGTGAGGTCATATGATATTGTTCTTTCTCTGCCTGACTTATTTCACTTAGCATAATAGTGTCCATGTCCATCCATGTTGTCACAATAGGTAAGAGTTCTTTCTTTCTCATGCCCGTGTAGTATTCCATTGTGTATTACAGCTTTTTAATCCACTCATCCACTGACGAACACTTGGGCTGTTTCCAGATCTTGGCTATTGTAAACAATGCTGCAATAAACATGGGAGTGAATTTCTTCTTTTGAATCAGTGATTTGGTATTCATAGAATATATTCCTAAAAGTGAGATGGCTGGGTCAAAAGGCAGATACATTTTGAATTTTTTGAGGAATCTCCATACTGTTTTTCACAGTGGCTGCACCAGTCTGCATTCCCACCTGCAGTGCAGGAGGTCTCCCTTTCCTCCACACCCTCTACAGCATTTATTATGTGTTGTTTTGTTAATAAGCACCATTCTGACAGGTGTGAGGTGGTATCTCATTTTGGTTTTAATTTGCATTTTTCTAATGATTAATGATGTTGAACATTTTTTCATATGCCTATTGGCCATCTGTATGTCTTCTTTGGAGAAATTTCTATTCATTTCTTTTGCCCATTTTTTGATTGGATTGTTTACCTTTCTTGTGTTGAGTTTTACAAGTTCTTTATAAATTTTGGTTATTAACCCCTTATCAGATGTATTGGCGAATATATTCTCTTATTGTGTGGGTTGTCTTTTTATTTTTGTTAATTGTGTCTTTCTTTTGCTGTGCAAAAGTTTTTTAGTTTCATATAGTTCCATTTGTCCATCCTGTCCTTTATTTTACTCGCCCATGGAAATAAAATTATTGTTATGAGAGATATCAGAGAGTTTACTGCCTATGTTTTCTTTCCAGATGTTTGTGGTTTTATGATTTACATTTAAGTCTTTTAACCATTTTGAGTTTATTTTTGTGAATGGTGTAAGTTTGAGATCCAGTCTCATTTTTTTGCAAGTACTTGTCCAATTTTTCCAACACCATTTGTTAAAGAGACTATCTTTACTCCATTGTTTGCTCTTACCTCCTTTGTCAAATATCAATTGTCTATATAGGAGTGGGTTTATTTCTGGGTTCTCTATTCTGTTCTATTGATCTGTATGCCTCTTTTTATGCCAGTACCAAGCTCTTTTGAGTATGATGGCCTTGTAGTATAATTTCTTATCAAGAAGTGTGATACCCCTCACGTTATTCCTTTTTTACTGGATTGCTGAAGCTATTCGTTTTCTTTTTCAGTTCCATATAAATTTTTGGAATATTTGTTCTTTATCATTGAAGTATGTCATTGATATTTTAATAAGAACTGCACAGAATTTATTAATTGCTTTGGGTAATATAGACATTTTAATGATGTTTATTCTTCCCATTCATGAACATGATATGTGCTTCCACTTGTTTGTATCTTTCTTGATTTCTTTTATTAGTGTTTTATAATTTTCCAAGTACAAGTCATTAACCTCTTTGGTTAAATTTACTACTCAGTACTTTATTTATTTATTTATTTTTGCAATAGTGAAGGGATTTTATTTTAATTTCTCTTTCAGACAGTTCATCGTTGGTGTGTAAAAATGCCACTGATTTCTGAATATTGATTTTATATCCTGCCACCTTGCTGATTTTATTTATCAGGTCCGGTAGTTTTTTGACTGAGATTTTAGGATTTTTTATATACAGTATCATTTCATCAGCAAATAATGATAGTTTTACTTCTTCTTTTTCAATTTGGATGACTTTTATCTCTTCTTGTCTGATTTCTGTGGCTAGAACTTCCAGGATTATGTTGATTAAGAGTGGTGTAAGGGGGCACCCCTGCCTTGCTCCTGATTGTAAGGGAATTTCTTTTATTTTCTGCCCATTAATTATGATGTTGTCTGTGGGTTTGTCATAGATGGCCTTTATTTTGTTGAGGTATGATCCTTGTATCCCCATTTTGCTGAGAGTTTTGATCATAAATAGGTGCTGAATTTTATCAGATATTTTTTTCTGCATCTATTGATATTATCATATGATTATTATCCTTTCTTTTGTTTATGTATTGAATTACATTGATTAATTTGCAGATATTTTAACAGCCTTATCTCCCTAGAATAAATCCAACCTGATCATGATGTATAATTTTATTCATGTATTGCTGGATCTGGTTTGCTAATATTTTATTGAAAATTTTAGTATCTAAGTTCATCAGGGATATTGGTCTATAGTCTTCTTTCTTTGTAGTGTTTTTGCCTGGTTTTAGAATCAATATTATGCTCGCCTCATAAAAAGAGTTTGTAAGTCTACTTGAATTTTTTGAAATAGCTTGAGAAAGATAGAAGTTAGTTCTTCTTTAAATATTTGGTAAAATTTGCCTGTGAAGCCATCTGGCCCAGGGCTTTTGTTTGTTGGGAGTTTTTTGACAACTGTTTCAACCTCATTTGATAAAATCAGTCTGTTTAGGTTTTCTGAATCTTCTACATTGATTTTTGAAAGATTATATGTTTCGAGGATTTTGTCCATTTCTCCTAGGTTTTCTAATTTTATGGCATACAACTTTTGATAGTATTTTCTTACAATCCTTTGTATTTCTGCTGTGTCAGTTGTTACTTCTTCTCTCTCATTTCTAATTTTATTTGAGTCCTTTCTCCTTTTTTCTTGGTGAGTCTGGTTAAAGGTTCATCTATGTTTACCTTTTGAAAGAACCTACTCTTGGATTCATTGATTCTCTGTATTTTTTTTTTAGCTTCTATGTCATTTATTTTCTCTCTGATCTTTATTATGTTCTTCCTTCTACTTCCTCTGGGTTTTATTTGCTTTTCTTTTTCTAGTTCTTTTAAATGCAGGGTCAAATTGTTTATATGAGCTTTTTTATTTTAGCTTCTTTAGCTATGCCTGTATTGCTATGACCTTCCCTCTCAGAACTGCTTTTGCTGTATCCCAAAAATTTTTAGTTTTTTGTGTTCATTTTTATGTGTTTAAAAACATTTTTTGATTTCTTCCTTGATTTCATTGTTATCCTATTAGTTATTTAATAACATGCTATTCAGTTTTCAAGTATATTTTAGTTTTTCTATCGTAGTTGATTACTAGTTTTATGCCATTGTGATCTGAGAAGATGCTTGATATGATTTCAATCTTCTTAAATTTGTGAAACCTGTTTTCTGTTCTAGCATGTGATCTTTACTTCAGAATGTATTATGAGCACTTGAAAAGAATGTATATTGTGATGATTTAAGGTAAAAGGTTCTAAAGATATCTATTAAATCCTGTTGATCTAGTGGGTCCTTTAAGTCTGCTGTTTCTTTGTTAATTTTCTTTCTTGAGGATCTATCCAGTGATGTTAGTGAGGTATAAAATCCCGTACTATTATAGTATTGCTGTTGATCTCTCACTTTATGCCCATCAAAATCTGCTTTATATATTTAGGTGCTCCTATATTAGGAGCATAGAAATTTTTAATGGTTATATCTTCCTGTTGGACTGCTCCTTTTATCATTATGTAGTGACCTTCTTTATCCCTTATTATAACTTCTGTTTTAGTTTATTTTGTTTGATATAAGTATTGCTACCCCAGCTTTTTTTTCTTTCTATTTGCATGAAATATTTTTTTTCATATTTTTACTTTCAGTCTATGTGCATCTTTTGTTTTGAGGTGTGTCACTTATAGACACTATATATATATATATATATATATATATATATATATATATATATATATATATATATATATATATATATATATGTCTGTTTTCTTATCCACACAGTTACCCTATGTCTTTTGATTGGGGCATTTAATCCATTTACATTTAAGGTTATTATTAATATGTAGTTGTTTATTGTCATTTTATTCTTTAAATCTACATTCTTCTTTTACTAGATCCCCCCCCCCCTTCTGTTTACAGCAGGCCCCTTAACATTTTTTGCAGCATTGGTTTTGTTGTAATAAATTTCTTGAGGTGTTTTTCTGTTTTTGTTTTTGTTTTTGTCTTGGAAGCTTTTTATTTCTCCTTCAATTTTCATTGATAGTCTTGCTGAATAGAGAAGCCTTGGTTATAGGCTCTTGTTTTGCATTAATTTGAATATTTCTTGCCATTCCCTTCTGGCTTTTTATGTTTCTCTTGAGAATCAGATGTCATCTTTCTGGGGGCTTCTCTGTAGGTAATAGACTGCTTTTCTCTTCTTCAGGAACGCCTACAATGAGGATGTTATTTCTCTTCATGTTGTCACAAAGCTCTCTTAGAGTTTCCTCAGACTTTTTGAGCCTCTTTTCTTTTGCTGCCTTGCTTCCATGATTTCATTTAAATTGTCCTATAACTCACTTATTCAATCCTCAATTTCATTCATCCTGTTTTTAATTCCTTCTAGTGTGGTCTTCATTTCTTATATTGTGTTTTCATTTCTGACTGATTCTTTTTTATTATTTCAATGTCCTTTTTTATAATTGTTATCTCTTTATTTAGTTGCTTGTTATGTCCATCCATTGTTTCTCTAAGATCTTTGAACATACTAACAATCATTATTTTAAACTCTGCAACCAGTAATTTGGTTATTTCTATGCCATTTAGATCTTTCTCTGGGGATTTATCTTGTTGATTCACTTGGGTAGCATTTCTCTGCTTTCCTATTCTATCTATGTATAAGAAGGGTATGGCCACAGAAGTTGAATGGGTGTGGCCTCTGTGTTTCCTAGGTGTGGTCTGTCTTCAGGCCTGCCACCCCCTCTACTCTACCTTGGGCTTTCAGGCACGGGGGTTGCTGGTGCTGGTGTACTGCAGCTGTAGCTGCGTCTTCTGCTTTGCTCTGTGGGCATGGGCAGGACTGTGTTTGCATACCCAGGCTGTAAGCCTTGGCTGGCCCAGCCTTTGCACTGCCCCTGAGGGTGGGACTGCGCTCCTGCACTGGGGCTACAGGACTCAGTCCTGAGTGTGAGACTTTACTCCTGTGCCCAGCTGCAAGTCTCAGCTGGTTTTCCTGCTTTGCCTTGTCCCTGTGGTGGGACTGCAGGCAGGACCACTTTTGTGTGCCTGGCTTGCAGCTGAAGGTGGATATCTTTTGTGCACCCCTTCTGCAGACACAGCCTATTCCTGGCCTTCACCCCGGCTGGGCAGGACTGCACTCACACCCAGGACTCAGTCATGGCCAGCCCGGCTTCCACCCCTGCAGACGGAATTTTGCTCATGCCCTGGCCACAGCCACAGCCAGCCCCTGGCTTCCCCCCCACTGACAGAACCATACTCATGTGTCCTGCCACTGCCCACCCTCCAGCGAGCACCAAGTAGTGTGAGGGTGGTGATGCATCTCATACCTTAGCACTCAATACTGTATCCCTGATGGCTTCCTGCTTCTAAGCAATTCTCTGCTCTGACTGCAGCAGGAGAGCTTCTGTTTGGCTGGTATTGCCTGCTTTCCTTTGACGATATTGCTGGTTCCAGAAAAAATATTCACTTTAGATTTGGGGAATGACTCAGCCCAGGAGTTACAATGGCTGTCCCTCAAAGTGTTTATCCTTGTGCCCCTATCTTATATTCTCTTCCTGCTTCTCCATGCCTCTCAGCTCTCCCTGTCTCCCAGATCCCTGCATGAGTTGTTGTGAAAAAGGTTTTCTGTGCGGATCCTTTAAGATGAATCCTGAGTCTGAGAAATCTCTCTCTTTCTTGAAAACAGTATCCTGGCTTGTTTTGCAGCTAAATACTGTTTGTACGCCTATTCTGGGTTATGGGGCTGCATGCTGGGGTTTTGTTCCTGGGGTCAAGAATTTTCCCTTTTCACTAAACTTTCCTTCCGTCATATGAGTCCCTCTGGGCTGCCGCTCACTGCCCGGAGCCGGGAAGACCTCTCTGCATTTCCACTTTTCCTACCAGTCTCCGTGTGGCATCTTCAGTGATCTTTGATTAAAGTGTCCTCTTAGTTTAGTCCAAAGTTGGTTTTTCCAGATAATTGTTCTTAAAATTAAGTTGTATTCCACTTTGGTTCTGAGAGATGGAAGTTGGTACGTTCGCCTACTTCATCACCTTCTTGCTGCCAGGACTTAAGATGTTTTAAATGAGAAACTTGAGAGGTCATTTCATTGACTAATTTTACATATAAAGACTATATAGAGAAGCATGGTTATTGCCTTCATATTTATACCTAAAACACTAATGAAATTTTAATCTAAAAAAAAACACAACTTCTAGCAATTATGTCTAATTTCAAAGCTGATATACATCTCATTATAATATTTAAGAAGTATAAATTTGAATAAGGCTACAATAATTAAGCTGTGCTATAGGTTAATCTTTTTTTTTTTGAGTAGTTCTTAATAGAACATATTTAGATTGTCCACAAAAATAACTGTGACTGTTTTTTAAGAATGTATAAACAAAAAAGTATTAAGGTTGGCTTCTAATTTAGATTCTATAGATTAGAAAGTGGTTTTATAAATATAAAACTATCTGCATATTAACTTTCTGTTTGCAAAACTACTCGAGAGATGTCCAACTCCATTACTAATGTTAGAAATGATGTTCTAAATTAGTCTGAAAAGAATAAGTGGGAAATAAACACACAGAATTACTGATCTGAAAAATCACAATAAAAATACACTTTTAAAAGATACATGAAAATATAAAAAGTCTCTATTATTTTATATCACTTTCTTGTCAATATAAAATGTTTTACTGCCAACAGAGAAAGTGGAATGTTTTTCCCAAAAGAATGTAGTATAATCAAACTTGTATATTCCTCTACTATAATTTGAAAATCAATGTACTGTTATCAAATTAGCATTGAATGAACTGAAAATAACCATTGATTATCTATTATATGCAAAATCAAGATCAAACTTTAAAGTAGAAAGAAAACTAATAACACATTTTACATTTGAGTACTTGATATATAATTCAGAAGAATAAAAAATGAAAATCTTTATCTTAAAAGTGTCAAACAAGTCAAATGAATATTCACTTATACATTATTTTATAATGTGAACCTATTGTGTCAAATCTTAAAAAAAATATTGAAGCAAAATGATAAAATGCTGTATGTAGGAGATTAAAATAAAATATTGCGGAATAGCTTAGAAAGTATTTCAGTGTATAAAAATAACTGGTTATAGAGTAATGACATTTAAGAGGGTTACATATAGCAATAATTGTACTTATATTCCACTTAATAACTTATCAGATCTTGCATTTAATTACTTCAATCAAATTTATACCATTCTTATTTCTAGAAAAGATGAAACACATTTTATTCTTATCAATGATTAAGAAAATGAACTAAAGATGAGTTGTTATATGAATACACATATAGATATATGTAGTGTACCTATGAAAGGCTGGGTATATTGGAGATAAGTGAAAGCATAATTTCTACTATTCAAAAACTTTTAAATTTTATTATGTTATTTATTTGCTTCATTTTAACAGAGTTTTATATTAATTAAATCTACATATAAGTTCCTTAAATGTTCCCCTATGTTTAGCATGGTAAACATTTAAAGTTAATGATAGAAGAAATAAGTTATTCATTACTGCCTGATTTTCTATAAATGAACCTAGCAAATGTCAAAGAGAATGGATTAAAAGCTTCAAAGCAAAGAATATTATCAAGTCTCTGAACATATGTGCCCTGATTTATCAATGTCACCCCATTAAAATTAATAAAAAAATACTATCTTTGAAAAAAAACATTATAAAGTCTTATAATTCTAGAAGATGTGCTTTCTAGACTTGCCTTCAATAACTATGCAAGTAAAGCTACTGTCCATTTTAACTTAAAAAATAAACCCCTCAGCCTGACCAGGTGGTAGCGCAGTGGATAGAGAGCGAGACTGAAATGCGGAGGACCCAAGTTCGAGACCCCGAGGTAGCCAGCTTGAGTGCGAGCTCATCTGGCTTGAGCAAAAAGCTCACCAGCTTGAACCCAAGGTCACTGGCTTGAGCAAGGGATTACTCAGTCTGCTGAAGGCCCATTGTCAAGACACATATGAGAAAGCAATCAGTGAACAACTAACGTGTAGCAACGAAAAACTGATTATTGATGCTTCTCATCTCTCTCCGTTCCTATCTGTCTGTCCCTATCTCTCTCTCTCTCTCTCCCTGACTCTCTCTCTCTCTGTTTCCCTTTAAAAATAAGTAAATAAATAAATAAACCCCTCAGAGTAATTTCTAGGATAGTTTTGGTTATTGGTATTAAGTTAAAATTGGTCCTAGACTTTAGCAGTAAATTTTATCCAAAAGGGAATAGCAATTTCAAGCCCATACATCATGTCTTGGAAAATACTGTCTCGTGTTTCTCTTCAGATTACTATGATGTGAAACAGTTCAGTGAGCTCTTTATTTCCCATAGGATATTGTTCTTCATAGTCACAAACTTTTTTTTTTTTTAATTATCAGCTTTGTCAAAGGATGAGGAAAAGATAATTTTAACCTTTTAGAAATCCAGTATTAAAGCTCGAGGTGACTATGCAGAGAAAATTGTTTATGAATCATGTTTTACCAAGTTGAAAAATATATATACATTATTTTGCATTTCTATTAGCAGGCTTATTGCATGTGCCAAAATATCAAATTCAATGCAATGTAAACTAGTACTGTACTAATTTATTTTAGAAAAGAGAGTCAAATCCAGATAGGGAACAGTAGCACATCTGAAGATTAACACAAAGCTTATTCTTTACTATTCTGTATCATTGTTGCTTTTTGACTTTGGCACAAAGGTATTTTAACTGATAGATTTAATATGAAATATTCTATATTATTTTTATAAAAAGAACTTACAGATAAGATTCATTTTTACGGTAGCTTAACCTGTATAAAAAGTTACCACCAGTCTTCTCAGTTTGTGTGTTTACACCACTACCTTTAGCTTGTCTAATAAAGTAATAAACTGAGAGGTACTTCAGGACTTCATTCAATGGTCATGAGTTAATAGAGAAGGACTGTAAAATGAATATAAGTATATTTCCAACAGGGCAGGAAACAAATGACCTATATTATCATCATCACAGCAAACATTATATCATGCCTGGATTAAGCACTTTACACATTCAATCTTAATTATTTTAAATAGTAGTACTATATTTGTCCACATACAGGAGACTACTCATATTATGTTTTGCATTGATAAAGTTAATTTGTAAAGTGAATGAAGAAAAGGATTATAAAAGCAATCTACTTATATCTTAACATTTTTATCCTTATGAGAAGTTACTATTTCCTTCATTTTATATGAGTTTACCAGTGATTGTCTAATACTAACTAATTGGAAATTATTTTTTAACTATTTTTTGGAAACTTATTAGAAAAAAGAACCCTCTTTTGTGGCATAATTAAAAATATGTGTTTAGACTTTGTTCCCTGTTCCTCATATAGTACTTCTAAAACTCTTTTGTAATCTTCGGAGTGATCGGGGTGTGAAGAGCAAATATTTATTGTTCGAATGTGGTACTGTTGGCTTGAGCTTAAAGAGCTTCGGGATGGGACCTGATCATGAGAAAGACTAAACCTTGATTCAGCTCCTGGAACTATCAGCTCCATTCTATGCCCAAATTCTGAGGACGAGAGAGGAGCTAGAGACTGACTTAATCAGTCATACCTATGTGATGAAACTTTCATAAAGCCTTTTAAACAACAGAGTTCTGAGTACTTCTAGGCTGATGATGCATTGGTGTGCCAGGTAAGGGTGCACTCAAGTCTGTAGATATAAAAGCTCCTGTGCTCAGGACCATATCTGCCCATTCATCTGGTTGCATATCTGTATTCTTTATAAGAAACTTATCAACTTAATTAAAATGTGTTCGTGAATTTCATGAGCCTTCCTAAAAACATACTGAACCTAAGGAGAAGACTGTGGGGACTTCCAATTGCTAGCAGTTCAGAAATACAAGAGACCTAGGGCTTATGACTGGCATCTGAAGTCAACATGTGTTGATATGGGTGTTTGTATAACTCAGTCTTTACCTGTAGTTTCTGTGATGACTGCTTATTAGAATCAGGATTAAATTTATTGAATACTCAGATGGTGTCTGGAGGATTAGGGAAGTAGTGGTAGTGCTAGAAAATACCACAGACCTTACAAAAAGAGAAAGAAAAAGGTGAATGGCAAACAGAACTCCACAGACATAGTACTGTTCTTTCTAGTCATCATGGTGGGACAAGGGTTTATGTAATTTTAGAACCGTTCTTAGTCAAAAAAATTATCACAAAGAAGATAATTTGTAGATAATCTTTTGTCAGAAAATATGGACAAATTCTTTGGACCATAGTTAGATTATCTCACTGACATGATCCAGTTCTAAGAAACATCATACAATCAGATCAGTGTTCAGGAACCAGAATTGAGGTGAGTTTGCTTTAAGCTTCTGCAACTAGACTTCTAACAAGCACAGTTCGAAAGGTGGGGGAAAGTGCTTTCAAGCTCCAAATAAGAGACTCCTTAGAGTAAACTGCATTTGGATGATAAACTGCCAACCAAAATGCTTTTGTTTTCAAGAGACATCTCAAGTTTGCTGTAACAGCTAAGAAACAACTTAGTGGTGCTAGTTAAATAACAGGTTTTCAAGAATCATTTGCTAAAATTCATTGACACCCATAGTTTCTTTTGCTTTAGTTATAAGACATGTTTGCTTCAGTTGTGAGACAAAGTGATTGTACCTTTGTGACTCAGAATAGGGTAAGTTATGCTGCAGTAGCAACACTAATCATCACAAACACAAAGGGAAAAACATTTCAGTTGGTGAAACCAATAAAGGTTTACTTTTTGCTCATGATACATATCTATATAGAGTGCTTGTATACCTTGTTCCAACTTGTCATCTTCACTCTAAAACCTTAGGACAGGGAAAATATTACTCTGGTAGTTTTTCTCATCTGCAATTAAATGTACCAGCTTAGCGGTAAAACATGTTACTTGCACTTACAGATAATTGGTCAGGTTAGTCAAAAGGGCCAATGAATCATAAAGAATCAAAAAGTAAAATTTTACCATGAGTCTAGGAGCTGTTTTTAACCATTTTTATCTCATGGCAGATATAAACTAATTACTAAAATTCTGCGGCACCCTAAAAAAAATTTTTTTTTTGCCTATCTGACCAAAAGATAGGTATACTTTTGATTCATTTGCACTGCATGACTATTGTTGTGTTGGCTATTGTCCTTTATTTTACAATTTAAGGTAAAAGCAGTAAAGTGTCTCTGACTAAATAGTCAAGTATCGCATGTTTTAGAAATCCTTGTGGCATGCTGGTAGAAAAACACTAGTCTAGGAGGGAGGAGAACCAGATTTTTGGCAAATGACACAAATGACTTTAAGATGATATTTTCTACCTCATGCCTATGTATGTCCTAGTCATTCCATTGGGCAATATTACCAAAAAAAGAGAGAATATTATTAAAGTAAATTAATTTCTCAATGTCTGTATGATAAAACATGGAACCAAAGGCTCCTCATAAACTGAACCGAGTCCTCTCATTTCATACCTGGTTGGTTCATGACACTGCTACTGCTGGACTGGATTAGTTACCATCCTCATAATGCTCAATGTGAATTCATAATTCTCACTTAGAACTGTACCTTTTCTCTCATATCTGCTTGTTAAGAGTTTATTAATCCCACAAGATTCAGTGTAGGCATCAACCTCACTTGAGACATTTCCTAAAAACTTGAGCCTGAAACATTCTGTGTAAGTTTGGCAAGGTACTAAACACCTTGTGTGGTCAATTATTGTCTATGAGCCTATCTTCTCTCTTATTTTTAACAACACAGAGAAAGAGTCAGAAAGAGGAACAGACAGACAAGAAAGAGAAAGATGAGAAGCATCAATTCCTTGTTGCAGCTCCTTATTAGTTCAGTGATTACTTTCTCATATGTGCCTTGACCTGGGGGTTACAGCAGAGTGAGTGACTTCTTCCTCAAGCCAGTGACCTTGGCTCAAGCCAGCAACCTTGGGCTTCAAGCCAATGACCTTTAGGCTTACATCAGAGACCACGGGGTCATGTCTACGATCTCACACTCAAACCAGCGACCCCACGCTCAAACCAGTGAGTCCATGCTCAAGCCAGTGACCTCGGGGTTTTTCAAACATGGGTCCTCCAAATCCCAGTCTGATGCTCTAACCACTGTGCAACTGCCTGATCAGACAAGCCTATCTTTTTTTACCAGACTGTTAAGTGTATGAGTTTTGTTCTTTGTTTGTGCATCTAACACAAAACCCAATCTTAACTACATTGATGAGAAAATAATTAAATTAATATAGTCCTCAAACTGTTTGCTATATGTTTCCTTCTTTATAAGCTACTTAGAAGCAAGCATTATACTTTACTTCTCTTTTTATGTTCATTATCTGAAATAGAATTAGGCAATTAGATTCTTAAAAACTGTTTTCAAATGAGTGAATAAATCCATAAAACAATAAAAGTAATACAAATTTCTTTATTAGTACTAAAATTATTTTAAAATTAGTACAAAAATAACTATTTAAATGTAACCAATATATAGTGGAAAGATCTCTTTAGCCACCTCCTGCCAAAGACTTTATTGAAAAAGAAAAAGTAGATCTACTAACAAGAACAGCCTTAGAAAGTAAAATCCTCTTTGTCCATTTACTGGTAACAGATGAAGATTTGACTTTGGGTGGTGGGCACATAATGCAATATAAAAATGATGTATCATAAACTAGTATATATGAAATATATAAAATCCTATTAATCAATGTCACCCCAATAAATTTAATTTTAAAAGTAAAATACTGATGTGTGATTAATTAACAATTGACCTGCTGCACACTCACCAACTTTTTAGTCTTTTCTAATCTGCTCCAATTTCTAATCTGCTACCATTCTTTAAAATATGATGCTAGACAAAGTAAAATTCTATTTTAGAGTACTGGATGCTACTGGCAAAGCTGGATTTTGTCAGGGTTTGGAGTTTCTGGGGAAGGTTTAAAGTATGTATATATATAGGAAATGAACTCTTAGTGAGGAGGTAAAGAGCTAAGAAACATATATGCTCTGCTTAATTGTTTCCTAGAACTTTACAGATCATCATCTAATTACTACTAGCTCATAAAAACTGCTCAGACTCATTTATTGATCTGTTCATTCCAGATCATAAGACTGCATTCATAGATATATGAATAGGTCTTGTATTAAAATATTTAGGCTCTGTGAGACTTGAAATCTCAGATAACACTCTCAGATTTTAACGTGATTTAAACATATTTTTACAGATAAATCTGCAGTATATTCTGATCAGTGCCGTGCATTTTAGGATTGTAATATATAAACAAATCTCCAAAATTTAAGTAAAATACAAACAAAACAGAAAGATAAACAACAATGCCTTAAATTTTGTATTAAACTTGAATTTTATAAGACAGTATAATTTTTGTTATTTTGTGTTTTCCAGAATTCATATTAAATAATGTTTTAGACTTTTGTACTCTATTTAAGATTCTATTTTTTATGATGTATTTTCTTTTGTCGCCACTGAAAAGTGATACAGACTTCTGGCTTTCTTGTTAAAAAAAATAAAAACTGTGTGACACTGATGCCGTTAGTTCCAAATTTCAACTACCAAGATCTAAAGCCTTCAAAAACTGTTTGTAATGAAATTCTTATGGAACTTTTACATGAAAAAAGGACATCAGAAGTTTAAACAATACTTTATCTGAGCTCTTTTTTCTTTGATTACTATCTTTTAGAAGTAAAATTGTTTGAAAACTAAGGATTTATTTTCCATTAGAGTATGCAGACAATCAGGATTCAAGCATTATAACTGCTTCAAAGGTAAATTATGACAAGGCCTCTTCTTCTAATACAGAGGGCTTTTAAGTAGCTCTTGGTAACTACAGAAGGTAAGGTCTAATGATATTTTTACTGTTGTTTTTCTCTGTCATAAAGAATTACTGTGTTGCTAGAATATTCCTATTTCTAAGCTACCCTACCTAATAGCTAACCTAATTTCAGGCTAAATTTGGTCTGTACTAATGTGGAGCTTTGATGACAGGTGACCACTCAAGCAATTATTGAATTACAAGGTTAAATGGAGTAAACCAAGGATAAAGTAGAAACTTAATGAGTATGCTATAATTGAATATAAATTTATGAAATGCATTTAGAATTGATTATCCATCATAAAAAGCTTACTGAAATTAATTTCAAAATAAAATTATAGCAATAATATAAATTTTATCATTAGCAAAAGTAAATTTTCTGAGTCAAGAAGTTAAATTAACTGTGACAAAATTAAGGCACTTTATGATTCAAGTGTATTTATGTATAAGAAGTTGAGAAGTGGTAGAAAGTAAAGAGATATAATAGAGAAGGGAATCTATAAGGAAATATAAACAGGAAATCAAAGCCAAACTACAAATGAGTAGACCTATCATCTTAAAAATAACAATGATTAAACTCTGATACATTCATACACACACACACACAAACATGTATAAATGTGTATATATATATACACACACACACACATATATTTAATATTACTCCCCTGTTTGCAAATATGACGTATATATTCGCTTGCTTATAGTTTGCATTAGATGTGGGGAGACAGGCTGTAAGCAGGCAGGATCCTTATATCCTAAGGCCTAGTTTTAAGATTAAGGCTTTCCCAACCTTTTTGATGTGGAGTGGTACACTCTCATGAGGAATACCATTATGCCTCAGATAAGTGACTTTGGATCAGGAACTTCCTTGTTTGTAAATTGGATTAAAGGTTTTGATTTCTAAACTATAAAATGAGGCAGACCAGGAGCTTGCTTTCTCTTGGTTCCTGAGATTAGCATTAGAGAGGAGAGCAGAGAATGGCCACGTGGAGGAGAGGAGAAGTCAGTTTGTGCAGAGTCTGTGTAAAGAGAAGGAGATGGGAAACAGAGGTGAATAAGATTGGTGAGGCAGAAATCTTTGATTCTAGGAAACTCGAATAAGAGGTTTTGAGAGCCCTGAATTAAAAGGTAAGTTCTTTCCCACTGTTTGTATTTCTTGCCCACTGGGTGCAAGCTAGGATAAAGATAATGGCCCACCATCATCTTTATTCTACCTTGGCTCCATTGTTTCATTAACATCTGTTTGAATCAAGTGTGAACCTTCATGGAACAGACAGCTATGTTGGTGGTCACAGCTTTACATTTGGCATAGTCTGTTGCAGAATTTTATACAGATCAGTATTGAGCCACCACCACCTTTGAGCGGTGGAGTAGAAGAGTGGCTGCTGTTATGGTTCCCATGGTTGTCCTTTTGGGTGCCATAGGCTGGCTGACTTTTACAGCCATGCGTGAGGAAACCAAGAGCTCTTTAGAAGAGGCTGCCTAGGACCTGCAAACCAAGCTGGAAGGAACTGGAGCAAACGTGGCAGAAAGATGCTGACCCTGGGGCTGGAGCAAGCACTGGAGAAGAAATCACAGCTTCATGAGTTGCAGATTTCCCTGGATGTTGTGGAGATCCAGCAGTGGCAGGAGGCCAAGACTGAGGCCAGAGCTGGGGTTGCAAGGCCCACAGAGTCAAAGGCGGTGGCATTCTGGGGCTCGAGCCCATTGGTGGGAGCTGATGTTTTCAGTTCCTCTTTGGAGGATAAGAAGAATTGGTCTGGAATTGTGATCCCCAGTCTCCAGAAGGCGAGAGCCCAGCAGCTAGGAGCACCTACTATGCCCCTGGTAGGTCTGCAATTTTGGGACATAGGGGTAAATGCTATCATGCTCTCTGGAGCAGGGATAGACATACTGACTGCCATTTCCATGTGCTTTGCTTTGGGACAGTGTAAGATCTGCCAGGATGGCAGGGATGAGGGAGGTGGCTGAGACCCCATTCAGTTGGACTGATTCCTGGACTATGTCCGGAGTGGGCATTGGCTCTTTTGTGGAATGAACTTATGGATTTTGGACAATGTAAAATACCCTGAAGGGGGTGGAGGATGGCTTTTCTGGAAGCACACCCCTACCCCAGGAAGCTTCTCCCATGACTAGAAAGAAGACCGAGGACATTTTGCACTTTTAGCAAAGTGCACAGAGAGTGGTGAAGCGTACCTTTATAATTGTTAAAACTGTATGATTTTTGCTGTTGTAATTTGTGTAATGTGTTTAATTTTCTTGTACAGAAATACCTTTGCTTTAGATTGTAAGCGAGCAAAAAGGGTGGAATGTCAGTCAAATAAGTTTGAAAATATCATGTATATGTTTGTTTGCTTATAGTTTGATATGGATGTCGGGGGACAGGTTGTAAGCAGGTAGAATTTTTAAAGCCTAAGGCTTAGTTTTAAGACTAAGCCTTTCCCACTCTTTTTGATGTGAGATGGTGCACTCTCCTGAGAACTTCCATTATGCCTCAGATAAGTGACTTTTATCAGGGACTTTCTTGTTTGTAAATTGAATTAAAGGTTTTGATTTCTATATTATAAAATGGGGCAGACCGGGAGCTTGCCCTCTCTTGGTTCCTGAGATTAGCATTAGAGAGGAGAGAAGAGAAAGCCACATGGAAGAGAGGAGAAGCCAGTTTGTGCAGAGTTTGAGCAGGGAGAAGGAGATGGGGAACAGAGGTGAATAAGGCTGGTGCAGTAGAAACCTTTGATTTAGGAAAATTTGGATAAGTCAGTGGCTTTGAAAGCCCTGAATAGAAAGGGAAGTGTTTTCCCAATGTGTGTATTTCTTGTCCGCTGGGTGTGAGCTAGGATTGAAGCTAATGGCCCACCAGTTCTTGGCTCTGTTGTTTCATTACCATCTGTCCAAATCAAATGCAAACCTGCATGGGTCATGGGGCTGTGATGGTGGCCATGGCTACTTGCCTTACATTCCCATATATATAATGGGAAGCAGAAATATTGAAGTAATTTAAAGTTTTATAATTGTAAACTATTCCTTATTTCACATATAATAGTTAAATGAGAAAAGGCCTTGAGGTTATGAAACCATATGCAAAGTAACTAAAATCTCAAAAAGCAGAAAACACCATTCATAAATCTTGTTGATGTTATTTTACCATTAGTAATAATACAAGTTTCACTAAGGTAAATAGTGTTTTAGTCCAGTTCTTTTGAGAGAGCATGATGTAAAAAAAGTAAAATGAGACATTGCTCCTATGTTCCCTCAGAGCTGCACACTGATGTCCATACATTCAGTCATTCATGCATTCATTTACTCATTCATTTATTTAGTATTTTTAACAAGGCCATTTGTTATGAAACAAAATATTGCTTAGTTCAGGAAGAATTATCTGGTAAAATTTTCAATGACTTTAAAAGTGTTATAAACTATTTGGTCAAGAAAGCAAAATTTAGTGTATACTACATCATTAGTGTAATTGCTGAACTGCTACACTTATTTTTCTAAAGAAACAATGTCTACCTGGGTTGTAGATATCTTAGTTAGCAATGCAAATGAATACAAACAGGTATCACTAGAAATAAGTCTTTCCAAAGCTACATTTATTTCCATGTTATCCTATATTAAATCTTTTTAAAACCAGTTTTAGACCATTCTATTAGGCATCAGGATAATGTTAATAAAATTATAGCAGATAGGCCCAATCACACGGTGGCACAGTGAATAGTGTGCCACCAGTTTCAAAACTTTGAGGTCACCAGCCTGAGTGTGGGTTCATCTGGCTTGAGTGGGAGTTCACCAGCTTGAGCGCAGTGTCTCTGGCTTGACCGTGGGATCATAGACATGACCCCATGGTCTCTGGTTTGAGCCCAAGGTCACTGGCTTGAAACCCAAGGTTGCTGGCTTGAGCCCAAGGTCATTGGCTTGAGCAAGGGCTCACTCGGTCTGCTGTAGCCCCTCCTGTCAAAGCACGTATGAGAAAGCAATCAATGAACAACTAAGCTGCCACAATGAAGAATTGATGTTTCTCATCTCTCTCTCTTTCTGTCAGTCTGTTTCTATCTGTCTCTGTCTCTCTCTCTCTCTCTCTATCTGTCTCTAAAAAAAATATTATAAGAGATAATTATTATAGAATAGACTTTTATCATAACATTCTTTCACTCAGTAGTAAAATTGTCAAAAAATTAATAATGAAGCTTTATAGATGCGATTAATACTTTAACTTCTAAATTTATTTTTGTATTTGTAATAAAATTCTAAAATTCTCTACATTTTAAAACATTCATTAAAATGCCATCAACTGCTTTGATGTGTCATTCAAGTTTTGTGTACATTTCTTAATTTTTTTTCCTTGTCACTGTGTGTGCAAGTATTCTCTTGGCTTCTGTCAAAATTATGTGTGAAGAATTAGGTCTTTCACCACTTTGATAAAAACAGTATTTTAGTTTAATTCTTTAAACATTATTTTCAAAATTTCTTGAATTTTATTCTTTAATTTTCACAAATAATGAGAGATAGTTCTTGAATAAGCTATTGTGCCAAAGCTAAATGTTTTATAACAACTTTTTCTAATTAAAGCATAGATAAAAGTATATAATTTATTATTAAGTATGTGCTTAAATTATTGTCACTGTTTTTATTATGATAATCTATACAAATTAAGACTACAAACAGGCACAAGAAAACTGGGACATGTTGAATATGTATATTATGTGGTTATATTTTAGTACCTACATGCATATATTAAAGCATATATTAAATTTTGCACTTTAAGTATGTACAGTTTGTCAATTATACCTTAGGTTGTAAAAATGTCAGTGACCAGTACACTTAAAATGTGTTGCTATTATTTCATTTAAATTATAACTCTACAAATTTAAAATTGAAATGTTGAGAAAAATCATACCTCTAGCTTTTGTTTCTATCACTTTTAGCCCTCAACCTTTTAGGTATATATGTCATGATAATAATGCATAGTCTAATGGTAGTCTCAGACTTCAAAAATTAACCTTTCTTATGGATAGATATTAACTGTAGCTATAGATTTACATTAACTATGGAACATACAAGTTGTCTGTGGGTATATGAATTGTCTAAAATGTCAGTGACACTGTAGTTTTTGTAGTATATCAAGACTAAAGCCAATCTAAAAAATACTGTTGTCATAATCACAAACTTTCAAACACCTAAACTTTTTACTTCTTCTAAATAAAATTTTATACTTCAATTATCAATTTAACTTTTATAAAGATTAGTTTATTTAAAATAAATTGCACTCAAACTACCCCTTTGGTAAAAACAAATAAAGTATTTTCTTATTTTTTCTCTTTTAAATACACACAAATACACATAAATACAAAGGGCAAAATAATATCTCTTTTCCTTGTCCACTTGTATATTTTCCAATTTGGGAAACAATATTCTGCATAAAATATATTCAGTTTCAGTACTCAAAAATGTGAAATTAAAAGTATATATTTCAACAAATTTTCTATTGAATTTGTATAAAATGAAGTAGTAAATTCTTAAT
This sequence comes from Rhynchonycteris naso, assembly GCA_037038555.1. Taxonomy (NCBI): domain Eukaryota; kingdom Metazoa; phylum Chordata; class Mammalia; order Chiroptera; family Emballonuridae; genus Rhynchonycteris; species Rhynchonycteris naso. The sequence goes on along the minus strand of CM072998.1, from coordinate 64,498,740 downwards.
AAATATCTACTGCTTAACACTAATACAATATTAGTTGTTAGAAAAAAACTATATTGACATAGGGAACATAGATAGTGTAAATTTTTCATTGGAGTTTAGAAATATGATGATGGTGATAGCATATTGATCCTATGTAACAAGGAAATGCCCTCATTTCTAAAAGCTAAAATATTAAGAAAATGAGCTTAATCATGCAAAGAATTGTTTGATTACCTCATTATGATAGTGAAATTATTTTACCTAGTTCTTCTTCATTGGTCTTTATTCCATAGTCTGAGGTGTGACATGACTAGTCACTGAATCAGATTAGAAAATATAATGAACATTGTAGGAGCACTGCTTTCCCAAGGAAACTGATGATTATGAAAGAACTGCACTTGATCTTACACACAATTTAGCACAGCAGCCAACCACTAAGTACCCCAGAGTAGATTTTTCATGTTTCAAAACTTACTTGGAATCTGTGAAATTAGTCATGGTAGTCAAATTGCTTAAAATATATAGGTGTACCTACATATATGGCAGCTTTTGACATGGATAATAAAACGCACCTTTAAATATGTGTGATTAATGCCTTTGTACAATCTCTGTTTCATAAAAAGTAGTGACAGAGATGTAGATAGTTAAAAACATAAGTCTTTTAAAATCTAAATTCTTTTATACTCTGGAAAAGAAATGTTAAATTGATAATGTGTTAATTTAAAATATTTTACTCATCTAGATTCTCATTCACTGCTACATTAATATTAATGAAAACTGACAGTAAATAAGTTAAGTAAATTTCATATTTGTAAGCTAGTTATTTAATTTTGAGAAACCATCTGAAAGAATATTTCTTGAACACTTTGTTTATTTTATTTTATTTAGACAATTAATTTTAACGTAGTCACATTGATCAATTCGAATACACAGATTCAGAGAGAACATCTCCAGATCATTTTGACATTTTATTATGTTGTATACCCATCACCCAAAGCCAAATTTCCTCTGTCACCTTTTATTTGGTTTTCTTTATACCCCTCCCGCCTCCCATCTGCTCCCTCTCTTCTCTTCCACTCCCCCTGCACTCTTATCCATATCCATGAGTGTAAATTTTGTGTCTCACCTATGTATGGAATCACACAGTTCTTAGTTTTTTCTGATTTACGTATTTCATTCAGTATAATGTTATCAAGATCCATCCATGTTGTCGTAAATGATCCTATGTCATCATTTCTTATGGCTCAGTAGTATTCCATGGTATATATGTACCACACCTTCTTTATCCAATCCTCTATTGAAGTGCTTTTTGGTTGTTTCCATGTCTTGGTCACTGTGAACAATGCTGCAATGAACGTGGGGCTGCATGTGTCTTTACGTGCCAACGTTTTTGCATGTATATACCCAGTAGAGGGGTTGCTGGTCATACGGTTGCTGTATTCTTAAATTTTTAAGGAACCAGCATACTTTCTTTTATAATGGTTGCACTACTTTACATTCCCACCAACAGTGGATGAGCGTTCCTTTTTCTCCACAGCCTCTCCAACACTTGTTATTACCTGTTTTGTTAATAATAGCTAGTCTAACAGGTGTGAGGTGGTATCTCATTGTAGTTTTGATTTGCATTTCTCTAATAGCTAGTGAAGGTGAGCATTTTTTCATATATCTATTGGACATTTGTATTGTTTTCTGGGAGAAATGTCCATTTATACCTGATAATTTTTTGTTTCATTTCTTTAAAAAATGATACTGGTCTCCTTCCATCCTATCCTTTTTTTCTCTGTCTGCTTTCTTACTGGATCTTTTGATTCCACCTCTGTCTCTATTCTGTTCCTCAGTTTATATTGTTCGTTGGATTCCTCAAATGAATGAGATCGTATGAGTGAGGTAATGAAAAAAATGACATTAGAATTTTGATTGAAATTGCGTTAAATTTGTATATTGCTTTGCGTAATATGGTCATTTTGATTATATTTATTCTTCCTATCCAAGAGCAAGAAATATTATTCCATTTCATTGTGTCTTTTTTATTTTCCCTTAACAATGCTTTGCAATTTTCATATATAGGTTCTTTACATTCTTTGTTATGTTTATTCCTAGTTATTTTATTTTATATTTGCAACCATGAAAGGGATTATCTTTTTAGTTCATTTTCTGATGTTTCATTGTTGGCATATAGGAAGGCAATAAACTTCTGTATAGGAAGGCAATAAACTTCTGTATATTAATTTTGTACCCTGGAACCTTACTGTATTAGTTTATTGTTTCTAATAGTCTTTTTGTGGAGTCTTTGAGATTTTCAATGTACAGGATCATATCATCTGCAAAAAGTGAATTATTTACTTCTTCTTCCCCAATATAAATGCCTTTCATTTCTTTCTCTTTTCTGATTGATCTGGCTAGAACTTCCAGCACTACATTAAATAAGAGTGGAGAGAGTGGGCAACCTTGTCTTGTTCCTAATTTTAGAGAAAAAAATCTTCCTTTTTTTTTTTTGCAATTAATATGATGTTACCTGGTGTTTAGTCATAAATGGCTTTTATTATGTTGAGATATTTTCTTCTATACTCATTTTGTTGAGTGTTTTAAAAATAAAATTCTGTATTTTATTGAATGCCTTTTCTGCATCTATTGATAGGATCATATGGTTTTGTTTTTTGCTTTGTTGATATGATGTGTCACATCAACTGTTTTTCAGATGTTGAACCATCCTGTGATTCCGAGATGAATCCTACTTCAACATGATGAAAAAATTTTTTAAACGTGTTGTTGTATTCAATTTGCTAATATTTTGTTTAGAATTTTAGCATCTGTATTTATTAGAGATATTGGTCTGCAGTTTTCTTTGTTTGTGTTGTCCTTGCAAGGATTTGGTATGAGGGTTATGTTGGCCTCATAAAAAATATTTGGAAGTATTGTTCCTCTTCAATTTTTTGGAAGACTTTAAGTAGAATAGAAACCAAATTTTTGAATGTTTGATAGAATTCACTAGTATAGCCATCAGGCCCTGGACTTTTGGGGAGGTTTTTCATAGTTGTTTCTATTTCCTCCTTGCTTATGGGTCTGTTTAGGCTATCTTATTCGTGACATAGTCTGGAACATTGTATTGTTCTAGTAATTTATTCATTTCTTCTAGATTGTTAAATTTGGTGACATATAGTCTCTCATAGTATTCTGCAATAATCCTTTGTATATCTATAATATCTTTGGTAATTTTTCCTCTTTCATTTTGGATTTTGTTTATATAAATCTTTTCTTTTTTTTCCTTAGTGAGTCTTACCAAAGGATTATCAACTTGTTGATCTTTTTAAAGAAAAAGCTTTGTGTTTTATTGATTGTTTTCTATAGTTTTTCTGTTCTCTATTTCATTTATTTCTGTTCTGATTTTTATTATTTTCTTTATTTTGTTGGTTTTGGGTTGGCTTTGTTTTAGTTTCAAAGCTTTATAATCAGAAAATATGGTTGGTATAATTTCAACCTTTCTAAATTTGTTGATGTTAGTTCTGTGGCCCAGAATATGGTCAATTCTTGAGAATGTTCCATATATACTGAGAAAAATGTATACTCTATTGTTTTTGAATGAAAGGTCCTGTAGATGACTATCATATTCAAATGTTCTAGTGTTTTGTTTAAGGCCCATATTTCTTTATTGATTTACTTTTTGGATGAATGATCTAGCGTTGTCAGCGGTTATTGAAGTCTCCAAGCATGATTGTATTTTTGTTGGTCTTTATTTTTAGATCAGTTATTAGTTGTCTTACATAATTTGGTGCTCTTCGGTTTTGTGCATATGTATTAAAAAGTGTTATGTCTTTTTGATTCAATGACCACTTTATCATTATGCAATAACCATCTTTGTCTCTGATTACCTTTGCTGTATTGTAGTCTGCATTGTTAGATATGAGTATGGCTATACTTGCTTTTCTTTGGATGTTACTTGCTTGGAGAATCATTTTCCAAATTTCACCTTGAATGTGTTTATCCTTGTTGCTTAGATGTATTTTTTGAAGGTAGCATACTGTTCGATTTTCTTTTTTGATCCACTGTCCTACTCTGTGCCTTTTTGTTGGTGAGCTCAACCCATTTATATTTAATGTAATTATTGACACTTGAAGGTTTCTTATTGCCATTTTTTAAACCTCCTTCTGGTAGCTCTGTATCTTGTTTGGTTCTCTTTCATTTTTCTGTCATTTGTTTTTGTTTGGTTTTATTTCATACTTTTTTTTTTCTCTGTTTTTTTTTTTTAAGCCATGTGTTTCTGTAGTTGTTTTTTCAGTGCTTGTTACCATTAGGTAATAAAAAGAATATATATCTTACTTATTGTAGTACATTATCTCATGAGTGCTTCTGCACTCTATTTTTCTTTGCTACTGTTAATTTTTGTCCTCTCTCCTTTTTTTTTGTTTTGGTCATAGATTAATCTTGTTTTTATTATGATCTTGTTGGAGTTTTTACTTGTATTTTTTTTTGTTCTTTTTATCTATTTGGATAACCACCTTTAGTATTTCCTGAAGGGGGGGGGGGTTCTAGTTCTAAATTCTCTCATCTTTTCTATATCTGTGAATGTTTTTATATCCCCTTTGCATTATAAGAATAGCTTTGATGGATTTAGTATTCTTGCCTGAAACTTCTTCTCTTTCAGTACTTTAAGTATTGGTGTCCACTCTCTTCTGGCTTGTAGAGTTTCTGCTGAGAAATCTCATGATAGCCTAATAGACCTTCCTTTACATGTTGTACTCTTCTTTTTCCTGACTTCCTTGAGGATTTTATTTTTCATTGGTTTGTGATAATTTCATTTTGGTGTGCCTTGGAGTAGGTCTAATTAAGTTAAAGTAACCTGGTGTTCTTTTTGCTTCTTGGAATTGAGGCTCTAATTCTTTCCTCAGAATTGGGAAGTTCTCATTGATTATTTGTTTGAATATGTTCTCCATTCCATTTTCTCTCTCTTCTCCTTTGATATATGCATTATTTTTATGTTGCTCTTTCTGATGAAGTCAGACAAATCCTGTAAGGCTTTCTCATTTTTTAGAAATTTTTGAGTCTCTCTCTTTTCTCTCTATAGCATGTCTAGGTACCTGTCTTCTATGCCACTAATTTTCTCCTTTATCTCTCTGTTCTATTAGCTGAGTTTTTACCTCATTTTTCAGTTCATCTATTGTGTTTTTAATCTCTGTTTGGTTCCTTTATATCTTTTCAATTCCCTTGGTGAAGTATTATTAATATTATTTTTGTTTATTGAATTGTTTTTAGAACTTTCTAATTTGCCTTTTTATACTTTCTTTTATTTCCCTGAATATTTTTATGACTTCTATTTTTAATTCTCTGTCGTTGAACTCCAAGTTTTCCAAGCAATTGACTTTTTTTCTAGTTTTTTCATCATCTATCTGAGTTACATCTCTGTCTTTTGTATTCATGATATTTGATTTATTTTTCCTCAATGGTATTTGAGAGTGGTACTGTTGATAAAACTAATAAGAGATAAATTAAAGATAATTCAAAAGATACAGTGAAAAAATTTGTTCAATTTATCTATAATGATAAGTTGAACAAAACTACAAAGAGCAGAAACTGAAGAAAAATGACAAAGAAATAAAAAACAAAGGCAAAAGCATGCAAAATGCCAAAAAGAAAAATAAGCTTTTTAAATAAAATAATTTTTGATAAATGACAATTGAATTAGAAAAAAAATAAAAAAGGAGCAAAAAGTAGTTAAGATTTTTGAAATAAAACCCTCATAAGAAAACAAGAATAAAAAATATAACCACTATGGATAACAAAGTTCAAAAGGAAGATGAAAGAATAAAAAGAAAAGATAAAATGACCAAAGTGGAAAAAGAGCTATAAAAAATGTCATTTTTTTTCTGGTTTTGAGAGGTAGCTTTTTTTTTTTTCTGGCAGTTGGTGTTGTACTACAATTTTTGCCCTATGGGGCTCTTGAGAAAAAGTTTGCTCTTATGTTGCTATTTCAAGTACGTAGGCTGTGCCTCAGTCTCATTGGTGGGCAGGGCTTGTTCGGGCTTGAATGCTCTGAAAATGGGAGTCTCAGTTAGTTTTCCAGGTGCCTCTCCCCACATCTTTCAAACCTGAGCTAGCAGCCTGGGGACTTAGCTGTGAGGTTTGCCCCAGCTACTGCATACAGAGCAAGAGGCTCTAAGAGCAGCTGGGTCATTCCTCCAGCACTCCTCAAAGCACAGTTCTGGGTAAGGTTGTGCCAACCAGAGCCACCAGTGAGAACAGGAAGGGCTGGGAGCTGATTAAAAATCAGGCACCTTTCTAAGGGCCCCTGAGCACATCTGGTGTGCCTTGGTGCTCCGTGGGGTCTAATCTCCACAAGTTTCTCCCTTATGCCCTGTTTGGTAGCCCTCAGCAAGCCATGTGTGTGCCCAGCCCCATGACTCCACAGTGCACTCAGAGTTCTGCTCCTGTCCACTTATGCACACCGTGCCAGTGATCTCAGAGCCTGGAATGCAGGAATGTGCTTTGAACCCTGTATCGGTTTATGGAGGCATTCTTCCCAGACACGTACAGGCCTAGGGATTCTGGCCCTTGTGCACTTCCTGTGCTATTGTTCAGGGATCCAGGACTACACAAATACACTGGCAACAGCCCATGCAGATGTCCACCACTGATAATCTCTGGCTAAGCCCTCCAGCCCACGAGCACACTCGCTCACACCAGAGGTGTCAGTTGGAGCCACTTGCACATGGCCTGGAATCTCGAACCCAAGAGCTCACAAAGCTGCTGGCACCAGAACAAGCTCCCTCAGGTACTCTGCATCGGCAACCTTTGTCAGAACCTGCCACCTGTGCTTGCCCCACGTCAGCAATCTCTGGCCCAGTTGGTGTGCTCTCTCCTCTATTTGATCATCCACCCTATCACAGCTTCTTCACTCTGCCCCTGATCCTCTGCTTCTCTGAGTTCCAGATGAAAGCAACCCTTCCTCAGATCAGTGAGGAAAGCAAAATAGTCAGTTCTATGTCTTATTTTCTTCAGAGTGGATTACATACATATTTAGCCACCTTTTTCCCCATTATACCTTTGTCTAGATTGTGTATATTTCAGGTGCTCCTGAGATTTTAGTTGTTGAACTTGTTGAAATTTCAAAGAGAGGTATCGAGAGCACACATCACGGCGTCATTTCTCTGATGTCACTTCCTCTTGAACACTCTTTATCAAATGCTGTCCTTAGTTAATTGGGGGTAAAATTCAGACAGACAGGATATGATCAATGGCTTTTTCATGAAAGTTTTATATGTAATTTTACTATTTAATTGCTTCCAGAAATAAATACTAAATAACAAAATTTAAAAATATAAATAAACTCTTTACATAAAATTTTGATATCAAGTTTCAGAAGAAAATTTTAGCATAGTTAAAAATACATTAATTTTATTAATATAAAATATAATACTTTTATTTATTATTCATGTTATTTAAGTGCAAGATTATGTAAGTAGGAATTAAATATATATTTTTGTGTGTGTGTTCACCACCCTAAGTCAAGTCTCCTTCTATCACTATTTATCCCCTTTATCCTTTTTTACTTTCCCCTAAATATATTTATATTAATATAATCTTATCAATAATATTAGTATTTTATGTTTTTTATATAGTATTTTACATGGATGATCATCTCAAAAACTAATGTAAAAAATACACCTAAAATTTCTGCTTCATTTTTGGAACTTGTTCTGAATTCCTCTAAGTTTTATAAATCTATTAAACACAGTGTCTCTTCACTGACTCACAAAACCTCTCTAAAGTAGTATATTAATTTTAAACTTCTATGAATCTCCAAAAATTAAAAATGTTAATCATTCTTGAATCATCACTTACTCTGCACATCAAGTTAACATTAAACTACTTTCTATTCTACAGACACTGTCTTAGGTTATCTTTGTCAATGCCATGGCTTAAAACATTTATATGCTAATGACCCAAAATATATATTATCAGTACAAACTGATTTTTTGTATGAATTCCATGCTATGATAATTAGCAAACAACATAGTATTTCTCCACCAAGATACCTAGTTAGACATAACTACTACTTATATCTCAAACCAAGCTTCTGGTTTGACTATGTTCCCCAGTACCCAGCTCTTGGCAACCACATTTTTACTTTCTGTTTCTATGTGTTTATTTTTTCCTTAGATTGAACATATAAGTGATATTATGCAGGATGTGCCTTTGCTTGTCTTTGTGTGTGTGTGTGTGTGTGTGTGTGTGTGTGTGTGTGTGACACACAGAGACAGAGAGAGGGACAGATAGGCACAGACAGGAAGGGAGATGAGAAGCATCAATATTTCCTTGGGGCACCTTATTTGTTCATTAATTGCTTTCTCATATATGCCTTGACTGGGGGACTACAGAAGTCTGAATGACCCCTTGCTCAAACCAGCAACCTTGTGCTCAAGTTGGTGAGCCTTGATCAAACCAGATGTGCCCATGCTCAAGCTGGTGAACTTGGGTTTTGAACCTGGGTCATCCATGTCCCATTTTGATGCTCTATCCACTGCTCCACTGCTTGCTTATTTTGCCAGTCTTATTTCACTTAAGATGATGCCTCAAAGTTTACTCATGCCTTTTCAGAAGGTATAATTTATTTCTTCCTTATGGCCGAATAATATCCCATTGTTTATTTGTACTGTACCCTTTTTAACTATCTATTGCAGGTCAATGAGATTGTTTATATGTTTTTGGCTATTATGAGAAATGATGTAAAAATATGGGATTGCAGCCTGACCAAGCAGTGGCTCAACAGATAGAGCTTTAGCCTGGGATGCAGAGGACCCTGGTTTAAAACCCCGGGGTTGCCAGCTTGAGTGCAGGGTCTCTGGCTTGAGTGTGAGATTATAGACATGACCCCATGTTGACTGGTTTGAACCCAAAGGTCACTGGCTTGAAGCCCAAGGCTGCTGTCTTAAGCCCAAGGTCACTGGCTTGAACAAGGGGTCACTGGCTTACCTGGAGATCCTCAGTCAAGGCACATATGAGAAAGCAATCAATGAACAACTAAAGTTCCACAACAAAAAATTGATGCTTCTCATCTCTCTCCATTTCTGTCTGTCTTCCCTGTCTGTCTGTCTCTGTCTCTCTTACTAAACATACATATACATACATATACATATATTTATATTTATTTATATGAGCCATTTTAGCACCTGAGGTAGAGGTCATGGTGCCACCCTCAGTGCCTGGGGACAACCAGCTCAAAGCACTCACTCAAACCACTTGTGCAAACCACTTGAGCCTTGGTTGTGGGAATGGAAAGAAAGAGAGAGAAAAAGAGAAAGGGCTGGGCTGAAGAAGCAGATGGTCACTTCTCTTGTGTGCCTTGACTGGGAATTGAACTGGGACTTCTGAATGCTGGGCGAATACTCTACTGGTGAGCCAACTGGCCAGGGCCCAATTTACATTCTTAACAACAGTGTACAAGTTTCCCTTTTCTTTCCAACCTCATAAACACTTAATTCTGTTTTTATTTGATGATATTTAAACCATTTTTATCAGTTTAATAGGTGTGATGTGATATCTCATTGTGATTTTGATTTGCATTTCTCTGATAATTGGTGTTGTCAAGCACCATTTCATTTACCTATTGACCATTTGTATTTCTTCTTTAGGAAAATGTCTATTTTCTTATACTTTCTTTATTTCTTTTTTAGTTTTTAGTGAGAGAGACAGACAGAGAGAGAGAGAGACAGAGAGAGGGAAACATAGGGACAGACAGGAAAGGGGAGAGATTAGAAGCATCAATTTTTTATTGCGGCACCTTAGTTGTTCAGTGTTTTCTCATATGGGCCTTGACCCAGGGGAGAGGTTTCCAGTGGAGCCAGTGATTTCTTGCTCAAGCAAGCGACCTTTGGGGCTCAAGCCACAGACCATGAGGTAATGTTTATAATCACACATTCAAGCCAGCGACCTTGCACTCAAGCAGGATAAGCTCACACTCAAGCCAGACATCTAGGGGTTTTGAATATGGTTCTTCTTTGTCCCAGGCCAATGCTTTATCTATTGCACTACCACCTGGTCAGGCTTTATTTACTTTCTCTGACCATTTTTAAATATTATTGTTTGAGTTTTTCTTTGCTGTTGGGTTGTATGAGTTTTGATAATTAAAGGCTTATCAGATACATAATAAGTAAATATTTTTTCCCATTTCATAGGTTGCCTTTTCATTTGTTGATGGTTTCCTTTGCTGAGCAGTAGTGATTAACAGAAGAAGGGGGTGGGGGAGGTAAGGAGGTACTAAATGGTAAAGCGGATAAAATATACTGTGCTAAAGGAGAATTTGACTTTTGTTAGTAAGCACATAATGCAATGAGAATATCATGTATCATAAAAATATATACTTGAAACTTATATGATTTAATTAGCCAATATCACCTCAATAAATTTAATAAAACAAAACACTTAAAAAAAAACAAAAAAAGAAAGCTACATTTAAAATCTAGAGTCCATTTAATTTTAGTATTCATAGTGATATTGATGTGAGTGTATTAAAAGATTATAGTTTATTGAGTATCCAATACATTACAAGATTTATTTTAAACATTTGCATGAGTTGTCTCAACAAAGTGTAAGTAGTATCAAAAACCCTGAGTTCTAATCTTGTCCTTGACACTATTATATTATTTGACTAGCTCTAACTATTCAGGTTCTTTGAAGGGAATCATATAAAAAGAAACACTTGTTAAGCAAAAAGTGAATAATAAAGAATAATTTCATCATACATTTGTCAAACACAGATAATGTACATTTTCAAGAATGAACCCTCATGTATACTATGAACTGTGGGTGATAATTATGCATCAGTTTTAAGTTTATCAATCTTAAAAATGTACCATTCTGCACAATAGCGAAGATCTGGAACCAGCCCAAGTGTCCGTCAGAAGACGAGTGGATTAAAAAGCTATGGTACATATATACTATGGAATACTACTCAGCCATAAGAAGTGATGACATCGGATCATTTATAACAAAATGGATGTAACTTGATAACATTATACGGAGTGAAATAAGTAAATCAGAAAAAAAAGAAAAAATGAGAACAGCATGATTTCATACATAGGTGGGACATAAAAGTGAGAATATGAGACATGGACAAGAGAGTGGTGGTTACGGGATGGGGGGAGGGAGGGAAGAGTGGGATAGGTAGGAGGGGAGGGACACAGGGAAAACCAGATAGAAGGAGACAGAGGACAATTTGACTTTTGGTGATGGGTATGCAACACAATTGAATGATAAGATAACCTGGAGATGTTTTCATTGTACATATGTACCCTGATTTATTGGTGTCACCCCATTAGAATTAATAATAATAATAATATATATATATACATATATATATATATATATATATATATATATATATATATATATATATATTAAAAATGTACCATTCTGGTGGGGATGTTGATCATGGGGAAGCAGAAAGGTATGTTCTCTGTACTTTCCACCTGATTTTGTTATAAATCTGGCACTGCTGAAAAAAAGCTATTTGTAAAAATCTCACAAATTATTATCTAACATATTTATAAATAGTGTGTTAACTCTGTGAGTATTTTATCTAATAAAAGTGTTTTTTTTTATTTTACTCCATTTTAAGAGTACTCACAACATTGAAATTGCTTTGAAAACTATATAAAATATGATTGTTTTATCTTGAGGCAAGTTAGAGAAATTGAATGAATTTGTAAAATAATATCAAAGTAAGTATATGGAGGATGGCAATAAATAGAGTTAAAGATAGAATAGTGGAGAACTGGCATTAAGTATACAGTTTCACCTTTTTATTTTTCAGCTTTTACTTATTGCTTCTCTTTGTCTTAATTCCTGTTGAAGACAGAAATTATCTGTGTCCTAAGGCACTGAATGATATGATGTTTAGGAAAATATAATTACAGTGCAACTCATTAAATAATACATTCATTCACATTTCTTAGTAAATGAAAAGAATGTCTGTTCTCCTCTATTCAAGATTCTCAAATATTTATCTGGAGTGTGAACCAAAGAAAAAAACTTTACTGGCTTCACTTAGCACAAGGCCACAGCCTTTTGCTTCAAGTTCTTGCCAGGATACCTGTGAAATCAGTGTGGGTTCTTTTGAACATATTCTAATCATTTCTTTCTCCCTGCAAGGAGGCCTGGAAATATGCTAGCCATATACAAGCCATTACTTAATAAAAAGAGGTTTTCTTCAGGAATTAATTAGATATTGAGCCCAGAAAAAAAAAAAAAAAACCAAAAAACTATGGAGCAGCAGGCTTTATACTTCCTTTTGTAGAGGAGAAAGAATTGAGTAGATTAGGTTGAATAACGGATTCTAGATACTAAAAACTCAGAAAGAAAGAATACATAAAAAACAAATTACTTTTTATATGAATCTCTTGGATGGAAAATTGTCTTAAATGGTTATTCAGTCTCCACTTTATCATTGCCCAAGATCAACATATAAAACACAGACCATTTAAAAACATGTTTTTTTTCAAAGTACAGTCCTGTGTTGTCAAGTGTTTTTTAATGCAAGAAAAACTTGCATCTGTGAGCAGAATGTTAAATTCAGTATGAAAATATCCTTCCCTTATCAAGGTCAAATAAAATTTAAAATTTACTATAGCAAATAATAATTTACCAAGAACAGCATCAGCTATAATACACATAATAAGAGTTGATATCAATGGATTGTTGGCTATGCTCTTTGATTAAATAGCTGGAGGTCAATTTCTTTTTGAAAAATGCAGAACAATATGCTTCTCATCAACCACAGAGCATGATGTTCTGGGATATTTTGTGTGATTTATGCAATTCATATTAGGCAGAGCTCTTACAGCAGCAAACCGTTAACCACCAGGGTGTAAAACTAAATTAATATTTCATTAGGGATAAGAGAGAACATTTTTAAACATTCTCTAATGCTATAGTCCAAATATTTTTCATGGCTTACCATAATCTTTTTTTTTTCAAATTCAAAATACTGCTATTAAATTAACATGCAATTATTATGACATTGTAACCACTTGTAACAGACAACTAAGCATTGTGATCTGATCCATAATGTGCAAAGCACATAAGCCATTTCCTCGAGACGCTTGTTATGCTTTTGATGACAAGAGTAGGATTTGCAAGTCACAAATAAGAATATTGCGCTCAACAGTATAATGCAATTTTGAGTTTTTATCATTTTGTTTTGACAATAACATATCTGAGTGATTTCACACTGTCATGCCATGATAAGATAAAAAATAAATAGGAGCAAATATTTTAAAATTGATCTCGGTGGCTAGATTTAGAGACAATACACTGTAGGGCTCTACTCAAATGCTTACTTGCTTATCATACAGAAGGACCCAGTGAAAAGTAATAATATATGGTTATAGCTATTTGTATAATAAATTACTGAGCCATGGTTGTTGATTCCCTGTTTTTACATCAGAAATACGGGGGTTATGTACTCCTGAACTAAGTAATAAATGTAAAATAATTACTTGACAAGTGCTAACAATTAACTCAGTCTTTTATTTCTTTTTCTGTTTGTTTATTATAAGAAGTACTTTATTAACATTCTATTATCAGGCTCCATTATACCCTTTGCTTTGCAGACCACTCTTCCCCAGTGTTATTTGAAAAATTGGTCAACTAAGATGGCTTGCTAGTCTGCATTTTTTAATTGAACTTATTGGGGTGACATTGGTTAATAAAATTATATAAATTTAAACCCTGACAAGAATACCTAGTACATAGAAGCCAAAATCTGTAGAGCTTTCTTTCACTACCGTAACAAATTATTGAAAATTCTGTTGCTTAAAATCATGCACATATATTATCAAAATGTTTTGAAGGTTGAAATACAAAACATGTTTTATGGGGTTAACATCAAGGTGTCTGAATAACTGCCTTTCTTCTGTTTTCCTTTCCTTTCAGGATAGAATCTATTCAATAACAGAAGTTGCATACGTTCCTTGGGTCATGTCTTTTTCAGTGCTGGCATCACTCTGATGTCAATAACATCGCATATTATATGATAAACAAGTACATTAGCAAAAGAATGATTTTCCCTAAGGTAACTATTACAAAATTATTTTTTTCCACTTACATTTTAATTCTGAAAGTTTAGGAGGACATAGTGTTTCCTAAGCAAAAGCTCATATATTACAGATCTATAAAGTCTTCTTGGAGAAATAATACTACATATAATTATGAATGTGACCTACATTAATAGATATCTTGGCTAGCTGAGGAAAATTATTTCCAATATAAATAATATATGTTAAGTAATATTGTCATTATCCCGTGATTAAAGTTATATATATATATATATATATATATATATATATATATATATATATATATATGGTATATCTTTCTAATATTATTATTTTAAATTAATAATACTGCTATTTAAGTATATTTGGTTCAGTTTCTCCAATTACTCTTTCACAAATCATTTTTATGTATATCTATATTCATTAACTTACTGGTTTCTACTTAATTAAAGATAAATTGAATATATTGGCAACAAATAACCTGCAAGTTATTTATTAATGTTAGAATAGTTATAGTTACACTCAAATGTACTGAGTTTAAATATAACAAAAATAGATGAAAATATTTATAAACATTCACATGAGAACTTTAGTGGGGTAAGGGCTTTCTTGAAGATTGGTACATACATAATAAATACTCTGTTGTGTTTGCTGAGAGATTGACAGAGTCAATAATAAGTGAATGAAAATCAAATTTTCATTCAGCAATATTTTAAATTATCCCATATAGTACTGTAGTTGTATAGTACCTTTGTGGCTACCAATAAATATGTCCATGTTCAAATCCCTGGCACCTGTGAACCTAAAAATCTCTATTTGGAAAATAGATATCTGCAAATATAATTAAGAACGTTGAGATGAGATCTAACTGGATCCCCAGTGGTCCTTAAATATAATGACAAATATATAAGAGACAGAAGAGTAGGTAAAACAACCAGAGGGAAAGATAATGTAAAGGTGAGGCAGATAATGGAATGATAAGGCGACAAGCCAAAGAAACCAAGAAATGCTGGCAGTCATCTGAAACTGAAATAGAAAAAAAAAAAAAAAAACGATTCTCCACTGAGCCTCTGTGAAGAGTGCTTTCTTGGTGACATTTTTTTAAAATTGTTTTCTAGCCTCAAGAACTGGAAAAAAATAGTAACACACGTTCACTGTAGATTATTTGAGGAAAAAAAAGCTAAATAAAAATACAATGACAATATTCCATCATTGACATTTGGAATATCTGCACCATACATGTATGAATGCATATTTACTAAGTGCATTTTTCTATCCTAAAGTTTTCATTTAATAGTATACCATGCACCATTCTCTGACATAATTCTCTATAATTTTATTTTAGGAGTAGTTCTTAGGAGTAGCACATGTTTTTGTTTTGTTTTATGTACATATGTTTTCTATAAATATATATAATGTTTTACATATTTATTAAATATATACTTAAAAATGTTTTTATATATACATATGCATAATATGTTTTATTCATTACATAGGTATGAATACAAAGAGCATTAAAAACATGTTATTATAGAATATTCAAATATCGGTAGAGAATGAATGGTATAATAAACCCGGATTTAACAATTAAAATTAAATTTTTAAAATCCCCCTAAAAAAAGAGAAACTGGAGAAAAATAAGTTTTTGTTGATTTCAGCTACCAAGATTTTGGAAATGTCTTATGATAACTTCAGGAAACTTACATAAGTTCTATGGGAAAATGCAAAAAAAAAAAAGAAAGAAATCAACCTTCCTATCATCAATAGCCTTGTAAATTTATTTATGACCAGCTAATAACTTCTTCCAAAACACACCAACACACACACATGCACATAAATACACACATACATAAAAATCACTTTATCAAAAATTAAAAACAATATATAGATTTTGTTAGTAACTACAGAGTATGCCTGGCCAGGTGGTGGTGCAGTGGAGAGGGCATCAACCTGGGATACTGAGGTCCCAGGTTCAAAACCTTGGGGTTGCCGGTTTGAGAGTGGGCTTATCCAGTTTGAACTCAGGTTTACCAGCTTTACTGTGGTGTCGCTAGCTTAAGTTCAAAGGTCACTAACATGAAGCCTAAGGTTGCTGGCTTCAGCAAGAGGTCACAGGCTTGGTTGGATACCCCCAGGCAAGGCACATATGAGAAGCAATCAATGAACAACTACAGTGCCACAATTACAGATTCTTCCCTTCTCTTTCTTTTCCTGTCTCTCCTCCCTGATCACTCTCTCACAAAAACAAACAAACAGAAGAGTATAGAGTCAATATTTAAATTTTACATGTGTTTATACTGAGTTATTCAACTTAAAATGTACAGTACTTTCACAGTAAAAAGTACAGGTTAAGCCTGACCTGTGGTGGTGCAGTGGGTAAAGCGTCGACCTGGGAACACTGAGGTAGCCAGTTCAAAACCCTGCACTGGTCTGGTCAAGGCACATATGGGAGTTGATGCTTCCAGCTCCTCCCCCCCCCTCTCTCTCTCTGTCTCCTCTCTAAAAAATGAATAAAATAAAATAAATATTTTTTTTAAAAAAAGTACAGGTTAATTTATGTATTTATCAATGTATATAGTCTTGGGATCACTTTATTTTATCTTTTTAGTTGATTACACTGGGAAACAAAATTTTTGTTGCATCCACAAAAACACTTGTTCTTACCTAATTTGAGTGTGATGATCTCAAATGTGACATTTGTTTTTCTCTGTAAGCTACAATTTTTTTGCAATTCAAAATTTTAGGTTTTTATCTTATTGTAAAACTTTCAACATTTAGTTTAACATAATGAAGTAGAATGTCTTTTTGGGCATCATCTTTGTGAAAATATAATAATTTATATAATGCAGTAAATACATAAATACACTAAAAGATATGACTGCATCAGAATTTGTCTACAGTTTCGAAATAAAACATATTAAAACATTTTAATCATAACATTTGCGCAAAACTTAAATTCTATTCAGGCAAATATTTGCATTTGTAGCTCTTGCGTTTGTGTACTTGTTGAGGACAATCTTGTTTGATGCTCCAGCAGTAGTCTGCTCATCACTAACAGCTCCAATATTTTCAGGAAACTTATCAAGGTGGATGTTCAGGAAGTGAATCTTAATGCTCATGTTACATCCAATGTTGTGGAAAGCCAATAGTATCCTTTGAACCAGAAGTTCATAGTTTTCTGCTTTTTTTGTTGCCAAGGCAGTTCTTTGTAACTGCCACAAAAGACTGCCATGCTGTTTTCTCCTCCTTATTCATCTTCCTGGCAAACTCTTCATCACGTATGAGGGTTTGAATTTGAGGTACATCGAATACACCTGCTTTAATCTTCTTGAAAGACAAGGCAGAAAAAGGAGAAATAATATGTTGAAAGCATTCACTTTCTCTATTCAAAGCCTGAACAAACTGCTTCATTAAGCCAAGTTTGATGTGAAGTGGGAGGAAAATGATCCTGTCTCGATTAACGACAGGTTCATTCACAATATTTTGCATCCCTACTTCCCATAGCTTCACGTTTGGCCACTCGTAATGTGTCCAGTGTTTCTCTGGAGCTCGGCTATCCCACAAACACAGAAAACAAGGATACTTTGTGAAACCTTTCTGTTGTCCTAGCAAAAACTTTACCATTTTAAGATCCATAGAAATGATCCAGTTATGCTCCTCATACTTCATTCAGTAAGGTGAAGATAATTTTTATTTCATTATAGTCTTCTTGCAGATTAGTTGAATAACCAATTGGAATCGCTGCATAAACATTACCATTGTGAAGGAGAACACATTTCAGACTCCATTTAGAGCTGTCAAGAAATAGCCACTGTTCTCTTGGACTTTAAGTGGTTAACACCTAGCTGGCTGAGAAGACTACTGATATCATGACAGTAAACAAAGTGTTTGTCTTAAAAAAAAATAGTGCAAAAAAATTTGTTCATGCTTCCTGAAATGGAATACTTTATCTGACCAGTGAAGTACATTCTTTTCTTGAAGCTTGAAGGCTAATAACTCATCTGCTTTCTTTGATAAGCCCAAATCTCTTACTAAGTCATTCATTTCAGGTTGTCTAAACTGCTGAGTGGTTAATGACATTGAAGTGTGTAACAGCCACATATATAACAGAAGGTGTCAGGACTATTCTTACATTTTCGCCTACTCAAAGAAGCCATGATTCAATCTTAAAATAAAATAAGAGGGTGTTTTTATCAGTTAATAATTTTTACATTTAAAAACAACTACAATTATGTAAAAG
The DNA here is from genome assembly GCA_037038555.1 of Rhynchonycteris naso. NCBI lineage: Eukaryota > Metazoa > Chordata > Mammalia > Chiroptera > Emballonuridae > Rhynchonycteris > Rhynchonycteris naso. Next base: position 64,480,473 of record CM072998.1, on the reverse strand, counting down.
TGATGTTTGTAAAACATTAATTGCCTTGTTGTTATGTTCAATCCAAGAGTCATTGCCCTTTAACTCCAATTAAAAACCAATGCATGTCATTAACTATAACAAAAATAAATTAAAATTGCATAAAAACTGGAGCATGCACAAAAAATTGGATTTTGGATTTGTAATTAATGATGCAGCGATATATAGAAACAGTTCTAAAACCTTATGCAACAGAAAATAAAAAAAAAATTGTTCCTTAGTGTTATTAGTGTCAGTATTTTACAATTTGGGGAAGGTAAATGAATATATTTTCTAAAAGTTACTCTATGTACCATTGATCACAATGAGCAAAGTTAATTGTTGAACTCTATTTTTTCAATGCCCTCTGGCTAAGTGTCTTTTGAGTAGTCAGAGACTCATTATAAAAGAGAAGGGTTTGCCAGTTGTATCTTGCTTTCCAAGACAGAAGTCAGGAATTCATTATCTCACATAGTAAGCACTGAGTCCTGCTTAAGACATCAAGCCTGAATGCATGGATACAGCTGGCTATAATAACAAACCTGGTTTTAAAAGCAGTGGTGGAAAGATTTTGAAAATCACAAGTTGCAGCACCTATGTTGTCAGGTCTTTTGAGGCAGGAGGTGCCTCCCAGGGGCTTTCAATGTCTAATTTCAGTACAGTTCTTTGAAGTGTGATATCCAAGTTACTGACTTTCTTTTAATATATTTTTTTCTCCTTAAAATTATTAAAGTGAATTATTTTTCCCTGAAATGAGTAGATCAAATGCATATTAGAAGAAAATGGGAGAAGAAAGAGGAAAATGGGAAAATGAGGCATTGAGAAAAAGCAGGGAAATACAATGGAGTCAAATTGGACAGGAGATGATTACAAATATTGATGGTTTGGTATTTTATACAAATATATTTAAAAATATAAACAGATTTTATCCTCACTTTCCCATATCCTGTATATCCAATTAAAATACCCATTGCATTAATATTCCATCTTAACATGTCTGTATCCTTTTTTCTTTCTTCCTCTAATTCAACATTACTGTAGTCTCCTCATTGATTTCATGGCATTCAATCTTGTCTTAATTCTTCACATGAAAAAAATAAAAGTTTCTAAAATAAACAATCTGAATGTCATTCATTCATATTATTGAATAAATATATCTAGTCTAAATGAACTAATAAAAAATGAATGAATATTTTATATTGCTATTGTAGTGGACCTTAAACAGGTTCAGTACAAACTGGCAGAAAAACAGAGATAATTCCAGCAGAAATTTTACAAAATATATGGTGACAGAAGAAGATTTGACTTTGGGTGATGGGCACACAATGCAATATACAGTTCATGTACCATAGAATTGTATACTTGAAACCAATATAGTATTACTAGCCAATATCACAGCAATAACTTTATTTATTTTATTTAATCATTATTATTATTATATTTTTTTCAGAGAGAGGCAGGGAGAGAGAGATAAGAATATTAAGCTGCTCCTGTTTGTGCCCTGATTGGGAATCAAACTGTCAACTTCTGTGCTCTGGAACAATGCTCCAGCCAACTGAGGTACTTGGCCAGGGCTTAATTTTTATTGAATTTTTTAGAAAAACAGAAAGAAAGGTAGAGAGAGGGGCGGGGGAAGAATAGCATTTATTGTTCCACTGAGTCATACATTTTTTCATTGCTTCCCATGTGTGCCCTACTGGGAATCAAACCCAAAACCTTGATTTTTCTGGATGACTTCGAGATGACACTCCTATTTGACAAAGCTAACTAATCAGGGCTCACAAGAATAAATTTAATTACAATAATGATTTCGCTTTCTATTTATCAAAAGTTTTATTAAAAGTTGTGACACGTTCCTTTATTATATTAAATTAAATGAGCATTTATCTTTTAGTTTTATAAGGTGGCAAACAATGAATTATTTCTATTAAACAAAATTATCTTTTTTGGTATTAATTTATCCTTATAAATCTGAATAATAAATTATTATCTTTACATTTATAGCTATTTCTGCAATAAAATGTACATATAAAACATTATTTTTAACTACTAAAGAAATTTTTATTTCAAAGCATTACAGTGCCAAAAGAATAAAATGTACTCTTGATTACTAATGTAAATTGTGTGCCTTGAAAATGCATCTAAATAATAAATAGAATTACAGAATGTTTGAAAACATAACTAGTTTTAATGATAAAAAGCTTTTTTCATTCAACCATAATGAGATTTTGTTCCAGCGTAATATGTAAAGCACACATATACAAAATCTCAAAACGATCTAGTCAAAAATAAGTTAAATTCTTGTACATAGCCTTTAAAAAGACCTCATAATCCTGGACAAGAGTGTGGTGGTTACGGGGTGGGAGGAGGGAAGAAAGGGTGGGAAATGGGGAAGGGGGGGCACGGAGAAAGCCAGATGGGGGGTGACAGAGGACAGTTTGACTTTGGGTGATGGGTATGCAACATAATTGAATGATAAGATAACCTGGAGATGTTTTCTTTGAACATATGTACCCTGATTTGTTAATGTCACCCCATTAAAATTAATAAAAAACCCTCATAATCCAGCATAATATTACTATATTTATATTCACTTCTCACTATATGATTCCTATGTACCCATTGAAAACTTTTCAAGAACTGTTTTTCCTTTTATATATATATAAAGAAGGAAGAAGAAAAACAGATTGTGTTTGTGAGAGAGACAAAGAGACAAGCATCAACTCATTGCTACACTTTAGTTGTGCATAATTGTTTCTCATATGTACCTTGAGCAGGGAACATGCCGGTGACCATGGGATCAAGCCAGCAACCTTGGGTTTCAAACCTGTGACTTTGGTGCTCTGGGTTGACACTATCCATTGCTCCACCAGAAGTCAGGCTTTTTTTTGTATTTTTTTTTAAATTGAATTTATTGTGGTGATATAGGTTCACAAAACTATACAGTTTTCAAGTATAAAATTCAACAAAACATCATCTGCACACTGCATTGTGCACCCTTCACCAAAAGTAAAGTCTCTTTCTGTCCCCATTTATCTTCTTTTTGCTTACTTTACCTATCCCCATACCTCTTTCCTTCTGGCTATTACCATACTCTTGTTTGTATCTATGTGTTTGTTATATATGTATATTTTTTGCTTAATCCCTTCATTTTCTTTCATCTAGCTCCCTAATGCTCCTCCCCTCTGACAGTTGCCAGTCTGTTCCATGTATTCATGCCTCTGTTTGTATTTTGTTAATTAATTTAATTTGTTCATAAAATGAAATCATATAATATTTGTCTTTTTTGTGTATGTCAGAAATTTTTAAGTGGTTTTTTAAAATAATTTTTTAAACCAGGTTTATATTTACAGCAAAATTGTGAGGTAGTTACAGAGATTTTCCATATATGCCTGACTCCACATATGCATAGCCTTTCAGAATAGCAAAACCCTGAACAAGAGCAGTACATTTACCTTCTATGAGCCTATACTGATACATCATCATCACCCAGAGACTATAGTTTACAGGAGGATTCACTCTTGGTTTTGTACATCTGTGGGTTTGGACAAATGTATAGTGGCATGTATCTACCATACAATATTATACAAAGTAGTTTCACTGCCCTAAGAGTCTTCTGTACTCTATCACCTAGACATAAAATCTCTTCAACCCAGTGTATATGAAGAGGTTAAAATAGGTCCCAAATATTTTCTAAAATAATAGTTTTATGTTGATTTTTAAAAGTTTGAAAAACAGTTGTGTGATTAGTATTTGCTCTAAGAAAATCTCAACTCTATTTATTGTTCTCTCTTTTTTTCTTTTTACTCAATTCCTCTAATACCACCCCAGCTTCCTGCTAACAGCTGTCAGCCTGCTCTTTGTTAAAAGTACCTCTTAAGTTCTAAGATTTATTAACTTCTTTTATACTACTACAAGAACATAGAAAATAAATTGGTTACAGCATTAGATAACCCTACTACTCACTAATGTATATCACAAAATTTTATAACATTAGTTACTAAACATAAAAAGCAATATTTCTCATAAAATATACATTATATACTTCAGGAAAACCATAACTAAATCTAAAATGATTTTTGATTCCTATGCTCTCAAATTATTGACAAAGTCAATAAGTCTTCATTGAATCATGACTATATTTATTTTATTTTTTTCTTATTTACTTAAAAATAACTTTATGAAGTTAATATCAATATCCCTACAACTATTAGAAAAAATTAATTACTGGCCTTGTCTAGTGGCTCAGTGGATAGAGCATTGGCCCAGTGTATAGGTGTACAGATGTCCAGGTTTGATATCAGGTCAGGGCACATAGGAGAAGTGACTATCAGCTTCCTGTCCTTCTCTCTCCTCTGTCAGTTGGTGGCTCAACTGGTTTGAGCATCAGCTCAGGGCACTGAGAATAGTTCAGTTGGTCTCAACATGTCAGCCTCAGGTGAAGGAGTTAGAATTCAAACTCTAATCTCAAATTCCTCCACCAAAATTTACAGCCACATGATTGGCAAACTGAATTGATACAGAATAATAAATTATCCACATCTCAAAGCTCCAAGGTAGTGAAATAAAAACATCAATATGAGATTTCTAGTCATAAGGATGGTATAGGTAAACATGGTACTCCAACTGTCCAACAACCACATCCAAAGTACAACTAAACTTCAAAACAACCATCAGTGAGAACCACCTGAAATCTAGATGAACAGACGTCCTATAACTAAGGATATAAAGAAGAGGTTACATGAGACGGATAGAAAGGTCGGGGTCTGCAAACAGGTTGGTCCCACACTCATGTGTGACCATTAAAAATGAGAAGAGATCTATCAGCTGTGAATGTTTTCCCTAAGGAGCAAGTAGTCTCAGTTCTACACTAGTCACTTGATCCCTACACAGACTTATTTGACTCATTGACTCTGAGCTCCAGCAGTGGGACAGCAGCTCAAAAGGCACCAGGGACATACAAAAAAGAACTGAGTTGTCTGGCTTGGTGGTGAGAAATGAAGGGCCAGCTTTCTCTCAGCAGAAGTGCTGGCTGAGGCCAGAGGTCATTACTCCATTGTTCCTCCCACCACAGAAGTAGCAGGTGGACACCATCTCTGAGTCTCTATCATTTGGCTAACACTGTTTGTCCTGCCATGGTGATTCCTTGAGACTCTAACCCACCCAATTTGTGAACCCACTAAGTCTGTCCTAGTAGCATTTCTATGCAAACAGCCTGTCTTGGTTTATGCTATGGACTATTGTAAAATTTCTTGAAGGTTCAGAAACCTCAATCAATCAGTATCTGACATTTCATGTGCTGTATATATTGTTAAGTGTCCCCAGGCCTGTCATGAGTGGTAATTTGCCTCAGTTTACAGCTTACCCTCTCCTGGTCACCTCAAGCACAGCACAAGTAGCACTCACCTTCAGATAGCTCTGTAGCTAATACTGGGTAGATGTGGGTGAAAATTATCTTAGCCTGCATGTTCTGGGAGGCCCCAGGGCCAGTCTGGTTGCCAACATTAGACTACCCCAGAGCACCACACAACCACCTGAACTAGCCACACAATCAAGGGGTAGGGTCATTCAGCACCAGAGACTCCGGGGGTCAGATCCTTCATAGCAGTTCTTCCACTGTGGTTGCAGCCAACAGGCCTGGGCATAAATATCTTCTATGATGTGTCAATAGCAATAAAGGTTCAATTCCAACAGGAAGGTGCACAGAGCCCTCATGGAGCTGTCCCTGAGCATCCAGATCGGGTAACCAGAAAAGCTATGTCACTGGGCCCTAAAGGACACCTACTATGTAGGCTAATCTAGTGGTCAGCAAACTCATTAGTCAACAGAGCCAAACATCAACAATACTACAATTGAAATTTCTTGAGAGTCAAATTTTTAAAATTTAAACTATATAGGTAGGTACATTCCTTTTCAAGGTAGTGCCCGCATGTGGTATTTTGTGGAAAAGCCACACTCAAAGGGGCCAAAGAGCCACATGTGGCTCGCAAGCCGCAGTTTGCCGACCAGGGGGTAAATCTATCAAGAACTCAAGATAAGACAGCTCTACCTAATTCATAGGACCAAACACAGGAGACAGCTAAAATGAGAAGATAAAGAAAAAAGAAAGAACAAAACAAAAATACAGAAATAAAAATGAGGACAATCAATCTACTAGATTCAGAGTTCAAAACACTCTTTATAAAGATGCTCAGAGACCTCTATAAGAACCTTGAGAAAGAGATACAAAACATCAAAATGGAGATAGGAAACAAAAAGAAACCAATCATAAATGAAGAATTAACTACCCAAAGAATATTTTATAGGGAGTCAACAGTAGAGTAGATGAAGTTGAGGGTCAAATCAATGATTTGGTATATAAGTTAGCAGAAGACCCCAAATCAGCAGAAAGAAAAAAAATCTCTCCCCCAAATAAATGAGGATAGGGTAAGGAGCCTTTGGGATAATCTCAAGAGTACCAACATTTGCATTATGAGGGTACTGGAAGGAGAAGAGAGAGAGAAAGAGAGAGAGAGAGAGAGGGAAATTGAAAACATAGTTGAAAAACTAATGACAAAAAATTTCCTTAGTCTGGTGAAGGAAATAGAATAACAAATCTAGGAAACACAGAAAGTTTTCAAACAAGATGAGCTCAAAGAGGCCCACACATAATAGTTAAAATGCCAAGGGTTAAAGACACAGGTAATCTTATAAGTATCAAGAGAAAAATAGTTGTAGTCCTTTAGCCCACCGAGAACTACCAGTGTCATGTGGAAAAACTGCTCAAGACACAAACTGTTTTCAAGAAAAGAGGGAGAGGCAGTCAAGAAAACTAACCTCCTTAGTCCCATTTACACAGAGCTTTTATTGATCAGAGACTGAAACTTACCAGAACAAAGGTAGCAGGAATAAAGGGGAGGGAGCTCAGGTGATAAAGGGAAAAATGACTAATAGACTTCTTGATGATATGGAAAAGGACTAGTTTTGGTCAGTACATTTTTTCTTTGCTTATTAATAAGCACAAAAGAAGGAGTAATCTATAAACTTCCAGGCTAATTTCCTAAAGCCAGTTCACATACATTCCTTTGTGTTTGCACAGAGGTCACTCACTCACACAGTTTCTTGGTGCTTGCATCCATAAAACCTGGTTCCCTATGTTTGTAGCTAGGGAGCACATTCATACAACCATTCTCATTCAGGACTTTTTAACCAAAGTTTTTTAATCCAAGTTCAGATAGGTGATTTCCTACAACTAGGTACCTATAAAGGAGCTCCAATATGACTGTAAGCTCATTTCTCAGACTAAACTTTACAGTCCAGAAGGGATTGGCATGGAATATTCAAAGTGAGGAAAAGTAAGGACATACAACCAAAACTACTCTATTGAGCAAAGCTTTCCTTTGGAACTGAAGGTCAGGTAAAGAATTTTCTAGACAAGAAAAAGCTAAAGGAGTTTATTACCTCCAAACCAGTATTTCAAAAAAATTTTAAAGGGTCTTCTTTAAGAAAAATAGCCTGACCAGGCAGTGGCGCAGTGGATAGAGCATTGGACCAGGATGTAGAGGACCCAGGTTTGAGATCCTGAGGTCGCCAGCTTGAGCGTGGGCTTATCTGGTTTGAGCAAAGCTCACCAGCTTCAGCCCAAGGTCGCTGGCTTGAGCAAGGGGTCACTCGGTCTGCTGTGGCCCCCTTGTTAAGGCACATATAAGAAATCAATCAATGAACAACTAAGGAACTGCAACAAAGAATTGATGTTTCTCATATCTCTCCCTTCCTGTGTGTCTGTCCCTATCTGTCCCTCTCTCTGACTTTCTGTCTCTGCTAATAAATAAATAAATAAATAAAGATTAAAAATATAAATAATAAAATAATAAATACATATCTAGCAGTAATTACTTTAAATGAAAATGAATTAAATCCTCTAATCAAAAAATATATGGTAGCTGATTAAATAACAAAACAAACCTTTACCTATGCTGCCTACAATAGACTCACTTCAGGTCAAAATACACACAGAATGAAAGTAAAGGGGTAGCAAAGGGTATTTCACAAAAATGGAAAAACGTTTGCAGTATCAATTCTTATAGCAGAGAAAATTGACTTTTATACCAACAAGGGTTATTACAAAAGTCAAAGAAGAATCCAGCAATTTCATTTTGGGTATTTATCTGAAGAAACCTAAAACATTAAATTGAAAAGTTATACGCACTCATATATTCATTGCAGAATTTTTTTACAATAGTCAAGATATAGAAACAACCTAAATGTCCACCAAGCAATTAATGGATGAGAAAGAAGTATTGCATATATACAGCAAATTATGACTCAAGTATAAAAAAGAATGAACTATTGCCATTTACAACAAGGTAGATAAAACTACAGGGTATTACGCTAAGTAAAATAAATCAGACAGAGAAAAACAAATGCCAGACTATTTTACTTATATGTGGAATCTAAAAAACAAAATAAGCAAACAAGCAAAACAGAAATAGACTCATAGATACAAGGAAGATTTTGTCAATTGCCAGATAGGTGCGGTTTGAGGGAGTTTGAAAAAGGTGAAGAAATTAAGAAGTACAAATTGGTAGTTACAGAATAGTCATGCAGATATAAAGTACAGCATAGGGAATATAGTCAAGAACAGTAATGACCATGTGTGGTGTCAAATGGGTACTATAATAGTTTTATTGGTATGATCCCTTTGTAAGTTATATATATATATATATATATATATATATATATATATATATATATATATATATATATATATGTCTACTCACTATGTTATACAATTGAAAAGAAACAAAAAATCCACTAAACTTAAGGGGAAAAATAAATAGCAAGAATTTAATCATATATCTTGCAAAATTTGCTTCAGGAAAAAAATAAAAATAAAAAGCAAACATCATTTATTTTATTTCTAAGCCAAATTTACATATTTATTCATTTAATACTTATAAAAATCCTATGAGTTAGGTGAATATTTGGTTAAGACAATGAAGTCTTTAAGGCTAATTATTTAGTTTTGCCATTTTCTGATTGTGGAAACTTGTATAAGTTACCAAAACATTATTTCTCAGTTTTCTCCTATCTCTTGTAAGGTTGCTATGTAGAATAAATAAATTAACATGTAATAATTGACTTGAACAAGGAGCAGAATATGAAAAGCACTATGAAAATACTAACTTGGCATTATAGTCACTATTATTATTTTTACTTTACAGATGAGAAGACTAAATCACAATGCATAAAAGGTAAAGAGCCTACAGATGTTAAGAAATGGTGAATAAAATTAATTTTATGTTTAGATTTTGGAGGAAAAATGCACATAGAAGAGGAAGAAGCCATGTACACTCTCTAAGAATAAATTATCTCTAATTGAGAAGGGTATAAGCTAGAAATAATGTCAGACAGAAAAATACAGCAAATGTAAAGAAATAGCACCTTCCCTTACCTAATTGCAACAGTATTTTGAGGCCCCAGCTCAGAAACTTGAGAAATAAAATAGAATTTATTTTAAAGAGTATGCCTGTGGCAGACCTTTGACTAATCTAATCTACAGTTTAGCATGTGATTTTTGACCATAGCTCACCCTTGCACAAACATAGCACAATGTTGCTTCAAAATGACTGGTTCAATTTTTTCTTTTTTTTTTACTTTCCTTGAATGTTGGGTAATTTTAAATTATGTCATGTATAGCAATTGACTTTACAATAACTCAGTAGTATTGCCCATGTATTTTAACCAAACTAATATCATTTAGAACCAAATTAAATTTAAAAATAAATCCTGAATTGAATGACCAGAGTCCCTTCAGTTTATACACACATATATACATACGTTTATGGATGAGGGTGTTTTTGGCTCATATATTAACACTATAATTTCTGGCAATAATATTTAAAATATCTTTGCCAGCTGATAATCATAAAATCTTTGTTCTTATATTAAGATAAAAACATTTTTATATTTTTAAATGTTAAAATATAATCTTTTCTTAATTATTTGAGTAATAATAAATTATTTAAAATTGTTTTTGTAAGATTGTTTGTGAGTGTGGGCTAGGATGTTCTCGTTACAGAAACTCTCATTCTTATCTATGGTGAATGAACTTCAAAAATGCACAGCTGTCTGGGTGACTGTTAAGCCGCAGAAGATAAACCTGACAAAGAATCTTTCAGCAGAGACCTTCCAAGCACTCCATGTGTACATTAGAGACCTAGCAACAAGAAACATCCAACCAGAATCCACCTCTAAACCTTCTATAAACACCCTCTTAGACTGTATCTGCATGTGCCTCTCTCTCCTCTCCAGAGAGCACCTTGGCAGAATGCTTTCTTTCTTCTAATAAAGTCTGCAACTCATACCCATACCCAATCTGATTATTATCTATTATTCTGGTGCCAAAACTTGGGACAAGGTACCGGAGACCTGGACAATCCCCCTCCAGCAGCCAAACTTACTACCAGGGAAGCAGTGGGCAGTGGCTGCTTGTCCCAGGCTTGCTCCATGATTCTGTTTGGCTGAGTGGATGTAGGTTGATTGCCTGGCCACCTGACCTTGTCATGAACTCCTGCCATATCAGAAGGTAAGGAATTTCTGCTCTTTCCCAATCTCTGGTAGGTTCCTCTCCTTTCCTCACCCTTATTCTGTTCTCTGAGGTTTACAGTTTGGGAGGTCTCTACTCTGGGTAGCCTGCCTCTATGGACTTCTGCTGAAGTCTAGGTGCCTAGCCAAGTTGCTCTCTATTACTCTGGAACTGAAGTCTCTGGTGACAATTGGTTTCCTCCCCATACCTACTCTACTCAGAATAGTTGAAAGAGTCAGAGGATGCTCTTTCTCTCTCTCTATTCTCCACCCACAATGGGCTTCTCCCAATCTCAGGCCTTTGGGATGCCTCTTTAAAAAACCTCACCAAATTCGGTCTCTGTAATATAGCATAGCCTCAGTACAGACTAAATAATGGCTTCCACTGGCATGAAAATGAAACTTTTAATATTAACATCCTCCAGGACCTAGACAATCTCTGCCACTGGACTGGGAAAGCCTCAAAAATTCCTTACATACAGGCTCTCTTTCTTCTACCTTCACTCCTGTCCTTAATCTCTGTGCTGCCTGCTCTCTGCAGACTCTTAACTCTCTCCCCCTCCTGCCTGACATGCGGGGGCGTCCCTCCCTAAAAACCTCTCTTTAATCTCTCTGCAAATCTCTATCGTTCTGGTCTCTTCCCTCCAGAAAGCCCCCTCCCTTTGTAGAATCCTATCTCTCATTCACTTGCAAATACCAATCTCTCTCTTTCTCCACCCCTGCTAGCTCCACCGCATTCTTAAACCCCTCCCCTGCTTCTTACTGGCTGCAGCGGAGGTGTCTCTCCCCTTGCTTCCCCCTCCTCCCTCCTTACAGCCTGAGACTTTATCTCTCTCTTCTCTGACCCATCCTCCCACCCCACCAGCTGCAGTTGTACCTTTTTCCTCCTCCTCTCCCCCTATGTTACCTCCCTTTTTCTTAAAGACTATAACTAGGTCATTCTCCCCCTCCTGCAGATTCTGACCCCCTTCTTTCTATCCAGCTGTTTACACTGTCTATCCATCTGCTTTCGCTCTTCCTCCCTTCTATGCTGACAACTCCCTGCCATCTCGAAAAATTTAAAAAAACAGAGTTGTCTATTAAGATGTGTGAATAAGTAATCTGTTTTGTCTCTTTGTCAGAAAATGAACACTATATAACATCTTTGTTTACCATATAACAGTGTCTATTTCTAAGGCCTTAAACCAATAACTACCCACCTCTTAAATCAAGGTTTACTCATCCCTACGGACTCTCCCTCTAATACCCCCACCCTTCCTGTTCAAAAACTTTCAAAGGCTTATCATCTCATACAAGATTTACACCTAATCAATAAGGCAGTAATTCTCCTCCATCTAGTAGTCTCTAATCTCTACAATTTACTGTCACATATTCCCTTAAACACCACTCACTTCATGGGCCTGGACCTCAAAAATGCCTTCTTTACCATCCCTTTACATCCTGACTCTTACTTTCTGTTTGCTTTTACTTAAACTGACCCAGTCACTAATGCAGCCCAGCAACTTAAACAGCCCACACCTATTTAAACACTGACTAGCTCAATATTTAATAGCAAGCAATCTTAAACCTAGTACTCTCTTACAATATATAAATAACCTACTGCTTTGCAGCCCCTTCCTGCCTGTCTCAAGGGGACACACCACCACCCTTTTTATCTTCCTCACCATAAAAAAATTTGTGTCTTCTCTACTAAGATTCAACTTCACTCTCAGTCCATAATCTATCTGGACATCACCTTAACCTCTACCACCTCAGGTCTTTTCCTAAATCAAACTCAAACCCTCCACAGTCTCCAACCACCTACCACTACAAATCAAATCCTTTCTTTCCTCAGTATAATAGACTTCTTTAAACACTGGATTCCCAATTTTGCCTTCTTAGTCAAGCCCCTCAGTGAGACCTTCTGAGCATGGCTTTTAAGGTCTATAATGACCAAGGAAGTAACGAAAAAGGCAAATAAGGCCCAAGACAAATAAGGTCAGGAAATACCAGCTTCTGACATATACTCTTAAAAGCTCCATCTTCATAGAATTCCATCAGATCCCTGCTTCAAGAGTGGAAAGAAAGGCCATTGAACTGAAGCCTGCAAGGCTTCTCAGCCCCACCAAGGGACACATCTTTGCTGTGGAATGAGGGGCACTAGAAGGTAAGCTGCCCCTTTGCTCCATGGAGGAAGGGTTCAGTCTCTTCTAGCTCTGCTCCAGCTACCTGAGACCTGACCTTGCCCAGCATGCTGAGAATTGCCACTGAAGGCCCAAGGACATCATTCAGGAGCCTAAGGTATTTCTTCCAAGTAGCAGATAAAACTAATTTCATTTCTTATAAACACAAGGGCCATCTACTATGCCTTACCTAAATATTTGCATTTTATTTATCCTTCAAAGATCTCTACTATAGGTATTGACTATTTAATTCTGTTGCTTTATTTAATGTATAGTATCTCCTTTATTTCTCTTGTCTTAATGCCCCATGCCTATTGTAGGTTGGGACCTGCTGCTAATTCTAGCTAGAAGCAGTCATCTCTAGGACTTAAACTCTAGCTGCAAAGTGTAAAAATATAACCACAACTCCAATGCCTTGTAGACTTTAAGAAACCACCCTTTTCCTAAGTACTTGCAGGATTTACAGGTTACTTAGCAAAGTGCTCAAGAACTGTCCAAGAGGTACTTCCAGCATTACATCACCCAAAGACCGACTTTCACATAGACAGGTCCACACACTGTAATTCTAACAACTCCCACTACTACTCTTTTAATCAGACCTTGGGAAAAGAAAAAAGCAAGTTGTTATGAAAGCCAGTTATTTCTTGATAAAAAAAGTTCATGAAAGCTGAGGGTTTATGTAAATTGTAGAAGGTTTATGCAGGTTACAGGAGGTTTGTACAGAGAAAAAAGAATTTAAACAGTCAGAAAAGTGGTTTTTGAAGAATGTTTAATTAGTCACCCTAGCTAACAATCCTCTACTCTCCCCACTTATCGGGGCAACACTTTTCTCCACCCTAACCGTCTGGAGTTCAGAGTCGGATGAATGAAACCAACCCCTAGTCCATCAATTCTCTATCCATCTCTCATTCTGTATCACCCAATCAGGGGCTTTCTACTTGTGTGGGACCAACACCTATATGTATCTTGCTACTAATTGGACAGAAACTGACCCTAACTTATCTCACCCCAAATATCAACCTAATCCCACTCCATAAGCCTCTTCCAATTCCTAGTACACTACCTGTCAATCTAAGAACCAAACGAGCTATACGGGTAATTCATCTTCTTGTTTCTTTAAAATTTTTTATATAAATAGATCTAGAAGCAGGGAAACCGGCCACTTCCCTGTCTTATTCCCACTCTCTTTCTTTATATATATATATATATATATATATATATATATATATATATATATATATATATATATATATATATATATATATATATCAAATAGTCAAGAATCCTAGGTTTCAACAGACCTCAATTCAAATATTTCTTAAAGTCCCCTCTCATTTTTCTAATGTACCCCAATACCCCATTTCTTGTAAACACCTTACTGGTCTAAACCATTTGTTCAAAGACTCCTGCAGGCAGGACTTCTAATACCTACTAACTCTCTGATTCTGTTCGGCTATGCAAGTGTGGTCGAGTGATTGACAGCTCGGCCCTGTCTGGACACTCCTCCTGCCAAACCAAGAGGTAAGGTATCTCATTCTCCCTGGGCCTAGTTGTCCCTTGCCCCTGAGTCTTTGAGTCTTACCTGTTCCTTCTGTATTCCGGGTGTTTCTCCTATATTCCGGAGTTGCCGTCCGTCTGTCTGGGTTCAGTCTCACTGGAGATCCAATGTCCCTCTGAAAAATCTAGGTACCTAGTCAGCAACTTCTCCGTCCTGTCTGTCTGTTGAGAATAGTGGGTGATGACCTCTTTCCTCCTCAGACCCTGCCTATCTGTTGAGGAATAACCTGATGACTACGACTTCCATGGGGACACTCAGAACAAGTCGTCCCACCAAATATGGGAGATTCACAATCCAAACCTGGGGTGCCTCCTAAAAAATCTCACCAGGCTTGGCCTAACTGACCTTAAACTAAAAAGACTGATTTTTCTCTGCAATACCACCTGACCTCAATACCAGTTGGATAATAACTCTCACTAGCCTGAAAATGGCACTTTTGACAACAACATCCTAAGGGATCTTAACAATTTCTGCCAATATTCTGAAAAATAGTCTGAGATACCTTACGTGCAGGCTTTCTTCTGCCTCCGATCCTGCCATTCTATCTGTTCTTCCTGCTCAACTTATCAAGTCCTTCTTGCATGCTCTCCCTCTCCTTTTTCTGATCCTCTCGCCGATTCCTTTGACCCCCAGGATCACAATTGTCTACATCCAATTACTAAATCCACTCCAACTACTCCTCTTAATTCTGACTCGAATCCACCACCCTATTCTGATCCTAATGTCAATTCACCCAACTCTAGCTCCACACCGGACTCTCCTTCTTTCATTTTACCTCCACACCTTTTTCCTCGCAAACCTCCCCAGTCTAATTCTGGTTTACACCCATTCTGGGAGGTTGCCGGGGCAGAAGGAATAGTTAGGGTAGCAATACCTTTCTCCCTCTCTAACCTGAGCCAAATTGAGCATCACCAAGAGTCCTCCTCAAACCCAGAAAAATACATCAAGAAATTCAAATATCTCACTCTTTCCCATAACCATACTTGGCATGATATAACATTATCCTCTCCTCTTCCTTCTCAGTTAGTAATAAGGAAAGGGTATAAACCACTGCTCAGGAAATAGCAGAAGAGGAACACACCAGAAATGTCTGGCTGCCCACTGGCAGGCAGGCAGTTCCCCCTAATAATCTTAACTGGGATTATCAAACCAGTAATTAAAGAAAATATTAACTCCCTTCAAAAATTCCAGGACAGGCTCCACAACCATCAGTCCAGTACTACTGCTCTTTCTGACCAGTGGTGACAAAACCCTTTGTTTTCCACGCTGGCTCCTATTCTAGGACCACTTCTCATCCTCTGCCTCATACTAATGTTTACTCTATTATTTTTTAAATTCCTGCAGGTTCACATCAAGAAAATCTACAGGGCCCCCAAAATCAAATACTCCTTCACCCTCACTCACCACTTCACCAAGGGAAGCTCCAGGAGGGACCACATCTACAGTAGGGATACCAGCAGGAAGCAGTTGCCCCAAAGCCCCAGATGGACCTCCTAGAGCGTCCTCTACCCCCTTCTTCTCTTACTCAACAACTATTCCTTCAATCATACCAACATGCACACTGGGCACATCAACATCAAACCCTCTCTAAATTCTTTCTTTTCTCTGCCCAGGCAATTGAGGACCTCTCATGAATAGGACCTCTCAGTCCTTCTCTGGCTCACCTGCTGTCTTGGTTACATGACTTAACCTGGTAAGGAACCTTTCAAAACTTTGAGCCACACAAATGCCTAGTCTTTTCTTTCTTCTTTTTATTTTTATTAATATAAGAAAAAGTCTAGAAATGTAAAATAGTTTGGGAGTGTTGGGTAGGATATTCTCGTTACAGAAACTCCCATTCTCATCTATCGTGAAAGGACCTCAAGGACGCACAGCTGTCTGGGTTACCGTTAAGCTGCAGAAGATAAACCTGATAAAGAATCTTTCAGCAGAGACCTTCCAAGCACTTCATGTGTACATCAGAGACCTAGCAACAAGAAACAACCAACCAGAATCAACCTCTAAAACTCCTATAAATCTTAAATTTTTATATTAAAAAAAAAAATACCCTTAGACTGTACCTGCGTGCGCCTCTCTCTCCTCTCCAGAGTGCACCTCGGCAGGATGCTTTCTTTCTTCTAATAAAGTTTGCAACTCCTACCCTGCCCATCTAATAATTATCTATCAGTTTTATAAAGGAAGCAAGGTTATTTGCAATATCATTGCCAATATCATACAAAAATATCAGAATTAAGCATACAAATTAAAAACTATAAAATTTTGACATTCATATGAGCAATGGCCTTCCTTGACTTTTGCTGACAGTTACTCTAACAAAACCAATTTCAAATGTAGAACAGAATGTAAATTGTAATATTCTGTCACATTGGGATGATTTCAGAAGCATACTGATAAAGGTTTCAAAAAAAATCTGCATGTCTTCTAACATGGGTATCTAGGATTTTGTTGTTTTACATTTAAAAAAAATTATTGAATTTAGAGAAAAAAAAAAAAGGAGAGAAATAAAGAAAGAGAACAAAGAACTTCAATCTGTTTTAATCTGTTTCTGAATGTGCCTTAACTGGGGACCAAACCAGTAACCTCTGTGCTTTGGGATGATGTTCTAACCAACTGAGCCATCCTGCCGGGACAAATGTGGGTATCTAGTTTTAGAGTATGCATTAATAAGGTATCTGAATTAATAGAAATTATTTTTATTCTTTTCACTCTTTTCTTATAGTTTCTGGGTATGAGGTATGCATTACAGCTTTTTTACTCTTTACAATTCTATATATCTAAAGAAAAATATAGATATTTTTTTAAATCTAGAAAAGAGATTCTCATTTTACTCTTGAGAAATCTTATCAATTTCAGCTAACTGAAAGTCACTATATGAATTATAATCAATCACTGAGTGCTAACAATGTATTAAGAAATATGGCAAGAGTGAGAGTACACAATAAAAAATATTGCTTCTGTAAATTAAACAGGTTTTCAAGAATGTGGAGATTTGATCTTGAGTATTTCCTCTGAGCTTTATTTCTAATTAAATTTAGCACCTTCTATTGACATCAACATATAGTCTCACAGCTCAGAATGTTCCCTTCTTCCTTCCGTTCAGGGTAACATATGAAACATCCTTGTGTTTCTGCAACTTTAAATGGCAATGTGACTGTGAAGACATTTACTACTGAAGAAGTATGTAACAATTAGCCCTTACATACACTTCAGACGGAAAAAAAATACACTGTATCTAGTATTTGCCCCAAGTGTATTTTTCCCACACATCTATTTCTAAATCTCTATCCTATTCCCTTTATTGACAGAAAAAATAAATGAAAACAAACTGATACAAACCAGTCACACAAAATTTCTATGTATATGCATTTCTGAATTGATATATTGATACATTTTGTCTTCTTTCATATGTGTTTCTTTATTACATATATATATATATATATATATATATATATATATATATATATGCTTTAGTCCACAGTATTAAAATTAAATAAATATATATTTCTTAGTTGGTAGTTAGGTTATTAATAGAACTTTATTTATTTTTAAGTGTTTTGGTATTTGAGTAAAAATTTTTATAATTATATGGGTTTTTAATTAAGATTATTCCTGTATGTCCTCTAACCATATTCCTCTGTGTATAAAGATGAAAATTATACTCTATTTTTTCTGTAATATATAATTACTATAATATGGCTTCATAAGGGCCCATGTCTACTATAACAACTCATAGAACCTCTAATTCCACACATGTTGAATAAACCCTATATGTAGCCCTATGTCAGGTAGCTTTAGTATATTTTATAATCTCTGAGAGATATAGTCCAAATGTTTCAGCATCTAGTTGAGTAAAATCAAGCATCTCATGATCTTCATTTTCATTGAATTGTGCATGTACCTACACACAAAAGACATAAATGTTGCATTGTCCTTTGGTCTCGCCCAATACTCCTCAATACTATCCCCAAACTCTTCCCTCACATGCACATGACAGTATTCATTCTCACCATATGATTTTCATACTGGCCTCTTTCAGTCAATGTCCCACAGAAACTTATGAATTTCTGTTAAGGTACAGTTAAAGCTTTCTAAAAATATCTTATTCATCTCAAAACCAGAGTGTGTAGGTTTCCCTTTTTTACTAAACTACACTCTTTTCTTTCTTTCCCTTGTGGCAGTGACAGAGAGTCAGAGAAAGGAACAGATAGTGACAAACAGACAGGAAGAAAGAGAGATGAGAAACATCAACTCTTCATTGCAACTCCTTAGCTGTTCATCAATTGACTTCTCATATGTGCCTTGGCTGGGGGGCTACAGTAGATTAAGTGACTCCTTGCTCAAGCCAGCAACCTTGAGCTCAAGCTGGCAAGCCTTGCTCAAACCAGATGAGCCCATGCTCAAGCTGGAGACCTCAAGGTCTTGAACCTGGGTCCTCCACATCCAGCCCTACGCTCTATCCATTGCGCCACCACCTGGTCAGGCTATGCTATACTCTTTACCCTTCTAATCCTCACATTTCATTCAGCATTGCATATTAAGAACAGCAAAAAAAAAATCAAATGTTTCAATATATCAACATGTCACTTCTTTTTCTGATTTGACTGATTTTATTCTCAACAGTTTTGGGTAAAGCATGACATACCTAGAAATAGTTCCTGGAAATGGATGTTAATATGACAGAGATGGATTTTGAAATCTGACAAGATAATTATAGTGGAAGATGCAGAAAATTTGCTTATGGTGAGTTATATAGAGTCAGAAAACAATTGTATAATAGAAATTTACTATGAGGAACGCACACTTGTTTATACTACTAGTTTACCATAATCTCTATGCAATAATTTTTACTTAGCTCTCAAGTGAATATACATTTGAAAATGATAGATATAAATAAGTAGCACTTCCATTTATATTGACATTCATTCATTGTTAGATTAATGAGCTTAATTTAAAATTTTCTAATTTAGCTCTTTTATTACTTTCTGCAGCACTTAAATTTTTAGGGGGGCAACTTATAAAACTTGATTTAAAAGAAGATAAAAACAAGGGTAAATATCAGATATTTTATAATACAAAGAAGTTCTTTCTAAATGGTGGGAGGGTCAATTAAGGTCTCTTATTCATAACGTGTAAAACAAATAACAATTATTGAATATTTATATAGTATTTCAGTTTTTTCTATTAAATTTTGTTTCTATAGAATTGTTCTTTATGTAGAGACTTTTATAAGCTTTTCTGAGTCTTTGAAGTAGAAAAAAAGTAAAAGTGATGCTTTCATGAATCAGTTCTTGCTACCTGAATGCCCCAAATAAAATTGCTCATGGAGACAATGTAATATAGAGTCCTGAAGCAGTCACAAGACACCAAAAAGAGCCCCACAATTTTCAGTTGCTTTTTGTCACTGTATTATTGAATGTCTATTCCTTGGAGAAGAGTCAGTAATTTTTAGGTCCTTCAGCATAGTGAGAAAAGGTATCGTGACAGTATGGCCCTTTTATAATCTCTGACATATGTCTCAGAAACATCATTGTTCTTTGTATTTGTTCCACAAATGCTTCTCTCATTCTTATTTATGCCAGCACTGAGCTCCTTATATTTTACAGTTCTTTTTTACCAAAATGTTTAGAGCCATTCACTTCACTTCAGTTAATATAACTTTTAATTATATAATGTTTGCCTTGTTACTGGTTGATACTATCTTGTTTACTATCACATTTCTCTAAAATTCTAGTTAAACATACAATGGAGCAGACAGTGATGAAAAAATTGAGACACATTTGGGTGATAAATGTTTTCAAAGAATACTTTTATACTTTTAAAGTGTAGCAAAATTTGAAAGCAGCAGTGCATCTGGTAGAGAGAAAATTATTTGTAAATATATGCATTCTGGAAAGAATATGTGTATCAATACATTACATATTATAATACATTATTTCAGTTTACATGTTTGGGGAATGGTAAATAGTTTTGTATTATTTAAATGTAGTATATAAGCGAGACAATGGGAGATTATCTAGGTTGAGTAAACAGAGACCATATTTGTAAAAAAAAAAATTGCTTCCCAGAGAGTGAAGATATTAATTTTATTCTGTATGAGAGATTCAAATTAAGAACCAATATAGCTAAAATCACTCCAGAGACATGGCTAAAGGTAAATTAAGAGCGTAATTATTTGGTTTACAGTACAGCTTTACATATACCTTATTTCCCATTGTATGAGAGCACCCTTCTTGAAATATTTGGGGTCTAAACTGAGTGCATCTTATACAGTAGTTGTAGATATTTTATTTGCATTTTCTGCTTTTTCACATGGATGAGGAGTTGTATGAATTTTTTTTTTTTTACAGGGACAGAGAGAGAGTCAAAGAGAAGGATAGATAGGGACAGACAGACAGGGACAGAGAGAGATGAGAAGCATCAATCATCAGTTTTTTGTTGCGACACCTTAGTTCATTGATTTCTTTCTCATATGTTCCTTGACCTCGGGCCTTCAGGAGGAGTTGTATGAATTTTATGATAAATAAAACTTGAGTTCAATAACTGTAATGCATCATTTTTCAAATTTCAGTTCCCAAAATTATGGTGCATAAGATGCGTCTTAAACTTGAAAAAATATGGGTAGTATTCAAACTGATATAAACAACCTTTAATATAAATAGGGTATGCATGAATCTTCACATTTCAGTCAGCAACACTAATATTTTCTGAGTTTTTGTTTTTTGTTTTGTTTTGTTTTTTATGAAATGAGAAACAAGGAGGCAGAGAGACTCCCACATGTGCTGGACAGGGATCCACCCTAAAAGCCCACTATGGGGCAATGTTCTTCCCATCTGGGGCATTGTTCCATTTCAACCGGAGCCATTCTAGCACCTGAAGTGAATGAAGGCCACAGAAACATTCTTAACGACCAGGCCAACTTTGCTCCAATGGAGCCTTGGCTGTGAAAGGGGAAGAGAGAGATAGAGGAAGAGGAGAGGGGAAAAGGTGGAGAAGCAGTTGGGCACTTCTGCTGTGTGTCCTGGCTGGGAGTTGAACCTGAGACTTCCACATGGCAGCTGAAGCTCTACCACTAAGCCAGGGCCATTTCTCACATATTTTGAGAATACAGGATTCAAGTTTAGATCTTTTGGGCTCTAGATAAGTATTTTTCTTCTTCTTTTCTCTTTTCTTTTCCTTTCTCTTCTTCTTCTTTTTTTCTTTTACTTTTAGAGAGAGGTATGGAGAGAGAGAAGGAGAGAGAGAGAGGGGAACATTGAGCTGCTCCTGTATGTGCCCTGACTGGGGATCCAACAGGCAATCTCTGCGTTTTGGGCCTATGGTCCGACCAACCAAGCTATCCAGCCAAGACTTAATTTTTAATTTTTATTGATTGGCTTTAAGAAAGACAGAGACAGCAAGGGAGAGAGAGAGGAGAAGGAAGGGAGCATTTATTTATTGTCTAATTAGTTGTGCATTCATTGGTTGCTTTCTGTGTGTATTCTAACTGGGGATTGAACCTATAACCTTGTTGTTCGTAGATGATACTTTGACTGAGCTAACCAAGCAAGGGTCAGTATTGTTTTTGTACCTAATCTTGTCTTTTCAACTAATAGTTAACATTTACAAATATTCAAGATGTGGCAAACACTGTCCCAAGAAATTGACATTTATTACAAAATTTAATCTTAATACTAAGTCTATAAAGTGTATATTATTTCCAATTTACTGATGAGAAAATATGATGTAAATACATTAACTTGACAAAAGTTATACCTCTAATAAATGGTGCTGCTAGGATATTAACGCAAGAATAATCCAAACTTAACTGTTATTTCATATTGCCTTTCTTTTGATCATGCTTACATTCTCCTTTGGGTGTAGTGATAGAAAATTACCTTACTTAAGAAAAATCTTCTTGAATCACTTGAGTCAAATTTTTGTAAGTATACCATGCAATTAAATTTAATATTAGTGTTTTTGTTTTTTATTCACCAAATTTACAGGATGCTGATTAGCCACAGGACCCTAAAACATATGGTAATATTTCTATGTAATGGTAAAAACACCTAAGCTCCTAAGGAAGAAATATATTAACAGTTTAGAAATTTTTGTCAGCCTCAAATCACTTTTAGTTTATGTACATTTATAGGAATGTGACCCTACATTTACTCTCTGAACTATTTAATTACTGATACTGAAATCCTATGAATCACAGTTCCTTATAAATGACAGTTCCATGAAGAATGACACAAAACTGAAAACTTCTCAATTTCCTAAGTAAGCCTTGTATTTCAATATTAATGGAATATCTTTTTATCAAAATATGTCCATATAATTTGAAGATGACATAACTGTCTGATAACTGAGGAAGGCGCTTAAATTTTTTAAATAAAAGAATGATTTGGTTCTTAATAAAAATATTAACATAAATAATAACTTATATACATTTCAAAGTTATTCATAAAAATGAAATGGATTTTATTCTCGGATTTCTTGGCTATTAAACCACTCTAACGACTGAATCTATGGAAAATTACACTTTAAAGAGTTAATAAAAAAGCTAAAGTAGTGGCCAAAAAGTTGAAAAGACACAGCAGCATGCTTTATGGGAAGCAGGAAAGCAAAACATTTTTAGGAGAAGGCAGATCTACAGCATCAACCACAGATAAGAAGATAAGTAAGGCAATAGGGCACAGATTGTACTGCACCTGTTTATTTGAAACACAAGTTATTTATTAAAGCCATTCCATGTCTGGAGAAGTTTTGCTGCTGGACAACAATATTAAGTATAGCATATAATCAATCACATTACAATGTAAAATTTTGAGGTTAAAAATAAGGATAATTGAGTGAGCTTAATTTTTAGGACTAAAATTGGCCTATATTTAATCCTTTGGTCTACTATTAATTTAAACATATTTTGGGAAACAAATCAAACTCTCAAATCTCAGTTTATGTTTTATATAAAAGGTAAAAGACTAACAATGCAGAGTTGAATTATTACATAAAATATCCATTGCAGCCTGACCTGTGGTGGTGCAGTGGATAAAGCATCGACCTGGGAACACTGAGGTTGCCAGTTCAAAACCCTGCTCTGGTCTGGTCAAGGCACATATGGGAGTTGATGCTTCCAGCTCCTCCCCCCTTTCTCTCTCTCTCTCTCTCTCTCTCTTTCTCTCTCTCTCTTTCTCTCTGTCTCCTCTCTAAAATGAATAAAATAAAAAGAAATTTTAAAAAATATCCATTGCAAAACAATGTCTGGAAAGTAAAAACTCAATATTTTTCTATTCATTAAACACAGAACACCCATATCACATCATCTGCCTATCTGATTTTTAAAAAGGCAGAAAAAATAACACACAATATTCTTTATTTCTTATCTAATGTTTTTTCACAATATAGCTCATCACTTTTGTGGAATTTTTATTAAATGACAATATAAGTTTTACCTACTCTTCCAACAGGTAAGAAAAATGTAGTTGCAATAATTATAATAGTTAATAGCATTTGAGTACTAAGATAAGTTTGAAACCATTTATATCATGTAATTAAATATTGCTACTGGTAATGATGATAATAAAATAACAATTAGTATAGTTATTACATTTATTATAATGCTGGCAAGAAGATGAAGTAATTTTTTATTTGAAATATGGGCACGTTTTCTTTTTTTTGTATCAAATAGGTCTTCTCATCAACTTAGTGAACACAACTAAATGCAATAAAATTAAATGAGAAAATCTGAGAATACCACAGCTTTTTTCATTACACTAAAGTATTAATATTTACCATACTAAAGAGTCTTATTTTATTTTCCCAATGAACTTTAGCTGGAGTTTTCAGTAAACATATATTTTTGTAGTCTGAGTTTAATCAATTGTGACTTTGCTGTTAAACAAAGAAAGAAATTAAATTATTTTGGAAATTGAATTTATAATATATTATATCATCATTTAAGAGGAAGGAGGTTAGAAGATAGAGAGGGATTCTATTTTAATATGAGCAGAAAATAATTTATATATGACAGATTCTTCTTACATTGAGATTATATTGAGTGACTGTTTATCATGTATAATATAAAAGATAAGTGATTTGGGTTTAGAATATCTAGAGTCAAATTTTAGTAATGTAAATTACAAAAAGAAATGTTTGAATTAAATTTGAGTCAACATTTTAAAGTTTTTATTTTAAATTATTATTTTTTTTACATGGACAGAGAGAGAGTCAGAGGGAATGGCGAGAGATGAGAAGCATCAATCATCAGTTTTTTGTAGTGAGACCTTAGTTGTTCATTGATTGCTTTACTCATATGTGCCTTGACCGCGAGCCTTCAGCACACTGAATAAGCCCTTGCTCGAGCCAGTGACCTTGGGTGCAAGTTGGTGAGCTTTTTCCTCAAACCAGATGAGCTCGCACTCAAGCTGGCGACCTTGAGGTCTCGAACCTGGGTTCTCTGCATCCTAGTCCTACACTCTATCCACTGCGCCACCGCCTGGTCAGGCTAATTTTTATTTTTATACCTACACATATATGTAATTAACTATAATTTTGACTTCTCTTTAATTACCAGTAACAATTTTTGTGTGTGTGTGTGTGTGGCAGAGACAGAGATAGTCAGGGAGAGGGACAGATAGGGATGAACAGACAGGAATGGAGAGAGATGAGAAACATCAATTCTTCATTGTGGCTCCTTAGTTGTTCATTGATTGATTTCTCATATGTACCTTGGCCGGGGGGCTACAGTAGATTGAGTGACTCCTTGCTCGAGCCAGCAACCTTGGGCTCAAAATGGTGAACCTTGCTTAAACCAGATAAGCCCATACTCAAGCTGGTGACCTCGGGGTCTTGAACCTGGGTCCTCCACATCCCAGTCCAAAGCTCTATCCACTGTGCCACTGTCTGGTCAGGCAAACAATTTCTTAAATAATGTAGAAGTCATTCTATTTTACAACACGGGGACTCTCACAAAGAACATGTAAATGGTATCACTGCAGTCATATAATAGAAATGAGCTTCAGCTTCCAGTTGAAGAATTCACTGCCCCTAAAGTTATTTGTTTCCTTTTTTTTTTTTTTTTTTTAGATTCTCACTTCTAAATCTTTAGCAGAATTCAAGTTTAAGAACAATATTTCAGACATTATAGCTTCCTTTCAAATTGAAATGTTGTCCTACTTTCTTTCTGATCAGAGCACTACTAGTTTATGTATCCATTAAAAGCTGAACTCCAAGTATAAGAAAAATGTGGCATAATCCTTCCATATCTTCACCCTTGCAAGAGAGCTATAATTTCCACAAGTTGTACTATAAATTCTAACATCTAATCTTATTGAGTAGCTGAATGTAGCAAATGAAAATTGATTGCAACTATTTCCAAGGGAATTCAATCTCAATATTTAGGAGCATTTCTGGTAAGCCTGATGACTACAATATTTTTAGTCCTACAAGTTCACGAAACATGAAGTATTGATGTATAATTTTTACTCTTAGAAATATTTTTTCTTAATAAAGTATAATGCATTCACTTATGAAACATATACCCATTATTGAAAATGCAGAGCATTGGATTTAAAACATAAGCTCTTAGTAACATTCACTTTAAGATATTTGATATTTAAGATATTTGATAAATACATTTTTTCCTCGATATCTTTACAAAATTAAGTGATTCCTCTTGAATCCTGTTATCAGGATTTTCCACATTTTAGATAAAATGGTTTCAGTTTACTTCTGACTTTTTAATGTTAAAATTATTACATTTTAAAAAGTAAACAAATATTCCCTTATAAAATAAATATAAAATGAAGAATATCATCATAATAAAGAATACATAATAACTATAAGATTTTGAAAATATTCTTAATTTCTCTGCAACCCACATAAAAACAACAAAATCCTAAAGTCAGAAAATGGTTGGTATACTATAAAATATATTCCTTGACAATATTTTAAGAAGAAATTAGAAACACTTTAAACATTTCTTCCTGAATTTCCTTAAAAAATTACAAATTTGATTTTCTGCTTATATCTATGTAATAAGCCACAAAGCATCATAAAGTTTATCTTTCTTATTTTCTCAAGTTTCAAACAGAAAGCTTTTCTTGGCTGACATAATTCTGTCTAGAAACATCTACACTTATATATCATGGCAACCAATTGAGATATTTAAACAGACTGATATTTAGTCAGTGTAGTAAGCACCATGTGGAAATAACTCCCATTTGGGAATTTTGTTTAAAACAGAGTGTCAAGAGTGTAGTGATTAAGTTGTGTTTTTTGTTTTTGTTTTGTTTTTTTTAGTTTTTTTTATTAATTTTAATGCGGTGACACCAATAAATCAGGGTACATATATTCAAAGAAAACATCTCCAGGTTATCTTATCATTCAATTATGTTGCATACCCATCACCCAAAATCAAATTGTCCTCTGTCACCTTCTATCTGGTTTTCCCTGTGCCACTCCCCTCCTCCCTCTCCCACCCTTCCCTCCCTCCCCCTACCCCGTAACCACCACACTCTTGTCCATGTCTCATAGTCTCACTTTTATGTCCCACCTATGTATGAAATCATGCTGTTCTCAGTTTTTCTCTGATTTACTTATCCATATAATGTTATCAAGGTCCATCCACTTTGTTGTAAATGATCCAATGTCATCATTTCTTATGGCTGAGTAGTATTCCATAGTATATATGTACCAAAGCTTTTTAATCCACTCGTCCTCTGACGAACACTTGGGCTGTTTCCAGATCTTTGCTATTGTGAACAATGCTGCCACAAACAAGGGGACACATTTCTTCTTTTCAAACAGTGCTATGGTGTTCTTAGGGTATATTCCTATAAGTGGGATCCTCAAGAAAGAAAATTAATAAAGAAACAGCAGACTTAAAGGATACACTAGATCAACTCGATTTAATAGATATCTTCAGAACTTTTCACCCTAAAGCAGTAGAATATACATTCTTCTCAAGCGCTCATTGTACATTCTCTAGGATAGACCACATGTTAGGACACAAAAAATGGTCTCAATAAATTTAAGAAGATTAAAATCATATGAAGCCTTTTCTCTGATCACAATGCCATGGAACTAGAAATTAACTACAAAAGAAAAACTGAAAAATACTCAAACACTTGAAAACTAAATAGCATATTATTAAATAATGAATTAATTAACAATGAGATCAAAGAAGAAATAAAAATAGTTTCTAGAATTGAATGATAATGAGCATACATCCACTCCAAATTTATGGGATACAGCAAAACTGTACTGAGAGGGAAGTTCATTGCACTACAGGCATACCAAAAGAAGGTAGAAAAAGCTCAAATAAGCAACCTGACCCTGCATCTAAAAGAACTAGAAAAACAACAGCAAATAAAGTAATTAAGTTTTGAAAGGAGTTAGAGCAAGAGACAATTTAAAAAGGATATGCCTCCCTTAGATTAGCTAATAATAAACTAATCACCTAAGAAACTGAAGAGTATGTTTGGACTTCTTCTGTCTGTTCTGGAGATTGTAATTTGCAACTGCAAATCAAACTGGCTTGTAAGTAGAAAATAAACAGACTTCTGATGAAATTTTAACTTTTCTGATACCTAGTACTTGAATTAAATTAGTAGTGGGTCAAGTGGAACTTCTATGAACAGACAATTAGTTTAAGACAGCACATTGTGAATTCCTAATGGCTTAAAAATCTCTTCTGGGGTTGGGTTGTGCAGATCCCTGTTTAAAATAAATTAGAACAAAGCTACCTGTGCCATGCTTCTAAATCTTACCATGCTTCATTCAGTCAACCTTAGCTTGCATCAGAATTACTTGGAAGGATTGGTAAAATACAGATTCTGGGCATCTTCTCCAGAATTCTGATTCAATGCGTCTGGTTTGGGGCCCTAGAATTTGCATTTTGAACAAGCCCCCAGGTGTAGCTGATGTTAATGGCCTGGGCCATGGTCAGAGAACCACTGACTCAAGTAAGGAGGCTGAGCACTGCTCCAGGTCACTACTAGCTCTAGAGGTTAATTTGCAAGTGAATTCATTAGCATCCCAGAAAAGGGTTTTGGGGCTCCCAGCACTAGTCCCCAAATTGACCAGATATGAATAAAAAAAATTTGAACTATAAATAGATAAATAATTTTATAACAAGATCATTGTGAACACTTTTTAAATTATATATGGCACACCTACATAATTTTCAGAAATTAAGATTAGTCGGGCAGTTTGGAGTCTAAAATTCATCAATCTCTGAAATAGAGCTGTTCCTTGAGAGAGGTAAATTGATGTACACTATAGCAAACCTGTATTGTTCTTCACTTTGCTACAGTAGATGTCCTTTAACCTTCTGGCACTTGGCTATTTTAAAGAACCTCAAATGAATGGATCTCAGAAATCTAACTGAACATCATATTTTCTTCAAATATCACTTCTGCAACTCGTGGGCAAGACTTTCCATCCCTTGCTTATAGATCTCCAAGAACAGGAAATCAACTACTCTTCATGAAAAAACACAATTTGTTTTCTAGGATTAAAGAAAATGGTGGCAGCCTAACACCGGATGTTGGCATTTGTATGAAATGCATCTTCTTAGCACTAATTTTTATTTATTTTTTTATTAAAATTATCTTCACAAAAAATTAAAACTGATGGAGCCGGGCCATTTGGCTCAGTGGTAGAGCATCAGCCTGGAGTGTGGATCTTGTGGATTTGATTCCTGGTCAGACAACACAGGAGAGGTGATTATCTGCTTCTCCACTCCTTCCCTTCCCCTTTTTCTCACTCCCTCTCTCTCTCTCTTCCTTTACCATAGCCATGGCTCAATTGTTTTAGCAATGTTAACCCTGGGCACTAGAGATGGCTCCATGAGCTTACCTCAGGCACATAGCTCAGTTGTCAAGCAACGGCTGCAGATGGGCAAAGCTTTGCCCCTGAGGGGGTTTGCTGGGTGGATTCCAGTCGAGGCGCATGTGGGATTCTGTCACCTCTGCCTCCCCACCACTCACTTAATAATAATTAAAAAAAAAAAAACTAATTTATACAAAGTGTTCAAGACATGGCAATTTTTTTCAAGAAAATTAGACAAAAAACCTTTTAAAAGACAACATTTTGAATATTTTTACAATTTAGGATAGGCCAAAAAGACAGATAATTTCAAATGTTAATGAGGATGTGTAGCAAGTAGAATTCTCAGTTACTGCTTGGAAAAGTTAAATTGGCGAAAACCACTGTGAACACCTTTCATGCTGCATCTACTGGAGGTAAATCAATTAACAGGCATTAACACAGTAATTCCACTCTTAAGTATATTTCTGCTAGAAAGAAAATTATATGTTTCCTAAGGGAAATGAACAAATATGCATATAACAATTTTATTTTTAATAGCCAAAAACTACAAAGTAATCAATGTTTATCAACAATAGAAAGGGTGAATGCCTGACTGGGCGGTGACGCAGTGAATGGGCTGTCGGACTGGGATGCGGAGGACCCAGGTTCGAGACCCCGAGGTCGCCGACTTGAGCATGGGCCCATCTGGCTTGAGAAGAGGATTGCCAGCTTGGATCCAGGGTCCCTGGCTCCAGCAAGGGGTTGCTAGGTCTGCTGAAGGCCCGCAGTTGGGGCACATGTGAGAAAGCAGTCAATGAACAACTAGGGTGTTGTAGTGGCGATGAAAGTCTAATGATTGATGCTTCTCACCTCTCTCTGTTCCTGTCTGTCTGTCCCTATCTGTCCCTCTCTCTGTCCCTGTAAAAATAAAAAATAAAAAAAGAAAGAAAAGAAAGATAACAATAGAAAGGGTGAATAATTTATAATGTAATCACACAAAGCAAAACTAGTCAGCAAGCACTGCAAGAAAAAATATGGAAGGATCTCACAAATATAATGTTAAGTAAAAGAAGCCATGTATAAAAATAATACTTCTCTAAAGTTTAAATACAAATAAAATTAATATATGATATTAGAAGATACAATGACAGTTATCATTAGCAGAAGTAACTAGAAATAGACACAAGGACAAATTCTGGAATGCTGTTAATTCTCTTAACTTTTGTTTTCTCTTCTTCCAGTTTTTAAAGAATACTAATCAAAGTAAAATTATATAAATGTATAGTATAATCTATGATTAATATTGTAGTTAATAAAAGCTATATAGATAATTATTCAAATACATAATTTAACATTTTAGTAAAAATTTTAACATAGATATAAAATAATATTTCTGGCATAATATTAATCACACTATTTTTTAACAGGTTCAGTTTTTGAGAGAAATCACTTTAGGTTAAAAATCTAGACTATCTTTATAATTCATGTTTCTAAATTTTCTATATCAATTTAAAATATTTTTAAGAGAAGAAAGTGTTAGCAGTCAGAAAGCCTAAGATACTTTAATTTTATCTTTTCATTTCTTATTCCAGCTGCATAAATATGATACGTTCTCTGTGTCAATTGCAATATTGCTTTTTCCCTCTGAATTGCCACATTTAATTCCGTTCCATATTTAAATGATAGTCTATCTACGGACAGCTATATTTTCTTTGCTCTTTTCCCTCTAACTCATAAATTAAAGGACTGTTTTTAAACTATTGGAAAATTCTCATCTGGATGACAGAGATATTGAAGTTTCATTTGACAGACACCATTTTGAATAAATAGAGACTACAGCATTCACCCACGACCTTGTGAATTCTTTAATGAAACTTTTAATACTTGACATATTTTCATCTCTTAAGAATTAGTTTTACAGTGAAATTGGTTTCAAACATAGTATTAATTACTGAAATAAATCTTATAGCGATTTGGGAAACGTAAGATATTAATGCTCTTTCAGCATTGTTGTAGTTCAATCTGCAACAGGTAAGTTTTTTACCAGAACAACTATTTTTAAAATGATATTATATCTAAAATACTCATTTTTTTATTTTATAATAGCTTAAAACTATCAGTTATGATATTTATTTAAATATTAGTACAAATGCATAATAAAAGCTACTATTAAAATTTTGCAGGAAATTATAGACAATTTAATAATAAACCTTTAACAATTCTACTTAGACCAGTGTTAATATATATCTTAGAGGATGAAAAATAGTCTCTTGAATGTTGGTAAACTTTTCTCAGGTGCATGAGCTTTTTTTAATATAAGGAATCCTACAAAGTGGAGGCATTATTACATTAGAAAAGGCATGGCATCTGTTAGAAGAACTCGATATATTCTACAAATTGACCATGGAAAATTGAACTATACCAGCAAAAAGTGAATAAGAGTTCTTTGTTATTAAGAAGACACTATCAGAAAAATTTAAAGTATGAATCAATGTTGGGAGACAGAAATATACATATATTAAACTGGAACTACACATCTATATCCATACTCAACTGTCACACACACAATCTTGTACTATAGGTTAATGTAAATAATTTACTTAAAAGTAACTGAGCTGTAATAAGCTCCCCTCTGCTTTGATGAACTTACTGTTTAAAATGTTCTGTAAATTTTAAGTGAACTCAAAAGAAAAATATGGGCTCATTCATATAGTAAAGAAATATTTATTGTCCACTCATCAAAGTTAGGAACTTCAGTAGTTCATAGAGACTAAGATCTATGCCTATAAAAGACTTTCTGCCTAAGCTGTTTCATTTTCTACCTGACATATCAGATATTAACCTCCTTACCGTCACCACTTTATTTTAATTAGGAGTTTTTATCTTAGCCTATTTTGATATCTAATGTCTTCTTAACACCACACTTTTCTTTTAAATTAAGAGGCCGGGAAACAGAGACAGGCTCCCTCATGCACCCTGACCAGGATCCACCCAGCAAGCCCTCTACTGGAGGTGCTCTGTCCATTTGGGGCCACAGTTCCATTGCTTGACAAGCAGGCTATTTTAGGGCCTGATGTGAGGCCATGGAGCCATCCTCAGCACCCAGAGAACAATTGCTCAAACCTTTTGAGCCATGGCTTCAGGAGAGAGAGAAAAAAGAGAGAGAGAGAGAGAAGGGGGAGAGCTGAAGAAGCAGATGCTCACTTCTCTTGTGTGCTCTGACCCGGAATCAAACCTGGGAATTCCACATGCTGGTGGACACTCTACCACTGAGACAACAGGCCATGGTGCAATACTACACTTTCACATTGATCATGTTTTCATTGTCAATATTAATTTTGGTGTTGTATTTACAAATGAATCTATATCCAATACATAAATGTAGGAACTCTAATTCATTTCAATAGTACTAATAGAATTTTTCAAGAAATTATTAGCTACTATTGTATTAATTTCAATACAAATATAGTTAATAAATTTACATGACTAATATATTTATTATAATTATTATCTGCATTTACAATTTAAACATGTGTATATACAAGTCCATTGTATCAAGCCTGATTTATTCTGGAGAATTTTATCATAACTTATCGGTATGGAATTTCAGTGTGCTTCTCCTGGTGATTGATGTTAATCACAAGGAGAATTCAACTTATACCTTAGTTCATTGATATAAAATGAAAGATAAAATAATTTTTCTACCAAAATTTAAAAATGATTGTTATATTTCTTTTGATTGATTTCTATCCAATTTCTACATTGAATACTTGTAGTTCTTTTTGAATCTTTAAAATTTTAATACATTGATACAAACATTTGATTTTCAATAACCTTTGTACCTGAATTATAGTTTTATTTCCCCTTGTATGGCATAACCTTTTTAAATGTAAGACTTACAACCTTAAAACCAATAAAAATCCACTATTGTTTGACAACAATTGAACTTGAAATAAAATAAGTATTTCTGTTAAAGTTTTAAGTAGGCTTTTCCTATCTGCACTTAAGTAATTCAATGGTATGTAACTTAAATAGAGATAATTTTTTTTATCTGTTGATTTTCACCCTTTTGTTTTAGATATTGCTAATTAGTAGATCTTTTGTCCTTATGATAAGTAAAGTCTTGATTGAAAAACCCATAATATAATGTGTTAATATATATTTATCTCAAAAAATCTAGTAGCTCAATGTATGATTCAAATTACATGAATTTATTTGCATCATAAATAATCATTGATGCAGAAGCTGTCTTTGTTTAATGATTGGTCTCTAGGTGAAAATGATAATATTTTTATTCACTAGCAAATTAAAAAATAAGGATTTTAACAATTGTATGCAATTTTACACAAACATAAAGGTTATTGATAGTATAACAAAAGTTTAAGGAAAAAATTAAGAAATATCTCTGTGTTCTTATTTTTAAATTAAATGCTGTTTAGATGTGACATATTTAGAAGGAGCCTAATAGAACACTGGAATGAAGCAGCAGCTGAACAACTCTAAGGAGGTAAAACCAGAAAGGGATATAATGTCTACTGATTATTTTACATATTTCACTCCATAGAAGTGTAAGTTATAAATTATGAGGATTTCATTTGGATTAATGAAGACGATTCCTATGGCATACTAGTAACAAAAATTCATGGTACAAAAAGTTGATGGAGAAAATATGTTGGTTTCTGAATCTTAGAAAATAGATAAAGGCATAAAATAGAAACACTTGGATATCAGAGATTAAAACTGATCACAAGGAAATATATTTTCTGTCCTTACCCTCCATGGTGGTGGCTGTATTCTAAAGCACCATCACTGAGTGGTGGACTCAAGGATCTGGGTAATTCCTTTATGGCACCTCTGCTGGTGCCTGTCCACCTTAAACCCTCTCAGTGTCATGTCTTGCCCTCCTTTGGCATTCCCAGAAAATATCTAATATCTCAATGGTTTTGATTGTGACTGAACCAATTGCTTTGACAAGGAGGATAAAATATGTGCCTGGATTATGTTGGGTGTATAATATATTATCCAAACAAGGATGCTTTAGAGTAAAACAGCACTAAGAATAATGCAACAAAAACAATGGGTGGGAATCAGAACTGTCTGAGAAAATGTACCATATGGACACATTGTGTACACCTGCATCACTACTTTATTTTGTAGGAAATGTGTATGTATGAGGAAACCTGCATGGGGCAGATGTTCTGAAGGAGTGAAGATGACATCTCCAGATGAAAAATTATGAATTGGTGCCAAAGAAGGGTCCATTAAAGAGCAGAAGTCAGTTGAAGAGTGTGCAACTTATTAAGGCAGATCTGGGTATAGTTCCCTATAGTCAGTAATCAATAGTTAAGAGATAGGTTTAAAAAATTCACAACAGTTAAAAAAAACAGACACTATGTACAGTGATAGAGATTGCAAGAAGATACAAGAAACAGCGATTTGGAAAAGAAAACTGGAAGACACAGACAACAACTTATCACAGGTTCTTCCATGTCTCTGATTTCTACTTTTATGAGGATAACCTTTATTGTTACTATTTAAGGTGACATGTGAGTTGTACATTGAGCAGAATGCCAAGTCTGAAAACAGCAAATTTTTACTAGCTCACTTTGTGATTTCAAGTACCTTTCTATGCTTGAGAATTATCTTAATGCTTTCATAGGGTTTCTGTTTCAGTGATAATACAACTACCATAAATCCTTAGTGGATTTTAAAATAAATTTTCTCTCTCTGAACTTTAGAGGTTCAGATGTGCCAAATAATAATATCTGGACAAATTTGTAAATTTTTACTTTACAACCATCTGTTTTAGTGATGTGCCCTATTGCTTAGATGTCAATTTGATGTTTTCTATGTTGGCTTCTATCTTTGGGCAATTTAAACATGAGATTTGGCCAGGTAGCCTTCACAAATTTGCATCAATATGAAAGGGTTTCTAAAATGTATATAAACTTTCAATTTTCAGATGCGAAGTATACAATGAATAATTTATAAGAAATTTTGGACAGAAGCTCTTCCTCCCTGCTCTATTTTCCATTCAACTTTTCCCTTCTGTAACATCAAAGATTAACACAGAAAAGTCAGCTCAATCATTCTTGGCTGCATCCAGATTGCTGGAATAGGCAACCATTTTGTCACAATTCTTGTCAGTTCACATTCTAGGGATTTGATTTGCATTTAGAGAACTACAGAAGCCTCTCTTTGGGCCAGTGCAGTAAGCACCCTTGTTTGAAGTATCATTCCCTATGCATGTTGATATGTGGGACATTTACTAAGCACCAAGCCCATTAGCTAAATCAGAGGTCCCCAAACTATGGCCGGGAGCCAAATTGCGGCCACCTGAGGCCATTTATCCAGCCCCGCTGCACTTCCGGAAGGGGCACTTTTTTCATTGGTGGTCAGTGTATGGAGTACTGTATGTGGCGGCCCTCTAACGGTTTGAGGGACAGTGAACTGGCCCCCTGTGTAAAATGTTTGGGGACCTCTGAGCTAGATGGTCCTACATAATTTAAGCAGTTAAGTAATTTGGGGAGTATTCTTAAGGGGAGGGTGCAGAGATAAGACATTTGTCCTCTTGCCCTCCTTAAATTAAATGTTGGATGACTGGTCTCCAATTGTACAACCTATAATAACTCTGTATGTCTAGGAAGTTTCAAGATCACTGATAACAACAGCCAAGCATGTAGCAGCAAAAAAGGCCACCATTTCCATTGGAACAACAGGTTAAGAAAGCTAGAATGCTGTATCTCTAAATTGAAAGAGCCCAATCTACCCCCTTTACAACAGGGACCACCTGAATCACACAGGCAAATCAGAATTCTGCTCCAAATAATAAGAAACTTTGCTCAGGAAGTGACAATGCCTGGAATAGGCCCCTAGCAAACACAGGCTGTGTCAAGAAGCATAAAGGAAAGCCACTCCATATAAATGGCTCTACCAGCCTACCTCCCCTATTCTGCTAAGGTGGGCTCCCACTGGCTAGCACAGGGGTCAGGAACCATTTTGGCTGAGAGAGCCATGAACGCCACATATTTTAAATTACACATAATGTAATTCCGTGAGAGCCAATATGTTTAACACTAAACACAAGTAAATGTGTGCATTTTATGTAAGACCAACACTTTTAAAGTACATTAAGTCCCTGAATTCTTTCAATAATGTTGTATGCTGTTGCTAACCAATGATGAATAGAGTACTTCTTACCATTAATGCAACTTCTGGTGCTGCATGGTTTTGCTGATGGCTGCAAGTCTGCTTGATATGTGGTGAGGTTAAGCTTCATGCAGGCGTTGAGACTTCCATTCGTTAAACGTGATTGTAGGTTGGTCTTATCGTTCTTTAGATGTGAGAAAGACTGCTCACATGCATATGTAGAGCCAAACAATTTCAGTACAGCAATACTCACATGCTGCAGTGTGTGGTATGTGACAGGAAGCGTGTTCCAAGCTTTGACAATCAGTTGTTCTGCGGATTAAAGTTTTTTTATTTCTCCCCACTGTGTTTGCTCGCCAACTCTGCTTGCTGTCATTCAAGTCTTTCCAAACCTTCATTCAGTGACTTGAACTTATTCACCCACATGAGGCCTTCAGGTCAGCAGCTGGTAACTCAAAATCTCTGACGGAGACACGAGGGATGTAACTCAGGTCGGCGCTGTCCACTGCACATTCGTGTGGATGGGTGATGAACTTAAAAGGACGAGTGCACTCATAAAATTCTCCAAAGCACACTTTGAATGACTACAGGAGATTAAATGTGAATCCCGCTAGCTAATGGAGATAAAGATGTTGAGCAGGGTCATCTTTAAACTCTCCCAGTTTTTCAAAGTGTAGTAAATGACCTGTTTCAATGTTGGCCATGAAGAGTTTCAGCTTGTTTTCAAATGCACTCACTGCTTGTTGAAGGGAAAAGACTGTAATTCCATCGCCTTGCATTTTCACATTGAGCTGGTTCAGATGTTCAGTCATGTCCACAAGATAGTAGAACTTCAGGAGCCACTCAGTGTTAGTTAACTCAGTATGCTTGATGTTTTTCATTTCATGAAAAGTCTGGGTTTCACTCAGACAAGCCGTGAAATGGCCGAGTACCTTTTCTCTTGACAACCAACTCACATTGCTGTGCAGAAGCAAGCCAGGATAATTATTCCCAACTTCATCCAGCAGTGTTTTAAACTGGCAATCATTTAAAGCTCAGGCAACAATAAAGTTGACCACCCGAATGACCAGTGACATCACCTCACTAGGCTACTCACCGCACATCTGAGCATGGAGTGCCTCCTGATGTACAATGCAGTGAAAACTTAGTATGGTTTTTTTTTTCATGTTTACAAGGAAGTGCTACAAATCCTCTGTTTTTCCCCACCATGCATGGAGCACCATCAGTACACACCAAAATAAGTTTATGCATCAGTAGATTTTTTTTTAACAAACTCAGTGAAAGACTTGAATAAATCCTCCCCTCCTGTTGTCTCTTTCATAGGTAAAACAGCAAGACTTTCCTCACGTAGTGTGTCACTGACAGCATACCTTGCAATCACGCTGAACTGGGATAAATGGCTTATGTCTCTTGACTCATCCAAAATGAGAGAGAAGAATGGTGCTTCATTTATTTCCTTCACTTGTGTTGCCTCAATTTGACTTGTCATCAAGATGGTACAATCATGAACAGTTCTTGTCGACAGAGGCATGTCTTTTAATTGTTTGATTATCTTGTCTTTGTCCTAAAGTCATCAAAAAGTTCATTGGCAACATCAAGCATGAATGTTTTGGCATACTCCCCATCTGTGAATGGCTTTCTGTTTCTCACAATTGCTAAAGCACCAGCAAAGCTAGCCAAATTCCAGTCACCTTAATGGGAACAAACACAGAGTTGCTGCTGACTATCTTGTACTCTGCACAGTAGCTCCTGATATGCTTTCTTTCTTTTGTCCCACACTGGATATTTTGATGCAAATGTAGCATGGCGTGTGTCAAAATGACACTTTATATTTGACCATTTTATCGATGCAATTTTATCATTGCATATTAGACACACTGCAGAATTGGCTCTCTCTACAAAGACAAATTTCTCTGTCCATTTCTGCTGAAAAGTACTATACTCCTCATCTTTTTTTCTTTTAGCCATCTTCTTCATCAAAATGGTTTCTGCAATTAGCTAGCTGACTACTTGATTAAAAGGAAGAAAGTTTACTTCCTGACCTCACAATGACTCGTGTATGTTACGCATTATCCAATAAAAATTTGATGTTGTCCCGCAGGACTGCTGTGATTGGCTTCAGCCACCTGCAACCATGAACATGACCAGTAGGAAATGAATGGATTGTAATACATGATAATGTTTTATATTTTTAACATTATTTTTTTTTAAAGATTTGTCTGTGAGTATGATGCAGCCATCAGAAAAGCCACATCTGGCTCTTGAGCCATAAATTCCCTACCCCTGGGCTAGCATCTAGCTTGTGAACTCTAACCAATTAGCACTCTGTTAGGCAGATAAAATATATTATGCTCACTTAGTTAAAGATGGTGCTGCCCACATGGAGGCCCATTGCCCAGGTGATGATATTAGTTGCCCTTCCTGCTTGGAAATGGGTGTGATTATGTTAATATGTATGGGGGAGTGCTTTTGTGCCAATAGGTTTTAAAGAAAAGAGAGATTATGGTTAAGGGAGAGAGATCATGTTGTTCGAGGGTATAGTGATTACGTTCTAGGAAGAGAGCAGAGAAAGGAGAGCAGAGTAAGGCCACATGGAGGAGAGGAGAGACAGCCAAGATGGCAGAGTGCTAAAGGGGAAGCCAGTTTGGGCAGAGAGAAAGAGATGGGAAATAGAGGTGAATAAGGCTGGTGAGCTAGAAACCTTTGATTCTAGGAAACTCGGATAAGTCAGTAGCTTTGTGAGCACTGAATGAGTGGGTTTTGGAGCCCAGTGTGTGTTTTTACTTGCCCGCCAGGTGCAAGCTAGGATTAAAGATGATGGCTCATGAGTTTTTGGCTCCGTTGTTTCATTACGGAGTGTCTGAATCTAATGCGAACCTGCATGGGCCAGGCGGCTGTGATTGTGGCCGTGACTACTGGCTTTACACACTGTTTTCAATATTCCCACACCTAGGAAATTTGGATAAAGAAGAGGGTGAATGCCACTGGAAGACATAATAGCAAATAAGTCCCAAATCACTCTCACAGTGGTTTGGAACCAACTAATAAACCAAGAGACTTCTCCCTTCAAAGATATCCAAGAGTCATGAGTCATCCATCCTGCCCACAGTGCCAATTGTTTTATAAGATTAAAAGATTCTTTTCATGGTGAAACACAACACACTGACACTTAGATGAAAGATCAAACTCTTTGATCCTTTCAGCTCAAAATGAAAGAAGGCAGCCAGAAAAGACCACATGGGATTATACCCCAGACAGGATAACAGCAAGCTGGAGCTACAGGAGATAGTTTAAGAGCAAGCTGCAGGTACAAGAGATAGTATATTCATGGCAAGTAAGGTGTAGGGGATTAGCTAGGTTTGTATGGTCTGTGGTCTGGCTGATTTGAATGATTTCGGGCTCCAGGGCATGGGGGTTATTTCCTATTGCCTAGTACCTTATTTGAGAGACTCAGTACCTAATTACAGAAATGGTTGGCATATAAACTTAATTAGCTTCTCACCAGTCTCTATCAAGGGCCTCAAAACTGGGTCAAGACAATATTTAGAAAAAAAAAACTTCTATACAGGTTAAGCTTAGTTGTAACTCCTAAACAGAAGTTAAAAATAAGTTATTGATAAACATTTTAGATTTAGAGAATGTTTCTTGCTAAGAAAAAAATACAAAAAAGCTATTTATTTAAAAACTGATGTCTGAACAAAAAAAGCTTTTATGAACTGACTTTGTCAATTGTATTCTTTTTTATTACAGTTGAAATGTTCCTTTTTAACTAAGACTTATATGATTTCTCTACTAATAAAGCATTTCCTCCTTAAAAAAAATTCATTGTACTGCATGTCTCTTTTTTAGCAATCAAGGTTTTCATGTTTTGGTTTTTTTGTATCCCCAGTAATTAAAATAGTTCCCAGCATGTTTGTTAAATAAATGAATTAATGAAGTTCTGTACAAGCTTCTTTTTTTTTAACCTGACTGTAGGGTATTTTACTTTTAAAATACTTTGGTTTAAATAGTATGTTATGCACACATATGTAAATTATCTATAATTTACCCACTAGAAGAAATTAGTTAACAGTTGAAATACTCTAATCAGTAATATTGCTCTAAAAAATTACTTTCTATTTCAATCATAGTCATTAAAATTTATCAGAGAGCATTCTGAATAAGTATGGACATGTTATATATATTTATTCACCTCCACCACCACCAACAATGATGCATTAACTACTACTCAAGATATGCAGGTGGTTAGAAAGACTATATAACAACTAGAACAGCATAATAATTTCAATAGAAATTATTTTAATTTTATTATTTATAATTTTATTAGAAAGTATCATTTTTCATTGATATTTATTATTTTGTTGGTCCTCTGTTTTAAGGGTAGAATCTATTGTCTACCAACCAAAAACTATGGCTGGTCCTACTGACATATTTCTTTTGCCTCTGCCTCATAGCTACCCTTTCCCGCAGTTTGCTAGCTGTAGTGCCTAAGGGTAGAATGAAACTAACCATGAGCTATAAAAAAATCTGTATATCTGCTTCTTAGTATCTGATTGTTAATATGTTTTGTGCCTTGAGCATAATCCTGTTTAAGGAATGCCTTCATTGTGGGAGTTTGTGTAAAAGAAATTTTATAGCTCCCAGGAATTAACCCAATAAAAAACTTTCACTTTTTTTGAATAAGAAAGTTGCCTTTAAACATTTTGAATATCTTACGGCTACTGTCATGGTAATTTTACCTAAATTGTAATATATCTAAAGCTGAGAACAAACCTTTATTCCGAAATTTGATGAGTTAATATGAGACTGTTACCATGTCCCTGTCTAAGTTGTTTGTAAATGATAAGAAGAATTTAAAGACTGCTTTTAAAAAGATCCAGAATTCTCATTAGCAACAAAATTAAAACAATATTAGGAAACTAAAAGTAGGCATAGTAAGAAGAGATTTGACTTATTGACATTTTTGTTAGCTTAAATATGAAGGGTAAAATATTATAATTGAAATAAACTATAGTCATAGTTAATTTTATATTCTTTTTAAGTACAGAGAGTACCTGAATTATGAATTTTCAACTTGACAATAGTACAAATATAATACAAAATCAGAAAAAAAACATATTTCAAATTTTGAATTTTGATCTTTTCCAAGGCTAGAGAGATCTGGTGCACTACTCACTAGTGATGCTGGGCAGTGGCAGTGAAACACAGCTGCCAGTCAGTCACATGATCATGCGGGTAAATAACTCAGAGTACTAGGTTGCCAGCGATTTCTGGATACTGTACTTAGTGTTTTTACATTTTATTATGTCAACAAAATACCCACCTGTGCCTCCTGCTTCTGGTAAGAAGAGGAAGAAGAGATGAAACTCAAGATAATTACCCAACTGTAGGATAATGTAAG
Organism: Rhynchonycteris naso; assembly: GCA_037038555.1. Classification (NCBI taxonomy): domain Eukaryota; kingdom Metazoa; phylum Chordata; class Mammalia; order Chiroptera; family Emballonuridae; genus Rhynchonycteris; species Rhynchonycteris naso. The sequence continues at coordinate 64,438,853 of CM072998.1, read as the reverse complement.
TGTTATAAGAAAATTTAAGCTATGATCTTTTGTAGGTTAGGTGTATTAAATGCATTTTTGTCCTATTTTCAACTTACAATAGGTTTATTGGGATGTGTAAGGCCAGGGCCACCACCATCATGGTTTTCATTGGATTTGGGCAGATGGTAAAAAAACAGTGGTGCCAAAAAAGTTATGGGCCATTTCTTTATCCAAGACTCACACCAGCTGACGAGCAAACACAGAAAAATACACTTTCTTTTCACTCACAAAGCTACTGACACATATATTCTCTGGTTCCACAATCAGGAGAATCTTCTCAGGTTTTTCATAGAATCAAAGACCTCAACAGTCTTAAAGCCCCTCACCTCTGGTTCTCCATCTGCACATTGTCTCCTCTATGCACAAAACTAGCTTCTTCAGCACCCTGCTTCTCTCTACTCTCCCTGAAAATCATGGCTTCCCTCTCAGCAAAACTGACTTCTCACTCTTTTCCTGCCCTCTTGGCTTCTCTTCCTCTTCTCCTTTCTTTTGCTCCTTTCAAAACTTTTCTGGTGTGAAAACCCCTCCTCCAGCAAACATTAGCATAACAATGGTCCTTCCCAAGCAGTAAGGTAATTTGGAATTTCACAGATTACATACTTGGCACTGCCCATCACCATTTTTAACAATAAAAGTGAGCAAACTCAAATAATACAAATTTTACAAACTCATTTGCCCAATGGGATGCAAACCCATCATAAGGTGAGAAGCATCTGTCTTCATTGCAATGAAAAAAACAACAATAAGTGATTGATATAACCATTTTTAAAATCTAAGTGATAAGATGCTCAAGGTATAACAATTCTTTAATAGCATGAGGGCTGATCCACTACCCAGGGAACTGCCAATGTCAGTCCATAAAGATAGAATTGGACTCTAAGAAAACTCAAAATTCTGAAAAGCAGAAATGCAATATAAGAATATACAATAAAAAGTCAGGATATACAGGTTTCCCAGTCTAGACTAAAAACTAATAGAAATAACCTATGTAAAAGAAAAAAATGAGATTTGACATTTATTCTTATATTTAATAAAGGAGCAAAATTTTTCAAGTTAAAAAATTAGTAAAAGAGCTCTAGCCAGTTGGCTCAATGGTATAGAATCAGCCCAGCATGTGGATGTCCCAAGTTTGATTCCCAGTAAGGGCACACAGAAGAAGCATTCATCAACTTTTCCACCCCTCCCCTTCTTGCTTCTCTTTCTCTCTATCTCTCTCTTCCCCTCCTGCAGCTATGGCTTGATTGGAGAGAGTGGGACCTGGGCACTGAGGATAGCTCCATGGCCTCTGACTCAAGCACTAAGAAGAGCTTGATTGCTGAGCAATAGAGCAACACCCCAAATGGGTAGAACATCACACCTAGTGGGATTATTGAGTGGATCCTAGTCGGGGTGCATGAAGGAGTCTATCTCTGCCCCCTTTATTTCACTGACTTAAAAAACAAAAGTAAAATATTAAGTAACTTTTTCTAGACTAATTGAGATATACTAAAATGAGCTACTGAATTTATTATAGGATATATTTGCCTCTTCTCTGTTCCTTTTAAAGTAGGGTATGTAGCACAGACCAAGTGCTAATAGGTATCTGTAAAAGTTACACAAAACTATTTTTAAAATTAATATTGAATAGCCAAATTAATTGTAGGCTTCCAGATATTTTATTTATACAAAACATAAAATATGACTTCTGAGACTACCCATAGGTATCTGTTAAAAAATGCAATTTGTGCATGGATTTAGTTGAAGGTTTGGATTTGCGTAAACATTAAAACTAAACTGCATTTCACTTTTGAGTGAAAGGCAGAAACCATGGGCTGAACTGAAAACATAGTGCTAGTATGTTTCAAAAGGAAAGTTTATTTTAAAAGCATCTGGGTGCAAGCAGGCTGAGACCAGCAAAGGGTGTCAGTCATGAGTGGTGGGAGGGAGCATTATATATAGGAGTTATTGCAGGTATTTGCTGGGCTGGGTTTGGGTGCACTTGGACATGTTCAGATTAGCATATCTTGGTTTGTGGCCTTGGTCACATACTGTCTCCCTTTCCCAACCCTCAGGTCCTTCCTGATAGCCTTGTCTCAAGGACGTTTCTCAGGGTGGGGGTTGTTACTTAAGGGGAGGGGGAGGTTGGACAAGGAAAATGTTTAATGAAGAAGTTGCCCTAATAGGAGGTTAGGTGAGGGGAATTTGAGTTTAAATGGGGCTTTCAATTTAAAGGAGCCCTGAACCTAAATCTAACATAGAGTACATCTAGATGCTTAAAAATAAGACTCATAAATTAGGTCAATTCATGTTTCAATCCCAGAAGTATCACTTACTATATATAGATATTAAATACATATATATTAAACTAAATTGACTTTATTTTCCAACAATTATACTTATTTTGTTAACCCACATTAGAGTGATAAACATGACATTTTCTCAGATGTACTATTTCTCAGAGCTGTTTTTAGAAAACATTGTATGATTAAGACTAATAATTATTACATATACAAAGAATTATACATATATTACTACATTTTAAATTTATAAAATTATTTTTGTATAATGCCCATAGCTGTTGCATTTATAATTCTTAAATTATTTATTTTTGCCCAATATTTTGTATGTAAAAACTCTTATTTTTCATTCATTATTGTGAATGTCCTGGTCAGACAGCATGGTTGGTTAGAGCATCATCCTTAAGCACAAAGGTTGCCAGTTCAATCCCTAGTCAGGGCACATATAGGAACAGAACAAAGTTCCTGTCTGTTTGTCTGTCTCTCTTTCTCTCTCTCTTCCTTCCTCTTTTGCTAAAATCAATAAAATAAACATTTTAAAAAATTGTTGCAAAGATTCCTATTTCTCACTCAACATTGTTACCTGGGTATATATGAACCAGAAATTTAAATTAAAAAAACTATTTGCCTAGAAATAGAAGATAGGTTGTCTGTCACAATTTGGTGACTTGGTTCTTCAGATTTTAGATAGATCTCAATTTTAGACATTTAACATTTAATTCAGTATTAAAGGTATATCCACAAAAAATGAAAAGTTTACTAGATACAGATTTAAGAAATACATGCAAAATTTATTTGATACCATAAGGGAATCTGCAAGCATAAAACTAAATACATTTTGTTCTTGCTTTTAACTCAATCATACACACAAATTCATAGTATTTGTTACCCATGTAGAGAACAATTTTATTTTATTTTTTTTAACAGGGACAGAGAGAGAGAGAGTCAGAGAGAGGGATAGATAGGGACAGACAGACAGAAATGGAGAGAGGTGAGAAGCATCAATCATTAGTTTTTCGTTGCCATTGTGACACCTTAGTTGTTCATTAATTGCTTTCTCACATGTGCCTTGACCAAGGGCCTTCAGTGGACCAAAGCAACCCCTTGCTGGAGCCAGCAACCTTGGGTCAAAGCTGGCGAGCCTTCTCTCAAGCCAGATGGGCCCGCGCTCAAGCTAGAGAGCTTGGGGTCTTGAATCGGGGTCCTCCGCATCCCAGTCCGATGCTCTATCCACTGCTCCACCGCCTGGTCAGGCTGAACACTTTTATTTTGAATGTTACTTACTTGCTATATGTATTGTTATTTTTATTAGAAGCACATAAACCTTGGAAGTAGGCTGAATGGAATTACTGGAAAAAATTAATAAATGATTATTCTGAAAGATTTTCTATCATGAAAGCAGCAATATGTAAGTAACATGGAAGACTACTTTTATGTTAGTAAACACGATATTATTATAGCCCTAAAATTATGGTTTATGCTTGTTTTTGATTGTTGAAATCCAAAATTAATTTAAATCATACTTAAATATATTTAGCATTATTCTTAATATTATAGTCAAGTAATTTTACTTATTTTGTCTGTTATTCTTAGTGACCATAATAGGTGAATTCAATTAGGACCAGGTATTAATGATTCTAGTAAATAATTACATGAGTTTAACATAGTAAAATTTTCATTTTTTAAATTGTTATATGCAGGTATGTGTGTGCGTGTGTGCGCGTGCAAGCTTGTGTGTGTTTTTACAGTCATTAAAATACTGTAAATCAACTAGATCTAAGAGATAATTGTAGAACTCTTCATTCAATAATAAGAAAACACATTGTTCTTGTATGTACATGAAGCATTTTCTGTGATAAATCATATATAAGGCCATAAAATTAATTGTAATAAATTTAAAAGTATTGACATTATAAAAGTATCATCCAGTAAAAATATAATAAAATGAACATCATTTTAGAAGACAGCCATAAAGTGGTAACAACTTAAACTTTGATCAATAGATGAATGAATAAACCTAATGTAGATATCCACACAATGCAATATTATTTAGTTATAAAGAAAACAAGTACTGGTATATGTTACATTATAAATGAACTTTGAAAACATCAGGTTAAGGAAAAGAATACCAACATAAAAAGCTCATATTACATAATTATATTTGTTATAAAATGCCAGAATAGTCAAAGCCACATAAAGAAAGTGAATTAGAAGATTGCAGAGACAGGAGAGGGAGAGTGAGGGAGAAATGGTGACTGTCAGCTGGTGGACATAGTGTTCTTTTTGGAGTAATAAAGATGCACTTGAAGCAGGCAATGGTAATGTTTGCAAAACTTTTCAACTATACTTAAACCAATAAATTGTACAGTGTAAAATGATGAATTTTAGGAATTAGGAACTATATATTGTAGAAGAAGAAGAGAACAAAGCAGGATTTTGAGGAGAGTAAGAACAAGTAGAACAACAAAAGACAAGAAGGAAAACAAAAATAAGAGAAAAAGGAAGAAGAGGAGAAAAAAGATTATGGCAACAAATCATCATGATCATCACCATCATCTAGAGAGCTTGTTAAGAATATGGATATCCACGCTTAATCCCAGTCCTCTGCCTAAAAGAGAAACTTGTTTTTCTATAAACTGGACAGGCTCTAAATTAATTCTGATGAAAGCCAAATCTATCTACATAGATAATAGAGACAAGTAGGTAAGTCAGTAGGTTGGTAAATAGATACAAATTATTTTCCAACTTTCTATGTATATTGACAGCTATCTGATTATGCAAGATTCTGATAAACTTCATTGACAAGAACTCAATAAATAAATATTATAAATATGAAACAAGGTTGAAGAAACAACCATCTTGTAATTACAGAGAAATATGGGAAAGGGTCTAAATAACAGAAAGATATAAAGAAAGAACAATTTGGACAGAAGGGAGAGCACTGGCAAATGTTTGATGTAAGGAACTTATAGCATATTGTAAAATCTGAAGAATATAAACTCGATCAGAGAGTAGGCTGGTGAAGTAAGAATGGGGACTTGTATGTAGGGTCTTGTCAGAGAAAATAAAAAGTATTTTTATATTTATAATAATAAAAAATTATAAAATGATTTTACATAAGAGCATAGTGTGGTTTATTTTGTGTTTTTAAAAGATAACTCTTGCCTGACCAGGTGATGGCGTAGTAGATAGAGCGTTGGACTGGGATGCGGAAGACCCAGGTTCAAGACCCCAAGGTCACCAGCTTGAGCACTGGCCCATCAGGCTTGAGCAAAAGCTTGCCAGCTTGGACCCAAGGTCGAGGGGTTGCTCGGTCTGCTGAAGGCCTGAAGTCAGGGCACATGTGAGAAAGCAATCAATGAACAACTAAGGTGTTGCAACGGCAATGAAAAACTAAAGATTGATGCTTCTCATGTCTTTCTGTTCTCGTTTGTCTGTCCCTATCTATCTCTATCTCTGACTCTCTCTCTTTGTCCCTGTAAAAAATAAAAATAAAAGATAACTCTTACACATTTTTGTATAAAATGAATTAGAGTTCAAAAGAAGAAACAGTTAATTAAGAAATGTTTTTTGGGGGGAGCAAGATGGCGACGGAGTAGGCGGACGTACCAACTTCCAACTCCCAGAACCAAAGTGGATTACAACTCAATTTTAAGAACCATCACATAGATAAACCAACTTTGAACAAAACTAAGTGGACTCTTCAACCAAAAAACACAGAAGAAGCCACATTGAGACTGGTAGGAATAGCGAAAACGCGAAGAGGGCTGCCCAGCTCCCCCGAGCAAACGGCAGCCCGGAGAGACCGGCGGGGCGGGAGGAGAGTTTGGCGGAGAGGGAGGGACCTGGGTCCCAGAAACCAAGCCCCAGCCTCCAGTCCTAGAGCCTAAAAGAGGCGTTTGGACAGTATTGAGCTGTGAAACAAGTGAGGGAGCTCCCAGGCCTACAGTGTGGAGTATTAGGTCCCTTCCTACTCTGCTGAGGGCTGCTTAAGGGCATGGTGGGCAGCAGGACGCTGAAACGCGGTTCTGTCGGCGTGGGCAGAGGCCAAGCCGGTGGGAACTCGGTCTAGCCCAGAGGGTCAGAGGGGACCGCGAAAGCGGTCCGGAAGCTGCGGGCCCGCCTTTAATCCCACTTACGGGGACAAAGCAGGAGGCCAGGAACGGGCAGGCCCTGCGCAAGCCGGCCCTGACAGCGGGGACCGGGCTAGGACCAGGGATGGGCAGGGGCTCGTGACTGAGCTCACGCTACCAGTCCCCCACCCCGCCGGAGAAACCGCGGTTGGCCAGTATACGTGCGCGAGCGGGCTCTGAGCGCGGGAACGGGGTGGACCCCAAGACAAGTGGAGACTCGCAGCTGAGCCCACGCTACTATCCCCATCCGGCCGGAGAAACCCCGGATAGCATTCATACGTGCATGAGCGGGCTCCGAACGCGGGGGCGGGGTAGAGTCCGGGACGAACGGAAGTACGCAGCTGAGAGGAAGCGAGCAAACACGCCTGCCCCAAAAAACCTTGGTTTCCGACCCTGCGCAGAAGGGCCCTGGCCTCGAGGGCGGGGCTAAAGCTCCTGACGGGCAAAAGCTTACAGCTGAGAGCACGTCAAAAGCCCCGCCTAACCCGTGGAACTGTAGTGAGCAGGCTCCGACTGCTGGTTCTGGGCGGAAGTCCGGAAATAGGCTGGGTCCGCAGCTGAGGAAAGGTGCTCACCTCTACCCTTGGTGCTAATCTTGTGGCTTCAGTCACAGCCCCTCCCACGGAGAAGAGGCAGAAATCATAGCAAAAGCCACAGTGGGCCGGCGCTGGCAACGCTCATACCCAACCACCCTAGGCACCGGCAGAGGGGGTGGGGGACCTGCAGATAGACCACACCAGGAGAACACAAAGGCAACACCTACTGGACTCCAGTGGCCACAACTTGTTTATACACAGAAAAAAATGGGCAGGCAGAGGAATGCAAACCAAATGAATCAAGAGAAATCCCCAGAGAAGGACCTGAATGAACCAGATATAACCAAATTACCAGAAGCAGAATTTAGAATAATGATAGTTAGGATGTTCAAAGAAATTAGAGCAACAATGGATAGTCATTATGAACACCTAAATAAAGAGATAATAAGTATAAAAAATGAAATTGAAATAATAAAAATGAATCACACAGAAATGACAAATACAGTATCAGAACTGAAGACCACAATGGAAGGAATTAAAAGCAGGATGGATGACGCTGAGGATCGAATAAGCGAGTTAGAGGACACAATAAACAAAGGCACAGAAGCAGAGAAGAAAAAGGAAAAGAGACTTAAAAAATGTGAGGAAACTCTAAGGGAGCTTTGTGACAACATGAAGAGAAACAACATTCGCATCATAGGGGTGCCTGAAGAAGAGGAGAGAGGACAGGAAATGGAAACTTTGTTCAATCAAATCATAGCAGAAAACTTTCCTAAATTAAGGCTGGGAAACACTCCACACATTCAAGAAGCACACAGAACTCCATTAAAAAGAAACCCAAAAAGATCTACACCAAGACACATCATAGTTAAAATACCAAAGCTAATGGATAAAGAAAAAATTTTAAAAGCTGCTAGAGAAAAAAAGGCTATCACCTACAAAGGAGCCCCCATAAGGATGACATCGGACTTCTCAACAGAAACACTTGAGGCCAGAAGGGAATGGCAAGAAATAATCAAAGTAATGCAGAACAAGAACCTACAACCAAGACTACTTTATCCAGCAAGGCTAACGTTTAAAATTGAAGGAGAAATAAAGAGCTTCCCAGAAAAAGAAAGCCTCAAGGAATTCATAAAAACCAAACCAATTCTGCAAGAGATACTAAGGGGCCTCTTGTGAACAGTTTAAAGGGAGGAATGAATAGAGCAAAAGAAGAATAAAGCTTTAAAGAATAAAATGGCAATAAACAACTACATATCAATAATAACATTAAATGTAAATGGATTAAATGATCCAATCAAAAGACATAGGGTAGCTGCATGGATAAAGAAACAGGACCCATACATATGCTGTCTACAAGAGACACACCTTAAAACAAAAGATGCTCATAGACTGAAGGTAAAAGGATGGAAAAAAATATTTCATGCAAATGGAAATGAAAAAAAGCAGGGGTAGCAATACTTATATCAGACAAAATGGACTTTAAAACAAAGGCTGTAGTAAGAGATAAAGGAGGACACTACAAAATGATAAAGGGAACAATTCAACAGGAAGATATAACTATTGTAAATATCTATGCACCAAATATAGGAGCCCCGACATACATAAAGCAGACTTTGATGGATATAAAGGGCGAGATTAACAGCAATACTATCATAGTAGGGGATTTCAATACCCCTCTAAGAACACTGGATAGATCCTCAGGAAAGAAAATTTTAAAGAAACAGCAGACTTTAAGGATACACTAGATCAACTTGATTTAATAGATATCTTTAGAACTTTTCACCCTAAAGCAGTAGAATATACATTCTTCTCAAGCACTCATGGTACGTTTTCTAGGATAGACCACATGTTAGGACACAAAAATGGTCTCAATAAATTTAAGAAGTTTGAAATCATATCAAGCATTTTCTCTGTCACAATGCCATGAAGCTAGAAATTAACCACAAAAGAAAAACTAAAAAATACACAAACATTTGGAAACTAAATAGCTTGTTATTAAATAATGAATGGATTAACAATGAGATCAAAGAAGAAATAAAAAAGTTTCTAGAAACAAATGATAATGAGCATACATCAACTCAAAATTTATGGGACACAGCAAAAGCAGTTCTGAGAGGGAAGTTTATTGCACTACAGGCATATCATAAGAAGCTAGAAAAAGCTCAAATAAGCAACCTGACCCTGCATCTAAAAGAACTAGAAAAACAACAACAAATAAAACCCAAGACAAGTAGAAGAAAGGAAATAATAAAGGTCAGAGCAGAAATAAATGACATAGAGGCTAAGGAAACCATACAGAGGATCAATGAAACAAGAAGCTGGTTCTTTGAAAAGGTAAACAAGATTGATGAACCTTTAACTAGACTCACCAAGAAAAAAAGAGAGAGGACTCAAATAAATAAAATTAGAAAGGACAGTGGAGAAATAACAACTGACACAACAGAAATACAAAGCATAGTAAGAAAATACTATGAAGAACTATATGCCAAAAAATTAGACAATCTTGGTGAAATGGACAAATTTCTTGAATCATATAACCTTCCAAAAATCAATCTGGAAGAATCAGAACACCTAAACCGAACAATTACAACAAATGAGATAGAAACAGTTATCAAAAAACTCCCAAAAAAGAAAAGTCCTGGGCCTGATGGCTTCACAAGTGAATTCTATCAAAAATTCAAAGAAGAACTAACTCCTATTCTCCTCAAGCTTTTTCAAAAAATTCAAGAGGAAGGAAGACTTTTAAACTCCTTTTATGAGGCGAGCATAATTCTGATCCCAAAACCGGGCAAAGGCAACACAGAGAAAGAAAATTATAGGCCTATATCCCTGATGAATTTAGACGCTAAAATTCTCAACAAAATATTAGCCAACCGGATTCAGCAATATATGAAAAAAATCATACACCACGATCAAGTGGGATTTATTCTGGAGAGGCAAGGCTGGTTCAATATTCGCAAATCAATCATTGTGATTCACCACATAAACAAAAGGAAGGACAAAAATCATGATAATTTCAATAGATGCAGAAAAGGCATTTGACAAAATCCAGCACCCATTCATGCTCAAAACTCTCAGTAAAGTGGGAATACAGGGATCATTCTTTAACATGATAAAGGCCATCTATGATAAACCGACAGCAAACATCATACTAAATGGACAAAGATTAAAAGCAATCCCCTTAAGATCAGGAACCAGGCAGGGTTGCCCACTTTCACCACTCTTATTCAACATAGTTCTGGAAGTCCTAGCTACAGCAATCAGACAAGAAGAAGAAATAAAAGGCATACAAATTGGAAAAGAAGAAGTAAAACTGTCATTATTTGCAGATGATATGATATTGTATATTGAAAACCCTAAAGTCTCAGTCAAAAAACTACTGGACCTTATAAATGATTTTAGCAAGGTGGCAGGATATAAAATTAATACTCAGAAATCAGAGGCATTTCTATACACCAACAATGAAATATCAGCAAAAGAAATTAAGGAAACAATCCCCTTCACTATTGCAGCCAAAAAAATAAAGTACCTAGGAGTAAATTTAACCAAGGAGGTTAAGGACTTGTACTCGGAAAATTATAGAACATTGATAAAAGAAATCAAGGAAGATACAAACAAGTGGAAGCACATACCGTGCTCATGGCTAGGAAGAATAAACATCATTAAAATGTCTATATTACCCAAAGCAATTTATAAATTCAATGCAATACCAATTAAAATACCAATGACATACTTCAAAGATATAGAACACATATTCCAAAAATTTATATGGAACCAAGAAAGAACACGAATAGCCTCAGCAATCTTAAAAAGAAAAAATAAAGCAGGAGGTATCACTCTTCCTGATATCAAGGTTTACTACAAGGCCATTATACTCAAGACAGCCTGGTACTGGCATAAGAACAGGCACATAGATCAGTGGAACAGAACAGAGAACCCAGAAATAAACCCACAGCTTTATGGACAACTGATATTTGACAAAGGAGGAAAGAACATACAATGGAGTAAAGACAGCCTCTTTAACAAATGGTGTTGGGAAAATGGGACATCTACCTGCAAAAAAATGAAACTAGACCATCAACTTACACCATTCACAAAAACAAACTCAAAATGGATAAAAGACTTAAATGTAAGCTGTGAAACCATAAGCATCTTAGAAGAAAACATAGGCAGCAAGCTCTCCGACATCTGTAGCAGCGGTATATTTGCCGATTTATCTTCATGGGCAACTGAAATAAAAGGCAAGATAAACAAATGGGACTATATCAAATTAAAATGTTTTTGCACAGCTAAAGACAATAGGAACAGAATAAAAAGACAAACCACACAATGGGAGAACATATTTGACAGCACATCTGATAAGGGGTTAATAACTAAAATTTATAAAGAACTTATAAAACGCAACACCAGGAAGACAAACAACCCAATTAAAAAATGGGCAAAAGAAATGAATAGAAATTTCTCCAAAGAGGACATACAGATGGCCAATAGGCATATGAAAAAATGCTCAACATCACTAATCATTAGAGAAATGCAAATTAAAACCACAATGAGATATCACCTCACACCAGTCAGAATGGCACTTATCAGCAAAACAACACAGAATAAGTGCTGGCGAGGATGTGGAGAAAAGGGAACCCTTCTGCACTGCTGGTGGGAATGCAGACTGGTGCAGTCACTGTGGAAAACAGTTTGGAGATTCCTCAGAAAATTAAAAATCGAACTGCCTTTTGACCCAGCTATCCCACTTTTAGGAATATACCCTAAGAACACCATAGCACTGTTCGAAAAGAAGAAATGCGCCCCCATGTTCGTGGCAGCATTGTTCACAATAGCGAAGATCTCGAAACAGCCCAAGTGTCCTTCAGAAGACGAGTGGATTAAAAAGCTATGGTACATATATACTATGGAATACTACTCAGCCATAAGAAACGATGACATCGGATCATTTATAACAAAATGGATGTACCTTGATAACATTATACGGAGTGAAATAAGTAAATCAGAAAAAAAGAAAAACTGAGAACAGCACGACTACATAGATAGGTGGAACATAAAAGTGAGGGTATGAGACATGGACAAGAGAGTGGTGGTTATGGGATGGAGGGAGGGAGGGAAGAGTGGGATAGGGAGGAGGGGAGGGACACAGGGAAAACCAGATTGAAGGTGACAGAGGACAATTTGACTTTTGGTGATGGGTATGCAACACAATTGAATGATAAGATAACCTGGAGATGTTTTCATTGTACATATGTACCCTGATTTATTGATGTCACCCCATTAGAATTAATAATAATAAAATATATATTAAAAAAAAAAGAATACAATAGAGGTAAAAAAAAAAAAGAAATGTTTTTGGATTAAAAATTACTGGCTACATTGTAGGCGAAAATAATTAACTGATATATTTGAAATGGAGCATTAAAATACAATTAACAGAAATATTTTTCTTTATAAGCACAATACCTCTATGTATATTGACATATTAAAAAAAAACTACTATGTTAGTCATTTAACTAAAAAAGTATATAGAATAAGAAAAATATTATTTGTAGAGTTCTCTTTAAAAATTAAACAGATACATTTGTTGAGTTTATTTTCTTATTAGACTGTCAGTGATTTTGCACAACTGGCTAGTGTATATAATTCTGAGTTTAGCAAAAACATTGTTCAGGTACTTGTCTTCTTGTATTTTTATATATATTTTTTGTTTTAGTGAATGATCTTAACTCCCTCCCTTGGTTACTATCTTTTCTTTCTTTCTTTCACTTGTGTTTAATCAGCCTATATGTTAGCCTTACTTGCTAAAATACTAATATAATCCTTCTACTTAAATGCATTTGATTGTATCTGAAATTTCTGTTTCATCATTGTGCTTTAGGGAAATCACCTGCTCATAAAATATTTGTTTTCTTGGTTGGTCCCATTATTTATTTTGTCAGAACTATGGAAGGAAAATAAGAGGTGTTTACTAAAATATATTTTTCTGGTTACAAGTTTCAAGTAAACATTTTTAGTCTAATTTTTACTCGTAGGTCTAGACCTTGGTATCACAAGACATTTTTCTCTCTTAGGAAACTGTCTACCCACTGTTTCTCATATGCACACAGGAAAATCATGTATAATAAATGGCATATAACATTTTATAATTATTTTGATAAACACTTATAATAGTCTTGAGTTAAGTTTACAGTCAATTTACTATCAAATACATTAATGAACAACTGTGATCCATATACCAATTTGATATACCTACAATCATACAAAATTACTGAAGAAAAGTGATATATAAATATATAAACTTTATTTTGGAAAAGAATAGGACAGAATTTTGGAAAATTCAGGTTTTAAAATAATATTTAGTGATATTTTCAGAACATGACCTTAGCCTGTTAATAGAAATAAACCACTTTGTGTACTTGAGTCTCTAAATAAATAATTATTTCATAAAGCTTTTGTATGGATTAAAGAAATTAAAATACATAGAGTGATAATGGTGTCTAGCATAGAGGAAGTGGTTAGTCTGCAGAACTGTTATAAGGTATACTCCTCCCCGCTCTTCAACACCTTTCAATATTATGACCCTTGAAAGATAATGGCTTAGTTTAAAGTGATATTATATAGAAAAACTAATGAGGCTTCTTATCAGTCTCATGAAGAAAATTAAATCTGAAGTGAATATTCCATTTTAAATAAATTTTAATGATGTATTTCAGAGAAGAAAAGATTCTTTTCTGTTAATATCATCAAGAAATTTGACCATTGACTGAATAGTTACTTTCTGACTTCCCTTATGTAGAACTGTTCATTTTAATTTTTATAACTGTAGAAAATTATAAGACTGTTAAAGCTTTATAAAATATTCACTATAAGACTTCCACTTTGGCTGTCAAGAATTTTTTAAGTTTTTACAGAAGTGTTTCCCACTAAGCCATAGAAATGCCAGTTTAAACCTTAGGCTTAAACTGGCATTTCTATGCATTTGGATGATAGAACTGTAGCATGAATGTTAATTAGTAACATTATGGTCATTTTAACCCATTTTAAGATATTTATTTCTACTTACTAAACATATTTAATGATCTTTCGTTACTTTGTTTGGGATATCTGTGATTATTATACCTACTTAATCTTCTCATAAAAGTTTCAAGCAGAAATGTAGCAAGAAAGCATGTTTTGCCAGTCATGGAATCTGACTGGCATTAGTGATGATCATCAGTACTCAGCCTGCATTAACCCTAGAGATTCTATATTTATGAGCATATATTAAATCCAAGTTTTATTCAATGAAGTCATCTTTAAGGGTTTGTGCTTTAAAATTGCATGAGCATACTTCCTTTGGTTAAGAAGTATATAAGACAACAATTTAGTAGTTGGGAACTTTGGTATCCAGACCGTAACATTTTAGCAAACCTTCATCTATATAAAATGTAGGCACTGTTAAGCACTCTAGCTTAAGATAAGATCTGCAATTTAGTGGTTGACAATTTATTCTTTGACTGTGAGGCTTGCCTTTGATATTTGTTATCCTCTTAATGATATAAGAAATATGCCTAAATTCTCTGGCCTAGATTATAAGTCATTGTCAAATATTTCCATTCCAGAGCTAGGGAAATAACTACAGGAAAAGTTTAGGGAGCCACTGGATCAACTGTAAGAAGATCCTGAGCTAAAAGTCCCTGGCTATCTTAACCTACATAGGGTCCTAATGTCACTGACAGAACACAGTGGCATTTTGGGTCACTTAGAATTAGTGGAAGTTCAGAGCCTGTGTACAAAAATCTTCCCAGATTCTGATTATTTTTCTTTCCCCAAACCACAGTCACCCTGGTAAATGCTTGTAGGATTTAAAAGATATTATTCCTTCACATAGAATTCTAGATTAGTGTTCTCCCCAACCTTATAACTACTTCATTCCTTTTTCTTTTTACTTGCATGTTTCTGATGAAAAGTGTTCTATAGTACTTATCCTTGTATTTTTACAGGTAAGAGATTTTTCTTGTTTCCCTGCATGTTTACCTTCAAAATTGTGTCTTTGGTTTTTTATAATTTAAATATGAAATGCTTAAGCATGGATGTACTTATCTTTCTTGTTGCTCTTTGAGCTTCCTGGATATATAGTTTGGTGTCTGCTATTAATTTTGCAAAGTTTCCTAATATCATTTCTCTAAATATTTCTTACCCATATTTTTATCGTACCCTTTGGTATTAGATTATGCATAAATTACAGTTTCTTATTGTTTCATAATTCTTTATCCTCTATATTTTCATTATGAATTTTCTTTCCACTATAGTTTATGAATTTGTATTGATCTGTATTCAAATTCAGTAAGTTTTTCTTGGCCATGTCAAACCCATTGAATGCATTCTTTATTCCTGTTACCATTTTTAAAAAATTCTAACATTTTTCTTTGTTTATTTCTTAAAGTTTCTGTCTGCTTACATTATCCATCAATTCTTGAACGTTGTCTACTTGTTCTATTATAGTCTATAACATATTAATCATAAGTATTTTAAATTCCCTGAATGTTAATTCCAACATTGATATCATATCTGAGTCATATTCTGATGATTACTTTGTTTTTTTACATGGTGTTTTTTCTTGTTTTTTGTAATGTTTAAATTTTTGAATTTACTTATAAGCTATTATTTGGATGGAGTTTGTGGATTGCAACTCTTTCAGCTGAAATACACTATTATTCTGGTGCTGCCTTGATGTGGTGGTATAGTGTGTATGTGATAAGGGATAATGGCAGCTGTCTATAATTATAATCTACCAATTCTCCAATGTTGCCTAGACTTTAGTGGTTTTGTTTCTTGGAACTGTGGCCATCACAAGTGTTTTCAACCCTTTCCCCTACCTCCCTTGATAGCTTGCATTTCCTCTACTCACATTCCCTTTTCTGTTTACAGCTCCCTCAGTCCATTTCCTTCAATCCATGTCCTGTTTTAACTAAGTTGTTTCTCTTCTTTTAGGTTAGACTGGAAGGCTGGAGGGCGCTTGAGTGGGAGGGAATTTTTGTACCCCTGTTGATGTATTTATAGAATTGTGCTCTAATAAAACCCCTTTTCCCTCTAGGGTAGATCTTGCCTATAGAGAAATTTCTACTTATGTTAGCCATTAGTGGATCTTTCTTGGATCCTCACCGTGAGAACTTGGTGGAACTTTGGAGGAAAAGTCTATAAAAATATGTGGTAAGCCCTAGGAGTTTCTGTGACTCTGATTAACACTCAGCATTCAGCTAAGGAAGAAGGTGCTTACCATCTATGTATCTGGTTGTACTTTTCTCTGGTATTTGAGGTGGGGATTTTCTCTGCAACCAAAATTCTCTGATAAGTTCAAGAAAAGTTTGTGTTTTTCAGTTTATCCAGCCTTTATTTTTCTAAGGACAGGGTAACAGTTTCTAATCTCTTGATATACTCAAGCTGATACAGAAAGTACTTTCTCAATATCTAAATTTTGGTTTGATGTAGGATTTATTTTTTGTCCTTCCTCTTATACTTACCTAAATACACTTATTAGGTGATCCCATCTTCTCCATTATTATAAATGCTATCCAGATACTGGAAATTTTCACATGGAATTTCTTCATAATATATTTCATAATATATAAGCTCATAACACCAACTGTCAATTTAATTTTTTAAACTGTTGTGTCACATAGTCACCTTAACTTCAACATGCATAGAGTATTTAAGTTACAACTTATCAAATCTATTAGTACTTAATTTTCTCCATTTCAATAAATTGCATGCCCACCCACAAAGTACAGTTGGTAAAATATAGAACATTCTCCATTCTTTTTTTCTTTCATAATCTCTGATTCTCTATATTATTTGTCATACTTTTGGTTTTTTAAAACAGACTCTAAGAAAGAATTTAGCATCCAAGATATTTATTAGGGAGTGACATTGAGATTAACCTCTCTGGAAGTGTGGGGATAGCAGGACTGAAATAAGAGAGAAGTTCAGCTATAACATAGGACTAACATTCTTACCCAAATCCATCGGGAGCCAAGCTATTAAATCTCTGACTTAATCTATCATCTAATATGGGACATCCCTAAAAGAGTACAGTCTTGAAGAGGGGGACTCTTTGAAACTGAGAAAATCCGTAAAGAGAATAAAACTGTGTTGGGGACTGAATAAATAAACCCCACCTTATTTGCCTAGTTAACAAAGAGCTACACCTGATTCTCATTTGTCTCACCCATGTTCTTCAATTGTCATAGCCCAGCCATGATGAGTCTATTATAGGGTCCTTGAATGGGAAAAGGAATGGAATTAAATAAATGATAGACAGAGACTTATATACATATATATATATATGTAGATGGGTTCAGAAGGACACCACGGCAAATGTCTCTACAGTTCCTTAGCCATAACCTCTCCTCTTCTTCCCCCAGGAAATCCACTTTTATTCATAGAAAAAATTTGGTCTATTAGCAATTCAATTAAATTTCCAAGGCAACTCAAAGACAACCTCCACTATACCATTCAAATCTACTTTACACTAATAAGAAACTAGCTCCCAGCCTCCTCCGGAGAACATGGGTGAGACAAATGAGAATCAGGTGTAGCTCTTTGTTAACTAGGCAAATGAGGTGGGGTTTGGGCACAGCACCTCTGACCAGATTGCAAAAATACCTGTTTATTTATTTGGTCTCCAACAAAACTGAAGCCTGTCTGTGGGGACAACTCTTTTCTTAAGGTAGGTGAAGAAAGTGTGTGTGACCTATCTGTATGTCTATTACAATCCTTGAAAGCAATCACTGGTTTTTACTTACAAGGCTGAAAATTATGTCTGGCATAGACTAGATGTTTATCAAACTATTGTAATAATCAAAAAGTGAATTTCTTTAAAATCCATACACATTCCTTATCACCCTTCACATAAGAGGATAATAGCAATGGCTCTTCTATCAATTTTGTCTATCCTATAAATCATTTCCACAATGCAGCTTGAGAATAATTTGAAAATATAAATTCAATCATGTCATGCCTGTGTGTTGATCCTTGCACCTAGAAAAAAAATCTCAACTATAAGGTATGCTTACTTCGTCCTCTTTCTTAATCAGTGTTCTCCACTATGTAAGATCCTTTCCACAATGTTCAAACAAAGTTTTTTTCCCAGCTCAGCACAATTGCCCTTAAGCTTTTGATTCTTGAGAGAGTTTCCTTCCTGTTAACATTATACCTGAATTGACTCCTTCAATTCTCATATCCAACATTATTTTCTCTTAAAGGCAAACTAAATCATATCTAATGTAATTCAATCTCTTCAATTCCCTCCTCACTAGTAAATGGTCACATCTACCCCTTTATTATCCTCATTAAGACTTACCACAATTGCATGTATGTTGTTTCTGTTTTTGCTTGTCTACTTACTGCTTTGTTTTGTTATAATTTAATATCCAAGGAAAGTTATTGAATTAATGAATATATAAAAATATTTATATAAGATCAGGAGAAATATCCGTACTTTAACTCTGTATAGATTAGAAAACTGAGGCATAAAATATAATTTTTTAGAGTCTAAGAACTATTTTGTTTTAGAGCTAAAACTCTAAACAAAGTCTTACTACTAAATTATTTTACCTCTGCATTTCTCCAATATTTTCCTATCTTCATATTATCGTACACTTGACAAATTGTACCAAGTATCTATTTATTATGTAATAGCTCTAAACTAAATGTACCTTTTTCATCACTATATGACAACCTTTCAATTTTTTTTAAATTTTTGTCTTTTTTAACATATAGTTTAGCACAGTGGTTCTTAACCTGGGTTCTATTGAACCCTAGGGGTTCAAAGAAGCCTCTGCTACGGAGTTAAATACACACTTGTGTAAAGTTGGATGACATGCCCCGCTTGGCTATCACTTGCTGCAGAGGATCACGTTACATTGCTTGGCCAACCAGTGCTACGGGGAATTTAGTGCGCACAGTAGTCAACGGCTGTCGTAGTTGTACGTCGTGTGGTGTGGTTTCTTTCTTAATATTTTAATCCATACTAAATATGTTGAGCAAAAAAAGAAAGTGGTCGAACGAATATGTAGAACATGGATTCACATGTATCACGGAACGGGATGGAAGTCAGCGGTCAGCATCCTATCTGCATGATATGCAATGCCAAGTTGAGCAACTCTAGTCTCGCACCGGCAAAACTAAATTTGGAAAAAAACATCATATTTTATTTATCACTAAAGAAGGGTTTGGTGAATGCGCATATGAAACTGGTGGGTTCAGTACCTCCAAAAAGGTTAAGAACCACTGGTTTAGCAATACTTTAGATTTTCCTATATAGTGACATAGTACCTCACTCATTTCTTTAAAAATATTTTAGTATACTATTTTTTCTTTTATTAAACTAAAATCTCATGTGCTTTTTATATAGCTATGTTGTTCCTTATACCATTGACAAAAGGCCTATCTTTTGTATTTTTTTTTTGTCCTTTATTTTCTTTGAAATCATCATTGACTTGTCCACATAGCTAATAAAATTTGTATGGGTGGGCACTCATTTAAAGATAAAATCTAGCTATCCTTCATTAAAAAACCTGAGATTTTTTGTGTACAACATCCAGAAAGAGATCTCAATATACACTGTTATACTAGATAATTTTGTACTTTTTACACACAAAGAGGAATCATGATTATAAAACCACAGTGCAATCAATTGAAAGAATGAATCATGTTCATATTTAACTGAAGTTCATTTGCATTATCTAAGAGCAATTTTTCAGATGAGAAATGAGAGAAGCACTTATCAGCCATCGGAATCCTGCAGAACTGATCAGGTAAACATATTTTAGGCTTGCTAATTACTTAGGTGCACCCTTAATAATAAATTTACTAATTCTTTACTCCTTTAGTTTCTATGCTTTTTCAGCTAGTCATAATTTATTGGATGTCTAATAAGTAATACATTGTGCTAAGTTATTTTCTCTGCAATGTCTTTAGGTATAAATGATAGCAGAGTTGATTTTATTATTGTAACCTAAAAATCAGATAACTTAGCTTAAGTTGACTAACTTGTCCAAAGTCACAGATCTAGTAAATGGCTTGGAGTACGGGTTTGGATTACAGAAAAATGTAATCCAAGTGTGATTTGTACACACATTATGATAAGTGACAAATATGCCAAATAAATAGGAAAGATATTTTATATCAACATGTTTATACAAAATAAAAAGCATTGTAGAAAGAAGTCCAGTGTGTTTTTTTTTATCATGTTTTGAATAGCTGTGTCAGGCAGAACTTGCCATGAGGTATTGTCTTTTAATGGAATTCATAGTAATATCCCAGAAAAAAATAAAGAATCAGGTTAATTGGCTAGTCTGTTCGGGTACATAACATATAATAAAATGGTATAGGTTACTTTTTGAAAGGTACAGTGTTACTTTTACATTGTTAGTGAATGTTTTCCTTTATCATTATTTGAATATTCCTTATATATTTACAATGTTTCTTACCATGTGAGTCTCACCTCAAAAGGAAGCTATATACTTGCTTTCACAGAATACCATATACTTACCTATGGCATAGGCATGGAACTTGTGTTCAGCCAATCGGACCTACACTAGAGATTTCAGTTTAAATGTAAGCAGCATGAAGAAATAGGTATCACCTGTAGCATCAATGGAGGCAGGAGAATCAAAGAAAGAGGGAGAGATGCCACAGGTGCAGCAAAGATAAAGCTGACCCTGTACAATCTTAACAGGAGGTAGCTGTGGTTTTATTGGCATATAGTTTCTGGCTATGCATTCTACAAACCTGATTTCCTGTCCTTCTAAAGGTTTTCTACTTTACCTAATATACTTTAGTACATAAGTTTTCTTCTTAAGTAGGATAGAATAGTTTCTGCTGCTCTTAAGCATAAAAAAAGGTAGTTGCAGTATAAACTTTGTTACACTTGGTAATTATTTTTATAGTCAGGTTTTTACCAATTAAGTAAAACTATGGTTACAGATGAAGGGAGTTACTAGAATAAAAATAACATTTTTTTTAGTAAGTATTCATTAAATATTTAAATTTCCTATAGTATTTTTCTGTTAATAACATCTTTCAAAGTATTTACCTCAATTTCATTAGCCAAATGTTAATCTGTTCTTAATATTATAACATTATTTAAGAATTAGTAGTATACAGTGAAGAAGAAAAACATAATTTTCTGTATGTTAAAATGAAAAAAATAGTTGCAAACCAGTAATATAGTCAAATGGACTATTTTATTACAAATATATAAAGTTAAAATATTTTCTCATAGGGTTGACCAAAAACTTTTTTCTTATATAAATTCCTAAATTTTCATTAAAAAAATGATGAGTTGACTTTAGTTTTCTGTGCAGAGTCAGTGATCCATTTGGCATTCAAATAATTAATAATAAAACAAAATTAACTAATCAAACTTCTTCCTCAATTAACATAAATACTTCATTCTTCTGTTGTTTCTTATAAAAACAAAACATAAGCTTTTATTCTATAAATATTTTCAGTGCTTACAAATTTGATGTAATTCCTAGAATCTAAACTCTAATTTGAACTCTTTGGAATTATTTAATACAGTTCTTGAAATCCTTTAAATTAGAACCAATTTGCAGAACTTTCCCGTTAACTTTCAATTTCAGCAACATTTCATCAAAATATCTTTGTCTTTTCTCTTACCTTAAAAATAAAGAACTAAAGACAGCTAATTATAGAACTGATTTCATCAGTAACTTTTCTACAAAAATGCTAGCCTAAATTCTAAGCTAATGTTAAAACAGATTAAATAAATTCCATTGGAAAAATAATATCATCAAGTTAATTCTATATGTAACATCTGAATGGTAAATACTTGCATATTTGTCTTTGACATTAATAAAACCAAATCACATTTAAAATGTATCATCTCTTTAAAATAATGATACATAGTTATATTTTGGAAAAAGATGTAAATTATTTTCTTTAGAGCCAATTTGCAATTTAATGTAGTTGTCCTGCCCATATTTATAATGATTAATATAAGAAAATTTATCATATTTGAAATTATGATTAAATAACATTTTAAACAGATATAAAAAAATTTACTGCTTACAAAAATTAGGGGATATTTTATCACTTCATAGTCATTTTGAAATATCCCCTAATATTTTTGAGCAGTATCTATACTTTAATTATGTTAATATAACTAATAATTTTTAAGGCTTAACTATTTGTTTAACATTTAACTAAAATTATGTCTAAAGGAAATATATTCTAACTTATATGAAATTAAGGGTCATTAAAGATAATCATTTTAAAGCTGAAAAATAAATAACTTTAATATGAAATACTCTGTTCATAGAGGAGATAGAGGTAAAAGAAATTGATTTGGTATAAAAATGTAACAAATAGCACCAGATATTCTGTTAGAAAATTGTCAAGTAAAATTGATTGTTTTTGTAATCATAACCGCATTTTTTTTTCTCTTCATCTAAACCAGTGGTTTTTAATCTTTTTTGAGGTACCGAACCCACCAGTTTCATATGCACATTCACCGAACCCTTCTTTAATGATAAATAAAATATGATTTTTTTTCCAAATTCAAGACATAGGTATATGTATTTTTACTGGTGCACAAAATGAGCTGTGCATGAACATCACCTTGCTCAAAGAACAAAACCAACAAAGTGCATGAACTCACAACCAATTACGGTATTACTTTATTCTGGCCTCCGTGGCAGAGGCTTCTCCGAACCCCTGAGACCGACTCATCGAACCCCTAGGGTTCGATAGAACCCAGGTTAAAAACCACTGATCTAAACCCACACCACACTTTTCTTATTTCTTTCATAATGTTATTTTTAATAAAATCTGACATAAAATTTAACCCATCTCCCCAGTCAGAAAAACACCCATTTTTTTAATTTACACTGATTTTTCAAACTTGTCACATATTACCTTTGTACTAAGTTGTTTTGGTATGTTTCTTCTAAAAGGGCATGTGTTGCTCTGCAGCCACTAGTTTATATCCTCACAATTAGAGGCA
Organism: Rhynchonycteris naso; assembly: GCA_037038555.1. Classification (NCBI taxonomy): domain Eukaryota; kingdom Metazoa; phylum Chordata; class Mammalia; order Chiroptera; family Emballonuridae; genus Rhynchonycteris; species Rhynchonycteris naso. The sequence goes on along the minus strand of CM072998.1, from coordinate 64,415,872 downwards.
GCAACACATCGTCTGATACTGTACATAAACCCCTGAGATGTGGTTTTCTATGAAGTATCTCCAGTAAAAGCATTTTATAACTCTTGTCTTTAGACCATATTTTAATAATATTTTACAAGTAATTTTATATTTATACTTTTTAAAATACATTATAAGCCACAAACAATTATAAAATTAATTATGGAAAAGCTTAAAGGAACTATGTACTAAACTCTACAGCAATGAAGACCTTAGCCATGACAATCCAGAACTAGAAGAAAAAATAAAATTGACTATATAGTTTGTATAAATATTTTCTACAGCAGAAAATGACAAAAATCAATAAGTAAATAATTTAGTTTAAAAATTGCAATGTCAGTGGAAGATGAATGACTAGAACTAAATTATACAAAAAAGCTTCAATATTCAACTAAAAGAAAAACTGCCACATGAAAAATAAGAAAATATATAGACAGTTCATAAAACAGCATATTCAAATTGCTAATGCACATGAAAATATATTAAAAGTCATAGAAATAAAATGGGAGTGAGATATCAATCACATTCATTAAACTTGGAAATTTTTAAATAGAATAAAACTATTAGTGAGTGTAGAAATAAAGACACATAGCACTTTTACCTGCTGCTGGTGGACATTTAAATTTTTAAGCCTTTGAAACACAATCTATCAGCATCTACTAAAAAAGAGAAAAAGCAAAACAACCTCCCACATATACTTGTATACTAGTTATCCATTATTGTACATATATTGATAGAAGCCAAAAGATAAGGATGTATGTGTATATATACAACGATAGTTAATAATATGCATTTTGTAAAAGGTGAATTAAAATAAATGCCCATTAATACCAAACAACTATATTGTCCACTGTATCCCTTATATTAAAGACTAAAGAGTTTAAAGAATTTTATGAGGGATGACTGAGTGAGAAAAATAAGATGAAGAGAAATATTTCTAGTCCAACCCTTGTTGGCAATATTTTTGTAAAAGTAACAATGATGAAATTCCAATGTTTATGTTTGTGTTCAGGTTGAAAGCGTAAGACATTCTGTGCATTCCAGGTATGAAATGCTACAGTAAATGCAGGAAGAAGCTTACACAATCACAGAAGCTTTTACTAACAGTATGTGTCTAAAGCCTCGAGTTGGTGGTACATGAAAGCTCAGGAGGAAGCAGCTGTGCCTTTTATGTGTTTCAACCGGTTCTTTACACCTGCAGCCAAAGAATAATTACCTCCGCTGGTCTTCAATCTTATAAATATTATGCAAAAGCCTCTCATTGGTAATCTCTCATCCAGAACCTGTATGATAAATGTAGATATTAGCTTCTCCTCTTGAATCAGCAGCTATATGTGCATAGAAATAGCAGAGAAGAATAATTGTCATCCCTAGGACAGTGTGGGGGAGGTTGACGAGAACCATGAGTAAGAAGGGAGTTAAGAAGAGGAAATGGAAGACAGGTTAATATTAGGAGGAATATGTTTGCTCTAAAAATTTCAGTATATTTTTACATAGTATAATCTGACTTATAAAATCACTTATAGACATATGTGTACACATACAGAAACTTACAATATTCATGGAATATATATGTATTTAGACATACAAGTACTTTAAAATCTTTTTTTAATCAGTAGAGTTAGAGTGAGTTTCAATTATATCAAATATATAATGTCTGGTAAAACAAGTGAATTTCAGACTAATGTCTAGAGTGTGAATCTTTTTTTCAGAAAAAAGAGATGAGTGTATCCTAAAAAATAAAATGTGAGTGTGTTATGTGGTATAGCTAGCTGTACATATGTAATGGAGAAAGAAATCAAGATGTATTAAGGTTAAATCTTATTAATATATTACTAATGAAAATTACGTTTTCAAGGTACCATTTGGAATTCAGCACTCCTTACTCCAATAAAATGAGAAAACATTACATTTATGCTTAGATTTTTAACTATATTTTCTGATAAACTACATATACAGCATCTGGTATTAATATGAAATGTCAAAAGAAAGTCTACTAATCTTTCAAGTTACAATCATATGTAATATAATACATGTTTAGACTATATTAACTACTTTTCTTAATTAAGTTTTTATTAAGTTCTAATCACCATGACTTTGGAAAACAAAATCATCTGAATTGATATAATCACACAAGTCTTTTGTACATAGATTCATTTAAAATTTCATACAAAATGAATAACTGACAGTGGATAACAAGAAGAGATGGATTTTCACCAAAAGCTTTACTTGATTATTTTTATTTGAAAACCAATGAGGGAGTGTCCATTGAAACATATGAAGGTTAAGCAGCTGAACTAGATTTCTATAAGTGCTAACACTGCACCCACAAAAAATATATGAATAAACCCCAAGAATGAAGCACCATAAGAGCCATATACACTTTACTCCAGTTTTAAAATAAAAGATGATGTATTACAATTTTCTGCAATTAAGCCAGTCCTGATATCACTTTTCAGATACGTTTATCCACCTGAACATCAGAAAATACTTGTTATTATGTAAAGACACTAAATATAATTGTGGTTCATATGATGACCTATTTTTATATATTATATATATTCATGCATATCCATGCATATATATTTAAAATTACATTTATACATATGCACACACATATACAGACACTGATAAAATTTTTAAAAGAAATTTCATATGTTGTATTCATAATAGATTATGGTTACTTCAGGTCAGCTATTATATACGTATGTGGATGTGTGTGTGCATGTGTGTATATTTGTGCATGTGGGGTGTGAACACATTTACCCTATCTTATAGTAATATAACTTTTAAAAAAAGCAGAAATAACATTTTTACGTTAATATTTTACAAGTATTCATACTATATACAGTTGAAATAAAGCTATTTTCTTAGTATCAGTTAATAGCTGAATGAACCTATAATATATCAGAAACCTAAACTTTGACATTTTTATTATTTTTCATACAAAAGCTCACCAGCTTGGATCCAAGGTCACGGGCTTGATAAAGGGGTTACTCGGTCTGCTGAAGGCCCATGGTCAAGGCACATATGAGAAAGCAATCAATGGACAACTAAGATGTCGCAATGAAAAACTGATAATTGATGCTTCTCATCTATCTCTCTCCATTCCTGTCTGTTCATCCCTATTTATCCCTCTCTCTGACTCTCTCTCTCTCTCTCTGTTAAAAAAATATTTATTGCATTTTACAAGAAATAAGTACACTGAGAAGTTTATGAAAATACAATATTGAGAACAAACATATCTAAAAATTTAAGAAAATGCAACCCTTTCACAATCTATTTTTTTTTAAAAAAAAGAAAAATTGCAACATACAAACTGGTCAAAACCCAAAAAACATGTGAGAAGTTTGATTAAAACCATTTAAATGCCATTGGGATGTAAATATTCTATATATAAATGAAGATAAAAATACCTAGATAAGGTGTTTCTTGCATGGGAGTTATAAAATTGTGCTTATCTTAATACGTTTATGGTAATTCGAGTTCAGATAGAGTTCAAAAGAAAGTGACTTATGATCATGAAAAGATATTTGCCTCAGAAAGATTTTAAATAAGTTTTCCAGCCCAGGGAATTGCTGTTTATTCAATTAATGGTGACACTGAGTAAGTAAGCAGGTGCACGTTTACTTCCCTTGTTGACATTTTTGAAAATGATAGATCCTTATGAAAATATGGAAAAAGGAATATCAAAACCAAGATATAAAATAATTCATATTCTTTTTGCCTACTTTCTCTTATTATCATCACATATTCTCCCTCTTTTAATCAGTTTTGCTGTACTCAAAATACTATTAGTATTCATTATATATTAATAATGTTGGATTAATTTCTAGTTATAAAGGTTCAAAATAACTTCTGCCATTTATGTGTATATTAATATATTATATACTAATATTTCTAACTTGGTTTGACTTTCTGTCTTGATCTTAATGAAATGTAGAGATTGGGTCTTGACACACAGAATAGTTTCTTAGGAATAAAAACCACACCTCAAGAAATGGAATAATAAAAGCAAAAGAAATAAAATAAATTTCCTTACTTACTAACACATAGGCATCAGCAATCATCAGCAAGAAAATAGATGTGGAGAAATGGCTAAGCACTAACAACTAATTTATTATTATTATTTTTAAAAAGTAAATTAGTAATGATATTTTCTAGGTACATCCCTAAGACACATGAAGGCAGTGATTCCCACTGAGATAATATATAAAGAAAATATCTTCATGAAAACCAATTATACATTGAATTTGATAAAGTTTACTTGCTTTCTTTTTTTAAAATGAAATTATTTGGGTGACACTGGTTAACATAATACAAGTTAAGTGTGTCCAGTTCAACAACGCATCTCTGTACACAGTATTGTGTTAAAGCTCTCCAAGTCAAGTCTTTGTCCATCACCATTTATCCTCCCTGTACCTTTCACCACTTCATCCCCTCATAATCACATTGTTGTCTGTGTTCATGAGGTTTTTTTTTCATTTTGTCCTTTTTTGCTGAATTCCTCCACTCGCTCATCCAGCCACCCCAACATCTGTCAGCATGCTATGTATGAATCTGTTCCTATTTTGCTTGTTAATTCCTTTTGTTCATAAGATTGCACATATGAATGAAATCATATGGATACTTGTGTTTCTGTGACTGACTTATTTCACTTAGATTAATATTCTCTGGCCCATCTATGCTGTTGCAAAAGGTAAGATATATATATATATATATTTATAGCTGAGTAGTATTCCTGTATATAAGGTACCACAACTTTTTTGTCCACTCATCTTCTAATGGGTCATAAGGCTGCTTTTTAATCATAGTTATTTTGTATAGTGCTGAAATAAATATAAAAGTGCATATACTCTTTCAAATTAGTGTTTCAAGATAATTAGAATATATTTTGAAAAGTAGGATCTCTGGGTCAAAAAGCAGGTCCATCTTTAATTCTTTGAGTTAACACCATACTGTTTTCCACAATGGCTCTAACTAATCTGCATTCACACCAACTGTACATGAGGGTTCCCTTTTCTCCACACCGTCGATGACACTAGTTTTTGTTGATTAATAGGTATTAGCTATACTGACAGGTTATATTATGGCAGTTTTAGTTTTCATTTCTGTGATAATTAGTGATGTTGAGCATCTTCTCATATGTCTATTGGCCATTTATAAGTGTTCTTTAGAAAAGTGTCTCTCTAGGTTCTTTGCCCATTTCATATCAGTAGATGCAGAAAAATTATGGGATAAAATCTAGCACTGATATATGATAAAAACTCTTACTAAAGTGGGAATGAAGGGAATATATCTCAATATAATAAAGACCATATATGACAATCTCACAGCCAACATCATACTCAATGGAAAAAAAAATTACAAGCATTTCTCTTAAGATTAGAAACAAGACAGAGATGTTTTTGTCCACCACTTTTATTTAATATAGTACTGAAAATTTTTGCCAGAGAAATCAGAAAAGAAGATGAAATAAAAGAAATCTAAATTACAAAGAAAAATGTAAAATAATCATTTGCATATGGCATAATAATGTGTATAGAGAACCTTAAGGATTCCACCAAAAAACTACTAGAATTCATAAATGAATTCAGTAATGCAGCAGGATAAAAAATAAATATCCTGAAATTAGTTGCATTTTTATATATTAATAATGATCTGTCTGAAAGGAAAACAAAGAAAATAATACCATTTACTATTGCTTTAAAAATATAAAATACTTATGAATAAATTTAACCAAAGATGTAAAAGACCCATACTTGGAAAATTATAAGAAATTGAATAAAAAAGTTGAAGAAATTACAAATAAGTAGAAGCATACACTGTGTTCATGTATAGGAAGAATTAACATCATTAAAATGTCCATATTACTCAAAGCAATCTATAGAGTCAATGTAATTTCTTTCAGGATACCAATGGTATATTTCATATACCTAGAACCAATATTCCAAAAATTTACATGGAACCACAAAGGATTGCAAATAGACATGGTAATCTTGAGAAAAAAGAATAAAGTTGGAGGAAACATGCTACCTGATATCCAACTATATTACAAAACCATAATTATCAATACAACATGGTTGGCATAAAAACAAACCTATAAATTAATGGTGCAAAATAAAGAACCCAGAAATCAACCCACACTTATTTGATCAATTAATATTTGCCAAAGGAGGCAAGAATATACAATAAAGTAAAGACAATCTATTCAATAAATAATATTGGGGACATAGGACAAATATGTGTGAAGAAATATAATTAGACCACTTTCTTACACCATACACAAGAATAAACTCAAAATGCATTAAAGACTTACATATTATATTCAAAACTATAAAAGTTCTAAAAGGAAACATAGGCAATAAAATCTCAAACATTTCTCATAGCAATATTTTTTTTCTTATATATCTCATTGGACAAGGAAAACAAAAGAAAAATAAACAAATGATACTATATCAAACTGAAATTCTTTTGCACAGCAAAGGAAACAACAAACAAAATGAAAAGAAAACAACCCACTGATTGGGAGAACCTATTTCCTGATACATCTGATACATGATTAACATCCGAAATTTATGAAGAACTTATATAACTGAACACCAAAAAACACACACCACAATCCAATTAAGAAATTTACTATTTTAGCCTGACCAGGCAGTGACACAGTGGGTAGAGCATCGAACTGGGATGCAGAGGACCCAGGTTCAAACACCTGAGGTTGCCAGCTTGAGCGTGGGATCATAGACATAACCCCCATGATCTCTGGCTTGAGCCCAAAGGTTGCTGGCTTAAAGCCCAAGGTCGCTAGCTTGAGCAAGAGTTAACTTGCTCTGCTGTAGCTCCCTGGTCAAAGAGAAAGCAATCATTGAACAGCTAAGGTGCCACAAGGGGAACTGATGCTTCTCATCTCTCTCCCTTCCTGTCTGTCCCCATCTGTCTCTCTCTTTGACTCTCTCTCTGACTCTCTCTCTGTCTTTGTAAAAAAAAAAATTACAAAAAAAAGAAATTTACTATTTTAATATATTTTTATATTTTATGACTTTACCTGAGGAAATTTGTATTTCTATGAGAAAGAGCTGACTAAGGAGTACAGCGGGACAAATATAAGGTGATATAAAATGATCTGAGTTTGGGTTATGCATGCACAACATAATCAACTCTTCAAACGCTATAGAAATGTTTACTTGAAACCTATGTACTCTTGATCAATGTCACCTCTTTAAATTTAATTTTTAATAATTTTTAAAAAGCTAAATATATTCAATATGAAATGTATAAAATTTGTAAGTTTTTCCAATAAATATTCTATCATCTTCTTTATGTTCTTGTCAAATATCACAGGTTTTTTTTCCATGATAAGCAGCTTCTTTCATTGGACATTTATTTATTTGGTTCTATGCAATATCTCTTGAGATTCTGGCTTCCATTTCTCTTGAATATATTCTAATATAAATGGTCCCCAACTTAAGATGATTATACATGATGGTGCAAAAGCAAATTACATGAAAAATAACTAGAAATATTCAAGACTTTATCATAAAATAGGTTTTGCATTAGATGATTATGTCCAACTGTTAGCTAATGTAAGTGTTCAAAGCACATTTAAGGTAGGCTAGGCTAAATTATGATGTTCAGTACTTTAGATGTATTAAATGCATTTTATGTTATAATATTTTCAATTTACAAAGGGTTTATTGGAATGTTATTCCTTTGTGAACTAAGGAGCATATGTATAAAACAAGACAAAATACCCAAAATAAGGTAAATGCAGGAGTTGTTTTAGCGATCTTATTTGCAATCCAGGTTGCAGAACTGAGTAGATTCCCTCACATCCTCCAATAGCCTTTCTCATACTTTCTTTTTATTATTATTTATTAATTTTAATGGGGTGCCATTAATAAATCAGGGTACATATGTTCAAAGAAAACATCTCCAGGTTATTTTGTCATTTACTTTTGTTGTATACCCATCAACCAAAGTCAAATTGTCCTTTGTCACCTTCTATCTGGTTTTCTTTGTGCCCTTCCCCCCTCTCCCTCTTGCTCTTTTTCTCTCCTTGTTTCCCGCCCCCCCCCCCCCCGCCCTCCGGTAACCACCACACTCATGTCCATGTATCTTAGTCTTGTTTTTATGTCCCACCTATGTATGGAATCATGCAGTTCTTAGATTTTTCTGATTCACTTATTCCGTATAATGTTATCAAGATCCATTCATTTTGTTGAAAATGATCCAATGTCATCATTTCTTATGGCTGAGTAGTATTCCATAGTATATATGTACCACATCTTCTTTATCCAGTCATATGTTGAAGGGCTTTTTGGTTGTTTCCATGTCTTGGCCACTGTGAACAATGCTGCAATAAACATGGGCTGCAAGTATCTTCACGTACCAATGTTTTTGAGTTTTGGGAGAGTATACTCAGTAGAGGAATTGCTGGGTCATATGGTAGTTCTATTTTTATTTTTTTGAGGAACCACCAAACTTTCTTCCATAGTGGTTGCACTACTTTACATTCCCACCAACAGTGGATGAGGGTTCCTTTTTTTCCACATCCTCTCCAACATTGGGTATTACATGTCTTGTTGATAATAGCTAATTTAACAAGTGTGAGGTGGTATCACATTGTAGTTTTGATTAGGAGCGGTGACTCATCACCTTTCACTGGTGTGTGGGAGGTTGTATGAAAGAGAGTGAGTGCAGAGTAAACGAGATGGACACCGGGAGAGAGTTCTGACTCTCTCCCACAGGGTCAAAGTGAGTGGCATCCCCTCCAAATTTCCCCTACCCTTCCCCAACTCCTTCATGTGGCATGATCGTTGTCTGTCATACGAGGTTCACAGAGGAAGCCTACTCCTTTAGAGAACAACCGTACCAGGTGAAGCCAGAAATTTTAACCCCTAGTGAACCAGAAGAAGCAGAAGCTCTGACTCCCTCACCTTACATGCCGGCAAGGCTTTAACCTTTCACACTGGTCTCCCTGTCCATTACAGAGACCACCACTGACTCGGGCCCATCATTGGCAGGTCTATCAAGCCTTAGCATAAGTTCAATTAGGCAGAAGGTTCCTCTCACTGCCGTGCTGGAACAGGTGCAAGCTTCCTCCCCTAGCTGGGAAGCTGTACTCAAAGACAGAGCCTAGAGTGCAGATGCCTTTTTAGTACAAGACTGGTTCCTGGAGGCAGAGAACTGTTTGCCTTCCACTGAGAGGACCCGGCTACAGGGGCAAAAGGACAGTACACCTGGACTAGGCTCCTGCAAGGGCTCAAGAACTCTCCTGCCATCTTTGGGGAGGCCCTCATTCTGACCTTTAGCAGTTCCCTGGATGTGTCCTCCTCCAGTACGTGGGTGACCTGTTGCTGGGTCATGAGACTCTCTAACAATGTGCTCTAGGAATGGATGAGTTTCTACACCATCTAGAGAAGAATGAATACAAGGCCTCGAAGAGGAAGGCCCAGATCTGCCAAAGGCAAGTAAAATACTTGGGATTCATTCTCAAGCAGGGGGAGAGGAGGTTAAGAGTTCCTGGGTGCAGTAGGATTCTGTCATTTGTGGATCCCCAACTTTGTAGTACTGGTCAAACCCCTCTATAAAGTCACAAAGGGGGGAGAAAAAGAGCCCATGGACTGAGAGCCAGAACAAGACTGTGCTTTTTAGACTCTTAAAAAAAAAAAGAATCACAAGTTGCCCTAGCACTAGATCTTCCTAACTTAGCAAAATGTTTTGTGTTATATGTCTTAGGGAGGAACAAGTGAGCAGTAGATATATTAACCCAGGACTTAGGACTGTAGTCTTGACCAGTGGCTTGCCTCTTCAGACAGTTAGAGTAGCTGGGGGCTAGCAGCCATGCTTGAGGGTCTTGGCAGCTGCAGTGGTGTTGGCATAAGAGACAAACAGGTAAATTATGGGACAGACCTTAGAGGTACAGGTGCCTCATACAGTGGTAGCTCTGTTGAGTACAGGAGAGCATCATTGGCTCATGGATGCCTGTCTCACCAATTACCAGAGTTTACTCTGTGAAAATCCAAGGCTAGCAATAGAGGTGTGTTCCAGTTTAAACCCAGTAACACTGCTCCCAATTGAGGAGGGAGAGCAGCAGCACAATAGCCATTTGACCAGACCTGTTAGTCAACCCATAAGAGGTCAAGATTAGGAGCTATATATAGATAGAAGCAGTTCTGTCAATTCACAAGGAGAAAGGCAAGCAGGGTATGCACTAGTGACTTTGACAGAGACTGTGTAGGTGTGGCCTCTGCCCCAAGGAACTTCTGTTCAGCAGGCAGAACTGATTGCTATGACTTGGGTCCTAGAGCTCTCAGTAAAAGTATAAAACGAATGTTTTTACCGATTCTTGCTTTGCTTTTCTTACTCTGCAAGTCCATAGAGCCATATATAAGGAAAGAGGGCTACTGACAGCCAAGAGCAAGGACCTCAAATATCCAAGAAAAATCTTCAGCTGCTGGAAGCTGACGAGAAGATAAAAGATATAGCAGTAATCCACTGCCAAAAACACCAGAAGGCAGGATAGGTAGAAGCCTATCCCACCCAGACTGAAAAGGCCAGAGAAGTAACAAAGGTACTACTCAAAGAAGTCATTTCAAGGTTTGGACTGCTACTTCAGGTAGGCTCTGGCAATGGCCTGGACTTTGTGACTAAGGTAGTAACAGGGACAGCTCAAACATTAGGCATCACTTAGAAGCTTTATGCGGCATACAGACCACAGAGTTTGGGAAAGGTAGAAAGCATGAATAAGTCTCTGAAGTTAGAGCTTAGAAAATTATATCAGAAAACAGGTCTTAAGTAGGTGCAAGCTTTACCTTTAATTCTGTTTAAAATTCAGTGTAAACCCATCTAAGGACACTGGATACCTTATGAGGTATTATACAATAGGCCTCCCCCAATATTACACAGTTTGTCAGGGACTCCCCAAGAATTAGGAGGAAAAGAGCTACATAGACAATTAAAAGCTTTAGGCAAAATAGCTGGTGCCATATCCAAGTAAGTGCTAAATAGAGCTACTATCAGTTTGTTTGCCTCTGTTCATTCTTTTTCTCCAGGAAATCATGTGTAGTTCAAGGATTAGAATCCAGGGACCCTCTGACCAAGGTTGAAGGGACCCTACACTGTGATCTTAACCACGGTCACTATTGCCAAGGTAGAATTCATACCCACCTGGATTCACCATGGCCAGCTGAAGCCTGCAGCCCCAGCAGAGACACCCTCAAAGACAGCAGAGACTGACCCTACCAATGATTGTAAATTGACCCTGAGAAGGACAACATGCCCTGCTCCAGCCATAACTGGAAGCTGGCAGGTCCACAGAGGACCAAAAACTAAGGAACCTCACCATGGAGCTCCTTACAATTAGACTCTAGGGAGAGGGAAACTAGGGTCAATGAAAAGCCAGAACAAGTCATCTTAAGGTTTGATGAATGTACTGCTATGAGTCATACAGAAAAGGGGTTTAGGTCCTTTGCCTCGGAGAGAAGCTATAAGGTAAATAAAAAGTATATATGTGCTCAAAGCTACCCCTGTAGAATAGCCTGTGAATATTAGTCATATGTGCAATAGGCTACTCAGAAAGAGGACACCTCCAAAAAAACCTGTATTTTAATTATTTTTATTTATTTATTTATTCATTTTAGAGAGGAGACACAGAGAGGGGGGGGGAGGGAGCTAGAAGCATCAACTCCCATATGTGCCTTGACCAGACCAGTGCAGGGTTTTGAACTGGCGACCTCAGTGTTCCCAGGTGTTGGGCAGATAAAATATATTATGCTCACTTTGTTAAAGATGGCTCTGCCCACATGGAAGTTCTTTGATACTAATGTGTGTTCTGGAACAGGCTGTGGGCAGGCCAAGTCGTTATAGCCTAAGGCTTAGTTTAAGAGTAAGCTCTTCCCCACACCCTTGACTGATTGGATGATGTAGGGTGGTAATGTAGGGAGGAATCCCATTATGCCTCAGATGAGTGACTTTGTATCAGAGACTTCCTTGTTTGTATAATTGGATTAAAGGTTTTGAGTCGGCTATAAAGTGGGAAAGAACAGTAGCTCTCTCTCTCTTGGTTCCTGGGTTTCTGAGATTAGTATTAGAGAGGAGAGTAGAGTAAGGCCATGTGAAGGCCAGGAGAAGCAGCCGAGATGGCAGAGTGCTGAGGAAGAAGCCAGTTTGTGCAGAGTTTGTGCAGGAGGATATGGGAAACAGAGGTGAATAAGTCTGGTAAACTAGAAACCTTTGATTCTAGGAAACTCGGATAAGTCAGTAGCTTAGTGAGCACTGAATGTGTGGATTTTGGAGCCTAGTGTGTGTTTTTTGCTTGCCCGCCGGGTGCAAGCTAGAATTAAAGCTGATGGCTCACCAGTTCGTGGCTCCTGTGTTTCATTACCTACTGTTTGAATCCAATGCGAACCTGCTCTGGCCAGGCTGCTGTGATCCTGGCCGCGACTACTGACTTTACACCAGGTCGAAACTTTATCCACTGCGCCACCACAGGTCAGGCAAAAAAAAAAAAAAAAAGAACTATATTTTAAAAGAGGATTACTTATTACTAACTGTTGGGCAGATAAAATATATTATGCTCACTTTGTTAAAGATGGCGCTGCCCACATGGAAGTTAGTTGATATTAATGTGTGTTCTGGAACAGGCTGTGGGCAGGCCGGGTCGTTATAATCTAAGGCTTAGTTTTAAGACTAAGCTCTTCTCCACACCCTTGACTGATTGGATGATGTAGGGTGGTGATGTAGGGAGGAATCCCATTATGCCTCAGATGGGTGGCTTTGTATCAGAGACTTTCTTGTATGTATAATTGGATTAAAGGTTTGGATTATCTATGCTATAAAGTGGGCGGACCGGTAGCTAGATCTCTCTCTCTTGGTTCCTGAGTTCCTGAGGTTAGTATGAGAAAGGAGAGCAGATTAAGTCCACATGAAGGCCAGGAGAGTAGCCAAGATGGCAGAGTGCTGAGGAAGAAGCCAGTTTGTTAAGAGTTTGTGCAGGAGGAGATGGGAAACAGAGGTTGTTCGGCAGATAAAATATAATATGCTCACTTTGTTAAAGATGGCGCTGCCCACATGGAAGCCCGTCACCCAGGGGATATTATTTGCCCTTATGCTTGGGATGGGTGTGGGGGGAGAAGCTGTAATGTAGGCAGGCCAGGTCATTATAGCCTAAGGCTTAGTTTAAGAGTAAGCTCTTCCCCACACCCTTGACTGATTGGATGATGTAGGGTGGTGCACTCTCTTGCGGAATCCCATTATGCCTCAGATGGGTGGCTTTGTATCAGAAACTTTCTTGAATGTATAATTGGATTAAAGGTTTGGATTATCTATGCTATAAAGTGGGCGGACCGGTAGCTAGATCTCTCTCTCTTGGTTCTTGAGGTATTAGAGAGGAGAGCAGATTAAGGCCACGTGGAGAAGCAGCAGCCAGGATGGCAGAGTGCTGAGGAAGAAGCCAGTTTGTTAAGAGTTTGTGCAGGAGGAGATGGGAAACAGAGGTGAATAAGTCTGGTGAGCTAGAAACCTTTGATTCTAGGAAACTCGGATAAGTCAGTAGCTTTGTGAGCACTGAATGTGTGGGTTTTGGAGCCCAGTGTGTGTTTTTGCTTGCCTGCCGGGTGCAAGCTAGAATTAAAGCTGATGGCTCACCAGTTTGTGGCTCCTGTGTTTCATTGCCATCTGTCCGAATCCAATGTGAACCTGTGTGGGTCAGGCGGCTGTGATAGTGGCCTTGACTACAGGCCGTACAATTGGCGTAGTCTGTGGCAGGATTGGATACAGATCGGCATGGAGCCACCACCACCTTTGAGTGGTGGAGTAGAGGACTGGTTGCTGTTATGGTTTCCCATAGCTGTTTTTTGGGGGACTGTTGGATGGCTGACTTTTACAGCCATGCGTGAGGAAACCGAGAGCTCTATGGAAGAGGCTGCCCAGGTCCTGCAGGCCAAGCAGCGGAAGGAGCTGGAGGAAACGTGGGAGAAACAGATGCTGACCCTGGAGCTGAAGGAAGTGCTGGAGGAGGAGGCCAACCAGGATTGTGAGATTCACCTGGAAATGGAGCAGACGCTGGAGAAGGAATCACAGGTTCGTGAGTTGAAGATTGCCCTGGATGTTGTGGAGAGCCAGCAGCGGCCTGAGGCCGGGCCTGAGGCCGGGGTGGAGCTGAATGGCCTGCTGAGCAGAAGGTAGCGGTGGCTCAGAGATCAAGCCCAGCAGCAGGAGCTGATGTTTTCAGTTCCTCTTTGGAGGATGAGGAGAATCGGGCTGGAGTTGCAATCCGCAGTCTCCAGAAGGTGAGAGCCCGGCAACAAGGAGTAGCTACACTGCTGGTAGGTCTGCGATTTTGGGACATAGGGGTGGATGCCATCATGCTTCCCAGAGCAGAGATGGAAATGCTGACTGCCATGGCCACGTGCTCCTTTTTGGGACAGTGTACGAGCTGCCAGGATGGCAGAGATGAGAGGGGAGGCTAGCACCTCATGTGTGTGGACTGATTTCCTGGACTATGACCAGATGGGCACAAGCTCCTTTGTTGAATGGACTTATGGATTTTGGACAATGTGAAATACCCTGATGGGGGTGGGGGTGGCTTTGCTGAAGGCCCTCCTGCCCCGGGAAGCTTTTCCCATGGCTAGAGAAAAGGCCGAGGACATTTTGCGCTTTTGGCAAAGTGCTCAGAGACTGGTGAAATGTACCTTTGTAATTGTTGAAATCGTATGATTTGTCATGCTGTTGTAATTTGTGTAATATGCCTAATTTCCTTGTACAGGAATCCAGTGGTGTAAATTGTGGGTAGTAAAGTGAGCATAGGGGTGGATTGTTCGGCAGATAAAATATAATATGCTCACTTTGTTAAAGATGGCGCTGCCCACATGGAAGCCCGTCACCCAGGGGATATTATTTGCCCTTATGCTTGGGATGGGTGTGGGGAGAGAAGCTGTAATGTAGGCAGGCCAGGTCATTATAGCCTAAGGCTTAGTTTAAGAGTAAGCTCTTCCCCACACCCTTGACTGATTGGATGATGTAGGGTGGTGCACTCTCTTGCGGAATCCCATTATGCCTCAGATGGGTGGCTTTGTATCAGAAACTTTCTTGAATGTATAATTGGATTAAAGGTTTGGATTATCTATGCTATAAAGTGGGCGGACCAGTAGCTAGATCTCTCTCTCTTGGTTCTTGAGGTATTAGAGAGGAGAGCAGATTAAGGCCACGTGGAGAAGAAGCAGCCAGGAAGGCAGAGTGCTGAGGAAGAAGCCAGTTTGTTAAGAGTTTGTGCAGGAGGAGATGGGAAACAGAGGTGAATAAGTCTGGTGAGCTAGAAACCTTTGATTTTAGGAAACTCTGATAAGTCAGTAGCTTTGTGAGCACTGAATGTGTGGGTTTTGGAGCCCAGTGTGTGTTTTTGCTTGCCTGCCGGGTGCAAGCTAGAATTAAAGCTGATGGCTCACCAGTTTGTGGCTCCTGTGTTTCATTGCCATCTGTCCGAATCCAATGTGAACCTGTGTGGGTCATGCGGCTGTGATAGTGGCCGCGACTACTGGCTTTACAGAGGTGAATAAGTCTGGTGAGCTAGAAACCTTTGATTCTAGGAAACTCGGATAAGTCAGTAGCTTTGTGAGCCCTGAATGTATGGGTTTTGGAGCCCAGTGTGTGTTTTTGCTTGACCGCCGGGTGCAAGCTAGAATTAAAGCTGATGGCTCACCAGTTTTTGGCTCCTGTGTTTCATTACCGACTGTACGAATCTAACGTGAACCTGCGTGGGTTGGGCGGCTGTGATGCTGGCCTCGGCTACTGGCTTTACACTAACTTAGTTGTCATTGAAGGTTAAGTGTTTAAAAATTAAGAATTCTGATTAATTAGAAAAGAATTGTATACTTTTAATAAAAGATATAAGGTATAGAAGTTCTTTTAAAAATAAAGAAAAAAGTAAGTTCCTATAAAAACTAGTTATATATAAATAGTAAAGAAAGTTTATGAAAGTTAAAGGATTATGTAAGTTACCGAAAGTTTGTACAGGTTTTAGAAGGTTTGTTCAGAAAAGAAAAAAAAAACAAAAACAAAAAACAATAAGGTGATGCTGCAATATAATAACAAGTTATAAAGGTTACAAATGGGGGGAATAAGGGAAGACAAACAAGAAAAATACAGAGGAGAGGTGTAAAGCCAGTAGTCGAGGCCACCATCACAGCAGCCTGGCCAGTGCAGGTTTGCATTTGATTCGAACAGTCGGTAATGAAACACAGGAGCCACGAACTGGTGAGCCATCAGCTTTAATTCTAGCTTGCACCCGGCGGTCAAGCAAAAACACACACTGGGCTCCAAAACCCATACATTCAGTGCTCACAAAGCTACTGACTTATCCGAGTTTCCTAGAATCAAAGGTTTCTAGCTCACCAGACTTATTCACCTCTGTTTCCCATCTCCTCCTGCACAAACTCTTAACAAACTGGCTTCTTCCTCAGCACTCTGCCATCTTGGCTACTCTCCTGGCCTTCATGTGGACTTAATCTGCTCTCCTTTCTCATACTAACCTCAGGAACTCAGGAACCAAGAGAGAGAGATCTAGCTACCGGTCCGCCCACTTTATAGCATAGATAATCCAAACCTTTAATCCAATTATACATACAAGAAAGTCTCTGATACAAAGTCACTCATCTGAGGCATAATGGGATTCCTCCCTACATCACCACCCTACATCATCCAATCAGTCAAGGGTGTGGGGAAGACCTTACTCTTAAACTAAGCCTTAGGCTATAACGACCCGGCCTGCCCACAGCCTGTTTCAGAACACACATTAATATCAACGAACTTCCATGTGGGCAGTGCCATCTTTAACAAAGTGAGCATAATATATTTTATCTGCCCAACAAGAGGAAACCTGCAATGACTGGGATCTTATATTCCAGCCTGTGTCCTCAGTGTTCTTGACTAAGAAAACAAGAGCAGACAGAAAAGTTTGAAAAAATCACCAACTACTACTGTGGACCTTGCTTATTATCAATTCCTTGAAATGAACTTGCAGCTCCAGCAAGAAGAATGAGTGATAGGATTACCAAAGACACACCCTTCCACCTCTCTCCCTTTCCCCTCCCTAAGACACGAAAGTCACATAAGCCTGCAAACAAAGAAGTCATAGAAATCAGGCATTTGTCACATAAAAGTGAACGCTATAAAAGTATATAAGATGTAAGAAATTTAATTTCAGGAAGCTTGTGTTTTGTTGACTTTGTTAGGGTCATGCAGCTCCACTGGCTAAATAAATCCTACTTTCCTCATCAAGTTGTTCTGGCTTCATTTTTGTCCTCTTTTAATTTCTGAAATAATTCCTTTAGCTTAACATTAAAGCTCCTGTCATCTCAAAACTTCAGAAGCATTAAGCAATGTCACATACAAACTATCTGGACTTCCAATTCTTGAACTATGAATAATGAAGTAGATATCCAAAACCAAACCAAACTAAATAAATAAATAAATAACCTCTATGAAAAAAACTGATATTAAAACAATAAAATTGTTGCTGAAATTATAAAAATATCATCAGGAAGCCACACTGAAGAGAGGCTGAAAACTGTAATGATGAAAGGATAATAACCACTTTAACTGTTCTAGAAAATCTGTTGTTGGGCAGATAAAATATATAATGCTCACTTTGTTAAAGATGGTGCTGCCCACATGGAAGTTCATTGATATTAATGTGTGTTCTGAAACAGGTTGTGGGCAGGCCGGGTCGTTATAGCTTAAGGCTTTGTTTTAAGAGTAAGCTCTTCCCCACACCTTTGACTGGATGATGTAGGGTGGTGATGTAGGGAGGAATCCCATTATGCCTCAGATGGGTGGCTTTGTATCAGAGACTTCCTTGTTTGTATAATTTGATTAAAGGTTTTGAGTCTATGCTATAAAGTGGGAGAGACTAGTAGCTTGATCTCTCTCTTGGTTCTCAGTTCCTGAAGTATTAGAGAGTAGAACAGAGGAAGGCCATATGGAGGAGAGGAAGCAGCCAAGATGGCAGAGTGCTGAGGAAAAGTTTGTGCAGTAGGAGATGGGAAAAGAGGTTGTTCGGCAGATAAAATATATTATGCTCACTTTGTTAAAGATGGTACTGCCCACATGGAAGTTCTTTGATACTAATGTGTGTTCTGGAACAGGCTGTGGGCAGGCCGGGTCGTTATAGCCTAAGGCTTGGTTTAAGAGTAAGCTCTTCTCCACACCCTTGACTGATTGGATGATGTAGGGTGGTGATGTAGGGAGGAATCCCATTATGCCTCAGATGGGTGACTTTGTATCGGAGACTTCCTTGTTTGTATAATTGGATTAAAGGTTTTGAGTCTGCTGTGAAGTGGGAGAGAGCAGTAGCTAAATCTCTCTCTCTCGGTTCCTGGGTTCCTGAGATTAGTATTAGAGAGGAGAGCAGATTAAGGCCACGTGAAGGCCAGGAGAAGCAGCCAAGATGGCACAGTGCTGAGGGAGAAGCCAGTTTGTTAAGAGTTTGTGCAAGAGGAGATGGGGAACAGAGGTGAATAAGTCTGGTGAGCTAGAAACCTTTGATTTTAGGAAACTCGGATAAGTCAGTAGCTTTGTGAGCACTGAATTTGTGGGTTTTGGAGCCCAGAGTGTGTTTTTGCTTGCCCACCGGGTACAAGCTAGAATTAAAGCTGATGGCTCACCAGTTCTTGGCTCCGTTGTTTTGTTACCGACTGTTCGAATCCAATGCGAACCTGCGTGGGTCAGGCGGCTGTGATGCCGGCCTTGACTATTGGCTTTACAGAGGTGAATAAGTCTGGTGAGCTAGAAAGCTTTGATGCTAGGTGTTCGGCAGATAAAATATAATATGCTCACTTTGTTAAAGATGGTGCTGCCCACATGGAAGCCCGTCACCCAGGTGATATTATTTGCCCTTATGCTTGTGATGGCTGTGGGGAAAACGTTGTAATGTAAGCAGGCCGGGTCATTATAGCTTAAGGCCTTGTTTTCAGAGTAAGCTCTTCTCCACACCCTTGACTGATTGGATGATGTAGAGTGGTGATGTAGGGAGGAATCCCATTATGCCTCCGATGGGTGACTTTGTATCAGAGACTTTCATGTTTGTATAATTGGATTAAAGGTTTTGTGTCTATGCTATAAAGTGGGAGAGACCAGTGGCTTGATCTCTCTCTTTCTTGGTTCCTGAGTTCCTGAGGTATTAGAGAGGAGAGCAGATTAAGGCATGTGGAGGAGAAGTAGCCAAGATGGCAGAGTGCTGAGGAAGAAGCCAGTTTGTTAAGAGTTTGTGCAGGAGGAGATGGGAAACAGAGGTGAATAAGTCTGGAGAGCTAGAAACCTTTGATTCTAGGAAACTCGGATAAGTCAGTAGCTTTGTGAGCACTGAATGTGTGGGTTTTGGAGCCCAGTGTGTGTTTTTGCTTGACCGCTGGGTGCAAGCTAGAATTAAAGCTGATGGCTCACCAGTTCTTGGCTCCAGTGTTTCATTGTCATCTATTTGAATCCATTGCAAACCTGCACGGGTCAGGCTGCTGTGATGGTGGTCGTGACTACTGGCTTTACATCTGTCTTGCTTCAAAACCAAGAAACCTTTATTTTATTGGGTCAATAAGATGGGAAACAAGACCTTGAGCAGGTTTTCATGTGGAGAATTGAAGACTAGACACTTCTCTGATCCCCACTGCAAACATAAAACCAAAACATAAAGAGCTACAACTCCGGGACTAAATGAACAAGAAACAAATCTTCTCATTGCCAGAGAAATAGGATGTTTCCCTGGCATGGCACAAGCTCTAGAGGTATAAGATTCTACATGGGCAATTATAAACATAGACCCATTTTCAAAAAAATTTGAGTTTAAAACAAGCAATAAGAATTAGTATTACCTTTTAGTGTAATAATAATCCTGAAGTGACACAAACAAAAAGAAATGCTACTTGGAGATAGTCACCCTAAATCCAAGAAAAATTATATTTACACAGATAACATTATGCTGATCATGACCACATCACATTTATAAATTATATAAAGAAATAAGACAATTTGAGTGAAAATCAAAAATAAAAATAATCTGAAACTCAGGTAATTTATATTCAGATGTAACTCCAAATGGCCAAAAAATTGTTTTAAATGGTAAATATTAAAAAGGAATGATTTCTATTAAAATATTATGCAGGTTTATTTAAAAATAAAATTTCTATAAATAATAATTATACAAAGACTAAAATAAAAATTTACTTGTATGGATTAAATGTGGACTTAAGTTCTGCTGAAGGAAATAATAGTTAACTGAGAAAATTATGTGAATTAATCAAAAATAGTACATGTGGAAAAAATAATGAAAGTGTTAAAAGAAGTCTAAGATTTCCCAGAAAAATATTAGTAAAGCAAACATATATCTAAGAGATTTATCAGAAGAGAGTAAATGCCAGAGTAGGAGGTAATGTGTAAGAGCTTTTTTAGAGATAACTAAAAGCATTTTTTTTTTTCTGATTTAGGAAGTAAAACTAATAGCAATTAGTATTAGAAAGAATTAAAAGGAAGTAAAGAAGGACATATAGAACTGGAAGACAATATATAATGAACAAGAAAAAAAGGTTACAGTGGCCCTTCCATATACACAGAGGGTATGTTACAAGATCTCCAGTAGTTGCCTGAAAAAACACAGTTTCAAACTCTATACCTACTATGACTTTCTCATACATATATATCTATAATGAAGTTTAATTTATAAATTAGACACAGTAGGATATTAAAAACAATAGCCATAATAAAATAGAATAATTATTACAAGCCTCTGTAATAAAAGTTATATGAATGTAGCATTATTAAGTAAAATAAGGGTTACTTGAACACAGTACTGCCATGCCATGACAGTTGATCTGATAACTGAGATGGCTACTGAGGAAATAATAGTTGGATGGTATGTACAGCTTAGATACATTGGACAAAGTGATGAGTTATGCCCATGTTTTACAGACCAGGATGGCACAAAATTTAATCACACTGCAAAGAATGCTGCACTATTTAATATTTGTGACTTTTTAATGAAACTTCCTTTTTAGTATTCTTGGATAGTGGTTTTGAGTGCAGGCAACTGAAATCAGAGAATGCAAAACCATGGATAAGTAGGAACTACTGTAATTTATATCAGGACAGTTTGATAGTTCACACTACAAAAATATTAAAATCAGAAGACATTGAAAAAATACTCTCAATTTCTTGAAGAAAGTAACTGCCAACTTAGTGAACACTATAATATTCTATTCATATCCTACTCTAATTATATATATATTTTTATACCACCCACTTTAAGTGCTTTCAGCTATTAGGTTCCTTCAGGAATTGCTTTCTAATGAAACATAGCTTCCTCTTCCAGTCTCTATCTGGCCAGCCAATCTCCAAAGACCAATTTTTGAAGAGGAAGAAAACTCAACTTCCTCACCTCAACTCAGAATAAGGGCCATCTTAGCTTTTGAGTTGCATGTGTTTGAGGGAGAAACCTGAAAGATCACCCTAACAAATTCCTTTGCACAATGCAGCTTCCTTCTCTTTTCCTATGTTTCTTATAGAACTCCTTGCATTAAAATTATGATTTCGTAATACACTCTAGGATATTCACCTAGTCATATAACCAAGGGAAAGAAGAAATTACATGACAATTCAAAATGAAGGGCAAAAAGGTATAGATCGATAAAAAAATAATAAACCCTCAAGACTTTTCATTGACAAATATTTAAGTTCTCAGAACACAAACGTCTAAAAAAAATTCTTCAGAAAAAAAAATGAACCAAATATCAGAGCTTTAGGTAAAAAATCTGAATAAAATAATGGTAATAAACAGGAAAAGCCATTAATATATTATGACATAAACAAGAATATAGATAATAAATCATTTTAGTAATTAGCAAAATAAGTTGGAATATACTGCACAATAACATGTAATATAAAAGTTATCAGAAAATATGTTTATAAGATCCTTGTAAAGAGTAAGAATGAGAGCAATATTAAAAGGATTTAATAATAATGATAACAACAGACTCTTCACAATTTATATAAATGCATTTGGAAATGTGGATAAATTAGACAAAATTCTATTAAAACAACCATTTACTTAAATTGGTTCAAAAAGAAATAAAAAAGTAAATTGACTCATTACCATTCAGATTTTGGTATAAACTAGAATAAAATGATTGTACAGTATATAAAAGAAAATTATAGCCTAATATTATAAATGTAGTGAGGAAAAATTACTAAATAAAATACTTATCAACCAATCTTACAGTGCTCAGACATTTTGACAACACTATTTAGACCAGAAATGTAAGCTATGTTAATATTAGAAAATATACTTCAGAATATTTCACAGATGAAATGATAATAAATATTATAAGAGATCTAACAAAAGCATTAAACAAAATTCAACACAAGTTTACTAATAAAATCACTAGCTCTAAATAATAATCTTCAGTAAGATGACACTACACAAGAACTTGAATGTTCATAATCGAAAAAAGAATATAAAAAGTGTTTACAAGAAACTGAAGCCCTCATGCATTGTTTATAAAAATGTAAAATTAAAAACAATTTGACAGTTTATTAAAATATTAAACATAAACTTAAAATATAACACAGCAATTTCACTCCTTGAAATCCATGCAAGTTCATAGACTTCCAGTCAAGATAGCAGGCAGGTAAACATAGTATTTGCCTTTTTCCACTACCACATCAAAATTACAACTAAACTACAAAACAACCATCATTCAGAACTGCTTGAAATAGAGCTGAATGGGAATCTTACAACTAGGCAATTAATTAAGAAGCTACATAGAGACTGGTAGGAGGGGTGGAGATGCAGAAGAGACTGGTCCCATACCACCTGTGGCTGATAAAATTAAGAAGGAATATCTTCATTGTGGCAGTCCTTTGTGAGGAGTAAGAAGTCCCAGCCCCATACGAGGTTCCCCAGCATGGGATCCAGTACCAGGAAGAGAAGTTTCCATAACTTCTGGCTGTAAGAACTAGCAGAAATTGAGGAAGATATAAGGTTGCTGGAATCCCAGGCAGTTACACTTAAAAGCCCCCCCCCCCCCACAAACTAACTCACACTCATTCTCTCTCTGAGCTCCAATGGCCAAATGGAACGGGGATTGGAAGGGCAAGTAAAAGAGTAATAGTATTAAGAAGTACAAATTGGTTAATACAGGATAGTCATGGAATGGCAAAGTATAGCATAGGGAATATAGTCAATAATATCCTAATAACTAAGTATGGTGTCAGATAAGGGCAAGATTTATCTGGATGATCAGTTGGTAAGTTATGTAATGTCTAATCACTGGTATAATAATGCATGCCAACTGTAATTTAAAATAAAAAGATGATAAAACATAAAAAATAAAAATACATTAAAAAAAGAGAAAGAGAAGTGTATATACACAAAAAGGCACAACTATTTTGTTCAGAGCAGAACTATTTATTTTTTTAAAAAACCTGAATAATTTGCCTGAACAGACGGTGGCACAGTGGATAGAGCATTGGATTGGAATGTGGAAGACCCAAGTTTGAAACCCCAAGGTTGCCAGCTTGAGTGTGGGCTAACCTGGTTTGAACAAGGCTCACCAGCTTGAGCCCAAGGTCACTGGTTTGAGCAAGGGGTCACTCAGTCTGCTCTAGCCCCCTGGTTAAGGCACATATGAGAAAGCAATCAATGAACAACTAAGGTGCTGCAGCAAGAAATTGATGCTTCTCATCTCTCTCCTTTCCTGTCTGTTTGTCCCTCTTTCTCTGACACTCTCTGTCTCTGTCACAAAAACAAAACAAAAAACCCTGAACAATCTTAATTTCCGTCAACTGATGATAGATAAACAACATGTGGTATATTCATGCAATAGAATACAGTTATATATTTTTTAAATTTAATTTTATTGATTTTAGAGAGAGGAGAGAGAGAGGAGGTGGAAAGGAGTGGGAAACATCAACACATAGTAGTTGCTTCTCACATTTGCCTTGACCAGGCTAGCCCAGAGTTTTGAACCTGCAACATCAGCATTCCAGGTTGATGCATTATCCACTGTACCACCACAGGTAAATCTTGTTCAATAATTTAAAATAAAGGACTAATACATTCTACAAAATCAATGATTTGTAAAAATGTCATACTAAGTAAACTAAATTAACAAAATAGATTACAAATTATATGATTAAATTTATTTGAAATTTCCACAAAAGGCAGAACCTAGAGACAGAAAAAAGACAAGAGTCTGCTTTGAAAAGGGATGGGAGTGAATTCTTTTTCAGGTGATGAAAATATTGTCAAATTAGATTTTTGGTGATGTTCACATACCTTAATAAATTTCCAAAAATAAAAAAGCATCGGTAACAAATTCAGAGCTCAATGGCTTTTAACAATGAATTACCATCAGTATACATATGACCAACAAACAGATTGATAAATATAACTTGCATCCTAGAGACTCTACTGATGCCCTTCTCTGTCACTTACACATTATCCTAGAGGTAAATATTGTTAATTTTTAGATCTGCAGGTTAGGCAAATATTTAGAAATCTTATATAAATAGCAACATAATATAAGTACAATTTTGTTTCTGGCTCTTTTGTTTAACATTGTGGTGAGACTCATCTGTTGCTACATATGCTAGTTTATAATTTGCATTACTCTGGAGTAATACATTGCATACTTATATATTATTCATTTACTGACATTATTATTTTTATGGGCATTTGAATTGTTTACTGGTTTTGGCTACCACAAAAGATTCTATAAACCTTTTTCCTATATATTTTTGTTTGTACATTTATAGGCATTTCTGTTGACTATATGTCACAATAGAATTTCTCAATCTAGAAAATGTGTATATTCAATTTTAATAATTATTTGTTGTTTTCCAACATGGGGCCAATTTATACTACTACCAGCAAAATTTTATACTTCCAATTGCTTATCCTTAGACATTTAAGAGGGTATTTTCATTCTATTTATGTTTTTTTCTTAGTATTTTTCCCTTGTGATGAGCAAAGTTGAACATTTTTTCATATATTTATTAGTCAAAAGGTAGTCTCTTTTATAAAGTGCTTATTCTACATTTTAGTTCATTTTTCAAAAATTGTTTGCTTTTCCACATTGATTTTAGAATATTATATTCTTAATATCAGTTATCTTTCAAATATATGATAATCCATTCTATGACTGCAATCTCATCTCTCTTAAAAAGTATTTTTAGATAAAGATAATTTTAAATTTGAAAAATACAACTATTATTATTTGACTTTCATCTATGGACTTGAATTCAGAAAATTTGTTAAATTATTTCATTGATTTTAATTATCTTTGCAGGTTATTTTTGTTTGATTTTATTTTCTAACTGCACAATCTTGTCAATTTCAAAAAAAATAAGGTTTATTCTTCACTTTCTACTGTTATAATTTTAATTCTTTTATTCTAACATTTTGCACTCATTGGAGCTCCTGGAAAATATAGAAAGGAAGTGATGAAAACACACATCTTTGTCTCTTACCTATTTTCAGAGAGAACATTCAACATTTCATGAATAAATATGAATATTGTAGAAATTCAGTAACTACTTTATAAAAGATTAAAGACATTGTCTAAATTGCTTTTTCTGATAAACTTCTTTTTCTAAATGAGTATTAATTATTAACAAAGGCATTGTGTAAATATTCTTTTGTTAATGTGTAAATACATTGTTTATCTTTTTAATTACTAAATGTATTCATGGAATAAATACAACCTATTGTAATGTGTCTTCCTTTTGCATATAACGATATTTAACTTGTTAACACACTGACTAGGAACTTTTCATCTTTGTATTTGAGTTAGATTAATATACAATTTTAATTTTTTGTTAAATAACTTGGTAAAATAATACAGCCTTGTATCATTTAATGACTGGGATACATGATACATTCCAAGAAATGTGTTGGCAATTCTGTCTTTGTGCAAATATCAGAATGTGCTTACACAAACCTAGATGGCAGAACCTACCAATACCTCGGTATTGCTCCAACTCTACAAACCTATACATACAGCATGCTACTATACTAAATACTGTAGAAAATTGTAATACAATGGTAAGTATATGTGTATCTAAGTATTATCTGAACACAGAAAAGGTACAGTACCAAGTCCAGATTGGTACCTTTACTCCTAACCAAATAGATATAAATCAGCATTTTCTATGACCCCTCCTCGAGTTTGACTGATTTGTTAGAGTACTTTGAAGAACTCAGAGAAACACTTTACTTAATAGATTGTTGGTTGATTGTAAAATAATATAACTCAGAAATAGTCAAATGGAAAAGATGCATAGGAAATAGAAGCAATGCTTCTCTGCTCTCTCCAGATATGCCATTCTCTTCATACCTCGAGGATTTCAACAACCAGAAAGCTCTATAAAATCTTTTTGGGGTTTTTTATGTAAGCTCTTTTACTCAAGCATATTGGTTTAAAATATTGGCCATTGGGGATTGATTCAACATCCAGGCACCAGCACAATTAATGGTTTGGGGTGAGGCAGAAATTTCTTAACCTCCAATCAGTCTAATCACTAGTGGTTGGTGCATCAGGCACTCAGCTACCATCATGAGGTGGGGTCTAAAGTTACCTTATTAATATAACAAGAGAAACCACCTTTAACACCCAAGAACCCCTAAGGTTTGGGAAGTTTTGAGTCAAGAACACTGGACAGAAAACAAATAGATGAGTATGCAGAGAACACAAGATGGCAGCAGACTAGGCAGGTGCAAAGACTCCCAGCTCACACCACCAAACTGGATTACAAAATAATTTAGGAACAATCAGCATAAAAATCTAACTCTGGACTATAAGAACTGCTCTCAAAAACCAAGGAGCTGCCTGACTAGGCAGTAACACAGTGGATAAAGTGTCGAACTGAGATGCGGAAGACCCAGGTTCAAGACCCCGAGGTCGCCAGCTTGAGTGCGGGTCCATCTGGCTTGAGCAAAAAGCTCGTGAGCTTGGACCCAAGGTCGCTGGCTCCAGCAAGGGGTGGCTCTGTCTGCTGAAGGCCTGAGGTCAAGGCACATGTGAGAAAGCAATCAATGAACAACTAAGGTGTTGCGATGGCAATGAAAAACTAATGATTGATGCTTCTCATCTCTCTCTGCTCCTGTCTGTCTGTCCCTATCTATCCCTCTCTCTGTCTCTCTCTCTGTCCCTGTAAAAAACAAAACTAAACAAAACAAAAAAACCAAGGAGCAAAAAAGAAGCCACACCGAGCCTGGTGGGGAGCACCGAGAAGTAGTAAGCCTCCCCTGCTTACAGGAACAAAGGAGAGGTGAGGCTGAGAGACCAGAAAGGCTCTCAATCCAAGGAAAACAGTAGAAAATATCACTCAAAGCCACTTGCCTGGGGACCTAGGAATGAGGTGTGTTGAAAGAGCTGGCTTGTTTTCCAAAAGGAAAGAGGAAAGAAAGAGACAGCCAGTGAAAAGCAAAGGAATTCATGGGAGGACCTGAGCAGTGGACTAATCCAGTGCTGGAGGCAGCCATAACTGGGGGAGGTGCTGGAGGTGGCCATAGCTGAGGGAGAGGTTGATCCTTCCACATAATACAAGACAAAAGTTGTTCTGGGTCAACCATCTCAAGATATCTCTCCAGCTCCAATCAGCACAAAAAGACACAGCTAAAAACAAGAAGTGGGGAGGAGGGGCAGTAACTTAGGTCTCCATGGAGATCTGAGATACTCCTCCCCCTACTGAAGCAGAGAAAGCACCCTGCCCCCAGAGAGAGTAACTGGTAGATCAGGTCTTCAGAGTCTCAGGTTACACCCACCACATTCCTGGATACAGTTTCAAATAAGCCCCCTGCTGAGATCGGTAAATAAGACTACCACTAAGTTAAGAAAACTAAGAAGAAAACAAACAAATCAAGACTTCAAAGGGGCTCTATTAGAAAAGCCAAATTCCACAGAGAATTACAAACAACAGCTGAAGCCAACACAAGAAGTCCTAGAAATAACACAACTGAAAATTGGAGATAGATAACATCAAGCCTAGACTCAACCAGCTCTACAAACAACACCCCAAACACACAAGATATAATAAGACAGAAAAGTTCAATCTAAATGAAACCACAAGAGAATCCTCCAGGAAATGAACTGAGCAATATGGAAAAAAACCAAACTTCCAGATGCAGAGTTTAGAATAATGATTGTTAGGATGCTTAGGGATCTTAGAACAACAATAGATGGTCATTATGAACACTTAAATAAAGAGATAGCAAGTACAAAAAAGGACATTGAAATATTAAAAAAGAATCAGTCAGATGACAAATAAAATATCAGAAACAAAGACCACAATGGAAGGAATTAAAAGCAGAATGGATGAAGCTGTGGATTGAATCAGCGAGTGGGAAGACAAGATGAACAAAGGCATGGAAGCAGAGCAGAAAAAAGAAAAGAGACTCAAAAAGTCTGAGGAAACTCTAAGAGAGCTCTGTGACAACATGAAGAGAAATAACATCCACATAATAGAAATTCCTGAAGAAGAAGAGAAAGAACAAGGCATAGAAACTTTATTCAATGAAATCATAGCTCAAAACTTTTCTAAATTGATGCAAGGAAGGGTCTCACAAGTTCAAGAAGCACAGAGATCTCCATTAAAGAGAAACCCAAAGAAACATACACCAAGACACATAATAATTAAAATACCAAAGCTAAGTGATAAAGAGAAAATATTAAAATCTGCTAGAAAAAATAAACACTATCACCTGCAAGGGAGCACCCATAAGGATGACATCTGACTTCTAAACAGAAACACTTGAGGCTAAAAGGGAATGGCAAAAAATATTCAAAGTAATGCAGAACAAGAGCCTACAACAAACAAAATACTATTTTATCCAGCAAGGCTATCATTTAAAATTGAAAGAAAATAAAAAGCTTCCCAGACAAAAAACTATCAAGGAATTAATTACAACAAAACCAATGCTGCAAGAAATGTTAAGAGGCCTGTTGTAAACAGATCAAAGTGGGAAAGGAATATAGCAAAAGAGGAATACACCTTTAAAACATAAAATGGCAATAAACTACTACATATCAAAAATAACCTTAAATGTAAATGGATTAAATGGTCCAATCAAAAGACATAGAATAGCTGCATGGATAAAAAGACAAGACCCGTACATATGCTGTCTACAAGAGACACACCTTAAAACAAAAGATCCACAGAGACTGAATGTAAAAGGATGGGAAAAAAAGAAGTATTTCATGGAAATGGAAATGAAAAAGAAGCTGGGGTAGCAATACTTATATCAGACAAAACAAACTTTAAAACCAAGACTATAGTAAGAGATAAAGAAGGTCACTACATAATGATAAAGGAAGCAATCTAACATGAAGATATAACCATCATAAATATCTATGCACCTAATATAGGAGCTCCTAATATATAAAACACACTTTGATGGATATAAAAGGCAAGATCTTCAACAATACTATAATAGTATGAGATTTAGATACACCACTTACATCACTAGCTGGATCCTCAAGAAAGAAAATTAACAAAGAAAGAGCAGACTTAAAGCACACACTAGATTAACTCGATTTAATAGATATCTTCAGAACTTTTGACCCAAAAGTAGCAGAATATACATTCTTTTCAAGTACTCATGGTACATTCTTTAGGATAGATCACATGTTAGGATACAAAAGCAGTCTCAACAAATTTAAGAAGATTGAAATCATATCAAGCATTTTCTCTGATCACAATGGTATGAAACTAGAAATCAACCACAACAGAAAAACTGAAAAATACTCAAACACATGGAAACGAAATAGCATGTTATTAAATAATGAATGGGTTAACAATAAAATCAAAGAAGAAATGAAGAATTCCTAGAAACTATTGATAATAAACATACAACAAATCAAATTTTATGAGACAGAGCTAAAGAAGTCCTGAGAGGTAAGTTCATAGCACTACACGTATTTCTTAAGAAGTTTAAAAAAGCTCAAATAAACAACTTAACTCTTCATTTAAAAGAACTTAAAAAAAAACAGCAAGTAAGACCCAGAGGTAGTAGAAGGAAGAATATAATCAAGATTAGATGGGAAATATATGACATAGAAGCTAAAGAAATAATACAGATGATCAATGAAACCAAGAGCTGGTTCTTTGAAAGGGTAAACAAGATCAATAAACTTTTAATGAGACTCACCAAGAAAAGAAGGGAGATGACTCAAATATATAAAATTAGAAATGAGAGTTGAAAAATAACAACTGACACAACAGAAATACAAAATATTGTAACAAAATACTATGAAGAGTTGTATACCAAAAAATTAAACAACCTACGTAAAATGGACAAATTCCTTGAAACATATAATCTTCCAAAACAATCTGAAAGAATCAGAAAACCTAACCAGACCGATTACAACAAAAGAAATTGAAACAGTTATTAAAAAGCTCTCATAAAACAAAACCCCTGGACCAGGTGGATTCACTGGTGAATTCTACCAAATATTCAAAGAAGAACTAACTCCTATCCTTCTCAAGCTATTTCAAAAAATTCAAGAGGAAGGAATACTACCAAGCTCCTTTTATGAGCATAATTCTGATTCCAAAACCAGGCAAAGACAACACAAAGAAAGAAAATTATAGTCCAATAACCCTAATGAATTTAGATGCTAAAATCCTCAACAAAATATTAGCAAACTAGATCCTGCAATACATGAAAAATTTATACATCATAATCAAGTGAATTTATTCTGGGGAAACAAGGATGGTAGAACATTCATAAATCAATTAATGTGATTCACCACATAATCAAAAGGAAGGAGAAAAGCACATGATAATTTTAATAGATGCAGAAAAAGCATTTGATAAAATCCAGCATCCATTTATGTTAAAAACTCTTAGCAAAGTGGGAATACAGGAAACATACCTCAACATGATAAAGGCCATTAATGACAAAACCACAGCCAACAGAATAATCAATGGAAAAAATTAAAAGCAATTCCATTAAAATCAAGAACAAGCCAGGGGTGTCCCCTTTCACCACCCTTATTCAACATAGTACTGGAAGTCCTAGCTATAGCAATCAGACAAGAAGAAGAAATAAAAGGCATTCAAATTGGAAAAGAAAAAGTAAAACTATCATTATGTGCAGATGATATGATACTGTATATAGAAAACCATAAAGGCTCAGTCAAAAAACTACTGGACCTAATAAATAAATTCAGCAATGTGGCAGGATATAAAATTAACACACAGAAATCACATTGTTCTACACACAAACAATAAAATGTCAGAAAGAGAAATTAATGAAACAATCCCCTTCACTATTGCAACCAAAAAAATGAAGTACCTAGGAGTAAATTTAATCAAGGAGTTTAAGGACTTGTACTCAGAAATTGTAAAACATTGATAAAAGAAATCAAGGAAGACACAAACAAGTGGAAGCCTATACCAAGTGTTCATGGTTAGGAAGGATAAACATCATTAAAATGTCTATATTACCCAAAGAAATTTATATATTCAATGCAATACCAATTGAAATACCAATGAGATACTTCAAATATAGAACACATATTCCAAAAATCTATATTGAACCAAAAAGAAAAACATGAATAGCCTCAACAATTTTGAAAAAGAAGAAGAAAATGAGAGGTATCACACTTCCTGATATCAAGTTATATTACAAGGCCACTGTAATCAAAACAGCTTGGTACTGGCATAAAAACAGGCATATAGACCAATGGAAGAGAACAGACAACTCTGAAATAAACCCACATTTTTATGGACAATTGATATTTGACAAAGGAGGTAAAATCATACAGTGGAGTAAAGACAGTCTCTCTAACAAATGGTGTTGGGAAAACTGGACAGCTACCTGCAAAAAAATGAAACTAGACTACCAACTTACACCATGCACAAAAATAAACTATAAATGGATAAAGGACTTAAATGTAAACCTTGGAACCATAAGCATTCTAGAAGAAAACATAGGCACTAAACTCTCTGACATCTATCGCAGCAATATATTTGCTGATTTATTTCCACAGGCAAATGAAATAAAAGACAGGATAAACAAATGGGACTATATTAAACTAAAAAGCTTTTGTACAACTAAAGACAATATGAACAGAATAAAAAGACAAACCACACAATGGGAGAACATATTCGACAACACATCTGATAAAGGATTAATAACCAAGATTTATAAAGAACTTGTAAAACTCAACACAAGAAAGACAAACAATCCAATCTAAAAATGGTCACAAGAAATGAATAGACATTTCTCCAAAGGGGACATACAAATGGCCAATAGGCATATGAAAAAATGCTCAACATCACTAATCATTGGAGAAATGCAAATTAAAATCACAATGAGAGACCACCTTACACCAGTCAGAATGGCTCTCATTAACAAAACAACACATTATAGGTGCTGGTGAGGATGTGGGGAAAAGGGAACCCTTCTGCACTGCTGGTGGGAATGCAGACTGGTGCAGCCACTGTGGAAAACAGTTGGAGATTACTCAGAATATTAGAAATGGAACTGCCAAAAGACCCAGCTATCCCACTTATAGGAATATATCCCAAGGACACCATATCACTGACTGAAAAAAAGAAATGCACCCCCGTGTTTATGGAAGCATTGTTCATAATAGCAAAGAGCTGGAAACAGCCCAAGTGACTGTCACTGAACGAGTGGATTAAAAAGCAGTGGTACATATATACAATGGAATACTATGGGGCCATGAAAAAGAAGGAAATATTACCTTTTGCAACAATATGGAGGGACCTGGAAACTATTATGTTGAGTGAAATAAGCCAGGCAGAAAAAGAAAAATATTATATAACCTCACTCATTTGAGGAATCCAAGGAACATTGAGAACTGAGGAAAGGGATTGAAACAGAGGAGGGATCAATGGGACCAGAGTAAAAGAGGACAGAGGGAAAGGGGAGGATTGGATGAAATAAACCTGAAGGGAAGGGGGGAGGGCACTGTAGTGAGGGAGGCAAGGAAGATGTGGAGGGGAATATGGGGAGAAGGAATACAGTAGGAGTTACCCTAGAGTCTATATAAACACAATTAATTAAATAAAATTAATTAATTAATTAATTAAACTGCCCCCTCCCCAAAAAAACAAAACACAGTGCACAGAGATGGCAGTGGTGAAGCACAGGTCCAAGGGACTGGACGGGCACCAGAAAGACCAGAGGGGGGGGACACTTGTGAATAAGGTGAGAGATGTGTGCAAGAACAAGATAGTTGAGGGGCTCTGAGTGCTCACATAAAGGTATTCACTTTATCCTGAAAGCTATAGGAAGTTGGCCAGGGAAGGGTATTTTAACAAAGAGATTCAAGAAGGATTAATCAAAATATAATATAAATTGGGGGAGTTGTACTTTTCTAAAATACAGGTTTTATTATTACTGAAGTATGGTGAGGCCAACAGATCAGGATGCAATGGGCATGAAATACATAGTTTGTTGTACAAACAGATCCAAGAGGCTGGGTCACATCCCACCAAGGTGCCAGAGGAGGAAGTGCCAGGGAGGGAACAAGTGAGCAGGGTGAGTAGGGTTAGGACCAATTATTTAGGTGACATTTTGGGCTCTGGGGTGTAGGAGCTGTCTTTAGTTGTCTTGTCCCTGGCCTTGGGGTGACGAGAGCAGGCTGACAGTAACCAGGAGTGTGAGAACCCGAGATAGGATGAATAGTTTGCATGTTTAAGGTGCATGACCAGTAGAGTTTTTTATATCTCCAGGAATTAGCTACCTTTGCAAGGGGTAGACCCATATATCAAAGCATTACAACACAGAAAATAAAGAACATGGTTACTACAATGACACAGTGGTAAGGCCACTTTAACCTGAGCATGGTGACAAAGAAGAGGGAAAGAGATGTATCTATTTAGACCATATTTAGATGCACAGAAACATTTAGGAACTGTGAGTATAGAATATAATCTTAATGGCTGAGAGGTGGCACTAACAATGACTAGAAACAGCAGGCTGGTGTAGAGAGAAATGCAGTTCAAATTCTACATGTATAATTTACACAGTCGTGTGCTGGAGCCTTAGACTAGAATAGGTGCCGACAGTAAAATATACCTTAGACTAGAATAGGTGCCGACAGTAAAATATATATATATGAGAAACTTATTCTGGTCATCTAAATAACCATATATATTCCACAATATTGAACCACCGATATTCTCTTTTGTTTCATTTTTGCTTTATTTTGAAATATTTTTATATGTGATATACAATTTATTTTTATTTAGTGTACCAAGTGTACCAAGAGATTGATGGTGGGAAAGCTGAATGTCCACATGCAAAAAGATGAAAGTGGACTAGTGCTTCACACCATACATAAAAATAAACTTAAAATGGATTAAATACTTAAATATAAGATGTGAAACAGTAAAACTAAAAAAGAAATGTGGAAAAGTATATTAATCTTGGTCTTGGCAATGATTTTTTAGATTTGACATCAAAAGCACTTGCAACAACCACAGCAAATATAGAACCAATGGGACAAATAAGACAAATGGGACATCAGAAAAAATAAAAAGGCAACTGTGGGATGGGAGAAGGTATTTTAAACCAGATATCAGATTAGGGGTTAATATTAAAAATATGTAATAAATTCTTACAAATCAATGCATAAAAATAAATACTATAATTAAAAATAGACAAAGGACTTGGGAAGACATTTCTCAAAAAAAGATATAGAAATAGCCAATAGATATGTAAAAAGATACTTGACATTATCAATTAAAGGGGATATTCTAATAAAATTTCAATGAGGCATCATCTCTTACCTGTTAGGCTAGCTATTGTCAAAATAACAAAATGTAAGTGTTGGCAATGTTATGAAAAATAAACTTTTGTACATGTTGGTAGAAATGTAAAATGGTGCAGCAGCATTGAAAAATATAAAGATAGCTCAAAAAATTAAAAATAGTAATATCATATAATCTAGTAATTCCACTGTGGGGTATATTTTCTAAAGAATTGAAATCACAATCTTGATGCAATATTTGCACTCCCATGCACATTGTAGTATTATTCAAAGTGGTCAAAATATGGAGATAGCTAAATATGTCCTTCCACAGGTGAATTGATAAAGAGAATGTAGTACATTTTTACAATGCTGTAGTATTCAGTCCTAAAAAAATAAATTTTACATTTGTGACAACACAAATAAACCTGGAGGGCATTATGCTAAGTGAAATCACTCAGTCACAGGAAGAAAAACACTAAATGATTCTCCTTAATAAGATATCTTAAATAAAAGTATAAAAGCAGAGAAGAGAAATGCAATTGACAGGGGCTGGAGATGGAAAAAATGGGAAAAATGAGGAATGATTGTGCAATGACATAAATTTTAAATTATGAAAAATGAATAAATTTTAGAAATCAGTACAAGCTAATGCTTATAGTTAATAATATTGTATAGTGCACTTAAAAATTATTGAGTTTATGTCTTATATTTCATTCTTAATAAAAAGAGAAGAAAAGACAATAAAACATTTGCGATTCTGAGTATGTTCATTACCTCAATTGTGGTGGTGAATTGTTCAATGGGTAAAAACTTTCAATTACACTAGATAAATAAGTTCTAGAGATATGCTGTACAACATAGTGAACATGATATTTTATTCTAAATTTATTAAGAGAGTAAATTTCAAGTTAAGTTTTCTTACCACATAAAAAGGGAAGACACAAGGAATCTATAAAAAGTGTTGAACCTATTATCAATATTGTGATGATAGGTTACAGGTGTTTGTATAAAGTCCAAACTCATCAAATGTATACATTAAATATGTACAGTGTTGCATGTTATCAATACTTATATCTTCATAAAGCTGTAAATATTATTTAAAGGTCAAGTAATTCCATTTTATTATTGTCTTAATGATTAAATAGGTAAAAAAAAATGGCAGTGTGTTTATTCTAAAACAAAACCAAAACCAATAATATGCAAAATGAAGTTACATTGATTCCAAGTAGGATGCATTTTTCTTTCATCTCCAGTGACTTTCCTTTCCTGTTATCAAAGGAAGTTTTCCTTTATAAAACAATGGCTATAATATTAGATATAATTGTAATACTTCCCTATAAAATCATTTGAGTTTAAGCATATTTTACCACAGACTTAATAATACCCACATCCAAAAAATATTCAATATGTCATCTTTCAAAACATCCTTTGAAAAATACACTGGGGAACAATTTATTTTTTCATTTTCTGTTGCATGAGGTTTGAGAACTGTTTCTACATATATCTGCATTGCTGATTCCAAGTATGAAATGTATTTTTTAGTGTATGCTCTAGTTTTTATACAATTTTAATTTCTTTTTGTTACAGTTAATGGCATGCATTGCTTTTTAAATTGGAGTTAAAGGGCAAAGACTCTTGGATTGAACATAACCAGAAAGCAATTAATGTTTTACAAACATCACTTTTACATAATTGAGGTTGTTTTTAAATGTAAAAAAAAAATTAATATCTGATAAAAGCACCCTCATATTTTGTTTTAAGATTGAATCATGGCTTCTTTGAGTAGGTATAAATGTAAGAATAGTCCTGACACCTTTTGTTAGATATGGGACTGTTAACACACTTCAACGTCAAGGCACAATATTTCATCATTTGTGACATATGCATATATTGCCCATTTTCAGCAGTTCCAATTGGTTATTCAACTCATATGCCAGAAGAGTATAATAACATAAAAATTGTCCTTAGTTTTCTGAAGTATGAGGAACATAAATGGATCATTTGTGTGGATCTTAAAATGGTAAATTTCCTGCTAGGACAACAGAGAGGTTTCACAAAGTATCCTTGCTTTCTGTGTTTGTGGGACAGCCAAGCTCAGGAGAAACACTGGACACAGAAGAAGTGGCCAAAACATGAAGCTCTGGACGTAGGAATGCAAAATATTGTGAATGAACCTGTAGTTAGTAAAGACAGGATCATTTTTCCCCACTTCACATCAAACTTGGCTTAATGAAGCAGTTTGTTCAGGCTTTGAATAGAGAAAGTGAATGCTTTCAACATATTATTTGGCTTTTCCTACCTTGTCTTTCGAGAAGATAAAAGCAGGTGTATTCAATAGACCTCAAATTCGAACCCCTATATGTAATGAAGAATTTGCTGGGAAGATTAATAAGGAGGAGAAAGCAGCATGGCAGTTGCAAAGAACTTCCTTGACAACAGAAAAGCAGAAAACTATGAACTTCTGGTTCAAAGAATGCTGTTGACTTTCTGCGACATTGGATGTAACATGAACGTTAAGATTCACTTCCTGTCCAGTAAGCTTGAGAAGTTTCCCGAAAATCTTGGAGCTGTTAGTGATGAGCAGACTACTGTTGGAGCATCAAACAGGATTGTCCTCAACAAGTACACAAATGCAAGAGCTATAAACGCAAATATTTGCCTGAACAGAATTTAAATAAGTTTTGCGCAAACTTTATAATTAAAATAAGTACTTTAATACGTTCTATTTTGAAATTGTAGACAAATTCTGATGCAATCATATCTTTTAGTGTATTAGTCTATTTACTGCATTATATAAATTATTGTATTTTCACAAAGATGATGCCCAAGAGGACATTCTACTTCATTATGTTAAACTAAATGTTGATAATTTTACAATAAGATAAAAACCTAAAATCTTGATTTACAAAATAGCTATAGCTTACAGAGAAAAACTAATGTCAGATTTGAAATTAGCACACTTGAACTAGGTTAGAATAAGTGTTGTGAATGCAACAAAAATTTTGTTTCCCAGTGAAATCTTTACCCTATTTGGTAGAGAGCTCAAGCAGAAATATCTTTAAAATTAGGCTGTATCTCATCTGTATTTCTCTTTTTATATAGATCTTCATTATCTCATAACAGCAGACTTGTCAATTGCTTGTCTTCCTGTATTCCATTTCTGACATCTATCCATCCTCTTTACTTCTTGATAAAAATAAAATTTACTCATGTAAATTATTTTCTTAGTACTATGTATTTGAACTTCATTCTTCATAGAAAATATCCAAAATTATTAAAATGCCAACCAGTGTTCTTCAAAAAGTGGTTCTAATTGAAATCTTTGAGTACTCTGTACCTTAATATTTTAAATTTCTTGTATTTCCTGCAAAAGTGTATTGAATTTCTGCTATATGTTTTCTATGTGATACACTTTTTTTTTGCTAAGAAATTTTTTTCATATTATTTACTATAACCAAAAAGAAAAATAAAAAGTTTTCCAGTGTTTTAATATATGACATGAAATAGCATTTATATTTAGTATTACTTAATCTCCTTTGTGAGGTAGGAGAAATTATAACATAATTTTCCAACCCAAAGAAGTTAAAGCAAATGTCATCTGAGGAATATTTGTATGTGTTAATACCTAATCTAATCCTTTCCTTACTATGCTGGAAAAAAAACAAAATGTCTGTTATGTCTGCTATGTTTTATTACATTGTACTTAAACTCCTTTTTTTTTAAGGAGTTGGTTATTAATATTTCCTAATACTGGAAACTTAGTCTACTCTAAAATGTTAAAAATAACTTTTCTTATGTTTCTTCTTCTTTTAATTATTTGACCGTCAGATTGAATTTAGCATCGAAATAGCAATTTAACATTTTATAATCTATACAGTAGAAATATAAATATTTTAAATCTACAAGATGTTGTATACTGATAATACATGTATTATTAACAGAATAGGAAAATACCACTTAACCATGGAACATGATGAGTTGAGAAAAATTTTCAAATTAAATTGACATTTTAAAATGCTTTTTTAATTGTTTTAATTACTAAAAACAATAATAATCTTGTAAGCATTAATCTTTCAGTGCACAATATTTAAATTTAGATTCCTGAAAATCAATTTCAATAAACACATCTAAATTGTGTCATACTTTAAAATGTTTCAAATAGTTTAGCCTCAATTAATAAAGTTAAATTATGTAAGTGTCAAGTCCATGAATTAAAAATATTATGACTAATAGGATTCTAAAATTAAATTTATCAACACTTTAATGTTTAATAAATTAATATACAAATACTTGTCGCTAAACTTTCTATTCTTGGGTCACCTTTACATACTAATTTATTTATTTTTTTTGTACATGGTAGAATTGTACTTCATGAGCAATCATTTTACTTGTGGAAGTAATCGATTAACAGAGGTATGAATATAAATTAGACTCATTTATTTTAATTCATATAGCAGTTACTTTTAATCATTTTGATTTTTAAGAGTACCTAAAATAAAGTAGAATACATTTCACATAAAATGCTAGCTTCATATTTTTAGAATAAATATGATATATCTTGACATGGTAGTTATCTTTTATCTTCTTTCCTAAGAAACTGAAGAGACACTAATGACCCTGTTCTAAATTTTCTCTTACCAGAACCATTCATTTTTAATAACTTTTTTATTACAAATTCCCTCTGAAAGTATTTGAAATCATTTTGGAGTGACACAGAACAGAGTTACCTTTTAAAATCAGGATCAAGCAATTTGTTCAGAACCTATAAAGATCATACCTGTACAACAAAACAGGCTTCAAAATCTATCACATATCTATCTATCTATCTATCTATCTATCTATCTATCTATCTATCTATCTATCATCTATCATCTATCTATCATCTATCTATCATCTATCTGATTTATCTTAAATAAGATAAATTTAATCAAGAACTTGTGTCTGTATAATCTTTGTTTAAAATAAAGAATCAAGTTGTTAGGTAATTTTCTCAAAATATTTATTGTTATAAATACATACTGCATTAATGGAAAAAATAAATATACAAATTCTTTAAGTAGAAAGTATCAAAAAATATTCTCAAATGGAAAGTTATAGAAGATACACTGCCTCCATTTATTTGATTAAGGCTTGGCTACAGTTGTGAAACATCAGGCAAGTCAGTTAACTTGATAGGGAGTCAGAATACAAGAGCATAGCTGGTAATGCTCTCCTTATTTGGGATATGCCATGAACTGCCCAGTGTGACTGTACATGGCAAGTGAGTAATAGAGAAGCAATGTTAGGTGAAGTACCTGGCTTAACTGGCTGGACTATAGCTTGTAATCATTTAAAAGACTCATGAATCTTTAATAAAGTTAAAAAAGATATCTAAAAATTTTGGAGTCTCAACATTGTTGAGCTCCTAATTTTAGAAGTAGTGTAATTTTATGTTAAGAAAGTCTTGGACTATAAGAAACCAAAGACAACTAATGTCACTGGCTATCACAACATGAGCATATTGTTTCAAACAAAAATTCCAGCCAGTTTCATGATATTAGGTTCAAGCTAGATCTCAGTGGCAAGGAATAGCATGAGTGACACAATTTTACTAAAAGATGATAACAAGTCAATGAATGCAATAAGAGTGTTGAGAATATTGAAAAAGAGGATATATACCTACAAGTTGCAAAGCATTGAATTAACATTCTAATGTTTCGATTTAGGTCG
Organism: Rhynchonycteris naso; assembly: GCA_037038555.1. NCBI lineage: Eukaryota > Metazoa > Chordata > Mammalia > Chiroptera > Emballonuridae > Rhynchonycteris > Rhynchonycteris naso. The sequence continues at coordinate 64,375,370 of CM072998.1, read as the reverse complement.
AAAAACTTTTAATTGGTAAATTTCAACAAATGCCTACTAGTGATTCAATAATTTGCTGACTTAGACTAACTGGAGATTTAAAATCACATTTAATTTATAATAAAATTTTAAATATTATATTTGTATACATATCATTTAAGGACTGTTTATACTTTTTTTTAAGTGAAAGGAGGAGATAGTGGACATACTCCCACATGCACCATGACTGGAATCCACCATGGAACCCTGTCTGGGGTCAGTGCTCAAACTAATCGAGCCAGGTAGGAAATCACCTAAGAGTGGGAAGAGGTACCAAGATACCAGTTCGACCATATTTAAATATGCTGCTCACAAAAATTAGAGGATATTTTATCACTTCATATTCATTTTGAAATATTTCCTAATTTTGTGAGAAGTATGTTTTATTAACTATGTTTTAAATAGCTATCATTCATATTATTTTATAATTAAAATATATCTCATCTTTTTCTAATTCCTAAAGTAAAATGGCTTGGTTCTCCTTAGGTTAAATATATACATATGCTACTTATCAAATCATATATATAAGGTTTATCAATGTAACATTATAATGTAACATGTAAGAAGGTTTATAGATAAAGTATGCAGTTCATGAGTTTGACTGAGTCTCTTGTATGTAGTCCTTAAGTCTGAAGGATGTTTAATCACACTGGTATTTATTGCTACCAAGTTTTGTTTGTTTCTGCTGTGATTATCAGGTTTGTTTCTTTAAAATATGCTTAACCAAGGTGTTTTGTGGCTATTTACCACACTGTTCTTATTTTTGTTGGTTATGAGAAATAAATAATATTTGAAAATTTGCATGATATTTACTTTTATTACTTAATTTAACAGTCTCTGAGGATATACATTTCTCTGAAATTTTAAGTCAATAGCTATTAGTTTCACATAATGGCAGGATATGATGTAGACATATCTAATCTAAGTATACATTCTTAGAGATACAACTTTGGTAATTTTTTCATCTGGTTTGTTTATGTCTGAGTGATAAAAAGAGTGTGTTTTGTGGCTACATTTCTCAGCAGCCTAAGGAGCTTGATAAAGTTGAAGGAACTTTGCTCTGGGCCCTGCTTTCCCAAAAGTATGTGGTAAGGTTTGTTATGTTGGAGTTTTGTTCACTGTTCTTTTGATCTTCTTCAGCACTTCTGTGTGTCAATGGTCCCAAAGTATGAAAGGCTGTCAACATATAAAGAAGTAGCTGACTTTTTCATTTCACTGCTTTTTTTATATGTCTGAATTTCTTCTTGCAAAGTCTGTTTTGTTATATACAGGCTTATTCTATAAGGACCGATTCTTAGGGCCTATGGTTCATCAGCCTCCTCTACTTCATAATATGATTTTCTTAAATTTTCTAAATACATGGGAAATGTAGCATTCCACTCTAAACATCACTCTAAAAATTTACCTATAAATAATCTCTCCCTCTCTCTCACTTTTTCTCCCTCCTTGCTTAAGTTCTTATTTCTATATTACTTATCACCTTTTTTTCTTTTTTATCTCCACAGTATATCTGCCAAGTTGTTATAACACAAAACCATAATTTAATTCCATGATCAAAAATTATTTTTAAAAAGCGAAAGAATATACGTTTAAAATTTGGGAAACTCAAGTTAACTATTTATGGTATAATTATGAAATTGGCAATATCTCTACTTAGGCATCTTAATATTATTTATTGATAATGACTATCCCTAAAATATATATAACTAAAGATGACTAAGTTATTCAAATAGAGGCTTGGTGTGATTTTCTATTAAATATATGAGTTAACTAGTTATTATTGGTTGTGTGGATATGTGAAATATTTCAACTTTTATACTGACCTGCCTTGAAACATTAAATGGTATATGATTAAAAAGATTATATCATTTTTGTCTTTATATTTTTCTTTTTAAATTAGACAATAATTTTAAAGTTTTAAATATATAGAGCTCTATAGATGATAGATAGATAGATAGATGATAGATAGATAGATAGATGATAGATTAGATAGATAGGTAGATAGATGATAGATAGATAAATAGATAAAGATATTTTTATATTAAAAGTAAATAATTTTAATGTTAAAGGTTAAAAAAGGAGTTTTTAAAAGCAAGGTGATATTTCTCATGACATTCATCACCCTGATGGCATGGCACAGACCAATATGAGCATTCTTCTAATGAATAATGTAGAAAAGAGTGATGAGCAAAGGTATCTATTTCAAAAATTAAATAAATGAAAACTAGAAATTTGCTATTCTTAGAACTATAACCAGGCCTTGGACAATTAACTCAGTAGATAGAGTGTGGGCCTGGTTTGTGTACTTCCTGGGTTTGATCCTTGTTAGGGCACACATGAGAAGTGACCATTTGTTTCTCTTTCCCTTTCTCTCTCCCCTTCTCTCTTTCTTTCTCTCTCACATCCAGTGGCTCAATTGGTTTGAGCATTGGCCCCAGACAGGATTGTAGGGTAAATCCCAGTCATAGTGCATGTGGAAGTATGTCTCACTATCTTCTCCTGAAGAGGTATAATCTCACCATATATCATAGTCATGAATCACTAACAATCTCAGATATGATCTAAATATAAAACTTGAGAAAATATATAATTATGTAAATTAAAAATAAAAAATAAAGATATAAATAATGTCAAATTTTTATTAAAAATATATTTATTCTCATTTATAGTAAGAAAATAGAAATATACATTGAAATAAAATGTGTTACTCATCATATAAGACAATGAAATTGGTGACTTTTTTGAGTTTCATTCACAAAAATGCACCCTGTGAAATATATAGTGGATGACAGGATACATGAGGATTTAGCAGTGCAACTGAAAATACAAAGGTATATACCCTGATATAGCAATTTTCTTACCACTAATCACTAGTGCATAGTAGATATTCACTATTTGACACTAATTTCTCTGAAAATAACTAGAAGTTGTATGTATCTATTAAGTTGATAGTATTTTTTCCTCATTATATAGAAAGGAAAACTAATACCTACAGGCAAAAAAAATGTCCCAAATTGTATCATTCATGTGAGTATGAAACAGCTGTGAAAGTAAATGATAAAGACTTTATTTTCTGGCCTGCCCAGGTGGTGGCACAGTAGATAGAGTATTGGGCTGGAATGTGGAGGACCCAGGTTGGAAACTCTGAGGTTGCCAGCTTGACCGCAAGCTCATCTGGTTTGAGCAAGGCTCACTAGCTTGAGCCCAAAGTCGCTGGTTTGAGCAAGGGGTCACTTGTTCTGCTAAAGCCCCCTGGTCAAGGCACAGTTGAGAAAGTAATCACTGAACAGCTAAAGAACTGCAATGAAGAATTGATGCTTCTCATCTCTCTCCCTTCTTGTCTGTCTTTCCCTTTCTCTGACTCTCTCTCTGTCTCTGTAAAAAAACAAACAAAAAGACTTCATATTCTGATATAAATAATTTCCAAAATATATAAAGTAAAATAATGGAACAACTTAAGAAAGACTGTATGCCCATGTACAATTTTTATATAAAACCTAATTTATCTCTGAAGGATGATGAGTAAATGGGAAAAATTTTGAAGATAGATATTTTAAATATACCTTTTATGTATTTATATTTATATTTTTTATTTATTTACATTTACATAGATATTGACTTTAAATCATATAGGTAAATGAAGATGATAATAGCTCTCAATTTTTAAAAAGTATTCTTGAGTGACGTCAGAGAAATGGCACCATGAGGGGTACTCTCAATATTTCCTCTTGAAATTACAACAAATTCAACAACTAAAGACAGAGAAAAATATCAGGAACATCTGAAATATACACATACAAGACAAAGGTATGATTGGGCAAAAAGGAGGCTGAATATATAATCCACTTTGAAGGAAATAAGACTGAGAATGAGCATATTCCGCTTTCTTCATTGATCTGAGGAAGGGCCTATTTTGTCTGGAACTGAGAGAAATAGAGAATCTGAGGCAGAGGAAAGAAGTTGGGTGAGGGTGGATGACAAACTAGAAAGCACACCAGCCAGCCCTGAGATCGCAAACACAGGGTGAGCAAGGGAGGCAGGCTCTGACAGAGGTTGCTGGTACTCATGGAGGCCAGTGCTGGAGAGGCTTTTTGCACTCCCAGGTCTGCAATCGTAGGCAGTGTGTAAGTGGCTCTGCCTGGCGCCTCTGCTGTGGGCATGCTCCAGTGGGCTGGAGGGCTTAGCCTAAGATTATCAGCAGTGGACATCTGCGAGAGCTGTAGCACTGTTTTTGTGTAGTCCTGGCTTCTCAATCAACAGCATGGGAAATGCACATTGGCCCAGATCCCTAGGCCCGGAGCTTTCTGGGTGGGGTGCCTTCATGAGCTTATACAGGTCTCAGAGCATATTTCTGCATTCCTGGCTCTGACTAAGATCACAGGTGCTGTGTGATTAAGTGGGCAGGAACAGACCTCCATGTTCACTGTGAAAGTTGTGGGGGCTAGGTGCACATGTGGCTTGCTCTGGGCTACCAAGCAGGGCACAAAGGAGAAGCCTGTTGAGATTAGACTTGTGGAGCACTGAGATGTACTAGACATGCCCAAGGGCCATTAGAAAGGTGCTCAATTTGCAATCAGATTCCAACAAGCAGCATGCTGAGACATGCTAGACCTGTCCATCAGCCCTTAGAAAAGTGCCACATCTGCAATTGACTCCCAGCCCTGCCTGCTCTCACTGTTGGCTCTGGTTGGCACAGCATTATCAAGAACAGTGTTTTGAGCAGTACTGTAGGAGGGACTTGGATGTTCTTAGAGCCTCTTGCTCAGCAAGCAGTGGCTGGGGCAACCTTACAGCTCAATTCCCAGGCTGCTAGCTCAGGAGGGAGATGTGTAGGAAGAAGCACCTGGAAAACTGAGTCTCTCATATCAGAGCCTTCAAACTCTAACAAGCCCTGCCTACCAATGGGACTGAGGCCCAGCCTCCATCATTCCCATAATGACACAATAGTAAATCCCTACTCAAGAGCCTCACAGGAGCAAAACCTGTAGTACAGTGCTACCTGCCTAAAGAAAAGGGAGAAGCTACCATTCAAAACCAGAAAAGAAATTATTTTTTATAACTATTTTTTTTGCTTTTCTCATTTCATCTTCTTTTCTTTTTATTCTTTCCATTTCCCTTTGAAATTCATTATCCATAGTTGCTCCATTTTTCATTCTTGTTTTTTTATGAGGGTTACATTTAAAAAACAAGAACATTTTTTTCTTTTATTGTTTTCTTTATTTTTCTTTTTCTCTCTTTCAATTGTGATTTATCAACAAATTATTTTATTTTGGTTTCACATTTTTCTTTGTGACATTTTGCATATTTTTTACAGCATTTTTAATCTCTTTGTCATTTTTTCTCAGGTCCTGCTCCCTGTTCTCTGTAGTTTTTGTTTCACTTATCATAATAAAATTTTAATTTTTTCACTGCATTTTTTCAATTATTATATTTTATTTAATTATCTCTTATTAGTGTTATTAACAATACTACTGTCAAATGCCATTAAGGAAAAATAAAAAAAATATCATTGATATAAAATAAAGTGTTGTAGCTCAGATAGATAATGAACAATCTCTAGAAAAATAATTTCAATTGTTCCAAAACTTTGGAGTTCAATCACAAAGAATTAAAACTTGAAATCCTTAAAAATATTCAGGGAAACACAAGAAAGCATGGAAAGGCAATTTATACAGCTAAAAAACAATTCAACAAACAAAAAGAATACATTACTAAGAAAATTGAAACTATATAAAGGAACGTAACAGAGATGAAAAACTCAATACATAAACTGAAAAATAAGGTAACAAGCTCAGCAAATAGAACAGGCCAGATACAGGAGAGAATTAGTAATATAGAAGACAGGTAACTAGAGACACTACAGAGAGAAAAGGAGAGGGACTCATGAATTTAAAAAATATGAGAAAGCCCTACAGGAATTGTCTGACTCCATCAGAAAGAGCAACACAGGAATAATGGGTATATCAGGAGAAGAAAGAAGAAATTGAATAAAGAACATATTCAAAAAAAATCAATGAGAACTTCCCAATGCTGTGGAAAAAATTAGAACCTAGAGTTCAAACAGACCTATTTCAAATCACGTCATAATAAAATGATCACAAACCAATGGCAAAGAAAAAATCCTCAAAGGAGCAAGGTAAAAGAAGAATACAACATATAAAGAAAGGTCTATTAGGCTATCATCAAATTTATCATCAGAAACTCTACATGCCAGAAGAGAATGGAGCCGAATATTTAAAGTACTGAAAGAGAGAAACTTCCCTCCAAGAATCAAAGCTATCCTTCAAATACAAAGGAGAAATAAAGACATTCACAGATATAGAAAAGATAATAGAATTAATTACCAGAAAAAACCCACATCAGAAAATACTAAAGGGGGTTATCCAACCAGATACAAAGAAAAAAAATAACAAAACAAAATTACAAGGAAAAGATCCAACAATATCACAATAAAAGCAAGATTAATCTGTGACAACAAAAACAAAAAAGGGGAGCCTGACCAGGCAGTGGTGCAATGGATAGAGCATCAGACTGGGATGCAGAGGACCCAGGTTTGAGACCCCAAGGTCAACAGCTTGAGTGTGGGCTCATCTGGTTTGAGCAAAGCTACCAGCTTGGACCCAAGGTTGCTGACTTGAACAAGGGGTTACTCCATCTGCTATAGCTTCACTGTCAGGCACATATGAGAACAACTAAGGTGTTGCAACAAAAAAACTAATGATTGATGCTTCTCATCTCTCTTCATTCCTGTCTGTCAGTCCCTATCTCTCTCTCTCTCTCTGACTCTCTCACTGTCTCTGTAAAAAAAAAAAACAACACAAAAAAACACGATAGGACAAAGATTGAAAGTAGCAAAGGCATATGGAGTGCATAAGCACTCATGAGATAATGCACCACAATGAATATGATATATATCCTTTTTATTACTTAATGGTAACCATCCCTGAAAAAAAATACTACAAAAACACATGACTTAAAAAAAGAAGAAACAGAGGAAAGAAGTATGGAATATAACCAAACAAAGAACAAATTACAGAAAAACAAAATAGAAGAACTAAAAAAGATAGAGTTATTTGAAAACAATATATAAAATTGCAATAGCAAACCCTCAAGTGTCAATAATTACATTAAATGTAAGTGGATTGAAATAACCAATAAAAAGACACAGAGTAGCAGATTGGATAAAATAAGAAAATCCAACAATATGCTGCCTTCAAGAAACACATCTAAGCTACAAGGATAAAAACAAATTCAAAGTGAAAAGTTGGAAAACTATTCACCAAGCAACTAACATCCAAAGAAAAGCAGGTGTAGCCATACTCATATCTCACAATGCTGACTACAAGACAGCAAACATAATCAGAGAAAAAGACGGTCATTTCATAATGATAAAGAGACATTGAATCAAGAAGACATAATACTTTCTAATATATATGCACAAAACCAAAGAGTACCAATGTATATAAGACAAAAAACTAAAAATAAAAACCAACAAAAATACAATTGTAAAGCCATAGCCATGTTCAGCATCACAGTCACCTGGCCAGTGTAGGTTCACATTTGTTTTGGACAGTCTGTAATGAAACAACGGAGCCAAAAACTGCTGGGCCATCATCTTTAATCCTAGCTTGCACCCGACAGGCAAGTAAAAACACACACCGGGCTCCAAAACCCTCTCATTCAGTGCTCACAAAGCTAATGACTTATCCGAGTTTCCTAGAATCAAATGTTTCTAGCTCACCAGACTTATTCACCTCTGTTCCCCATCTCCTCTCTACACAAACTGTACAAACTGGCTTCTCCTTCAGAGCTCTGCCATCTTGGCTGCTTCTCCTGGTCTCCACGTGGCCTTACTGTGCTATCCTCCCTGCTCTCTGTCCTCCTCCTAGAACACAATCACTCTTCTCCTGGAACAACGTGATCTCTCTTCCTTTTAAAACCTTTTGGCATGAAAGCCCTCCCCCAACACACATTAATACAATCACGCCCATCCCAAACAGGAAGGGCAACTAATGTTATCACCTGGGCAATGGGTTTTCCTTTGGGTGGCACCATCTTTAATAAAGTAAGCATAATATATTTTATGTGCCCAACAACAATCCTACTTGGAGACCTTAATACACCACTGACAGCTCTAGATTGTTCATCCAAACAGAAAATCAATAAATAAATATGAACCTTAAACAAAACACTAGAACAATTGGATATTATAAACATCTACAGGTCTTGTCATTCCCCAAAACCAGAGTATACATTTTTCTCCAGTGTACATGAAACATTCTCAAGAATTGACCGTATGTTGGGCCACAAAACTTACATCAACAAATTCAAAATGTTTGAAATTATACCAAGCATATTCTCTTATCATAAAGCTTTGAAATTAGAATTTAACTGCAAAAGAGAAGTAAACAAACCCACAAAAACATGGAAATTAAACTACATACTTGTACAAAATCAGTGAGTTGAAGAAGAAATAAAAGCAGAGATAAAAGATACATGCATACAAACAAAAATAACAATATATCAGAATCTCTGGAATGCAGCAAAAGCAGTAATAAGAGGGAAGTTTATATCACTTATATGAACAAACAAGAGAGAGCTCAAGTAAACAACCTAACATCACATCTTACAGAACTAGAAAAAGAAAAACAAGGGCAACTGAAAACCAGCAGAAGAAAGAAAATATTAAATATCAAAGCAGAATAAATGAAGTAGAGAACAGAAAAACTATAGAAAAATTCAATAAAACAAGGAGCTAGTTCTTTGAAAAGATCAATAAAATTGATAAAACCTTGGCAAGACTCACTAAGGAAAAAAGAAAAAAGGATTTATATAAACAAAATTAAAGTGGAGGAATCACAATAGATATACAAAAAATTATGATAGAATACTATGAAAAACTATATGCCATCAAATTTAACAATCTAGAATAAATGGATAAATCCCTAGAACAATACAATCTTCCTAGACTGAGTAACAAAAAAGTAGATATTGTAAACAGACCCATAAGCAGGGAAGAAACATAAACAAGTATCAAAAACCTCCCCAAAAATAAAAGTCCAGGGCCAAACAGCTATACTAGTTAATTCTATCAAAAATTCAAACATTTGGTTTCTATTCTACTCAAATTCTTTCAAAATATTGAAGAAAGAGCAAAACATCCAAACACATTGTATGAGCCCAACATAACCCTCATACCAAAACCTGGCAAAGGCAACAACAAAAAAAGAAAACTACAGACCAATATCTATAATGAATACAGATACTAAAATCCTAAAAAAAAAATACTAGTAAATCGAACACAACAACACATTACAAAAACAATTTATCATGATCAAGTGGGATTCCTCCCGGAATCACAAGTATGGTTCAACATACATAAAACAGTAAACATAATACATAATATTAACAAAACTAAGAACAAAAAGCATATAATTCTATCAATAGATGCAGACAAGTCATTTGATATAAAACAACATTCTTTTATGTTTAAAACACTCAACCAAATGAGTATAGAAAAAACATCTCAACATAATAAAGGCAATTTTTGACAAACCATCAGCTAATATCATATTAAATGGCAAAAAAACTGAAAACTTTTTCTCTAAAATCAGGAACAAGGCAAGTTGCCCACTCTCTCCACTCTTATTCAACATAGTGCTGGAAGTTCTAGCCAGAGCAATTAGACAAGAGAAAGAAATGAAAGGCATTTATATTGGGAAAGAAGAAGTACAGAATTCACTTTTTGAAAATGATATGACCCTGTACATCAAAAACCCCAAAGACTCCACAGAAAGAACATTAGTAACAATAAACCAATACAGTAAGATCACAGGATAAAAAATTAATATACAGAAGTTTATTGCCTTTCTATATGCCAACAATGAAACATCAGAAAATGAACTAAAAAATATAATCCTTTTTATGGTTGCAAAACAACAAGAAATACCTAAGAATAAACATTACAAAGGTTTTAAGGACCTATATAATGAAAACTAAAAATCATTAAAGAAAATTGAAAAAGATACAATGAAATGGAAAGATAGTCCTTGTTCTTAGATAGAAAGAATAATTATAGTTAAAATGACCATATTACCCAAAGCAATATACAAATTTAATGCAATTTCTATCAAAATTTTAATGTCATTTTTTAAAATAATGGAACAAAAAATCATCAGGTTTATATGGAAATATAAAAAACCTGGTATAGCCAAAGTAATTCTAAAGAAAAAGAACAAAGCTGGGGGTGTTACAATACCTGACTTCAAATTATATTATAAAACCATGATAATCAAAACAGCATGGTATTGGCAGAACAATACACACTCAGACTAATGGAAAAGAATAGAGAGCCCAGAAATAAAACCACATATATATGGTGAAGTCATCTTTGATAAAGTAGCCAAAAACACACAATGGAGAAAAGAAACCCTCTTGAATACATGATGTTGGCAAAACTGAAGAACCAAATGTAAAACAATGAAATTGACTACAGTTTGTGACCTTGTACCAAAATTAATTCAAAATGGATCAAAGACCTATATATAAGACCCTAAACAATGAATTACATAGAAGAAAACATAGGTATTAAAATTATGGACCTTGTCCATCAGAACATTTTATGAATTTGACTCCAAAGGCAAAGATAAATAAATGGGACTATATCAGAATAAGAAGCTTCTGCACAGCAAAATAAACTGTCAACAAAACAAATAAACAGCCAACTAAATGGGAGATGATATTCTCAAACAACAGCTTAGATAGGGACCTAATATCCAAAATATACAAAGAACTCACAAAACTCAACAAAAAACATACAAACAATCCAATAAAAAATGTGAAGAAGAAATGATCAGACACTTCTTTCAGAAAAAAAATAAATACACATGACCAATACATATATAAAAGGATGCTCATTTTCTCTAGCTATTAGAGGAATGCAAATCAAAGCTACAATAAGATACCATTTAACACCTGTTAGATTAGCTATTATCAACAAAACAGGTAATGCCAAGTGCTGGAGAGGCTATCAAGAAAAAGGAACCCTTATTCACTGTTGGCAGGAATGTAAAGCAGTACAACCCATATGAAAGAAAGTATGGTGGTTCCTCAAAATATTAAGAATAGAACTACCATATGACCCAGCTATCCCTCTGCTGTGTATAAACCCCCCAAACTCAGAAACATGGATACGTATAGACACATGCAACCCCATGTTCATTGCAGCATTGTTCATGGTGGCCAAGACATGGAAAGAACCAAGAAGCCCCTCAATAGAAGATTGGATAAAGAAGATGTGGTACATATATACTATGGAATACTACTCAGCCATAAGAAATGATGACATTGGATCATTTATGACAATATGGATGAACCTTGATAACATTATACTGAGTGAAATAAGTAAATCAGGAAAAAACTAAGAACTATATGATTCCATACATAAATGGAACACAAAATTGAGACTCATGGGCATGGAGAAGGGTGCGGTGGTTATCAGGGGGAGGGGAAGAGTAGAGAGAAAGGTGGTAGGGGTGGAGCGTAATAAAGAAAACTAAATAAAAGGTGACAGAGGACAATTTGTCTTTGGGTGATGGGTATACAACATAATCAAATGTCAAAATGATTAGGATGATGTAGGGTGGTGTTTTCAAACATTCAAGATGTTTTCTCTGAATCTATGTACTCTAATTTGATCAATGCCACCCTGTTAAAATTAATTGTCTAAATAAAATTAAGACATTTATTTTCTTTTTACTTTTCTTGGTTTTATTTATACATATTGTAAAGTCAGTATTCGCGGCCAACATCACAGTCGCCTGGCCAGTGCAGGTTCACATTAGATTCGGACAGTCAGTAATAAAACAACGGAGCCAAGAACTGGTGAGCCATCAGCTTTAATCCTAGCTTGCACCTGACAGGCAAGCAAAAACACACACTGAGTTCCAAAACCCACTCATTCAGTGCTCACAAAGCTAATGACTTACCCGAGTTTCCTAGAATCAAAGGTTTCTAGCTCACCAGACTTATTCACCTCTGTTCCCCATCTCCTTCTTCAGCACAGACTCTGCACAAACTGGCTTCTTCCTTAGGATTTTGCTATCTTGGCTGTCTTCTCTCCTCCACGTGGCCTTAATCTGCTCTCCTTTCTAATACTAACCTCAGGAACTGAGAGGAGCAAGATCCCAGTCTGCCCCACTTTATAGTGTGGAAAATCCAAACCCTTAATCCAATCTACAAACAAGGAAGTCTCTGGTACAAAGTCACTCATCTGAGGCATAATTGAATTCCTCATGAGAGTGCACCACCCTACATCATCCAATCAGTCAAGGGTGTGAGGAAAAGCTTACTCTTAAAACTTGCACGTGGGCAGCGCCATCTTTAACAAAGTGAGCATAATATATTTCATCTGCCCAACATATGAATTCTTAAATAAAGTGTTATTCTGTTTTAAATTATGGATTTTTTTTTGCAATATGTGACAGAAACTGCTAATTAACTGTTCTCTTAGTAAGAGCTATCCACCACCACACGCATGTACACCTCCAGTGTAAAAGTAGAATGTAGAGACCACATTTATGATCCTCTCTTACAGATCATAGAAGTAGTGAAATGTGACCAAAATATGTGTGACTTATAATGCCACTTAAGAGAAAATTGCTTGCTCTCTACTCACGATCTTTTGCTTTTTCTGAATGAAGACTAAAGAGCATTTGTTATGGTTCCATAACCATCTAGAAGTACAACCTCAAAGTACAGCATCTCTTTCTGAACTAGTAGTGAGAGAGAAATAGATTTCAAGAGTTTAAGCTATTTTATCTTTGTGTCTCTTTGTTAAGGAAGCATAGGCTATGTGCCCTGAATAATATTAGTGCTATTCTAATAAATTCTTCTACTTCTTTTCTTTAGGTTCTATGTTACATTGTGATATTCATTTTTGTGTGTACCAATAATTTATTTATTTTCTCTGGCTTAACAGAAGTTCTGTGTTGTACAGTTAAAAATATATATGAATAAAAATTGTATCATGACTTAAAAGTAATTCATGAGTTACCAAAGGATACATAGTAATTTAATGATAGATTTATAACTAACAGCAAAAATAACATAAAGTGCAAGATATCTAAGATGCAAACCAAATATTACTTAGAAGGTTTAGTATAACCTTAAAGTTAGGTAAAAAAAAAAAAACAAAAAAAAAACAAAAAAAACCTAGAAACAAACTAAATCTTCTTTTTATGAAGAAAGAATAAAAATAAACTTAAATTGAAACAAGGACAATATTAATAGTAATAAAGAAAGAAAAATCAGCAGTTACCCATAAAACCTTTTTAAAAGCATAAATTAGTGAATATATTGTGGGATGTTTGATCAGAGAAAGAAAATATGAAAGAGACAGATGGAGGAAGGGAGGGCAGAATGAGAATTTTGTGATGCAGTTAAAAACCCTCATGGGCATTAAAAAACTAAAAAGAATTATATTCTTACAAATTAATACATGGAATTAGGTTAACATAAAGTTACAAGAAGTTCATACTTTAAATGTATTCATTGTTAGCACTATGTAATAGCAGTATTAGAAATAAAATGTTTTAATGAACATGATTTATTTAGAATCACTAACATAAAGCAAGTGTTCAGTAAACGCACATAGAATGAGTAATTGAATGCAAGATTGAACAATAATGCTTCAAGAATAAAACCACATACATATAGTCAAATCATCTTTGATAAAGTAGCCAAAAACACATAATGGAGATAAGAAAGGCTCTTTAATAAATGGTGCTGGAAAAATTGGAAAGCTACATGCAAACGAATGAAACTTGACTACTGTTTATCTCCTTGCACAAGAATTAATTCAAAATGCATCAAAGAACTAAATATAAGATCTGAACCAGTAAATTACATAGAAGAAAACATAGGTACTAAACTCATGGACCTTGGCCATAAAGAACATTTTATGAATTTGACTCCAAAGGCAAAGGAAGTGAAGGCAAAGACAAATGAATGGAACTACATCAGACTAAGAAGCTTTTGCACAGCAAAAGAAACTGTCAACAAAGAAGCAGACAGCCAACTAAATGGGAGATAATGTTTTCAAACAACAGCTCAGATAAGGGCCTAATATCCAAAATATACAAAGAACTCACAAAACTCAACAACAAACAAACAAACAATCCCAATAGGCCCGGCCGCCATCACAGCAGCCTGGCCAGTGCAGGTTTGCATTAGATTCAGACAATCGGTAATGAAACAACATAGCCAAGAACTGGTGAGCCATCAGATTGAATTCTAGCTTGCACCCAGCGGGCAAGTAAAACCACACAGTGGGCTCCAAAACCCACTCTTTCAGTGCTCACAAAACTACTGACTTATCTGAGTTTTCTAGCATCAAAGGTTTCTAGCTCACCAGACTTATTCACCTCTGTTTCCCATCTCTGCTCAAAATGGGTTCTTCCTGAGCACTCTGCCATCTTGGCTGCTTCTCCTTTCCTCCACGTGACCTTAAACTGCTCTCCTCTCTAATACTGGCCTCAGAAACCGAGAGAGCAAGCTCCCAGCCTGCCCCACTTTATAGTGTAGATTCAAAACCCTTAATCCAATCTACAAACAAGGAAGTCTCTGATACAAAGTCACTTTTCGGAGACATACTAGAAGGATTCCTCATGAGAGTGCACTACTCTAAATCATCCAATCAGTCAAGGGTGTGGGGGAAAGCTTACTCTTAAAACTTACATGTGGGCAGTGCCATCTTTAACAAAGTAAGCATAATATATTTTATCTGCCCAACACAATTCAGTAAAAAACTGGGGAGAGGACATGAACAGACACTTCTCCCAAGAAGAAATACAAATGAACAACAGATATATGAAAAAATGCTCATTACTAACTATTCAGGAAATGCAAAACAAAACTACAATGAGATATCACTTCACACCAGTTAGATTAGCTATTATCAACAAAATAGGTAATAACAAATACTAGAGAGGTTGTGGAGAAAAAGGAACCCTCATTCACCATTGGTGGGAATGTAAATTAGTGCAACCATTATGGAAAAAATAAGAGCAGAAATACCATATGACCAGCAATCCTTCTACAGGGTATACACCCACAAAACTTGAAAACATGAATATATAAAAACACATGCACCCCCATGTTAATCACAGTATTGTTCATGGTGTCCAAGACATGGAAACAGTCAAAATGCTCTAATAGAAGACTGGATAAAGAAGATGTGGTACATATATACTATGGAATACTACTCAGCTATAATAAATGATGCCATAATATACTTTAAAACATGGATGGACCTTGATAATGTACTGAGTGAAATAAGCAAATCAGAGAAAGCTAAGATCTGTATGATTCTATACATAGGTGGGGCACAAAGTTGAGACTCATGGACATAGACAGGGATGCAATGTTTGCCAGGAGGAATGGAGGTGTAGAGAGGAAGGGGGGTGGGGAGAAGGCGTAAAGAGAAACAAAATATAGGGTGACAAAAGATGATTTGACTTTGGGTAAATTGCATAAATACAGCATAATTGACTGTCCAAACTATGTGGAGATGGTTTTTCTAAATCTATGTACTGTGATTGACCAATGTCACCTGATTGACCAATGTCACCTTGTTAAATTTAATTGTCTAAATAAATTTTAAAAAATACTTTAAAGTTTGTAAGTTAAATATTACACAAAAGTGACTGAAAATTTTGTTGTTCTAGTTACTGATATATTTTAATTCAAATAATATATGTGAACGGCATCCATGCATTTCTGCTGTTTCATTCCTTAGATTTTTGCTATTTCTCATTCAATGCCCCATTGTCATATTTCAGCTGCTCTAACAATAAATTAAACACAGTGGAAGTTAGCTACTGGGGCTTTGGCAATCTTAAAAACATTAAATGAACAATAAAAATTAAGAAGTTGTCATTTTGAGGTTTGTACAGCAGCATTTTGATTACAGATACAAGAGACAAACCTACAGGCAGCTGAATTTCTTCATCATTTTCAACCAAATGTATGTGAAGAAACATTTTATTTTGATATCTGCCAATCATTTTAACACTCAACTCATGCATTTTAAAAAAAATTAAAAACTGTTTTTCTCACTTTTTTTGTAATGATCACATATATATCTGTTTCATGTTTGTATCTTCTTCTTAGGATAGGACATATACTGCTCACAAATATTAAGAGATATTTTATCATTTTATATATTTTTAAATATCCCTTAATTTTTTTGAGCATTTTATTATAAAATGAGATTTTATAGGATGGGTTAAGCTAACTAATGCAAATGTGAGGTAAAACAAAAATTAAGGAGAAATAATAAGGCACGTAGAATTTACTCTATTGTAAGGCAACTACATTGAGGCTTGATTGGAAGCACACTGTTCAATTGTTTCTAAGTCACCAACAAAGCAAAAATCAATGCTAAAGATTATTTCTTTTTCTTGTGCTCCTTAATGTATCTAAGTAAGTCTAATTCAACTGATTATTTGTTCTAAAAGTAAAACTGAATTGCATGTCAGTAGTAGAAGGGTATTTGCATTCCCCAATGAGGAGAACTAATGAGAACTGAAATATAACTTTCAAGGAAGTTATAAAATCACCTTTCAAAAGGTCACATTTCTGACAAGTTAGTAGATGAACTAGTTGATTACTATGATATACACATACATATAGAATTCATCTTTAATGTCATTTTATTGACTTAAAAGAGTAATCTTTATGCAGGACAGAAAAATGTTTCAGAGATAGTTTTGATCGTAATTTACAAATAATTTTTTAGTTGGAAGACCATATTTTATAAACGATTTTCAGAGCGTTTATAAAATTATTTTGAAGGCCCTGGCCGGTTAGCTCAGTTAATAGCGCCGTCCTAAAATATTAAGGTTGCAGCTTTGATTCTGTTCAGGATACACTGGGAAGTAAACGAAGAAACAAACAAAAATGCATGACTGAGTGGAACAATAAACGCTTCCCTTCCTCTGCCTCTCTCTCTTCCCCTCTCTGTCTCTCTAAAGATCAATAAAATAAAGGTTAAGCCCTGGCCAAATAGCTGGGTTGGTTGGAGCATCCTCTTAGAGCGCAGAGGTTTCCGGTTAAGTTCCCCAGTCAGGGCACATACAAAAGCACCTCTATGTTCCTGTCTCTCTCTCTTTCTCTGCCTCTCTCTGAAAACAAACAAACAAACAAACAAACAAAAAAAACAAAAAAGTACTTTCAAATTACATGTACCTTTTATCTCTATATATTCTCATGTGTATTTTGCAAGCAGAGGATCTGCAGTTATCCTCGTATTTTCTGTAATACAGAGTAGGTGTATGACCACAGAACCATTGCATTTACTAAGAATGCAGGTAAATAAAAATTTAGATTAAAAATATAAAGAATTGTAACTTTTTTTCTTTAATCTAACATCTGTACAAATAACCATTGGCAAATAAAATTATTGGTGGGATAATATATATATTGAAAAAAAGCTTTTATGTTTATTTATGGCATTTCATTATATTATCAAAAACAAAAATTATCAGGATATGTTTAGCCGATCATTTGGGTAGCTATTTATCAAATAAAAGAGTTCATTTCAAACAGATCCAATATCTCATATTCTATTAGAGAGGAGTCAATAAAGTAAATGTTTTCAGTCACCACAGAATTATCAGTCTTAATATTTTTATTCTGCTTTGAATCAGCAAACAAGCCAGCAATGGGAGATTTCTTGTGACCTTTATAAATCCATTTCACAACAGTAGGCAGGAATGAGATAATGGAGCCGATTAAGAACATGTACATGTAAAAACATATACTTTGCATATAAACTTTACACACACACACAATTTTTCTTTTAAAGTAAAAACATAGTGCTCTTTTCTTCCTACAAGGTACAACACTCATTTTTCTCTCTTCCCTAGGACTGATTACAAGAATAAAAAAAATATTGCATTTAACATTGGAACAAGTGAGAAAAGAAAATAAATGTACTTGTTCCTTCTCCTTTTGCTCCTATAAACAGACTGTCTTTTCTGCCACTAATCTCATATTGATAACTTTTTCTCTCTTTCTTTAAGTTACAGAGGCAGGCTATTTATCTTAAAATTAAAGGACAATAAAGTTTGGTAACTGCTATCAAACAAGCTTGCCAGAGAAACATATTTAGTAGCTGAATATTTTCAACATTCTGTCACTCTACTCGCATTTGGTACAGAAAGGCGAAGCAAGAGAGATGTTACCTATGCAAATAACTAGGATCTATGAAGAAATCATTGCTAGAGAGAAATAATCAGAATAACTTATTTTCAAACTTCAAAGGAATTTTTTTTCCTCCTAGTCTGAATTTTAAGAAGAAAAAGAATTTAATTATCAATAGTAAATAATTTTGTACCAATGCAATTTGATTCTAACATGAAATACACACACACACACACACACACACAGAGAGAGAGAGAGAGAGAGAGAGAGAGAGAGAGAGAGAGAGAGAGGGACAGACAGACAGGAGCAGAGAGAGATGAGAAGCATCAATCATCAGTTTATCGTTGCCATTGCAACTTCTTAGTTGTTCATTGATTACTTTGTCATATGTGCCTTGACCGTGGACCTTCAGCAGACCGAGCAACCCCTTGCTGGAGCCAGTGACCTTGGGTCCAAGCTGGTGAGCTTTTGCTCAAACGAGATAAGCCCACGCTCAAACTGGCGACCTCAAGGTCTCGAACCTGGATCCTTCTGCATCCCAGTCCGACACTCTATCCACTGCGCCACCGCCTGGTCAGGCATGAAATACATATTTTTAAAATAAGTTGTACTTTTTACTTCCATATTGCTTTTGATTTCTACTGAATGAGTCAAACTTATTTTTCAAGTTTGAAAAATATACGCATTTTTTATAACCTAAGGATAATTTATTATAGAAACTAAAATTGATTGTGAGTAAATAAATGAGTTCTGTGAATGTCACATATGGTTTATTGAAGTTTAATGAATTAAAATTTCAGCTTTCCCCAATACATTGCAAGCTTAAAGAAGATTATATATATCACTTTACCAATAGTTATAGAGATTCAAGATGACTGCTTGCAATTTTAGGTGTTTTTCTTTCTTTGCAACAATTTTGTGACATTAAAATAAACCAACTGGTATGATGATGTTATTAGGCAGAAAATCATTCATAACATTTGAAGCAGATATACAAATTGAATTATACTATCTGGAGGCACGGAATGTTAGTACAAATTATACATTTTGTTTTTAGACAAATGTTGAGTACAAAAATGATTAATTTTGCCAAATCAAACAAAATTACCTTATTTTTTATTTGGAAAAGCACTAAACCAGTTGTTCTAAAATTTTATAGTAGGCTTTTAAGAAACTTTTCTTCATTTAAATTTTGTATACAATAGTAAATATGGATCCTAAATTTTAGAAAAGCATAAAACAAAAGTTTTTTTAACTCTAAAAGAACAATAATCATTTTCAAACTATTAAATTCTTAATTTCAACGATGAGCAAAACATCAAATTCAACTTAGGAATAGATATACTAAAACTGAAAAATCAATCTGTTCAGTGTGTTGGAATAGAACTCTTAAGCACTTGTGGTAAATTATGGTCTGCTTGATGAAATTTAAAAACTCCATCTGTTGGGCTATTTGTGTAAATTTTGTAACTCAAATTTTGTATATAATAATGTAAAATAAAATAGATGTAAAGTAAATCATGTTGTTGCAAGTGAAGAAAGATTATATGACATGTATGCTCGCTTCGGCAGCACATATACTAAAATTGGAACGATACAGAGAAGATTAGCATGGCCCCTGCGCAAGGATGACACGCAAATTTATGAAGCGTTCCATATTTTTAGAGTGGTGGTTACAGGGTGGGGGGGGGAGGTTGGGATAGGGAGGAGGGGAAGGGCACAGGGAAAACCAGACAGAAGGTGACAGACGACAATTTGACTTTGGGTGACGGGTATGCAACATAATTGAATGATAAGATAACCTGGAGATGTTTTCATTGTATATATGTACCCTGATTTATTGGTGTCACCCCATTAAAATTAATAAAAAACAAGATTATATGACATGTTTAACATGTTAAGTCATTTTTATTTCATAAAAGTGTATTCAAAATAGCATGTTAAAGTTTTTTCTTGAAAGGTATCATGCCTCATTCATCTTTGTAGACTATAGCAGAGTACTGAGTATAATGGAAGACCAAAATTGCTTTGATGATTTATATATATAAAAACACCATGCTTTTAAATTACTAAAATGTTATTTCATTTGCTCAATGAAATAACATTTTAGTAATTTAAAGCATGGTGTTTTTCCAGAAAAATTGGTGAACTAAACAGGTAACTGATTATCACAGTGGTTTGGCAACTATATCTATCTCTATCTGAAGAAAAAGAGAGGGAGAGACTACTTTTGTTTTAAATGTGAATCATCTGGTTCCATGTGTGCATTGTTCTTACAGAAATGATTTATTTAACTGGTAATCCAGAAGATGACAAAATGCATTATAACAATTATTCAAATAAATGTACCCACACATTACAATAGCAGAATGGAACATATGATGATAATATGCTACTTCTTAAAGGAAGCCTTTTTATTCTGATTCCTCCATCAGACCCTCTCAAAGAACCTGATAGTTCCTTTTTCACATCCTCCTTGATCCTTAAAATTTGGTAAGTTTTTACTTTATGTCATTGATAGGTCTCTGGACCATAAAACTGTAAGTGAAGCAACTAACAAAACTATTAACCTTAGGCTGATTAATATAAACAAGAGTTAACTTCCTATGGCATATTTCTGGTACAAAGATATCACCAAATTTCTGGAAGAAGACCCAAAACACTTCTACTATTAAACATTGAAATAAATGTAAGCTATAGATATATTTAAGAAAGATTAATAAAAATAGTAAGGTAATTATTTTTCCAACTCACTCAAGTTCAAGGTCAAGGTGGCTGGAGCCCATCCTGACAGCTCAGGATGCAAGTTAGAACCCAGCTCTGGATAGGATTTCCTTCCACTGCAGGATGCACTCACTTACAAACCTACAGCGGCTCACACTAGAAGACACCAGTACACCTCAAATGCACATCTTTTGAATGCGGGAAGAAGTCCGAGTACCTAGAGAAACACCATGCAGACCTGGAGTGAACATGCAAACTTCACACACACTCACTATGGCCCCTGCTGGGAATCTATTCTTTTTTTTCTCATGAACATTATTACAAGACAACCTTGAGTAAAATTACATTTAAGGGCCTGCTGTACTTCATCAATATCCCCACTAGTGTTCAACTCCCATAACAATGGGAATGATGTTTATACTGCTTGCCAGTTTATCCTCTGATAATTATGATTATTTTTTGATAATTTTCCTGCAGTGTCATGTAAGCACACATCAAAAATGAATTGTATCACATAATAAAAAACACAAAAAATTCAAGTTTTAATTTGATGAATGAGAATCTGCTGAGAAAGACAGTTACAAAATAGTTTTCAAAATTTAAAAGTAAAGACTGTTTCTGTGTTTTTTCCTTGCCTTGTATAATGGCTTTTAATTCGTTGCTAGCTGACAGATGCAACATATTGTGCAATAAATAAATTGAGATATACAGGCCTTAAGAGGTGCCTTGAAGTTAGACAGGAGTTGGGTTGTTTCACTGTTTTCTGCAGATATGGATGACAGAGGCTACCAACTCTTCTAGTGGTCTTATTTTTGTCTTTCCTCTTTGGGGTTCCCTATATACTGCTCTTTAGAGCAATTCTATCTTGTCTTTCACCAGAAATCCACTATTATTATTGTACTACAGTTTCATTTGTGTGGTAATAGAGTGTAAAAGAAGGTCATTCTATAATGAATTTCAGTCCCTGGTTGTCATTGTCATTTCCCCATCTATTTCTTTGTATCTGAGGCCCTGTTGATTGTGCTTTCAGCCCTGTAGTTGAGACAGAAAGGATGGTGGGACCTCATGTGGAAAAGAATATATTCTCTTGCTGGAATAAGTTTTCTGACAAAGCTCTTTAGCCTGAAAAGTAGACATTTGTTATTAAAGACTCGCCATGCTTCACATTGTTTATGATTCCCTCTACCCACCAGGGACGTGAGATCATCTTTCTTGAATTCTAATGCTGTTGCATTCCTAGATGGAAAGCCCATGGAAGTTCTGAGTGAGAGTGGAGGTACTAAATCTGTGCCACCCTGGGATTTTCTTACTCTTACTCTTGTCCACACTCAGCGCCTATCCATTCAAGTGTTTATACAAGTTTATAACTCTAGAAATGTACACTCAAAACCTTGAGATCTCAGCTACGACCCTCTGGATTGTCCAGGCATTTCAGCCTTGTACTGAAACCTCAGTTCTCTAATGGCTCAAAAAAGCCACTGATTTTTAATCATTTCTTATTGTAAGGACAAGCATAATAATATAAGACAACTTTACATCCAAGAACTGAAACCAGAACACTGCCAGTATATTTTAAATAACTTTTTTTTCATTTTTACCTTAGATAAAAACACTTTTGTAAAGTAACTGGATGTGCACTGAGGTACATTATTAGTTGTGAGAGAGAAATAGAACCCAAAATTCTGTTTATATAGTTTTTGGTTTAACATTTCTAGTTTGGAGTACAGGAACACCTTGTGGGTAGCTATTCTGAGATCTATAAAGGGATATTTTTTTCTTTTTTTTTTTACAGGGACAGAGAGAGAGAGGGTCAGAGAGAGGGATAGATAGGGACAGACAGAAAGGAATGGAGAGAGGTGAGAAGCATCAATCATTAGTTTTTCATTGCCATCGCAACACCTTAGTTGTTCATTGATTGCTTTCTTACATGTGCTTTGACCACGGGCCTTCAGCAGACCGAGCAACCCCTTGCTGGAGCCAGCGATCTTGGGTTCAATGTGATGAGCTTTTGCTCAAGCCAGATGGGCCCGCGCTCAAGCTGGCGAGCTCGATGTCTCTAACCTGGGTCTTCCGCATCCCAGTCTGATGCTCTATCCACTGCGCCACCACCTAGTCAGGCTATAAAGAGATTCTTATATTGTGATTTCTGCATTTCAGGATCAAATATAGTAACATGACTGTAAACAGCAGAGAAAGTAATAAATATATATCTCTATGCATATTCCAATTACCTGTTGAGCATAATTGAATTTTGCATATCATATGACTATTCTTTGGCCTAGGGGAATTAATTTTGTGCTGTAAATATTGTTTGGGCTATAGAGAATTTAGAAAAAGAGATTAAGGGAGGAATTTTAAAAGGTGCATTTCTTCCAAGCAATTATAATGAAAATACATATAACTCTTCAGACAGCCTACCCCACTTGCTTTTCCACTGGTACTGGGGGTTGATGGTTATGAGGGAGAGAGTTCAAGGCTTTTGAAAAGTAACTTGAATGAATGTTAAGTAATACATTATATAATGTTTTCAATTACTTAAATATTATCATCACTCTTAGGAGTAAAATCCAATTATTTCTACACAAAAGGAAAAACTGATGAAAGTAAAAATATTTCTAAAAAACATTTAAGATCTTGAATTAAACTATAAAGAGATAAATAAATGTCAGACAAAATCAATCTAGTTCTCTAACCAACACAACCTATGAATGTGTTAATTCATTTTGAAGTAATATATGATAAAGATGGTTTTGAACTAAATCTTAAAAGGGCCTACAGATTTGTACCTATATTTGTATGTGTGTGCTGTGTGTGTTGTCAATAAACTGATGTACTAACATATAAGTATGCAATTGAATCAAGAAATTCTTTGATGGCACAAGATCATCATGAATAGAGGTAACATTTGCAATCACTTCAACCTGTATATTTGAAGTGGCATAGCCTTGAATTAGCCAGCATATTTGTACATAACATAAAGATGTCAATTAGCAGCAAAGATAATACTAATTGTACTTCATAAACAATGATTTGTTCATGTATAGTGTTTAAAAACCCATTAATTAGTTGTCCAAATATAAGTAACAAAACATTTATATAAATATTTCAATGTTTATATTTTCCTATGAAGTAGATGTGCTATCAAAATTGCATGCAAATAATTGACTGGACCTGTTTTGTAGCCAACTTCTTCAAATGGAGAATACGTTCTCTAGAAGAACATCGTCATAAAATTCAAATGTTTTACACATTCATTGTATTTTCTAGTTGTAAATAACCAAGTTTGTGTGCTTTGATGTGGGGTGTACCCACACAAAGAGACTTCAGTAAATGTAAACAGATTAAAAGGAGTGCCATATTTTTCCATTACAAGCACTTAATTTATTTTATTGGGGTTCAGGTGAATATAAAATGGTATGCAAGAGACTTTTAAAGTGTTCCTTTATTGCCTTATATATTTATTGTTATAATGCCACTACAGTATAGTATATTATATAATAGGTTTTTAATGCTATTATAGTCACATTATTTTTCTCTATTGCATTGCAATATGACATTTGTGACTTATATACCACAGCATATCAAAGTTGTCTACTATTTCTGAGAAAATAAATGACTTCTTTCACTTTTTCTGAATATACTGTTCTATTCAATTGGACAGCTCAATCATGCATTTTTTCCATATCTAGGAAAATACTACCCACCACCAGAAGCAACCTAAATGCTACATTTTGTTCATCAATTTTTCAGAAAAACATCTAGCCCAATAACTGAACCAACACAGAAACGTCCTTTTTTTTTGCACACATTATATTTGACTTGTATTTAATAATGCGAACTTTTAAAATTCCCAAACAGGACTTCAAGCTTCTAAAGAGAGATGATTTTCTTTAAGACTACATTTTTAGAGCAGATTTAGGATGACAGCCTATTTGACAGGCACAGAGATTTCTCTTGCTCACTCTGCTAGCACAAGCATAGCCTCCCTCATTATCTGTAATCCCCACCAGAATGGTACATTTGTTACAATTGTTGAACCAACACTGATACCTCATAACCACCCCGAAGTTCATAGGTTCCTATGATTTATTCTTGATGTTGTACATTCTATGAACTTGGACGAATGTGTAATGACATGTATCTTTCATTATGCTGTCATGCAGAATTGTTTCACTGCCCTAAAAATTCTGTGCTCTGCCTATCCATCCTCCCTCAATCCTAACCTCAGGAACCAGTAAAATTATTTTCTTCATCGTTTTGACATTTCAAAATGTATATTTAGAATTATATAGTATGTCGACATTTCAGATTGCCTCCTTGTCACTTAGTAATATGTATTTAACATTACTCCCTATCTTGATAGTTCATTTATTTACAGTTTTCCCAACACCATTTGTATAATGTGAATCTTCAATATAGTCATTCTCTATTTTTTTTTTTCATTTAAAAATTGTTTATTATATATACCTAATTTTTTTATCTGGTTTTATTTGTGCCCCTCCCATCTTCCTACCACTTCCCTCACCTGCCACTCCCCCCGGGTAGCTAGTACACTCTTGTCCATGTCTATGAGTCTCCTTTTTAAGTCCCATCTATGTATGGACTCATATAGTTCTTAGTTTTTTCTAATTTACTTACTTCACTCAGTATAATGTTATCAAGGTCCATCCATGTTGTGACAAATGATCCGATGTCATCATTTCTTATGGCTGAGTAGTATTCCATAGTATATATGTACCATAGCTTTTTAATCTACTTGTCCTCTGACGGACACTTGGGCTGTTTCCAGATCTTAGCTATTGTGAACAATGCTGCCACGAACATGGGGGTGCATTTCTTCTTTTCGAACAGTGCTATGGTGTTCTTAGGGTATATTCCTAAAAGTGGGATAGCTGGGTCAAAAGGCAGTTCGATTTTTAATTTTTTGAGGAAGCATCATACTGTTTTCCACAGTGGCTGCACCAATTTGCATTCCCACCCAGTAGGAGGGTTCCCTTTTCTCTGCATCCTCGCCAGCACTTATTCTGTGTTGTTTTGCTGATGAGAGGCATTTTGACTGGTGCAAGGTGATATCTCATTGTGGTTTTAATTTGCATTTCTCTAATTATTAGTGATGTTGAGCATTTTTTCATATGCCTATTGGCCATCTGTATGTCCTCTTTGGAGAAATTTCTATTCATTTCTTTTGCCTATTTTTTGATTGGATTGTTTGTCTTCCTGGTGTTGAGTTTTATAAGTTCTTTATAAATTTTGGTTATTAACCCTTACCAGACGTATTGTCGAATATGTTCTCCAATTGTGTGGTTTGTCTTTTTATTCTGTTCTTATTGGCTTTAGCTCTGCAAAAACTTTTTAGTTTGATATAGTCCCATCTGTTTATTCTGCCTTTTATTTCATTTGCCCATGAGGATAAATCGGCAAATATATTGCTGCCACAGATGTTGGAGAGCTTGCTGCCTATGTTTTCTTCTAAGATGCTTATGGTTTCATGGCTTACATTTAAGTCTTTTATTCATTTTGAGTTTGTTTTTGTAAATGGTGTAAGTTGATGGTGTAGTTTCATTATTTGCAGGTAGATGTCCAGTTTTCCCAACACCATTTGTTAAAGAGGCTGTCTTTATTCCATTGTATGCTCTTTCCTCCTTTGTCAAATATCAGTTGTCCATAAAGTTGTGGGTTTATTTCTGGGTTCTCTGTTCTGTTCCATTGATCTATGGTCCTGTTCTTATGCCAACACCAGGCTGTCTGGAGTGAAATGGCCTTGTATTATACCTTGATATCCGGAAGAGTGATACCTCCTGCTTTATGTTTTCTTTTTAAGATTGCTGAGGCTATTTGTGTTCTTTTTTGGTTCCATATAATTTTTTAAAGTATGTGTTTTATATCTCTGAAGTATGTCATTGGTATTTTAATTGGTATTGTATTGAATTTATAAATTGCTTTGGGTAATATAGACATTTTAATGATGTTTATTATTCCTAACCATGAGCACGGTATATGCTTCCACTTGTATGTATCTTCCTTGATTTCTTTTATCAATGTTTTATAATTTTCCGAATACAAGTCCTTAACCGCCATGGTTAAATTGACTCCTAGGTACTTTATTTTTTTGGTTGCATTAGTGAAGAGGATTGTTTCCTTAATTTCTCTTTCTGACACTTCCTTGTTGGTATATAAAAATTCCTCTGATTTCTGTGTTTTAATTTTATATACTGCCACCTTATTGAATTCATTTATTAGATCCAGTAGTTGGTTTTTTATTTCTTTTTTTTATTATTCATTTTAGAGAGGAGACACAGAGTTAGAGAGAGAGAGAGAGAGAGAAAGGGGGGAGGAGCTAGAAGCATCAACTCCCATATGTGCCTTGACCAGATCAGTGCAGGGTTTTGAACTGGCGACCTCAGTGTTCCCAGGTCGACACTTTATCCACTCACCACCACAGGTCAGGCAGATCCAGTAGTTTTTTGACTGACACTTTAGGGCAGTGGTTCTTAACCTTTTTTGAGGTACCAAACCTACCAGTTTCATATGCGCATTCACCAAACCCTTCTTTAGTGATAAATAAAATACGAATTTTATTTTCCAAATTCAAGACATAGGTATATGTTTCTTTACTGGTGCACAAAATGAGTCGTGCATGATCATCACCTTGCTCAAAGAACAAAACCAATAAAGTGCATGAACTCACAATAAATTACGGTATTACTTTATTCTGGCCTCCATGGCAGAGGCTTCTTGGAACCCCTGAGACCGACTCATTGAACCCTTAGGGTTCGATAGAACCCAGGTTAAGAACCACTGCTTTACTGTTTTCTATATACAATATCATATCATCTGCAAATAATGACAGTTTTACTTCTTTTCCAATTTGGATGCCTTTTATTTCTTCTTCTTTTCTTATTGTTGTGGCTAAGACTTCTAGAACTATGTTGAATAAGAGTGGTGAAAGGGGGCACTCATGCCTGGTTCCTGATCTTAATGAGATTGCTTTTAATTTTTGTCCATTTAGTATGTTTGCTGTGGGTTTGTCATAGATGGCCTTTATCATGTTAAGGTATGTTCCCTGAATTCCCACTTTACTGAGAGTTTTGATCATGAATGGGTCCTGAATTTTATCAAATGCTTTTTTCTGTATCTATTGAAATTATTATGTGATTTTTGTCCTTCCTTTTGGTTATGTGATGAATCACATTGATTGATTTGTAAATATTAAACCAGCCTTGGTTTAAGATTTGTCTTATATTGCTGGAATTGGTTGGCTAATGTTTTGTTCAGAATTTTAGCATCTAAATTCATAAGGGATATTGGCCTATAATTTTATTTCTTGTGTTGTCTTTGCCTGGTTTCGGGATCAGAATTATGCTCACTTCATAAAAGAAGTTTGGAGTTTTCCTTCCTCTTGAATTTTTTGAAGTAGCTAGAGAAGAATAGGAGTTAGTTCTTCTTAGAATTTTTGGTAGAATTCACTTGTGAAGCCATCAGGCCCAGGACTTTTTTTGTTGGGAGTTTTTTGATAACTGTTTCGATCTCATTTGTTGTAATTGGTCTGTTTAGGTGTTCTGATTCTTTCAGATTGATATTTGGAAGATTATATGATTTAAGAAATGTGTCCATTTCACCTAGGTTGTCTAATTTTTTGGCACAGAGCTGTTCATAGTATTTTCTTACAATACTTTGTATTTCTGTTGTGTCAGTTGTTATTTCTCCACTCTCATTTCTAATTTTATTTATTTGAGTCCTCTCTCTTTTTTTCTTGGTGAGTTTAGTTAAAGGTTCATCAATCTTGTTTACCTTTTCAAAAAACCAGCTTCTGTTTTCATTATCCTTTGTATTGTTTCCTTAGCCTCTATGTCATTTATTTCTGCTCTGATCTTATTATTTCCTTCCTTCTACTAGTCCTGGGCTTTATTTGCTGTTGTTTTTCTAGTTCTTTTAGATGCAGGGTCAAGTTGCTTTTTTGAGCTTTTTCTAGCTTCTTTTGGAATGCATGTAGTGCTATGAACTTACCTCTCAGTACTGTTTTGGCTGGGTCCCAGTAATTTTGAGTTGATGTATTCTCATTATCATTTGTTTCTACAAAGTTCTTTTTTTAGAAACATTTTTATTTTTTCTTTGATCTCATTGTTAATCCACTTGTTATTTCATAACCTGCTATTTAGTTTCCAAGTGTTTGAGTATTTTTCAGTCTTTCTTTTGTGGTTAATTTTTAGTTTCATGCCACTGTGATCAGAGAAGATGCTTGATATGATTTCAATCTTCTTAAATTTGTTGAGACCACTTTTGTGTCCTAATATGTGGTTTATCCTAGCGAATGTAGCATGATAACTTGAAAAGAATGTATATTCTGCTGCTTTAGGCTGAAAAGTTCTGAAGATATCTATTAAATCGAGTTGATCTATTGTATCCTTTAATTCTGCTGTTTCTTTGTTAGTTTCTTTCTTGAGGATCTATTCAGTGATGTTAGTGAGGTATTGAAATCCCCTACTATGATAGTATTGCTATTAATCTCGCCCTTTATATCCATCAAAGTCTGCTTTATGTATGTCGGGGCTCCTATGTTCGGTGCGTAGATATTTATAATGGTTATATCTTCCTGTTGAATTGTTCCCTTTATCATTATTTAGTGACCTTCTTTATCTCTTACTACACGCTTTGCTTTAAAGTCCATTTTGTCAGATATAAGTATAGCTACCCCAGCTTTTTTTTCATTTCCATTTGCATGAAATATTTTTTTTCCATCCTTTTTCCTTCAGTTCATGTGCATCTTTTGTTTTAAGGTGTGAGTCCTGTAGACAGCATAAGTATGGGTTCTGTTTCTTTATCCACGCAGCTACCCTATGTCTTTTGATTAGATCATTTAACCCATTTACATTTAAGGTTATTATTGATATGTAGTTTTTTATTGCCATTTTATTCTTTAAAGCTGTATTTTTCTTTTGCTATATTCTTTCCCCCCTTTGAACTGTTCACAACAGGCCCCTTAGCGTCTCTTGCAGAATTGGTTTGGTTTTAATGAATTCCTTGAGTTTTTTTGTTTGTTTGTTTGTTTCCTTTTCTGTTGTCTGGGAAGGTCTTTATTTCTCCTTCAATTTTAAACATTAGCCTTGCTGGATAGAGTAGTCTTGGTTGTAGGTTCTTGTTCTGCATTACTTTGATTATATCTTGCCATTCCCTTCTGGCCTCAAGTGTTTTTGTTGAGAAGTCAGATGTCATCCTCATGGGGGCTCCTTTGTAGGTGATAGTCTTTTTTTCTCTAGCAGCTTTTAAAATTTTCTCTTTATCACTTTGCTTTGGTATTTTAACTATGATGTGTCTTGTAGATTTCTTTCTGTTTCTCTTTAATTTAGTTATCTGTGCTTCTTGAACATGTGATACGTTTTTCAGTCTTAATTTAGGGAAGTTTTCAGCTATGATTTGGTTGTACAAAGTTTCTATCCTTTGTTCTTTCTCCTCTTCTTCAGGAACCCCTATGATGCGAATGTTATTTCTCTCCATGTTGTCACAGAGCTCCCTTAGAATTTCCTCATATTTGTTGACTCTCTTTTCTTTTTTCTCCTCTGCTTCTTTGCCTTTGTTTATTTTGTCCTCTAACTCGCTGATTTGATCCTCAGCTTCATCCATCCTGCTTTTAATTCTTTCCATTGTGGTTTTCAGTTCTGATACTGTATTTGTCATTTCTGTCTGATTCTTTTTTATTATTTCCATTTCCTTTTTTATACCTCCAATCTTTTTATTTAGGTGTTCATAGTGACTATCCATCATTTCTCTAAGCTCTTTGAACTTCCTAACTATCATTATTTTAAACTCTGCATTAGATAGTTGGTTATATCTGATTCATTCAGGTCCTTCTCTGGGGATTTCTCTTGATTCATTTAGATTGCATTCCTCTTCCTGTCCATTTTGTCTGTGTGTAAGAAGGGTTTGGCTACTGGAGTCTAATGGGTGTTGTCTCTGTGTTCCCTAGGTGTGGTCTGTCTTCAGGCCCACCACCCCCTCTGCTGCTACCTAGGGCGGTTGGGTATGGGTTTTGCTGGTGCTAACCTTGAGGCTGCTGCTGCATTCTCCACCTCACCTCCACAGAAGGGGCTGTGTTCTTGTGCCAGGCTCTATAAACCTCAGCTGGTCTCGGCCTTCACCCTTCTCCCACAGGTGGGAACATGCACCACACTCGGGCCACAAACCTGGGCACCAAGGGTAAGAGTGAGCACTTTTGCTTAGCTGCAGGTCCCTGACTGCCTGTTCCTCTGGCCAGGAGGTGCTTCTGGTGCATGCTCAACTGCTAGCCCGGGCTTCTGCTCTGGCCCCATGCTGGCTTCCGCCTCACCTCTGTGGGCAAAGATGGTTTTGCATAGCTTCAATCCATGGAGGCTGGGTGTAGCTGTGCACCTGCTTGTCCCTGCCCAGCGGCTGATCTCTGCCCATTCCAGGCTCCCACTTTTCCCCCACAGGTATGTTCGCAGGCAGGCCCACAGCCGCAGGACCACTTTTACGCGTCCCTTTTGCCCCAGCTGCGCTAGACCTAGCTCACGCCAGCCGGCTCAGCCTCAGCCCCCACAGATGAAACCGCCCTTTCGTGTCCCACAGTTGCCTGCCCTCCAGCAATCCCTGAGCATTGTATGTGGAGGTACTGCAGCTCAGACCCTAACACTCCATACTGTAGTCCTAAACGCTCCTTTCTTCTAAGTGACTGTGCTCTATTTGATGCAGGAGGGACTGTTTGGCTGGTGTCCTGCTTCCCCTTGCTGGTTATAGGGGAATTATTGTTTCAGATTTATGGAGTGATGCAGCCTGGGTTTAGGATGACTGTCCCTCAAAGCTTTTCTCCCTGTGCCTTCCAGACCACACTCTCTTCCTGCTGCTTGGGTCCTCTTCTCTCTCCCTGTCTCCTGGAGTCCCGGGTGAGTGGTTGTGATGTGAGAGAGGTTTTCTGCGCTGTCTCTTTAAGAAGAATCCTGGGTCTGAGACAACTGTCTCTTTCTCACAAACAGTATCCATATACCTCTTCTAGGCTCTGGGGCTGCAGGCTGGGGCTTTGTTCCTGGGACTCAGGTCCCTACCTTTCCGCTAGCCTCTCTTCCCCGCACACGAGTGTCTCTGGGCTGCCTTTCGCTCTGGGGAACTGGGCAGCCCTTTCCGTGTTTTTGCTTTTCCTACCAGTCTCAATGTGGCTTCTTCAGTGTTCCCCGGTTGAAAAGTCCTCTCAGTCCAGTTCAACATTGGTTTATTCAGATGATGGTTCTTAAAATCAAGTTATAATCCATTTGGTTCTGGGAATTGGAAGTTGGTACGTCCACCTACTCCATAGCCATCTTGCCCTTCTCATCATTCTTTTTCAATACAGTGTTCCCTACAGTTTCAGTTTTTACCTCACAATATAAGTTATAGATTCACTTTATCAATATGTACAAAATTAATTGTTCAGATTTTTATTGGTATTGCATTGAATCTATAGATCAAGTTGAAAATAACTGACGTTCTGGCAATATTGAGTCTTTCTATGTATAAATATAATTTTTTCATTTATTTTGTTCTTTTTTATTTCATTCATAAGAGTTCTATAATTATCTGCCTATAAATATGGTACATGTTTTGTTAGATTTATATGTAAATATTATTAAAAGAATAGATCACATGTTATAGGTCTTTTATCACAATAAAAATAAAGAACAAAACCAGGAACTGATTTCTGAGAAATGAGAAAAGTCTAATGAATTGGATAATTATTTTTTTACTTCTTTGCATTAAATGGAAAAAATAACATGAAAAATAATATAAACCTTTAATTTGTTTCCCTAAAAAATATAGAGATTTACTTATACATATAAAACCAAAAGATAACTAAATTTTTTTGTAGCCATATAATATACTAAAAGCTATACTAATAGCAAACTAAAATGTTTGTTCTTTTTCAGACCCTGTTTTAAGTGCTTTCCATAATGAACTTGGAAGTATTATTATTTCCAATTTAACAATGTAGAAACTCATGCCCTCTGTAGGTTTAAAAGCTTGCTCAAGGTCACACAAGTAAGAATTGAATGAAGTCTGGTTCTGAGATAGAGGCAGTTAATGACTTTACTTAGCTGCCTTTTGTAGTTCTCAAAATTCCATAGTTTCGAATCACTTTTACCAGATTAAAAAAAAATATTACACTGCAGGTCAGTTGATCAAAATATGTCTTGGGAAAGTGCTGTCACATATCTCAAGAGTTGACAGAAATTAAGTGATATATTGCTTTCTGAAGATGACTCTCTTGCCTGACCAGGCGGTGGTGCAGTACATAGAGCATCTGAATGGGATGCGGAAGACCCAGGTTTGAGACCCCGAGGTCGCCAGCTTGAGCGCGGGCCCATCTGGCTTGAGCAAAAAGCTCGCCAGCTTGCACCCAAGGTCACTGGTTCCAACAAGGGGTTGCTTGGTCTGCTGAAGGCCCGCGGACAAGGCACATGTGAGAAAGCAATCAATGAACAACTAAGGTGTCGCAGGGCAATGAAAAACTAATGATTGATGCTTCTCACCTCTCTCTGTTCCTGTCTGTGTGTCTCTATCTATCCCTCTTTCTGACTCTCTTTCTGTTCCTGTAAAAAGATAAAAATAAAATAAAGATGACTTTCTTAAAAAAACATTAATTTTTAAGCTACTCATTAAATTATGCTCTTCATTCTAATCTAAGTGTATATTCACTTGTATTCACCTTGTTCAAAGAGAATAGGGAGGCAAAGGGCATGATATATGCCATCACTTTAAAATTGAATTATTTTCTTCAGATTTTGTGCCAGAGTCAAGAAATCCTGTTTTGATGCTGAATTTCTCCCCCTCTAAGAAAAGCATTTCATCAAAGATTTTACCCCCCAAAATATCCAAATACTTTACTATTTATTACTTTATTTATAAAATAGGCTATAGAACAATATCTTTTAAGGTGTATGGGAAAAGACTCTCATTCTTCAGTACCAAAGAAAGTTTAAACAAATCAAAGAAAATAAAATGACTTTCCCAAGTCTGCAAAAAAAAAAAAGACTAACCAAAAGTAAGAGCAAACATTCCCTGAAAATTTAGTATTTACCAATTAATGTTTTAATCAACTAACATGTAGTAACTGAGATAGTAAGTACTGTATTAATATTTATTTATTTATTTACTTATTTATTCACTTATTTATTTAAGAGTTTAAGGGGAGGCAGGGAGAGAGACAGGAATATAGACTTGCTCTTGTATGTGATCTGACTGGGGAATTTAACCAACAACCTTCTCTCACTGAAACAATGTTCCAGCCAACTAAGGTATCTAGTCAGGGCTTAATTTTTATTGATTTTTAGAGAGGTAGAGAGAGGAAGGGAAAGAGAGGAAATAGAGAGGGGAAGCATTCACTTGTTTTTTTCTCTCAGAAGTGTATTCATTGTTTGCTTTCATGTGTGCCCTAACTGGGGATCGAACTTGCAACCTTGTCATTTTGCGATGATGTTCTTAACCAACTAAGCTAACCAACCAGGGACAATATGTTAATTTTAAAAATGAGGAAATTGAGGCACAATTGAAATTGCTTAATGTCACACACCTGAGAAATGGAGAATCCAATATATTAGCCCTAGCTAACTGATTTAGTCTCATTCATTATATAGGGTAGAGTTGTAAGTTGACAGTTGTGAGTATGTAAAACATAGCTTATTCTTGTATCATTATTTACTAAGTATTGTATTATTTCTCATATGAAAAATGCAAAACTATTATTACCCTACCCTGTATTATTTTATTACTACCGATTATTTTAAGAAGAAAGGCCTCAGCATATCTGCTATTTTATAATTTTGTCTATGTCAATAGATCTGCAGTACAAGATGCAGATGAAGAAAAATTAAAAAAAAATGAATTTAAGGATAGTAGCGAGGCAGATATTACAATACATTATTTATATGCATTATTGATTTTAATTCTTAAAATAATTATATTATAATAACTTATATGCATGGGGTCTGTGGTAGACACTAATAATAATGGTATATATACCAAAATTATTTAATCCCTAAATTAATCTATGTAAATAATAACATATTGGTGAGGACCACCTATGCCATTGCATTGACTCATGCCTCAAAACACCACACTTTATATGTAATATAATTTGAAAATAATTAGAATTAACAATGAGTTTCATTCACTAGTGGGATTCAAATAATTTAACAACTGATTCTCCACTCTAATGACTATTTTAACTATAAAAATACAATATACCAAAAAGTAGTTTATTATTTCATGCATATATTACCTAAATAAGAGTGATAAAGGAGATATACAAAACTAGATTATGCTATAAGAAAGAGTTTTAAAATAATTAATAAAAATATTAAACAATACCTACCAAAAAAACAAAACTGTTATTTAAGATATATATTTTCAATGACAGCTTGTCACCTACTGGTTGTTTCGCATTTTTTCTCTTTAAGTTATATGTTTATTTACTAAATTGAGAAAAGAGAGGGAATTTAAATGTAGCATTTCATCAAAGGTATAATAAGTTTTATAAAATGAATAAATAAATATTACAATCATAGTTTTGTCAAATTTTTTTCATCTTTAAATGGAATAAACATTACTATGGGCACTTAGAATATATGCTGTTGCACAGATAAACATTTAAAAGGAGGTAGAAATGTAAATTTGCGATTTCTACATTGGGCCGCTGCCCAGGTGCCTGCCTTAGAGAGAACCCTGATTATAAGTGCCATTTTAACAAGTGGTTCACCGAACTCAACAAAAAATTAGGTATTGGTTCTGCCAAACCAGTGCTAATCAGCTGAATTCCACCACTGGTTTCATTTCTCATAAATATAAGAAAAAAACAAACAAAATGAACTGTAGAAGACCATAATATTGGCATAATAGTTTGTTTGCACGTCCTTTCTTTGTGAAATTCCACTCATAATTTGTTACATTAATATTTGAAAAGTCTCAGCAAGAGACTAGCAAACAACATAAGAATGCATTTATCTCAACTGATAAACATGTTAAATTTCAATAAATTTACGTTGTATTGCAGACTCCTTATTTCAAGTTATAGATCTTAGTCTCTGTATAAGTTTCAAGATTTTAGACATTTGAGCCAGAGTTTCAAGATGGCCATGGAGTAGGCGACCATTTCTTCTGCCACCTCCCAGGAACAAATTGGATTACAAATTTATTTAAGAACAAGCATCTTGAAAAACCAACTTTGGACTAAACAAAGAGGAGTATATAACCAAAGATCATAGAAGAAGCCACACCAAGACTTGTAAGAAGGCCTGAGAGGAGGAGAGTGCAGCAGCTGAGGGTCCAGAGGAACTCTTACTGTGGGGAGGGTCACCTTGAGAGATGTGGGTAGTCAACCCCAAGTCCTGAGCCCTAGAGCCTAGGAGAGGCACCCACACTGCATTTGGCAGTGAAAAGACTCGAGGTTTCTGTCTGCAAGAAAGAGATGGAGCTTTCGGAGGTGCGGGCTCTGTCTTAAAGGGCTTGAACAAAAATGTCTTGTTCACAGCCACTTACCCAAGATAATGGCTGTCATAGCCAGGAAGGTTCACATTGAATTCTGATAGATGGTAGAGAAACTGCGGAGCCAGAAAGTGTTTGGCCATACCTGTTTATTGTAGGCTTATGAAGACAGGTGAGCAAATAAACAACAAAAGGGAAAGAGCTGATAAACAAAGGAAAATCTTTTATTTGCAGTAAGGGCAAAGGAGTAAAAAAACCTGCATCTTACAGTGGCAGGAGAGCAATCAGGGACAATTGCCACACAAGAGAAGCACCCATATCCTTATATAAGCTATGCACATGTGCCTCTACCACATGCTCACTCCCTAATCAAGTAAAGTGTTTGCAGCTGGTAAACCCGCAAGCAAGCCTAACACAGCTGCCCCACACCATCTTTCTTGTGTGGAGCAGTCCTCTCTGAGTGGCATCAGCCTGGGGAAAAGTAATTACCCTGCCCTCCAGAGTCTCTCCTGCCCCATCCATGGAGACTGGGTTGTTCTGAGAAGCCAGGGAGAAGTGGTCGCCTTAGTGACTCAGTTTTCTGCCGGAACTTTATCTACATGGTCCTGAATCTGTGACTGGTGCTTCTAAGACCACAGCTCTGGGTCTCATAGGCTATACACACTGTACTCCTGGGGCCACACCCTACTGAGGTCTGTGAAAAAAGTATGGACAGACTGACACCTGAGGCTGAGGGCTGAACTACACTGACTGCCCTTCTTAATCCCTGAACACACTGTAGACTACTATAGGTTTTTATTAGTGGCTGAGCCCAACAAAGAGCCAGCAGACAGTGCTGCAGGAGGCAGGACTCAGGGAACATTGGCCTTTTAAGCAGACTTTCGCCCAGGCCCAGTGTGTGTAAAAACCAGCCTAGGCATGCAGCTTGGTATTTCTATGTGCACCTGAGCCCAGCAGATGCAGGCACAAACTCTGGATTGCTTGTAGCTCAAAGGAGGTTGATGAGGGCCAGTCACAGGTAGTGTCTTCCACTGGTCTGCACCAGATTCCCTCCAGGGAAAACAAAGACTGCCACATCTAGTGGCCAGATGCAGAGAGCATCATATCTGGTGGCAAATCCAAGGAAGTTATAATGCCAGTGGCAGAGGCCAGGCAGGTCCACATTGGATTCAGGCAGACAGTAGAAAAACTGCAGAGCCAAAAAATGTTGGGCCATTTGGTTAGATAAAAATCTCACAATGGCAGATAAGCGAACAGGAAGGGGAAACTGCCTCGCAGGCAAACAATCAGCAAAATGACCCCTCACAGTGGTTGCCATGCAATCTGCGCATCCACAATCCCCCATCTCTCTCAAGCATAAGCACCCAGCCTTATATAGGTTACAAACATGTGCTGCCATGTGCGCACACACTAATCAAGCAAAATACTTGCAGCTTGTACACCATCAAGCAAGCCTATAACAGTTGCCCCACAGAAGGGGTCCTCATATCTGGCCCAGCTGAGGCAAGTTCCACTCTCTGTGGCCAGTACTGGCACATCAGCTCAAGTGTATTAGATACGGTGGAACATTACAGCTAGCCAGCCCAGGTACTAAATCTTCTGCCCCGCTGGGCTAGATTCCACAGAGGAAGGGAAAAAGGCTTGGAGCATGGACATTTAAAGAGTGGGTTCCTGTGAGCCCATTGTTTTGTAGGGTCAAGGGGCTAAGCCACTTTGAGGGGATTGTACCATCAGCACCAGGAGTGTACTCTCTCAGTCTTTCTCCCTGAGACCAGGGTTTCACCAGGTATAAGTACTTCTGCAGAGGGGACTGTTAGACACACTTGATCTGAACCTACTGTACACCTACTGGGGAGAAATAAAATTTGAGTATCTAGCAGTGGCTGAGGGATTAGGCTCTGGAGTAGGGGCTACTTTCCCTGTACTGAACTGAGACGAGGAGGACTCAGGTTCGAGACCCTGAGATTGCCAGCTTGAGTGCAGGCTCATCTTGTTTGAGCAAAGTTCACCAGCTTGGACCCAAGGTCGCTGGCTTGAGCAAGGAGTTAATCACTCTGCTGTAGCCCCACAATCAAGGCACATATGAGAAAGCAATCAATGAATAACTAAGGTGTCACAATGAAAAACTAATGATTGATGCTTCTCATCTCTCTCCATTCCTGTCTGTCTGTCCCTATCAATCCCTCTCTCTGAAACTTTCTCTGTCTCTGTAGAAAAAAAAATAAATACAAAGAATTACAATAAAATACTCGAATATGTATACGTCAAAGAATTGAACAACCTAAGTGAAATGGATAAATTCCTAGAAACACACAATCTTCTAAAACTCAATTGTGAAGAATCAGAAAACATGAACAGACCAATTACAACAAATAAAATTGAAGCAGTTATCAAATACTTCCCAGCAAACAAAAGTCCTGACTGGATGGCTACACCAGTGAATTTTATCAAACATTCAAAGAACTAACACATTTACTAACACCTCTCCTTCTCAAGCTATTTCAAAAATTCAAGAGGAGGAAAGCATTCCAACCTTCTTTTATGAGGCTAGCATTGTCCTCATTACAAAACCAGGTAAGGACACTACAAAGAAAAAAAACTATAGGACATTATTTCTGATGCACATAGATGGTAAAATTCTCAACAAAATATTAGCAAACTGATCATACATTATGATCAGGTGGGATTTATTCTGAGGAGACAAGGCTGGTACAATATTTGCAAATCAATAAATGTGACTCATCAATTAAACAAAAGGAGGATGAAAATCATATGATTACATCAATAGATGTAGAAAAAGCTTCTGGTAAAATCCCAAACCCATTTTTGATAGAAAATTACAGCAAAATGAAAATACAGGTAACACAGTTCAACATAATAAAGGTCATCTATGACAAACTGACAGCCAACATCATACCCAATGGGCAAAAATTAAAACCAACCCCCTTAAGATCAGAAACAAGGCAGGGGTGCCCCCTTTCACTACTCTTATTCAACATAGTCTGGAAGTCCGAGCCACAACCATCAGACAAGAATAAGAAATAAAAGGCATCCAAATTGGAAAAGAAGAAGTAAAACTATTCATTATTAGCTAACGATATGATACTATACATAGAAAACCCTAAAGTCTCAGTCAAAAAACTACTAAACTTGATAAATGAATTCAGTAAGGAGGTAGAATATAAAATTAATGTTCAGAAATCAGTGGCATTTAGCCTGACCAGGTGGTGGTGCAGTGGATAGAGCATTGGACTGGGATGCAGAAGACCCAGGTTCAAGACCCCGAGGTCGCCAGCTTGAGTGTGGGCTCACCTGGTTTGAGCAAAAGCTCACCAGCTTGGACTCAAGGTCATTGGCTCCACAAGAGGTTACTCAGTTTGCTGAAGGCCCGCGGTCAAGGCACATATGACAAAGCAATCAATGAACAACTAAGATGTCTCAACGGCAACAAGAAACTGATGATTTATTCTTCTCATTTCTCTTTGTTCCTGTGTGTCTGTCCCTATCTATCCCTCTCTCTGACTCTCTCTGTCTCTGTAAATAAAAAAATAAAAAAAGAAATCAGTGGCATTTTTATACACCAACAATAAACTGTCAAAAAGAGAAAGGAAAAAATCCCCTTCACTATTGCATCAACAACAAAATAAATAAAATACCTAGGAATAGATTTAACCAAGGAGGCAAAAGACTTGTACTTAGAAAATTTTAAGACATTGAAAAAAGGAAATGAAGGAAGATACAAATAAGTGGCAGCATATACCATGTTCATGGATAGGAAGAATAAACATCATTAAAATGTCTATACTGCCTGACCAAGTGAAGTCTCAGTGGATAGAGCATTAGACTGGGACACAGAGGACCCAGGTTCAGACCCCAAGGTTGCCAGCTTGAGCATAGGCTCATCTGGTTTTAGCATGGCTCACCAGCTAGAGCAGAGGAAGGTCACCGGCTTGAGTGAGGGGTCACTCAATCTGCTGTAGCCCCTAGATCAAGGCACATATGAGAAAGCAAGCAGTGTACAACTAAGGAGCTGCAACAAAGAATCAATGCTTCTCATCTCTCTCCCTTTCAGTCTGTCTGTCCAATCTGTCCCTCTCTCTTACTCTCTCTGTCTCTGTCACACATACACACACACACACACACAAATTTATACTACTCAAAGCAATTTATAAATTTAATTCAATTTCTATTTAAACACCAAAGGCATACTTCAAAGATATAGAACAAATATTCCAAAAAAAATATATGGAACCAAAAAAGAACATGAACAGCCTCAGCAATCTTGAAAATGAAGAATAAAGTGAGAGGTATCACACTTCCTGATATCAAGTTATACTACAAGGCCACTCTGATCAAAACAGTTTGGTAGTGGTATAAGAACAGGCATACATATCAATGGAATAGAACAGAGAACACAGAAATAAACCCACACCTTTATGGTCAATTGATATTTGACAAAGGAGGTAAAACCATACAATAGTGAAAAGACAGTCCCTTCAATGAATGGTGTTGGGAAAATTGGACAGGTAAATTCAAAAAAATGAAACTAGACCATCAAATTACACCATTAGCAAAAATAAACTCAAAATAGATAAAAGATTTATATGTAAGTCAAAACCATAAACATCTTGAAAGAAAACATAGGTAGTGAACTCTCGGATATCTTGTGTAGCAATATTTTTGCCAATATATATCCATGGGCAAGGAAAATAAAAGACAAAATGAACAAATGGGACTATATCAAACTAAAAAACTTTTACACAGCAATAAACACCGTGAACAACAACAACAAAAGACAACCCATAAAATGGAAGAACATATTCACCAACACATCTGATAAGGGGTTAATAACCAAAATGTACAATGAACACCTAAAAGTCAACGCCAGGAAGGTAAGCAATCCAATCAAAAAATGGGAAAAGGAACTGAACAGACAATTCTTCAAAGAGGACATAGAGATGGCCAATAGGCATATAAAAAAATGTTCAACATCACTAATCATCAGAGAAATGCAAATTAAAACCACACTGAGATACCATGTCAGACCTGTCAGAATGGTGCTCATTAAAAATCAACACACAATAAGTGCTAGTGAGTGTGTGGAGAAAAATGAACCCTTCTGCACTGCTGGTGGGAAGACAGACTTGTGCAACAACTGTGAAATACAGTGTGGTGTTTCCTCAAAAAATTAAAAATGGAACTGCCTTTTGTCCCAACTATCCCAGTTTTAGAAATATATTCTAAGAATCCCAAAACACTAGTTCAAAAGAAAATATGCAACTCTATGTTTATTGCAGCATTGTTTAGAATAGCTAAGATCTGAAAACAGCCTATGTGTCCGTCAGTTGAGAAGTGGATTAAAAAGTGGTGGTACATATACACAATGTAATATTATGTGGCCGGGAAAATAAAGGAAATCTTACTTTTGTGATGGCATGGATAGACCTGGAGATTATTATGGTAAGTGAAATAAGCCAGGTAGAGAAAGAAAAATATCATATGATCTCACTTATATGTGGATGAATAAGGTGAACCGAGGAATGGAAGAGGCAGAGGTTGGGTCACAGGGAACAGCTGTCAAAAGGAAGGGGGATGAGGTGACAGGATCAGAGAAGGTAAAAGTATTAGTGAAATTATATGTACATAACACATAAATACAGATAATAGAACAGCAAATCCCAGAGGAAAGTGGAGAGGGAGTTAAAGGGAGGGGAGTAAAGGGAGTGTAATGGGGGCATGTGGCTGGGGATTGAGGTGTTATATTGAGTGGGACACTTGAATGTATGTTGATAAAATAAATGAAACTTAATAAAAAAAGATTTTAGACACTCACATAAACTAATTTAGTAATGGTTATATAACTGATAACTTCCATTTTTGCTGTTTTTCATACTCTACCAGATAAATTATGTAAGAAATATGTATAGTGCCCCAGAGTTACAATAATATTTTGTTATATGGACATATTTTTAAATTTGTTTAATTGACCAAACTTCTTAGGACATAAAGATAATAAAAATTTACATTTAGAATACAAAATATTTTAACATAACATAATATATCTAAACATACATTATTATTATTAGTTAGGACTACATGTACTGATATAGTTACACAGTTATATTTTAAGTCATGTTATTATAATACCTGTTATTTTATATATATATATGTAACCACTATAAACACACATGTTCTCCCATACAAAATACATACCCAACATTCTTACATTTAACAAATGTCTGCCCTTGCTGGTTTGCTCAGTGGTAGAGCATTGGCCAGGCATGTAGATGTCCCAGGTTCAAATCCTGTTCAGGGAGCACAGGAGAAGCAGCCATCTGTCTGTCTTTCTATCTCCCCTCTTCTCACTTGAAAAAAAAATATACATATATATACCAAATTAAGTCAATACAGTGGGTCTGTAAAGTTATGGTGCACTTTTGACCGGTCACAGAAAAGCAACAAAAGATGATAGAAATGTGAAATCTATACCAAATAAAAGGAAAACTCTCCCAGTTTCATACCTATTCAGTGCAGTTCGATGCAGGTTCCATTTGTTGCCCTACACACATCCAAACAATAGAGAAGTTCTTGCCACACATGGGTAAGGACATCTGGTGTAACAGAGTAAATAATGTCTGTGATTCTCTGTTTTAAGTGATTAATGTCGTTGATACGTTCAATGTACATATGTTCCTTCACACAACCCCAAAAGTAAAAGTCTAAGGGCGTCAGATCCGGGGATCATGGTGGCCATGGCTTGACAGAATCCCTGCCTATCCACTGCCAGGGGAATGTTCTATTCAGAAACTCACGAACAATGGTGGCATAGTGTGGAGGAGCGTTGTCCTGTTGAAAGAAGACACCTTCTGGAAATTGTGGCACTGCATAGAATTCCTACATGTCAGGATAGGTGTTTGCTGTCACACACTGCTCCGCGAAAAAAAAAAAAAAAAGAAGGGCTTATCACCTTATCATGCATCAGGCCACACCACACATTCACTTTAGGGGTGTTACGTTCATACTCAACGTAGGCATGAGGATGTTCAGCAGCCCATATTTGGACGTTATGGCGATGAACATGTCCACAGATGTGGAAGGTCACCTCATCGCTAAACACAATCTTCTGCAAAAACCTTGTATCATTGTCAATCTCATGAAGCATATCTGTAGCAAACACGCATCATGTGGGTCTATCCACTGGTTTGATAGCATACAACAGCC
Source organism: Rhynchonycteris naso (assembly GCA_037038555.1). Classification (NCBI taxonomy): domain Eukaryota; kingdom Metazoa; phylum Chordata; class Mammalia; order Chiroptera; family Emballonuridae; genus Rhynchonycteris; species Rhynchonycteris naso. The sequence continues at coordinate 64,331,738 of CM072998.1, read as the reverse complement.
GCAATTTGTACCCCATGAAAACATTTTTTACAGGGTACAAATTGGGCTGCTGAACCTTATGAACTGTAGTCTTACTTAGGTGTAATTGTCAAGCACATGCACACACAGATTTTTTAGGGCTGCATAGGTAGCTATCCCATATAGCCTCTACCTGTACAGACACATCACTGAAATGCATATATAATCATGTCCAGAATGGGGTTTCTCCACCAAACTGCCAGTTTCCTTCAACTGCTTATCCCACCAAGTAATGTTATTCCTATGTGGTGGTGCTTCGTTATAAACACGCCGATAATCGTGTACTTTGGTCACAGAATTGAATTTAGTGAGCCACAGAACACACTGAACTTTCCTCTGTACCATCCACATCTCTACTGGCATGGCCATGGGCTGCTCTGCTGTGTACACGGTGTTATGTCATCATCTGCACATGCGCACATGCTGCCACATCATCATACAGAAACTGGGAGTGTTTTCCTTTTATTTAGTGCAGAATTCACATTTCTGTCGTCTTTTGTTGCTTTCTTGTGACCGGTCAAAAGTGCACCATGACTTTACGGACACACTGTATATACTGAGTTAAATCAAACATGACCAGGGTAAATAAAAACTATATAAATATACAGATCATAATTTTCTTTTGGAATTTAATCATAACATATTCACTGATCTTTCTGTTTTATTTCTGCTCTTTTAATATTTGTGTTTAATAATAGCATTGCTCTTCAGATAGTTCTTACAAGATATTAATGACTAATTTTACTTTAAAGTGGGCACATTTTAATAATAGAAATGTATATCCTAAATAGAATTTAAAATAATTTTACAAAGATAAACATACCAAATACTCATTACTTCTACTTATTTTATGACAGTATTTTACTATTCTATATGGCTGATGTTTAATGCAGTTAGAATCCACTCTGTCACAAGGAAACCCAAGGCCTTAAGACAAGAATGACAGGTCTCTGTTAATGCAATCAATTATCTGGTTCACTGGAAATATATATGTCTCCTAAGGTTTAAGGGAGAATTCAGGAACTAGCCCTTTTTTTTCCACAATATAAAATAAATTGTATTTTAAATCTACCAAATAATTCCCAGAAATTGCCTATCACTAAACTTGAAATCAATTTAAAATATCATATTATATGGATTTCAACTAATTCAACCCCAACAATGAGGTATATAGTGTTTTCTGTCAGCAGAACTTTCCAATGTTATAACTAGTGACACATTATTTTATCACTAAGGAAAAATTAAACTATGTGAACTAGTTGTTGTCTATAAAGAGAAAAAATAGCTTTACATTAAGTTTCTTGAGAAATTTGAGTCTTGAAAGGTCATTTATAGAGGACACACAGTCAAACAATCTACTGGACAATTTACTGTGTTCCATATAATAATCTAAGCAACATGTATCAACTCTGTAGGGTAGAAATAATCATGATTTTCATATGTAGATAACAGAAATATATATATACTCACACAAACATACACACACAAGCACAAAGAATATTTTAAGATCACAAAGCAAGTAGGAATAAGAACCAGGATTTGAGCCTGGTTCTATCAAAATAACAAGATTTCCAAATGAAAATTGAAACTTAAAATACATGTAAATATTTAAAAAGGAAACAGCAATGTAATCTTTCAAGTTCTTCATGAAAGTAACTCAAAATTTTATCTTCATTGACTTAACTATTGATAGGAGATGATATCTAAAATCACACACAAGGACAAATAAACTGAATACAGATTTTAAAGACCTAAAAATAACCCGAGTTTATTCAATTCAGACTTCTCATTTGACAGATTAACAAATAAAGAACAAAAAACCAGAGTTTGGGCATAGCTATAAATATCAGAAATTCTAGCTTTTACAGCATATTTTAAAGCTTAACTTAATATATAACATTAATGTCACAATTTTATATTGCCAATATAATATGTAGTTATATTTGGGAAAATAATAGTCATGACTATTATTTATGTTTTAACTTCTCTTACGGAAGTATGTTTATATTTATTACATTTTTAATATGGTATTTAGTCTTCTTCAAAAACTACATAGTAAAATTCAAAATCTATTCTCAAAAATGTATTTTATTAATCTGTGCAAAACTACTGTGAATACAAACTATTTTACTTAAAATTCTTCTATTTAAAGTGTGTTAGGTCACAAATTTACACATTACAATAATTTCTTTGTGCCCAAACCAAGGCTAAAGACTGAAATATGAATATCAAAAATGTTGAATAACAAAATTGAGTTAGAAATAGCCACTTAGGCTTTTTAGCCTGTCTCCCTGAAAGCAGTAGAACCAATTTATTCAAACAGTGTAAAAAGAGCGACAGTTGAAAAGCACATCTAATTCCAGTAGTTCTTGCATGAACCTGAAAGACAAAATATGTCACAATGAATTAAAAACACAATGTGAAAGAGAAACAGAAAGATTTGATTTACATGCCTGCTTTCTCATGCAAAACTAAAGACTACAGAAGTCATCTACTGAAAGCACACTCTAGTTTCAGGGAGAGAGTGTCAGGTCAGCATAGCCCTCAAATGACAAAGGAATAAAAACTCTACATCTAACTTTCAGAAGTTAAATTAATCTTTTAGACTTGAAAATTTAAAGTACTTTAAAGTGGTTGAGATATTTAGATTTTCTGGGTAACTTTTAAAATCCCATTAAAAATGATTGAAATATATATCACTGAAATGAATAGAAAAAGAACATTAAATATTTGTGTCCAGTTGTGTTATACATAAACAATTATGCCCAATTTTTGTCATGCATAAAAATATTTTGTTTTTAAACTTTGAGACTTACTGAATAAACAAAAGTTGCAAGTATTTAATGCATATACTTGATAATTTTGGACATTACATCCATGGATCCATGATACCATCACCACAAAAGGGTAATAAAGGTATCAATCACTTTCAAAATATTTGTTCCCTTTGTGTAAATATGTGTGTTAAGAACGATTTGCACGAGATTCACCTTCTAAACTGGGTTTTAAGTGCACCACACCATATTGTTAAGTATAGGTTCTATATTGTCTGGCAGATTTCCAGATCTTTATAAAAACAACCTCATATGCACGGATAAACTCGAACCCCATCCTCTCATCCTTTGATAACTACCATTTTGTTCTCTGTTTCTGTACCTTTTACTATTTTAGATACTTCAAATAATTAGAATCATGAATATTTCCCCTTGTATGACAGACTTATTTCACTGAGCACAATGTCATCTATGTCTATCCATAATGTCCCCAAGGTATGAATATTCTTTATTTTTTAAAACTTAGTAATATTTTACTGTATGTATATACCCCATTTTCATTTGTTGATGGACATACGGATTATTTTCTTATCTTGGTTATTGCAAAAAATGCTGCAATGGGCATGGAAATTTAGATATCTCTTCAAAATTCTGATTTAAATTATCTTGGATATATACTGGAGTAGTAGGGTAAGGGAGAGTCTCTCCCCTCCTACAGCACTACCAAGTGCCTGATACAAAGGCACAGCACAAAGAGATAAGAGTTCAAGAAACTGCAGACATTCTTCTGATGCCCCTGCCTCTAAATTTCCCCAGTAATCACCCTTACACCTGCACCATGTGTCATTAGTATTGTCACCCCTGAGTTCTTACTCACCTAAATACAAATTCTATATTTTTACTTTTCACTAACATGATGATTGCCAACATCATAAACAAAATAAGTTCTATCTTATGACTTCAAACAATATGAATTAATAAGGACATCCAAAGTAAAATGAATGACCAACAAAGAGGATAGAAATTCAAGATTTTATTTGTTTATTTTACATTTAAATATTATGAAAAATCTATTAAACTTTAAATTCATCATTGAGTCACAGATTTATAATATTTAATAAAATATAAAGACTACATGTTATATTCTAAATATCTTACTACTCTTTTTAAAGTAGAAATGTCTAAATATACCAAATGTAAATATTTTTCCAGTAGATAATTAATTTTTTGAATTGATTAATGTACAAGACAAGTGAAAAATAAATACTATTTTTATGTTTTATTTCTAGATGGCAACAATAAAGAAAAATGTCAGTAATACTTTATGTCAGGTTTCTAAACTGTTAATGTGTTACATAGTGGTCTCAAATATGTCAAATTCTATGAGAAAATATTAGACAAATAAAAGTCAATGACACAATGCAACAAGAAAAATAGTTGTACAATTATACTCCCAAGCTTTTATACCAGTACAAAGACAATAAATAGTGAGACTATAATGATATATTTTAGAGTAAAACATATTTATATTTTAATGTAGCTCATACATTTTTATTAATTGTATAACTGCAGACATGTTATTCAAAATCTGAGCCTCTAAGAACTATATAATAAAGATATTATAAATAACTAATATTTATTAAGTGTATACTACATTCTAAGAAAGACCCTTTCAATTAGGTACAATTATAATCATCCTCATTGTATAAATGAGAAAGCTGAGGTATGAAAGAATTAAAAATTTCTCTATCATCACAAAGGTTTTAAGTAGCAAAGCTATGATTAAACTTCAGCCAGTTTGACTCCAAAGTTTATGCTTAAAACCAGAGCTATACTTCTTTTAAATAAGGTATGGTATGTTTGTTTGGAGAATTAAATATGATAATGCATCTAAGTTACATATAGCAATTGCTAAACTAATATTAGTTTGTGTATTCTTTTTATTAGCAATTTGAATTCTGAATTATTACTACTAATATACATATTATTATTTTGTCTTAATGATGTGCATACTCAAATATTATTTCCTGCAGGCTCATACAGTCTCTATAAAAAACCTGACATTAACACTGTAAAAGTTGCTTGACATTTATAGTGCCCAGTGTTAGGAACTGATTCTTCACCTTTGTCTTTGAGTTAGTGTGGGTCGTCTTAGAAAAAAGTGACAAACAGGCTTTTGCCAAAGTTGAACTCAATAAAGAAGGGAATAGAGACTGTGAAAAGAGGGTAATATTGTGTGCTATTCAAGAAATGAACGGACAGGGCCCATGATACATTGAATATGAAAAAAAGCAAAACTGAGGTATCTGACATGTATCAACATCAGTCAGGTTTGTGGCTGGGCAGCTAGACTATTGGTACACATAGCTGAAAATGATAGTTTTAGTTTTAAATATCTTGAATGTTTAGTTGCTATTGTATTATAGATAAAAATATTATAGTTTGGAAGCTATAAGATTAAACTTTTGGAAATGCTGGAATGAAAATGAAATTTTAACAGTAACTAAGATATAAGTTATAGAATATTTTAACTGGACCAAAACGGTTACCATTCTGGTTAAGGACAAAAAATTATCCCAATTTATGTTCTCAGGAACTAGAAAATAATTTGGATTCAATTTTCTCCAAAGATGGCATACAGACACATTTTCCTAGTAGGATTCTGACAGAGTGAGACACTTCAAGTTATACAGGAAAAAACAAACAAAACTCAGCATAAGCAAGTAATAATAATAAATGGCCTAGACCTAGGCTTATGGCTAGGATATAGACAGACTAACATATCAATCTTTAAAAGAGCATATAGAATAAACCATATATGAGTGGCAGAGACTTATAAGGCATTTTAAAAGTTATGGATATTTGGCTCTGACTGGTTGCTCAATGGTACAGCATCAGCCCAGTGTGTGGAAGTCCCAGGGTTTGATTCCCAGTCAGGGAACACAGAAGAAGTGACCATTTACTTCTCTACTCCTCCCCTTCTCTCTCTCTCTCATCTATGTAACATCTATCTATCTATCTCTCCTTATCCTCTCTTTCTCTTTTCCCCTTCCACAGCCATGGATCAAACGGTTTGAGCAAGTTGGTCCCAGGTGTTGAGGATGGCTTCATGACCTTGCTTCAGGCACTAAAATAGCTTGGTTGCCAAGCAATGGAGCAACAGCCCCAGATGGGCAGAGCATCACATTGTAGGGGGCTTTCTATGTGGATTCCAGGTCAGGGAGCATGCAGGAGTCTGTCTCTGTCCCCCTGCTTCTTAAAAATAAAACATAAAGGTTATGGAAATTTTATTACTTTTCACATGCACATATTTTTTAATTATTTATTAATTTTCAGAGAGAGAAATGGAGAAGAGAGAAAAATAGAGAGATATTTGTTCTTCTACTTATTTATTCCTTCATTCTTGATTCTTGTATTTAGCCTGACCCAAGATCAAACCCACAGCCTTGGTGTATTAGGATGATACTACAATCAATTTAACAACCCAGTCAGAGCTTCAGATGCATTTTATTTCATGCTTTGTCAATTTCCTTTTGTAATTAGCAGTAAGTATTTTTTTAAAAAAATAATTGCAGGCAGATGTACCTCATTATAAAGGTACAGAAGGCATATTTTAAAAAGCTTTTTTTCTCAAAATATAATTTTAATGTTAGAAAGGTGTTAAAGGACAAAACAAAATATTTTTAAAGATTTTTATTTATTGATTTTACAGAGAGAAGAGAGAAAAAGAGGTATGGAAAGTGATAAGTATCAACTCATGGTTGCTTCATTTTAGTTGTTCATTGTTTGCTTTGTCATCTGTGTCTTGACCTGGCAAGGCCAGGGTTTCAAACTGGCAACTTCAGCATTCCAGGTAGACACTTTATCCACTACATGACCAAAGGCCAGGCCAAAACAAATATTTTTAAAATAACATTCTTAGACTCTAGTATGAAATAAGAATCAGAAAGTATAATGTGAATGTGTATGTTCTTTCCACAATTTGCTTTCACACCCACTTTTCTTTGGTGTGAGATTGTTTAGTCCTCTAATACAGAACAGATTAGGTGTTGATTCAAGCTGATGGCTATATATTCACTTTTCACAAGAGTCTCTCTATGGCAATAGAAAGTATTTGTTTTGGCCTAAGGGTTTTCTAAGTGTTATGAAGGTCTAAGAAAACACGTTTTCCTGATAAAAATGGTTTTGGGTTTCTTTTTTTATTCGTTTTTTTTCCCAGTTCCTTCAGCCAATTGGTACCTAATAAACTTTAAAAATTACCATTGTTATTTTGTAAGGTTTTCCTGCCACCATGATGACAAAGAAGGGAAGGAGGGAGAGAAGATTTACACACACACACACACACACACACACACACACACAATATCAACATTATTTCCTATTTTCAAATACAGCTAGATTGCACTTAAAAATACTGTGCTAACTTGAGATATGAATTTAATTCATTCTGTAACTGAGCTTGTAAGTCAGTCAACTCATATATCAAACTGCTGATACTGGACCCGTGCGCCAACGCGCCAACTAGTGGCAGCTTCTCGAATCACGGCTCGTATCTCAGAATTTCGCTCGGATCTTGAACAAAAATATGGACCGAGTCACAGCTCGTATCTTAAAAAATTGGTCTGTTCATATCTCAAGGTAGCACTGTATAGATAATGCTTATATGCAGTGAGGATCTGATGTATTACTTTCATATTTCTGCATAATAAATTACAACATAAGCACAATTTAAAGTGACATAAATTTATTATTTCACATTGTCTATGGGTTATGTCTGAGCACAACTTACCTGGTTTCTCTGCTGTCAGTTGGACTGCTTTCTCATCTGAGGCTGAAAGAATCCCACTTGAAGCTTCTTTAGGTGGTTGGCCAACTTCATTTCTTACAGCATTTCAGGGGACGGTGGGATCCACTCTTATCTAATACCCATTGTTAATGACCTATTAGTAATTAGCACAATATTAGGTCCAGATATTAAAACAGTAGAAAGATATTAAAAAATCTAAAGTCAGTCCAGGATTAAAGTAAATAAATGTAGAGGATACAAACCAGACAAATGTCCTAAAGCAGGAATGTATCAGAGGCTAGGGTGTGTAGAACAGCAGAAGAGAAAAGAGAGGTAAGGAGGGGCCAGGGAGGAAATGACTAAGCTCTGGCTTTTTACTAGCTGTTGTCAATAGGCTGTCCACAGATTCCCAAAGCCACTTGCAGTCTCTAGAGCCTACCCAGAGTTTGTTGCCAAGTGGACTTTATCCAACACAGTGGCTTTAATCATGGGTCAGCTAACAGGTACTCTGAGCTTACCTGGACCTGCCCTTTTTAAAGGGTGTTCACCTTATTATATCAGGCCCAGGTAGAATGGTCTCATTTTTGATTAGTTTAAATCAGGTGAGTTGGGACCTTGATTACAGGCATACCTCAAAGATATTGCAGATTTGTTTCTAAACACTTGCAATAAAACAAACATCACAATAAAGCAAATCATAATCTTTTTTTTGGTGGAAAGTCTTGCCTTCAATTTGTAAAGAAAAGCAACATGTTAAAGTGCAAACAACCCAAAGTTCAATAAAATGAGGCAGGCCTATGTATCTGAGATATCCCTCCCTTCACTTTTCTTTGTTGATTCTTCACTGGCATGGCTCCAGATGAATAAATGAAACTACCTACAGACACCCACCCCAGCTTATCCTATTTATTTAATGAAATTAAACTGAAATCTGTTGATATAATGATGTTTTAAAAACCATTTGTATTGCAATATGTATTAAAAAGTTGATAGTTTAGAAATAAGTCAACCCAACTGGATTTTGCCCACCTCCATCTGGGAATCCAATAGGAAACATGAAATCAATCCGACTTTCCTTTTTTTACTTTGAAATCTTATCTCCCATTTGCAACTTTTTGTCTTTATTAATAGTAGTAATAGCCACCAGGAAATTGAGGGTTCTTTTCTATTAAACAAACCAGTGTGAAAATATATCCTTAAGCTCCTCCTAAGTAAGTGTTCTGAAATATTAGCACAGGACAGCTTGCTAACAGAGGTTGCTGGGTTTCACTCCCAGAGTTTTTAATTCAGCAGGTTTGCAGTTCTGACTAATATTTTAAATTCTATCAAATTTCTAAGTGATGCTGAGGATGCTGGCCCCAGGTCCCTCTGTATTGCTCTGATCCTAGGGAATCCTTCAACTTAAGTTGTTCCACAGAAGGTGCAAACCAGAAAATTGTCCTAAAGCAGGAATGCATCAGAGGCTAGGGCTTAGAACAGCAGAAGAGAAGACTGGTAAGGATAGGGACAGGGAGGAAATGACTAATGGAGAAGAGATGGTGCAGGAGCTTGTGGGTCATCGTTAGAACTTTGACACTTAGTTTTTATAGTAGAGGAAGGGATGGTGGTTCTTTAGTGGAAAAGTTGGGCAATCTGTCTTCCTTTAGAAAAGAATATTCAAAATGTAAAGAGGACTGTTAATACTTGTTAAGAAATGAGCATGCTGATTTTTAATTTTTTGAGGAATCTCCATACTGTTTTCCAGAGTGGCTGCAACAGTCTGCATTCCCACCAGCAGTGCAGGGGGGTTCCCTTTTCTCCACATCCTCGCCAGCACTTGTTCTGTGTTGTTTTGCTGATGAGCGCCATTCTGATGGTGTGAGGTGATATCTCATTGTGGTTTTAATTTGCATTTCTCTAATGATTAGTGATGTTGAGCATTTTTTCATATGCCTATTGGCCATCTGTATGTCCTCTCTGAAGATTTGGAAACAGCCCAAGTGTTCATCAGAGGATGAGTGGGTTAAAAAGCTTTGGTACATATATACTATGGAATACTACTCAGTCATAAGAAATGATGACATCGGATCATTTAGAACAAAACGGATGGATCTTGATAACATTATACGGAGTGAAATAAGTAAAACAGAAAAAAAAACTGAGAACAGCATGATTTCATAATAGGTGGAACATAAAAGTGAGACTATGAGATATGGACAAGAGTGTGGGGGTTATGGGGTGGAGGGAGGGATGGGCACAAAGAAAACCAGATAGAAGGTGACAGAGGACAATTTGACTTTGGGTGATGGGTATGCAACATAACTGAATGATAAGATACCCTGGAGATGTTTTCTTTGAACATATGTACCTTGATTTATTAATGTCACCCCATTAAAATTAATAAAAGAAAAAAAAAAGAAAGAAAAGAAATGAGCATACTGTTTACAAGTACTGTAAAGGGAAAGTTTAATAATGTGATTGTTGTGAGCTTGTAATCTAGACATGGGAAGTTATGATGATAATTTTGTCAGTTAGGATCATTAGATAATTACAGCTGGGTATTTATTTTTGTTGCTGGGAATATAGCTGCCTGATTGAATAGTTTATGGGTCACAGCAACCACAATGCAGAAGGAACTGCAGCAAACTGCCAAAAGTGTAGGTACTATTCAAATGGTGTTTCTGTCTCTACGTAGTATACCCCTTCTCCACACTCGTGCTCAAGGACCCTTGTTTCTTATTCTTCAGGTTCTCCCCGTACAGATTACATTTCCATGCCTCTGCCGCTTGCTCTTCACTTCATTATCAGAATTAACTCCTACCCATACTACAACACAAAGGTTAAAATATTCCTTTCTGAATATTTTTTTTACAAAACCTGCCCTAATCAGAAACAGAAACTCCTTTCTTTTTCCCTCTCACATATTTTTACATCCTTGCAGTATAACCTTTATTATATTTAATGTTATTTACTGAAGTAACAATGAGTGCCTTGAGGGCAGGGATAACGCAATGGTCCTAACTTAAATTTCAGAAAACTTCCACGGCTACAAGGCATTGAAATTCACACTGTCATATTTGCATAGTATTGGAAGTAATAAACATTTGGAACAACTTAGGAGTAAAGGCCCATTTTTTCTTGCATGCTGTTTGATCAGTGACTCCTTACTCAGCACCTTGCACGAATCTGAGCTTCTACCTTCCTCCAGTGAAATCTTAGGCATCATTGTGAATTACTAGATATTGCTGTGAGTCATTATGAGTTTTCATGTGTTTCTTCCCAATATTTGCCCTTTGTACTCTAAATGTAGTTTGAGTTATTTATGTCCAAGAGACTAATGATCTTATCATTTGTTCTTCTCTCTGGAAAATGTTAGTGCTCCATAAGTACTTTATAAAATGTAAAACATCATACAATCCATTATTCTTGATTTTAACATTAAAAATGTCATTTGCTGATTAAAATCAGTGAGGCCATTGATAAAAATAAATATATTAAAACATGAAAGCTGACAAAAATTATATAATAGATGATTAATCAATTCTGCCAGTACAGCAGAAAGCACTGTTCAGGTGAGTTCTCTGGATGACCAAGACTTGTCCAGAAAATGTCAAGTTGTATGAGACTACTCTGATTAATAAAAACGGGAATGGTGGTAAATTAGAAAGAATACTAGAAAAATATAATTTTATTAAGTCTGCGAGTTTATTTAGGTAAAAATAACATGCCTAAAAATAGCATGTGCATAGACATTTTACTAATGTTGTATTCTGGTTTTGATATTAAGAATCTAAACCAACGTTTTATAAGCATAGACAATAATTGCTTTGTTATGTTAGATGTACATTAATAATAATAATGACAATGAAAAGACAGTGCCTGACCATCAATCATCAATTACCATAAATAAAAACTTAGAAAATCTTACCTTCAGGGAAAATATGTAGTATCTATTGCTAATATTACTGGATCTTATAAATGTTGTTTGTGCCTTTGGCATGAAGTATATGTAATGTTAAAGAACATGTATTCTTTAAAAATGAGGAAATACATTTATTTTTTTTCTTAATCTTTCTTAACCCTACAAGTGACTTGAGCTACTTTTTCCCCTAGAAAGGTAAATGTGCCTGTCATTTTAAATAAGAAATAAACACTTCCTCATTTCATTATTATATGCACAGAAAAGAGCTCAGAAAAGTAAAAATCTAGTGAAGTAATCAAGCCTTAATGAGTATATGTAACTATGTTGGTTTTCTGCTATTGTAACTAAATAAAGTAGCAGATTAGGGATATAAAGGTAGTTTTGCTCCACTGCAATTGAGACAGAAACATATTTTACCAAAATATAACGACTATAGTATCTAACTTTACAAAACTGCTTCATAAAACTACATAATTTATATTTTCTAACATACTTTTTGCCTTGGGTGTGTTTTCCTTTGTTACTTTATTTTATTTTTCATAATATCATTTACACATCTGCTCTCATTTTAAAACACAAGATACTGGGAGCCTTTTTCTCATTGTCTGATAACTAGTTTCATGTAATTAATTCAATTTATACTCACACTACCATTTTCTATTTACCTCTCTATCCAGTGTGTCATAACAATATTGACTCCAGACAATATTGTCTAAATTCAGTTTTCATATAAAATATAGAAAACTAAGAGAAAGGTGTCATAAAATTGTTTAGAAGAAAGCAGATTAATTTAAAAGTAAAATGTTATATAACATATTAATAATACATTTGAATGTTGACTATCACTCTAAACTTTTATTTCATAATTGTTATAAGGAGATTAATCCCATCCTAAAGAAGTAGACTAAAGTCTTAAAATTTACTAAAAAAATATTTTAATACTTTTAAGAAACCACATTTTATCATCACATAGAACAGTATTAAACAATCCTATACTAAGACAAAATTAAATGAATAAATATTTGCAACTACAATATATATTGATATAATATTACGTGAAATGTGATGGCCATCAGCACCATCACCAATTGCTTCAAAACAGATATCAATATAGCACAGTCACTTAAAACAACATCATGTTATATTTTTCAGAGATTTGTGGGTCAGGAATTTGGGCAGTGCTAGACTGGGCAATTCTGTTCCATATTGCTTTGGCAGGGGAGCTATCTTGGTCATAGTCTATTGTAAAGGTGCTGGTCTGGAGTGTTCTTGAAAGATCCTCCTGTCTTCCTTATATTTTGCAAAGTGCATCTGCAAGGCTAAGCTTAACTGAGTCTTTTTCTTCCTTCCAGGCATCTCAGGGCTTCTCAGGGATATCTTTAACAAGGTAGTGAACCTCCTTACCTAAAGGCTTTAGAATTCCAAAAAGAAGGAGGAGAAATATGCCAATTAACTAAAACTTGGTCTAATAATTGGCAATGTGTCATTTTCATTATACTCTAATAATGACAGTCACAGGGAATCACACTTTAAGGGAAAGGGACACTGATGCTCCTTCTCAGTGGGAAGAGAATTAATATATTTGTAGCAATTTTAATCTGCCACTACATAATAGCTTAATTACATATTGGTTTTATTCTTTCCAGTCATATATATATATATATAATTTAAAACAGAAAGTATAAATTACATATTTTTACATTTGTTTAGTATGTACTTTTTACTTTACTATTTTTACCTGTTTTTTTTTTCTTGAGGTTCTTAATGATTCTGATGAGAAGAAGCTCCCTGAAACACACATTTCAAATCAGAATTAATTATAATCTATATTGAAGCTTGGGGTAGATTCATTTTGCACATAATGATTTTTGAGGACCTGTGGCTATTCCAAGTGAAAATTCATAAGAATGCCAAAAAAATGAATTTGGAATTTGAGAGACAGACATTTGTGGATTTATATAAATCTGTGACTCATCAGTGTATAGTGGACATCCTGAGCAGAAATAAATTCTGAAAGACTGTGTAGAATGATGAGTTAAAAAACAGGATGCAGCTGAATTTAGTAAAAAATATTACCAATATTTCAGGTTGTTAGAGGACAAAATCCATAAAAAATTGAGAATAGGTTGAGTGTGGTTATAAATTCAAGAGGAAAGATAACATAAAACTAATAGAAAGAGAAACACCTGTGTTGAATGACATGAAAGAGTTCAGAAAGTTATGAAAGCTATTAATTGTGTTTGTATAAAATTAATATGACACGTATATAAGAATTTAAAAATAAGAATATAAACAACCATCAAAATAACTAAGCTGAGAAGTTTGGCATTAAAAAAGGAAAAGGAGAAAAAGAGTAAGAAAAATGTTTTTTTTTTATTATCAAGAGAAACAAATTAAAATATCGGTGAATATATATATATATATTTAATTACTATAATATAACCACACACATAGAGGAAATAAAGGGTGATAAATTATATCATGTATGTTACCCTCTAATTTTACGTTAAATTTTATTATTTAAAAATGTAGTAAATATGTAGGTAAGCTTTTTTTTTTTTTTTTTAGTTTTTTTTTTTTTTAACTTTAATGGGACTATATCAAACTAAAAAGTTTTTGCACAGCTAAAGACAATAAGAACAGAATAAAAAGACACACCACACAATGGGAGAACATATTCATATTCGACAGCACATCGGATAAGAGGTTAATAACCAAAATTTATAAAGAACTTATAAAACTCAACACCAGGAAGACAAACAATCCAATCAAAAAATGGGCAAAAGAAATGAATAGAAATTTCTCCAAAGAAGACATACAGATGGCCAAAAGACATATGAAAAAATGCTCAACATCACTAATTATTAGAGAAATGCAAATTAAAACCACAATGAGATATCACCTCACACCAGTCAGAATGGCACTCATCAGCAAAACAACACAGAATAAGTGCTGGCGAGGATGCAGAGAAAAGGGAACCCTCCTGCACTGCTGGTGGGAATGCAGTCTGGTGCAGCCACTATGGAAAACAGTATGGAGATTCCTCAAAAAATTAAAAATTGAACTGCCTTTTGACCCGGCTACCCCACTTTTAGGAATATACCCTAAGAACACCATAACACTGTTTGAAAAGAAGAAATGCGCCCCCATGTAGGTAAGCTTTTATAAACATACTTTTCATCTAACCAAAAGATTATTTTTAATGTTTTAATAACTGAGTTCACTATATTTAAGCCTAAGGCATTAACTGAACACATACACACTCACAGTAGAAGATTATTATAATTAAGTGTTTTCATGGAAAAAACGTATATTGATCTTAAAATTTTCCAGGAGCTATGAGAAAGCAATCAATGAACAACTAAGGTGCCACAACAAAAAGTTGATGCTTCTCATATCTCTCCCTTCCTGTCTGTCCTTATATGTTCCTGTCTTTGTCACTCAGTCTCTGTCACTCTCCTAAAAAAATTCCAGGAGCAAAACACTGTGGTCAAGAGTGACAAAAACAAATTGTAATAAATTCATCTTCATAGACTTCCCATGGTTAGAAATAAACAAAAATTGATGAGAATAATTTTCAGAAATAGTAACATTAATTCTGTAAAAATTTTTATTAGATAAATACTTAATGGATGATTCATTTACATCTTAAAGACGCATTAGGAAATATCTATCTATGTACACACACACACACACACACACACACACACACAAACACACACATTTAAAATATGGTACCAAGTGTTTTCCTAAGGTTAGCAAACAATATTTTTACCATTTTTTTCTCACTAAAGTGTTCAGTCAAGCTATTAGAACTCAAGAAAGATATACTTCAGGTAAAATATTATCTGTAAACATAGAAAATAAAGTATCATTATTTTTCTAGAGGAAAAATAGAATTTAAAATATATTAATTTTCAAAAAGAAATATAAAAAATTTAAAAATGTCTTTCTCTGAATTCCTAGAATTTTTGTAGAATTTAGAAATTAAATGCCTAAATTATGAGACTTATAAGGGTAGAAGAGAAAAGAATAAAAACAAAACCTACAAGTTCCAGAAAACAATCATTCTACTTTAAAAGTTTTTTCTTTTAAGAAATAAAAAAGAGACATGAGACATGGGTGAGAAAACCTTATATTTAGAAATAAGTTTCTTTTTAGGTTGCACATTCTAATCAAGGAAGTATTCTAAAGATTAATCCATCACATTTTATCTAATTTTGTATTGACCGATGAATCCATCTCCTGGAACTGTTTCATTCTTACATAAACTAAATTAAATCAATTAAAAAGTCAGCCTTACCTAACCTGCTTTTGATTGTAGTGTTTAAAAAGTCTTTTTACAGCAAATCACTTGCATTTTGAATGGAAAGATGCATTTAAAACAAAACAAAAGCTGATTTTACAGATTAAATATAGAATGTGTTTTTTTAGTTATAGACTAGGATTCTAGTCGAGTAAATCATTTCCCTTTTTTCGTGTACAACATCATCTCTCTATTCTTACTAATCTGTCAGTAAATCTTTTGCAATGTACAGAGTAAAAGTTTTCTTTAAACACCTGACACTTAATAATTTGATTAACCAATGTTGTCCAATAAATTCAATAATAAAGAAAAAAATATTTCAATAGAAACTAACCCATTCTAACACATTTCTGTCCAGTCTCCATAGGTGTGAAAATGTAAGTGTCCCAGACAGAAGCTTCTGAGTAAATGATTTGTCATCATAACCTGGCACTTAGAACTGCATTACTTACAGCTGATGTATTAAGATCCTAAAATTTAGATATACCTGGATTATCTTAACGTTTTTCTAAAACTGTGTTATTTATCATGGTTTTCAGATATCTATTTATCCATTAGTTCTTTCTATAAAGATTATTTAGCCCTCAAATTAGGAAAGTCAGAATTCCAAAATACTCATCCTTTCTGCCTCTAGAGATATAAAAGTACACAGACATCAATATAGCTGCATGTACTACCACAATCACATATTTCTTTGTGCGCAAGGTCCTTGTATAATCTTTATTGGTGATTGACCTGTTTTATCAGTGGGTGGGCTCCAACATTCACTGGAGCACTCTCTCTATAATCCACAATTGGTTTCATTCTATCAACACCAAAGAGTAAGTCCTTCAGATAAAACAAAGATTTATTGTACATATAGGTTAGTGTTTGGTAATAAAAAAAAGATGAAAAGCAATGTTTCCCCTTGGTAAATTTTCTATACTGGGGAAAAAAGGCAACTAAACAAATGAATAAATACAAAGCACCAACCTGACATTACATCACAGGTTGAGATCAGGAAGGTTTTCAAAAGGTGATAACAACTGATCTAAGATTTGGAGGATCATTTGGAGTATGCACCAAGGGAGGAAAGGAGTGGAAGGGGACTGTGGGGTGGATGGAAACGTGCAAAATTACAGACATTTGAATAAGATTAGGGTAATGAATTACAAACACAAACCAAAGATCTGTTATTGTAATAAACCTTACCTCAACATATAAATGGAAACAGAATATTTTATCTTTTATCATTTTACTTGAACTTGTTCTTCTCATGTACTTTCCCATATTAGAAAATAAATTCATCATCTAACCCTAAAGCAAAAATTCGAGTCATTTTTAATTCCGCCTTTCTGCCATCTCTCATAGTCAATACATCACCACTTCCATCTGTTTCTGTCTCCCAAATATATTCTACTACCTGCCCACATCTCTGTTATCTTCTCAACCATCTATCTAAGTCAGACCACATTCATTTTCTAATTCAATAACTACAATAACCTTCTCTCTGCTGCCCCTTATGCATCTACTTTTACCTTATCTAGAAATTATTTTTTGTGCACCAGCATTAGTAATTTTTTCAAACCTCAGCTAAGGTCATTGCTCTGTTTAAAACTATAACATGACTATCCATTACACTAAAAATAAAATCTAAACTCTTGACCCTAATATACCACCTCTTTGACTTCATACCATATCACTAACTCATTTATTATTTACTTATACTGTATCACTTCCATTACTTCATCAAGCACTTGCCTCAAAACTTTGCCTTTGCAACTCTGCCCTGCTTTAAAGTCCTCACATTGATGATGATGTTATCCTGTTTTAGCTTTTCAGTTAAAAGTTAACTCTACAGTTGCACAGAAACTCAGTCTCCAATAACCTCAACATAATCTCATTCCTGCTACTATCTTTTACTCTCCCTGGTTGTTACATTACTTCTGTTTTTTTCAGGACAGTTAACATTATCTGTATTTGTGTATGTGTGCTTACACACACACACACACACACACACACACAACTAGAGAAAACTATGTAAAATATTTAGGTGTACATTCAACTACAGTGTCTATATGTTTTACCCCTAACCTGCCAGAAGTATTCATAGACATATTAATTTTTTTACATTTTTTCTTCAACTCCTATGAAAGAATATTTTTATTAATATAATAGAGAGTGGAAATAAAATCTTAAAAAACTACTGATGTCTAGCAAAACTCAATTTGAAAAACTTTTGTGTAAACAAAACCTTTTCTAAGAAAATAACTTAAAATAGGTTAAATATATTCTGTCTTCAAGAAATATATCTTTAAATAGTGGCTAGCACACTCACTCTACATGAGAACATGCCTTGCACATAAATATGCCTGATATATTAGAATTGAATCGATGCTGAAATCTTACTAAATATTTTCTTATGAAGAGATGTTAATTTGAAGATTTCCTAAAGAGGTTTCTTTTTGTTTCTGTTTTTTTGCTTTATGTTTGTTTTGGAGAGGGTGTACATGACTTGTGAAGGAAGGCAGATGAAAATGGCAAGGGACTGGATGGTAGAGAAGGAATTAAAATGACAGAAAAACTTGGAGAGGTCAACTAGGAGATGATGAATGATGAGAAGACAAATGAGCTAGGAGAACCACCTCATCCACACATTCAGAATGAATACATTGTAGTTAGGCACTCAAGTTAAAGGTTGTACTAGATGATCTCTCAAATCCCTACTTTTAGTTGCAGGCAACAATGTAGAGTTACTCTTAGCCGCAGGAAAATACATTGATATGTAGTAATAATTTGTATTCAAAGCAGGTTTTTACCTGCAGTTCTCTTAACAGGAATAAAGGCTGCTAGGTCAAAATGTTTCATCTAATGAATAATTTATATTACACTAAGTCACATGTTAAGCTGTGAGAAGTATTACAGTAGGTGAACATTTTGCAATATGAATTCAGCTTTAATTTTTACTTACCTCAATTGAAAAGAAAAATATTGAATGTAGTTTCTTTTCAAAAGAATCAAGAAGCCCTTGAAAAAGATAAACTGACTCCCATAATATGTACAGAGAAGTTTATGTTACAGTTTCACTTCAAAAGTAACAAAAATCCTAACAAAAAAAAAAAAAATCTAAGAATCACATTAAATAAATAAATAAATTACTTCTATAAGTAGAAGTTTATTTTAAACTAGACCAGTCTAATAAAATATAATTTTATAATATATAAGATTTTTTTTTTTTTGGATTTTCTCTAGTTCAACCAGAATGTGACAATCTACTGCAACAAAATTGTTAAACCAGCAAGTGTCTTGATACTATCCGGATATTCAGCAAGAAAGAAAGCTCTCTACTTATAAGCATCCACCTCACTGTTAGAGCAAGACGCTATATTTCCTCCTCCTGTGTTTTGCTCAAATATTTTAGTCACCCCAAGGTTTCAGAGAAATGAAATGCAGCCACATCTGTCAGCGATATTAGGGATATCTGATATATACATTTTGCTTCCACTGCTGGCATAGTAAACACAAGAAATAGTAAACGCTACTGACATGAATTTATTTATTTATACATATACATAATAAATATAGACTTTTTGTTAATAAAGAAGTGATTAGTTAAATAATAGTTAAAATCTGCAGTGTTTGCTGTGAGTAAGGTACTATTTTCAATTACTTCATTTCCATAACCTAATATGAACCTCATAACAACATAACAAGGAGAGGCATGTGAGCAGATGAGAAATTACAGCTCTATGTTTTATTAACATTAATTAACTTTTCCCAGGCCATATTGTTTGTAAATAAGAGAGACTAATTTCTAATACATCTCTAACCAAGTAAGTATTTTTACTTACTTCTCTCTCTTTGTCAATCTTAAAAAAAATAGAAAGAAAGGAACAAAGTAAAAGACTTTGAAATGCTCAGTATTGCAGTCAGCTATATGGCAAAATTGAAAGGCCCAGGTCTGCAATTAGAGTCTCACTGAATTGGTTTTATTACCTTTTACAGATACCTGGACTTCTTATGGCCCTTGCTTATTTTCACTGAAGAATAGATAAACTTTTAAGTTTTTCACCCTGTCTTATTTTATGTTAAGCATTTTTTATTAAGATTATAAGTAGGAATATAAAATAAATCAAAAGAATTTATTTTACAGACACTTTATAATTTATAACTAGCAACTGTTATGTTACATCTTAAAGGAAGTCTGAATTTTGTTCTCATTATAACCAGAGGTTAGGCAAAAAAAATTAGATTTGTCTAATTTTTCTTCTTCTGTTCAATGGATTTTGCACTATAAATAGAACTATATGGTATTGATAACTTAACATATTATATATTTTACTTTATTATCTTAGAGAAGATTTAGGTACACAGCAAAACTGAGCATCTTTCTATATTCTTATTTGCCATTTGTGTAACTTGTTTGGCAAGGTGCATGCCAAGGTTTGGCCCATTCATTAGTGAGTTTGTTATTTTATTGTTGAGTTTTAAGAGACCTTTATCTCTTTTAGATAACAGCTCTTTATATGATATCTCTTTTGCAAATGTTGTCCAAGTGTGCTTGTTTTCTCATCTTGTAAAATTGTCTTTCATGAGTATTTTTTAATTTTAATAAAATTAAAATGATCAACTGTTTACTTATGGACCTAAAAAGCCAATGTAATACCCAATATGATGTAGGTGATATATATTATCTTCTATGAGTTTTATAGCTTTCTGTTTTACATTTATGTCTCTGATTCACTTTCGGTTCATTATTGTGCAGGTATAAGGTCTATATATAGATTTTTTTATTTTTTTGCATGTGGATGTCAAGTTTTTCCAGACCATTTATTGAATTAATTTTTTTGCTCCATTGTACTGCCTTTGCCTCTTTGTCAAATGCTATTTGACTCTATTTATGAGTGTGTATTTCTGAGCATTGTTGTATTTGTCTATTCTTATACCAATACCATACTGTTTTGATTATGGTAGCTTTTAATTCATCAAGTAGGATGGGGTCAATTCTTCGACATTTTTCTCCTTCATATTGTGTTGGCTATTCTGAGTCATTTGCTTTTCTGTATAAACTTTAGAAGCACATATTCACAAAATAACTTACTTTCATTTTATCTTTTTAAAGATTATATTTATTGATTTCACAGAGGTAGGGAATGAGAAGTACCAAGTAATAGCTGCTTCATTTGTGTGTGTGACAGAGACAGAGAGACAGAGACAGATAGGGACAGACAAATAGGCAGGGAGAGAGATGAGGAGCATCAATTCTTCATTGCAGCACCTTAGTTGTTTCTTTATTGCTTACTCACATGTGTCTTGACCAGGAAGCTACAGCAGAGTGAGTGACTCTTTGCTCAAGCCAGTGACCCTGGGCTAAAGCCAGTGACCTTGGGCTTCAAGTCAGTGACCTTTGGGCTCAAGCCAGTGACTTTGAGTCCAAAGTGTGGGTCTATGATCCCAGACTCAAGCCAGCAACACTGCGCTCAAGCTGGTGAGCCCGCTCTCAAGCTGACAACTTTGGGGTTTCAAACCTGGGTCCTCTGCTTCTCAGTCTGATGCTCTATCCACTGCACCACAACCTGGCCAGGCATAGCTACTTCTTTTTTTTGTTTGTTTTTACAGGGCAGAGAGAGGGATAAATAGGGACAGACAGACAGGAACGAAGAGAGATGAGAAGCATCAATCATTAGTTTTTTGTTGCCGTTATGACATAATAGTTGTTCATTGATTGCTTTCTCACATGTGCCTTGACCGCGGGCCTTCAGCAAACCAAGCCACCCCTTGCTGGAGCTAGCAACCTTGGGTCCAAGCTGGCGAGCTTATGCTTAAGCCAGTTGGGCCCGTGCTCAAATTGGCAACCTTGGGGTCTCAAACCTAGGTCTTCCCCATCCCAATCTGATGTTCTATCCACTGTGCCACCGCCTGGTCAGGCTACTTCTTTTTAACTGTTCATTGCTTGCTTTTCATAGGTGCTTCCACCTGGCAAGCCCAGGGTTTTAAATTGGTGACCTCAGCATTTCAGGTTGATGCTCTCAGATTGACGCTATATCCACTATGCCACCACAGGCCTGGCCTTGCTTAGATTTTAATTGGGATTTGATTAAATCTAAAAATCAAGCTAGAAAGAACAGACATCTTGACAATCCTAAATGCTTCTATACATAAACATAAATATGTTTACATTATTTTATTTCTTCTTTAACTTTATCCATCACTTTTGTTGTTATCCTTAAATAAGTATTATAAATATTTTATTAGACTTATACCTACCTATATCATTTTGGGGGATGTTAATTTCAGTGGCGTTTAATTTTAATTTTAAATATCACTCATTGCTAGTACAGGAAAGCAATTTAACTTTGTATATTAACCTTGTATCTTGCAACCTTCTATAATCTCTTAGTAGTTCCAGGATTGCTTTTTTTTAAATTTCTTCAGAATTGACTACATAGATAGTCATGTCATCTGTGAACAAAGACAGTTTTATTTTTTTCTTCCGAATACATGTCTTTTCTTTTTTTATATTACTGCGTTAGCTAGTACTACTCATAGGAGTGGTAAGAGAAGACATCCTTGCCTTATACCTGATCTTAGTGGGAAAGATTTGAGTTTCTCACATTAAAAAGTATAATGTTAGCTTTAAGTTTTTGGTAGATATTCTTTTGAATTTGGTAGATACCATGTTGAAGTTTCCCTGAATTTCTAGTTTACTGAGAGTTCTTAACATGAATAGGTAGTTGACAATTTTTTTAACAAATACATATGCACTTAACAATGATTTTAAGTAAAGTTTTAAAATTGATGGAGTGTTAAAAACAAAAATCTATCATCAATTGTGGCATATGCATGATTTTCAGGGACTTTACATGAGTGCTGTGAATATCTAGATTTAGTACCAAATATACCTGTACTTGAAAAATGGCTTAACTATTTATTATCTATGTAAATTTATAAAATTTATATATAATGATTTTAAACTCCAGATTTCTAAACTATAAAATGAAAACATTGGTTATTTGGTGATTAATTGAAATGTAACATGCAAAAGCCTCTGTATTAGACCTTACCCTCCATAAATACTTAAAAAATGTTTAGTTCTGATGAAGAAGAAAGTGGATGCACTTGAAGTCTAATGAGATTAAAATAATAATTATTAAAATATCTCATTTATTAGTGACTGAAAAATGGTATCTATTTCTTATTCTGTTTCATATTTTTATCATGAATTCAGTTTTTTCTTTTTAGACTTTTTGTTTAGATCCTTGTTTAAAAGTAAAGCATTTTAGGAGCTAAGAAGCCACCTTTTCATGTCTAAATTTATTTTGTATGGTTATTATACCCTCAATTTCTTTTTCTAACCTCAGATGAATAATGCCCACAAATTAATGCTTAAAGAATGTTTTAAAATGATAGAGAGTAGAATTGTAAACCTTCCAATTTCTATATGGTGCATTCCAGAAATACATTTAAAAAGATGTGGAGTAGTATTATTTTATATGCATATAACTTGATGAGAATAACTGGTCTTGAAGATAGTCCCACTAATATTGTTATATTTGGCTTTTAGCAATGTGTAGGTCATTTTGTTATTGGCTTCCACAATGCTATAACATAAAATACATGTGGTCATCATGCATAATTATAGACTAGGTTTTCTATAGTCATTTTGAAAAAGTGGCTGAGCTACTGTCCCAGGATAATGCAATATTGTGGTCTTATTCAACAAGCCAAAACTCTTAAGTGATACATTTTCAAGTGGGACAGGTAAGGGAGGGGGAATCTTGGTTAAGCAATAGAATGTTAAAAGGCAATTGTAGTAAGCTCCTTTTCTTTCAGAGTAACTGCCATCGTTTAATATGGTAGGCAAAACAATGTTGCTGTTTGAAGTAGAGACCAGTTTCAAAATGAATATCACCCAAACAGATTATGGAGTTTCATATAATAAGAACATGAGGAAGTAGAACTGCAGGGAACAGATAAAGTGTGTTTGTTTGATCTGTCAGTTTCATAGGAGCAGACTACATAAATAGAAATGACCCCACTTGTTTTCATGGGATCATAAAATCTTCCCTTGGAAAATATTGAAGAGACAATACACAGTTTACCATGATTTTATTAATATTGTAATCCTTTTTGACTGGTTCTACATGGAAGGAAAGAAAACAGATGTTAAGGGAGGGTTTTTCAGACTCTAAGTTTCCCTACTTACTAAGAGAAGAATGGATTAAAAAAATCTTTTTAGGTAGTATTGCAGGATTCTAAATATTTATTTGCATAAACCTGGCAACCTGCTAATGATAGCAATTCCTGTTTAGTTTCAACCTTTTTTTACTAAGTGAAAACATTATATATAAAAAAAATTTTGTTGGAAGAAACATAAAGTCTCTATTAACCTGGAATATCAAAAGTGACATTAATTGTTATGTTTTACATTTTAATTTGACAACAAAAATATTGAATTTTAAATGAATTTAAAATCCCAAAGTAATCTCATAACACATGCACATTGTTGAAGTAATTAGTGTTTCAGTAAAATGAAAATTCATTGATAGGCAGAATGGTCTCACATAAAAATAGGATCTGAATGTATTGTTTTATGATAAGTGTTTAGGGGAATTAAGAACAGGATTCTAAAATATATATTAGTTAAAATGAGACTTTAGCATAATGTTCCTAATCCCTAGATCCCAATAAACTTAAATGGCGTTACTTTGTATGAAAGCGAAAGAAAAAAATATACAAGCAAATGTTTTACTTTGTGGTTAGCAGCTATGAAGTGATAAAATTGCTAAGATTAAATGCACAAAAATAGTGCATAAGAAGTCACAGAATTGTAATTTTTTCCTGGATTGTAGTTTGAGTGTCCAACCTGTGAAATATTTGAGGTTAAACCACATGTTATAGTTCTCTGTAAATACCCTACCTTTCAAAGGTCCATAAATTTCTGGGAATAGAATATTTCTTATCCTTGCTTTATATTATACTCGGTGTGAAAGCAGGCCCTCAAATCATTTTAAGTGTACGTTTAATGATGAAAAACCACTTGTATGGTGAACAATTGTCCACTCTGACTTGGAATTTACATTTAATATGCAAAATACTCCCCTATATATTGTATTGTGTATTGGTATGCCATGATTTCTAATCTACTAATCTATGACTAAGTGAAGTTACTTTGATTTAAGGGTGAATTTGTTTACAATGAGGAAGCTGTACCAGCTTGTAGTCATCTATATCGGTTGTTGTTGATAAGCACTTAGTAGCTTAGTTGTTGACAAACCTCACTGGGGACTTATGGATAACATACAGAAAAGCAGCTATATTGTAATGAAACAAAAGTGTTTGTTCTGGGCAATGTTACTCGCTGATGATCTAAATAATTCTCCGAAGATCTTGAGACACTTGTTTTCCCCATGCAACTCTTGGTCAGGCAACTCTTGGTCAGCAGTTGCATTAAGCCATGCACTTAGGAAGAGTAGGGACATTTGCTCTTGCTTTCGCAAAGCTACGCCTCATAGGCAGTGGTGTAAACCATTTTAAAGTCTGTGGAATAACCTCTGGATCAGCCTATTTTGCCTGTCATCACCAGAACTGTCGCCTACTAGCTATATGTCTCATCAGCAAGAGACTTGAGGAGGCAGCTGATACCCAGCTTTTAGTTGGGGAAACTGACTCTACTTAGAACAGCATCATAGAAAATTTTACCTCAGCTGAACTTGGACTTTATTTCTGTCATCTTCCTTTTGTCTGAAAAAATAATATAATTAATCTAGCATAAGTTTGAAGTGTTATATCTTTATTGCTTGTTAAGAAACATTATTCTGTATGCATTTGGCTTATAAAATATTATTAAACACTCCTATTATTAAATTTTAAAATTCCCATCATAAACTGTGTTAAATATATTATTGACAAGGACAATCTAATTCTCTGAGAAGAATTTGCCCCAGACAAAACCAATTTAAAATTTCCTACTTGTAGTTTTTATTCACAATATAAGACAAAATTAATGTTTCTAAATAAATAGATGTCCTAGATTATTAGATGTAACACTAAATAACCAGCTACATGATTCTCTTTGCAGTTGGATAAATTTATAGATCATATTTTTTTGCCATTTTTTTTCTAAATGGCAAAAATGAAATTAACTATTCTCCATATGACTGCTTCAATTTTGCAGCAACAAATTGCAAAATTTGATATAGTGGGGCTTCTTTTAAAATACATTTCATATGTATGAAATAAACACACACACACACACACACACATACATGAGAAAGAGAGAGACAAACAGGGACCGACAGACAAGAAAGAAGAAAGGTGGAAGCATTAACTCATAGTGGCACCTTAGTTGTTCATTCATTGCTTTCTCATATGTGCCTCTACCAGAGGGTTTCAGCCAAGGCAGTGACTTTGGGCTTTAAGCCAGCGACCTCTGGGTTCAAGCCAACAACCATGTGGTCACATTTATGATCCCACGTTCAGGCTGGTGACCCCATATACAAGCTGGCAAGCCTTTGCTCAAACCAGCAATCTCGGGGTTTTAAACCTGTGTCTTTAGCATCACAGTTTGACATTCTATTCACTGTGCCACTGCCTGGTCGAGCTGATTTTTTTTCCTATCATATGAAAACCAATTATTATGGCTTCTAGCTGATCCAGAAAATTTGGGAGAAAAAAAGCTCCCAGATAACACTGAAATTCCAATAGGGCCACTTAATTAAAATGGGTCAATGGCTTAGTCATTTACTAGTTATAGAAATATCTTGATTCAGAATTCACAAAATATATTTATTTTCAATTCAGAAACTTAATTTAAAAACTGTTTTAGACACTGTTACATACTCATAAGGATTAACATTTTTATACTGAAAAAATTACAGAACAATCTCATATCTACATTTTTTTCTCCTGAATTGTTCATTGACTGACTGTTGAGCATTGTATTACTCAATGTTCAATATAGTGTACTAATAAGAAATAAATAATGATTGCACAATAATTTTAAAGACTGAGAAACATCAATTGTTTTATTTCAATTCTGTCATTCAATGTAGATACTCATTATTATTATTATTTTAAATTGCTGTGGTAGGTAGAAAAATTACTCCTAAAGCTGGCCATAACATAATTTCTGAAATCTGTGAATATGTTACCTTACAAGACAAAAGTACTTTGCAGATATGATTAAATTGAAGACCTTGAAAAGAGGATATTATCCTAGATGATGTAAGAGGAATATAATCACATATCCATGAAAGCAGACAACCTTTCCTTGTTCAGATCAAAGGAAGAAGTGAATGATCAGAGGGATTCAGCACTATTGACTTTGAGGACAAAGAAAAGGAACCACAAGTAAAGAATAGAGGTGGCCTTTCAAAGTCAAAGAAACAAATGGTCTCCTAGCACCTGAAGAGAGAAATACAGCCTCGCCAGTACCTTAACTTTGGTCTGGTATGACCTGGTTTTGGGTTACTAATCCTCAGCACTGTAAGTTAATAAATGTTATTTTAAGCCACTAAGTTTGTTATAACTTATTACATCAGCCATAAAATCTAATACAATTGTAAATATATTTGAAAGCCTCTCAAAACTATTAAAAAATAGGTATTTCCATCTGTGAAACGCATTGTGAAGTGATATTTTAATGCATATTTGTTAAATTTATTCTTTATTATCATCTATTTCCATTTGTTACCTATGGCTATGATTATGTTAATTTTAACTTCCAAAAGGTTTTGTATTTAAAATAAACAAAAATGACTCTTTAAACAACTGCGAGTAAATATACATCAAAAAATCTGAATTCCCTGTCTCTTGAACATGAATTTATTAAGGCCAGTCCTAAAGATCTTACTGGCATGTGTGCATATGTTAAGACTCAGGAAAAGAAACTACAGTTTTATTATTTATTACAAATGTAGTTTAGAGATCTGTTTCTTTCTATTAAAAATACATTGAGGTAATGAACATGTCCTCTTCTAAACTTTTCCTTCTGTACTTCTATTTGTTTATTTATATATTTATTTATTATTTTACTGCCTTGATTATACATATACAGTGTCAATACAAGAAAATTTTCTGTGCCTGCATTTTTTTAGTATACATATTATGTTTCATCATATAATTATTACTGAAAATAATTTTTTGTGTATAGGTACTAAAAAATATCTATTCTGTGTGGCAAATATGCCATATATGGCCCTGGCCAGTTGGCTCAATGGATAGAGTGTCGGCTCAGAGTGCAGACATAGGGTTCTATTTCCAGTCAGGGCACACATGAGAAGCGACCATCTACCTCTATTCATTTTTTCTCTTTTTTTCTCTCTCTTCCTCTCTCTCAACCAGTGGCTCAATTGATTTGAGTGTTAGCCTCAGACGTTGAAAATAGCTAGTTTGATTTGAGCATCAGTCCCAGATGAGGGTTTCTAGTGGATTCTGGTTGGGGTGCATGTGGGAGTCTGTCTCACTATCTCCCCTCCTCTCACTTAAACACACACACACACACACACACACACACACACACACACACACACGCCATATATGCCAGAAATTGACCAATCACATGCACATTCACACACTCACAAAACTTTCTTTCAAAGTATTGCACACTTTTAAAGAGACTGTTTAATATATGATTTTCTGTTTAACACTCACTGCAGTCCCATTGCTATCTTGTAACACTGTAAAATAGATCAAGAGATAAGTGTAACTATGACCTTGGAAGAGATGCTGTTGTGCATTCTCTGGGCACAGAGGAGTCAACTGGAAAAAGGTTGAACAATAAGAAGCAGGTACCTGACCTGTGGTGGTGCAGTGGATAAAAGCATGGACCTGGAACACTGAAGTAGCAGATTCGAAACCCTTCACTTGCTGGTCAAGGCACATATGGGAGTTGATGCTTCCTGCTCCTCCCCCTTCTCTCTCTCTCTCTCTCTCTTGCTCTCACTCTCTCTTCTCTTTAAAATGAATAAATAAAAAGAAAACAAAAACCAATGAACTTTCAGCAAGTACTCTACCTCCAGAAAGAGGAAACAGTTAATAAGAAGCAGATATTTATCACATCCTTGTCTTACAATTTTAGGAGAAATTTAATATTTTTAAGTAAAGTTGATAATATGCATTATACTAAAAAAATGGCCTAAAGACACTTGCATATGTGTAGAAAGAAGTAAAATACCATAAAGTATATTGCAATAGCCAACATTTTGTAACAACCTAAATCTTCAACCTCGTTATATAGTACATAGATATTTTTATTTTTGCATTGCACAGATTAAAGGCCTACATAGCTCTAAAGCCTAATACAGATATTATTACATATATTATATAAAAAATAATTTGCAGTATACTATATAACTGAAATATATTGAATTCAATTTTTCAGTGTGTTAAGGATCTGATAACTAGAGATCCCTTGTTTTCATATGTTATGAAACCCTGTGCTGTTAAAAGACTGTTCACAAAATCAACAGGAGCTTGTCCAACCACATGATAAAGCAAAAGTTGTTGATGTTTGTGTATAAGAGAAAATAATCTCTAAGTAAATTATCTTCTATTCAATTTTTTTATAAAATCCTAAGAAAAAAATCCATAAAATACTCATAGTAGAATCTATTTTTATTTTTTTAAGATGAGATTTTAATTTTCCATAAGTAAAAGTGACTTCTCATCCTCATATTGTTTGTTCCATGTTGATGTCTTAAATCTTATCACAGGCTCAGGTCACACAGTTCTGTAAATCACCATTCAAATGCCTGTGAAGACCATTAATCCATAGTAAGCCCATATGGACATATTTCTTCATAAATGACAATGGTGTGTATGTGTATACATATCTATAAAAACACACATAAATTCCATATATTTTACATTTTTATAGAAGTTTTATTCTCTCTTACATTTCAGGTAGTATGACAGTATAATTTATGTTACTAGTCATTGAATCCTAAAACTCCAGAACTGTATTTTACTCTTTCTTCACTCATCCCAAGTTTAATTAGATGGATTTTATTTACAAGATCATGCTATCTGATTCTTATATTCAATCGGCCATGACAACCCTAGATCTGTCCCTCATTATTGTTTACCACAATACTATAATTGCTC
Organism: Rhynchonycteris naso; assembly: GCA_037038555.1. NCBI lineage: Eukaryota > Metazoa > Chordata > Mammalia > Chiroptera > Emballonuridae > Rhynchonycteris > Rhynchonycteris naso. The sequence continues at coordinate 64,301,868 of CM072998.1, read as the reverse complement.
CTTACTTATAAAAACCTCCTTTTCACATGTAGTCCGGTTTCCACTGAATGGAAGGTTCCTATTCTTAAGGTTCCCTGAAACTGTTCCTGGTTTAAACCATCCCTAAATAAGTCTCAGCTTTTGCAGAATTAGTGACTATTGTTGCTGTTGTTATCACCAACAATTTTGTAATCAAGGATCCAGTTGACTGTCCATTTATGCAGATTATATTTTGAAAAGTCAAATTGGAATTTTAATTTTCTATCCATTCTTCTATATACATATTTTCATACTGTTTTCTCTGAATAAGAATGCATGAAATAAATTAGATGGCCACTGTCTTCAAAGACATTACTTATTTTTAATCCCAATTTATTACTTTATCTAATTTTCAAATCTCAATGAAGTACTTCCATTGGCATACCTACTGCTCAGAATAATGTCTCATCTAAGCTATCATATTTTTCTAATGTATTTTTTCTACATTGTATTTGGTGTGTATACATATGTGCATACATATACATATATTTCATCTTGAACTGATAAAATAGTGATCTTCTGAGTTCGGGGGCAGATATTTTGCATTATTTCTCCTACTCCTAACAGAGCTTTTTGCATATATTGAGTTAAATTCATTCAAAGATTACACACTTCTGTTCTTTAGTCTTTGTAGGTGACTAGAATCTGAATGTGTAATAAAATAAGCATGATCTTATATAGTACAGATCCAACTGATAATTCTGCAAGTCAGTTTTGAAAGTTTGCTTTTATTATGAAGGTAGATTTATACATCTCATTGTTGTATTCACCTAGGTTTCATAATTTCTATATCTCTAATGTCAAGTATGTCAAGGGAAAATGAAGGTGAAACATATTATATTCATACATAAAGCATATTAAAAAGTAACTTAATGAACACAGAGCATGCCAAAGTCCCACACTTTATTGCCAGAGCTCAGACATCAACTCTGCCAAACAATTGCTGTGAGTTTGGAAAACACTTTGTATATTGATATTCAATATTTTTAACCTTTTGTCAGCAGGTGATGAATTTTCTCAGCTCCAAGGCTGTTCTGGTTGACAGTAAGAGCTGATTTAACTCATTTTTCACTGCAGGAAGAAGGTTTAGATCCAGGGTGAACAGCCAACAGAAAAAAGAAAGTGAATTAAAAATAAAATAAGTGCACTAGTACGTTAGCACTGTTAGGCATTCCAGAATCTCAGGGATAATTAATATTCTTAATATAAAATATTGATGTTATGCAGTATTAATGCAGTATCACAGTAAGAATTGACAGTGTTTAATGTTTCATAGCAGCTACTAGCTGAGCATAGAACATTTCACAAGCAAAGGAATTTAATTTTAGATTCAAAAGTATTAAAACCCTCTGGGATGGAATGCAATGAACTATTTCTTTTTTCTATCTTTACTATCTTACTGTACTGTTATGCAATGAGACTGACTCATTTTAAATCACTGCTTACCAATAATTTGTAAACTTGAATAAGGTTTTTGACCTTGGTGCTTTGTTATTTTGGAGCAGTAAGAAATATAAATTATACCATTGCCTAAATCAGTTAACTTAATAGAAAATGCAAAATTATAACTTTCTAGTTCTTTCAAAAATTCTGCATATATTTTAAAACTCCCTCTACATTTGGTAATGTTTTACTAACTCTATAATGTAGTCCATAGAAGCATCACAGAAAAATATTTTAATTTTTGTATTAACTGTGAATTATTTTCATAATCACTCAGTGTCTTGGCAAACTCTTGTATTCTCTAATAAGTATTGTTTTATTTCTTTATGTATCTCTCAATCTCTCTATTCAACAATTCTAAGTCTCTTATATATTTGATGTTTTTAATTTATTTTAGTACCTCTGAACTGGCTCCTGTGCCTTTTGAATGAATTCTATAAGTCTTTCATAGTTATATTCAACAATACTTCCCAAAGTATCTGTACAGCACCTAAAAGAACTTTTACTCTAAGGATCCCCATTAGTTCTACATACTACTGAAATACATTTAATTAACATAATCTGTTTGTTAGAAGTGTTTATCACTACTGGTTTGCTAATGTCCTTTTATAATTTCAATGGACAATATTTGAAGATGAATTCAATAATGAACAATAAAAGCAATTTGCATTGCTTTATTCAATATAAATATAAGATTTCACTGTTTTATTTTTTTGAAGATATTGCCTATAATTATTGAAATAACTACTTATTATTTTTATCCCACACTATCCAAAGTATTCATGAAGAATGTACAAAATAACAATATCATAATAAGATAACATTTGAGATTTATTCTTTTGCATTTATTTTTTATTCTTAGGTATATTGCTTTGAGAATGTATAATTAATTGGACTGATATTTTCCTTTATGAAGTAATATCACCAAAATTATAAACAATTAATTTTGTTTCAAATAATTTTGGTTAAGAGACTTTCCTTATTTTTATTTTTTTGATTATATATAACATTTATATAATTTAAATATCAAAATTAGCCTGAATAGGTGGTGGCGCAGTGGATAGAGCATCGGACTGGGATGCGGAAGACCCAGGTTCAAGACGCTGAGGTCACCAGCTTGAGCGCGGGCCCATCTGACTTGAGCAAAAGCTCACTAGCTTGGACCCAAGGTCACTGGCTCCAGCAAAGGGTTGCTCGATCTGCTGAAGGCCCACAGTCAAGGCACATGTGAGAAAGCAATCAATGAACAACTATGGTGTCGCAACGGCAATGAAAAACTAATGATTGATGCTTCTCACCTCTCTTCTTTCCTGTCTGTCTGTCCCTATCTATCCATCTCTCTGACTCTCTCTCTGTCCCTGTAAAAAAAAAAAATCAAAATTATAAGTACATGCACAGAAATTCTTTCCATCTCTGTCTCTTCCATTCTACTCCACTCTTTCTTTACTAATCATAGCCGTTTATAGTAGTTTCTGCTTGGTGTTCATTTGCTTTTTGCAAATAAAACCATGATGTCTGTGTGTTCACTTTTTTTCATTTTCTTATTCAAAAGGCAGAACAGTGAATAAAAAAGTTGTGGAATATTTACACAGTGGAATAGTACTGTCATAAAAAGAAAGAAAATCTTATCCTTTGTGACAGGATGGATGGACCTGGAAAATATTGTTCTAGATGAAATAAGGCAGTCAGAGAAAGACAAGTACCACACAATTTCACTTATATGTGTAATCCAATGGACAAAATAACAAAGTGGAGACAGACTCATGGATACCAAGGGCAGACTGACAGCTCAGAGGAGAAGGGGTGGGTGCTGGAAGAGAAAGGTGAAATATTAAGCAATGGAATAAAAAGACTCATGGACACAAACAACAGTATTGTGATTGCAGAAGGAAGCGGAGTTTGGAAGAGGAACAGTGTAAAAGGGGGATAAATGGTGCTAGAAAGAGACTTGAACTGGGGCGGTAAACATACAATATACATACAGAAGATGTAAAACTACATACTTGAAACCTATATAATTTTATTAACCATTTTAACCCTAATAAATTCAATAAAAATAAATTTTAAAAATGGCAGCATAATATATATTCTGTTTTGTGTCTTTTTTAAAAGTTAACACTATGTTTTGAATATGATTCTATCTTAGTGTGTAGAACTCTTGCTCATATGGTTTTACAATAGCATAACACTCTATTTCGTGACTATATACTTGTTTATTACCCAGTTCTTTATGGATAAGCATTTTGATTGTTTCTAACACTGTTGCTGCAAATAATACCAGAGCAAATAACTTTGTTCATAATCTATTGGCAAGTGTACCTTTAAAATAGATTCTTAGAAGTGGGATTGCTGTACTAATATATAAGTAACGTGTAATTTTCCTTGATGTCACCAAGTTCCACTAAATAGTAGTTGTGGCATTTTGGATTTTCATCATTGATACATTAGACATATTTAAAAGGAGATATTTTACCACTTTGACAAATGAGAAATCATACTTTTATTTTGACTTTCCTTTGTTATATGCGGAATTGATTCTTATTTTTTATGAAGATATTTGTATTTTTTTTTTGTAACTAGTATGGCTTATTTTACTCATGTACTATATGTTTTCTAGTCTTCATAGCTTTAATTTTGAGAAAATTTTAAAATTAAGTATATTAGCTTTTGTTTATGATATATGCTGGAGATGTATTTTCCCCATTTGTCAGTTGTTTTTTAACATTACTTATGAGAGTTTTTTGACATTAGTTTATTATTTATTATGTATTATTAATATACTTACCTTTTAATTGCCCCTTATTTATTTATTTACTTGCTACATAGTATTGTAAAGCTCTATATTAAAAGATGAGACTATAATAACAAATAATAATGAATACTTATTGTAAGAGATAAATATTAAATAAATTGAAATATAGTGACAATTCAGCATCTGGAGATGTGCATGGAATAATGAAATATTTAAGAGTTTATCTGATATCATATAAAATGTATTATACCATAATTTGTTATCTTATACTTTAAAAATTAACCCTTACCTTACTTCCATTTATTTTTTTTTACAATAAAGAAATGGTATTGGTGTTTGCAGGAGTCAGATTGCTTATATTGAACTACTATTTAGATTGACCTTGTAAATTATAAATGCAAGATTACTACATCTATGTATGATTATATAATAGGCACTGTATCTAATCTTTGGCCAAAGAAACTAAAAAACACAAAAAATAGCCCAAACAATAAATTTCAGAAAGAAAGAAACAGCACTCTGGGTCAGGGACTGCTAGATAAAATAAACAAGGTGACTTTTATGATGGCTAGGCTTTAGTGTAGAGTCTCAGTGAGTTGAGGAGAAAGATTTCAAAATGTGGGGTAGCAAACATAGCTATAATTTGATTAGAGGAGCAAATTATGGTAAGAAAAAGAGAGAGAAATAAAGGAGTGAGAAAGAGAAACAGAGACACAGACAGAGAGACAGAGATAGAGTGTGTAAATGCCATAGGTATCCCCAAAGAAGTTCCTTGAGTTTTTATTGAGTGCTAACTTGTGCATGAGCATAGAAGAAGTACATAAAATCAAGAAAGTTGATCTTTAAACAAGAATTTGTGAGAAAAATCTCCAAGAACCATAGGACTAAGAATCTGCTCTGACAAGGCTGAATAGAAAGTTTTACTAATATTTAAATGCTTTAGAAGAGTTTGGCCCTCATGGTGGGAACAGACTAGCTCTACATTAAAGGTTGTTGTAAAATAACCTGAAAAGTTTAAAAGCAAACCTTGCTAAGATCTGAGTCCAAATGACTTACCAGCATCCAGAGCAAATCCCACTTTATTTAAAGAAATAAAATAAAATTTATGATTCAGCAACATAATGTCAGTGTTTAGTGTTCAATAAACTGTTACTAGGCATGCCAAAAAACAGTAATAAAACTAGAATGAAAAAGTAAATATAAATAGGCCCAGAAATAATATAGATTATGAATTAGTTGATAAAAAATGTAGACAAAAACATGAACATATTTGAAGATATAAAAATACTAAAATCATATATTTGGTAGTGAAAATATACTGAAAAGATATTATACAGACTACCACCAAATCAAAATCCAGTAACACCAAAAAGATAACATTTCATAAGTTACAGTAAGTTATATGGAATTTGTTTATGATGTATTTATTTTTAATAAAATTTAATATTTTGTTTTCTTATATTTAGTTTTTAAATTGAATTTTCCCCTTATCAATAATAGAATACCTCCTCTACTTAAGTCATGGCACATTTTCTTTCTTTGTGTGTGTTACAGAGACAGAGAGAGGGACAGACAGACAGGAAGGAAGAGAGATGAGAAGCATCAACACTTTGTTTTGGCACCCTAGTTGTTCACTGAATGCTTTTTCATATTTGCCTTGAACGGAGGGCTACAGCAGACCAAGTGACCCCTTCCTCAAGACAGTGACCTTGGGCTCAAACTGTTGAGCCTTGCTCAAACCAGATGAACCCATACTCAAGCCAGTGACCTCGAGGTTTCGAGCCTGGTTCCTCCTTGTCTCAGTCTGACGCTCTATCCATTGTGCCACTGCCTGGTTAGGCAGTCATGGCATATTTTCAATAATTATTTTTACAATCTTTTGTTATATCAAGACGCACATCCTATTTAATTCTTAAGTAGTTTTGTTTTTGTGTTTCAATGGTTTCTTATTTCTCTAGATAGGAATAATGGATAGAATACTATGAAAATTTACACATATCGTCATGTTTCTAATCATTTTTTTTCTGTTTCAGTTTTAGAATACAATAGAAAGTTTATCAAACACATAATGTGCACAATTGTGTGGACCTTAATTTTTAACAGGTCAATTTAATTTTATATTAAAAACCCTTTCTGTCTTCACAAATACTTTCATTGTTTACACAAATATAGTACAATTTATCAGCTGAAAATGTCTTCAGACAGAATATATAAGTTCAGACTTAATGGTGTGAAATTTCACTCCATGGCACCCAAGTTATATTGGTAAAGAGAATTTTGTTCACCAGAGCCTAGGGTGCACTTTCTCCCCAGGAGTGTTGCATCTGGTATTAAAATGACATCAGAATAAAATTCTAAGTACAAACAGGTGAAAGCAGGTAGTGGAAGAAAAACATCACAAACTCAGATTAATTTTGGCTTTAAATTTGGTGTATTTCTATATTTGTAATTCTGATCCTTGGTCAGATTTGATTATCCTGTCTATTGGTTGGTCAAAGCTAAACATTCTACCTCTATACACATATAATATTTACTTATAGTAAACATGCTGTGTTGTGCAGACTGACAAAATATACATTTGGAAATCATTATTCTGCTGACCTTCATTTAGTAGCCAGATATTTCAGATATCATTCATTTCCTGATATAAACACTATGTACAAAAATCTCTGAGTTAGAGCTGCCTCAAGATGGCAGATTACGCTGAAACACGTCTAATTCAATGCATTAGTTCTCTTCTAGTAAATACATATTACCTTAAAATCTGGTACCTTCCTTGTCAAGCAATACATGTTTCTGAGCCTATAATACAAGGGACATAATTAAAAAGTTTATAATAATACTTAATTTACCTATTTTCTTTTCTCTCACTTGCTGCTCTTATCACTGGCCTCATTTTCAACTGTTATATATATTTTCCAATCAATTTCAAGTGTCCTTCTGCATTTATTTCTGCCTCACATTGAGGCTGTTTTTTCCAAATAAATAAAACATTTTCTTCAGATTGTATGTATCTACAAAATAATTATTAGCGTGTGTTATCAAAGTTGGCTCTTACTGTGTGAAAAGAAAAATAGGAAAAGTTGGTATAAAAGGAAGCATTTTTTCCCTTTAATTAGGTTTATTTTGCTTAAGAGGAATTGCATGGACAGTTTCAAGAACATGTGTTAATTCAGTCAAAAGAAAATAGTTTCAATGGAATGAGACTGATTCTATTCCACAGAACCTGATTGAAGTAGTACCCTCAAAGCTCTCAAAAGGAAAGTGAGTGAGAGCCTCAGTGAGGAAATGGAAGGGAAATACCTCTGTAGAGTCACATAGGTATAAGAACCAGGCACTTCCATTCCTTAAGCATCACATTTTAGGAAACCTTATCTAAACCATTCTATATTTGACCCTCCTTGTTTTTAGTTCATAATTACTGTGCTTGATCTTCATCTTTTTCAATATATTAATGGTATCATTCTCAGAATTGTTGATAAGAGAACTAAGATATGATTTCTGGAACAAGAACCAAATCTGTCAGTAGGATCAGGAACATGAATTTCAAGGCAAATTAACCCACTGTTGATGCTTATGAATGAGCTTTTGAAATAATCTGTCTAGATCACGAAGTCTAGACCACAGCTCTCCAGGTCAATCGTTGCTGGCAAAATGTCACTATTTAAATCTAAATTTATATTAAATAAAATAAAAAAATTAATTTACTAAATTAATGCATTAGTTACATTATCACAGATCAATAGTCATATGTGGCCAGTATTACCATATTGGAAAGTACAGATTACAGAACATTTGCATCATTACGGAAAATTCTATAAGACAGTGTAAATCTATACCCATCTTTAAAGTGGAAATAACAGAAGTGGGTGTTAGGAATGGGAAGTAATATTGTCTTTTAGGTTTCTCTAATGTTAATTCCAAATAAGTTTTTCCTAAAACACTCCTAATCTGAGGTAGCACAGCATAATTATGTAAAGTATCGGCATGAAGATAGACTGTTTAGGAACAAACTGGACTTTCACTGTTTACTGAATGAATGTGTTTTGACAGGTTACTTTATCATACTATATCTCAGTGTTCTCACTGAAATATGAAAATGCTAACACTGTCATAGTGTTGGTTTAGTTTAATGCATGTATAATATTTCCCAGAACAGCAATTTCTAAAAAGGTATTAGCTATACTTATTTTTATTATTCTTTTATAGTTAATGTATATGTTAAATAAGAATAATGACAATAATTCTCATTATTAAGCCAATTGTACAAACTTTAATTTTACCAATAAGATTTATGGAATATTGGGCATATTAGACAAGTGCTCTAAATCGAAATTTGAAACATTACAATGTGTTTGAAAATTATAAACCCTAAGTGCTATACACTATTTATCTTATTAATTTATATATAAATTGTGCCAAAGAGAAAAGTTATGGAAATCTTCCAGTCTCTGTTCCACCTACAGTACATTAATCTAGCAAGTAACTGAAAGAAGAAACTACAATGATGGTCACATATATATATTCACAATGATTTGTTTTTACCATAACTATTTCAATTAAAATTACCTTGATTTGATTTTCAACTGCAAATAAAAAATATTTAAGACATTTATTTCAAGGACTTATTAAAAAATAAATTCTGTATTCTTTGAAGTATTTCAGACAGCCATTGAAAGTCTAGATCTGAAGCAGCAAGACTTATTCTCATGTTTCTTAGCTGCTCATTAGTTTGCTGTACTATATTTCTTACAGACACCATTACTGCCAGGCTGCTGATCGATTATGGTGCATAGCATGACCTCATTATTAGATGACTCAAATTATTTTGGGTAGATATTGAGAATTCTATTCTCAGAAAGCAAATGCTAGGAAGCATTTGATCTCTAAATTGTGTTTTAAACTGCAAAAATTATTTCCATATTAATGTTATTAACAAGTATTTAAAATAGCAAAAAACATATTTGATATAAGTATATATATATTTAAATTTCCTAAAGTGTATCTTTAGAATTAAAAAAATATTCGTATAAAATTTGTAATTTAATTTTATTAAAATAACACTAAAACTGATTAGACTATGTGCAAAATAAGAAATTTATACTTCTAGTTTCTAAACAAAATACAGTGCAAAAAGAGTATAGCTAAAAACAAATCAACAAATGATTAACTGATTTTGTCATTTTATGTAAAATTTCACACATTCATACAGTTTTCTCATGTCAACATTACTCTGAAGAAATATGAGATAATATTTATTTATTCTTTTTAGTCTCAGAGAGATATAAGCCTAAGGAAAAAAAATCAACACTTTAGTATTACTATTTTCATATAAAATAGTGAATGAATAGGTGCTCTAGGAAGATACAGTATGATTATTTCAAAATTCATGGTTGCTCATTTTAAAAGCAACATGTATACTATAGAGTTCCATAATTTCCTAGAGTTTAGTATGCTAATATATATATTAGCATATTGGGAATATATATTAATTAGCATATTGTCTTAGATTAATGCTTCCTCATATACAGTGCATGTGACAAAGAGAAGAAATTAGATAAAAAGCATTGCCAAGGCAACATGCATATGAATACTCTTTTTATAAATGAGCACAGCAATTTTTGAAAATTGCAGTTTTTAATACATCATTAACTTTAGAGTTATTCCTGCACAATATATTCTTTAAAATATTCCGTTACAGTTTCCATGAAGTATAGAAAAGCAGGTTCATTTTCTAGTTTGGTCATATGATTGAAACTCTTTTTGCAGAATAGATGCTTCATTGCAAAAATAAGGATATTTTTTTACTCCAATTACCTAAGATAGTATAAATAATATATCTACATCCTTAGGGTAAAGTAGAGAAAACATCAGAAAGATACTTAGATTGTTCATTTGTCAGTGTTCCAGAGGTTACAAAGAGAGCAGAGTGATGACCAATAAACTTCACTGTAATACTTTCACATTAATTAGGCTCATTCTACAAATATGGAAATAAAACCAAAGCAATTAAGTAAATAGCCCAATGTCTCACAACTCATAAGTGCAGAGACTGTATTACCAACCACTAGAAAATAATTACTTTGTAGGGAACAATGGGTGTCTAAAGGGAAACAAGGAGAATAAGACTCAAATTTATAAAGGTGATGCTAAAAACAACAGAGGAACAGGAGAAACCGAATTTAAGATAACTGTTAGGTACAGTTAATAAATAAATACAAAAATTTCATGGGTCACTTGGAGAATTATAAATAAAATTGCTTATGATGTACAATAAATAAAGAGAGAGAGAGAGAGAGAGAGAGGCAAGAGAAAAGATATAGTATGCTGAAAAGCTGTTTTAAAATATACTGACAAGAATTTGGGGGTTTATAATTAAAGGTATTGTAAAAATCTTCACACAGAAAAACAGAGCAGAAAATCTGTTTCTGGGGAAAAGTCCAATTCAAAGAGTAAGGAGAGAGGAAAAGGCTGCAGTGATCACGATCAGCTGATTTTTCTCAACTCCTTCAGATGAGAAATTAATGAGAGTGAGTAACATGAGAACAGTGCTAAATGTACATCCTCCCACACTGAAGGAATCATCAGGAGTGGGGAAGGAGTCCTTTCCTCTTATGTATGTTATCTTACGCTGCAAGTTTCTTTAGTAAACCAGATGACTAGTTATTCACTTCCTCTATAGTTCTGAATTTTTGTGTTATAGAACTTTTCCTCTACTGTCTATATGGTGTTAGGGTTAGTCTTTATATTTTCCCTCATAGGATATTCTTGTCCATTGTAAAACTAAGATGGGCTTCCTTGTGCTATTTATACATGTCACCACATACTGTTTTTATATACGGTGTCAAAGGACTATAAATTTACTTGGAAATTTTCTGACACACATCATACTTTTTCTTTCTGTGTCCCACAAACATACTACCTAAAGAGATCATTGCATTTGTCTTGATCAGGGCTTAAGCAGTTATAGGACACAAGAACAGGTAAGGCAGACTTAAACATACTCTATTTCCTTATGTATATAAGACTCATCTTAATTTTGGGCCCAGAATTTGAAAGAAATGTATTATATAAAGTTACTGACTCAAGTTTTATTCATCATAAAATTCATGCAACTAACTCCTCATCATTGTCAAAACCCCCATCCATTAGCTTGTCCTCATCTGTGTCTGTTGACAAATCACTGTCTTCATGTATTGCCTTGTCTTCAGTTCCATCTATGGCATTCAAAATGCCACAACCACTGTAAAAGATGCACCCAGTTTTTAGAGCGAAATTTTTTGGAAAAAGTTGTGTGTTATAGATGGGAAAATGTAGTAGATACATTATACAGAGTGAAATAAGTAAATCAGAAAAATACTGAGAACAGCATGAGTTCATACATAGGTGGGACATAAAAGTGAGATATGAGACATGGACAAGAGTGTGGTGGTTATGGGGTGGGGGAAGGGAGGAGAGGGTGAGATAGGGAAAACCAGATAGAAGGTGACAGAGGACAATTTGACTTTGGGTGATGTGTATGCAACATAATTGAATGATAAAATAACCTGGAGATGTTTTCTTTGAACATAGGTACCCTGATTTATTGGTGTCACCCCATTAAAATTAATAAAAAAAATGAAAATGTACCAAATCAAAAACTTAATGCATATCTTCAGTCTCCTAAAGTCTTTCTTTTTTCTCTGAAATAAAATAATAAGTGTATTTTAAAAAGTAAAGTGGGATGACACAATAGATTATAATGTAGTAGAGAAATTATACAAAGCATCAAGGAATGTGTCTGGTGTCATATAACCAGAGCCCAAGTGAGTGACACTTGCAGGAAAAATGCCCCAGTAATACTAAGTGCAAAGATTCTGAGTTGGACTCACAAATGACCCACAATTCTGCATGAAAATATGTAAACAGATACTTGAAACAGAACAAAAGCTAAGGAAAGCTTTCTCTGCCTTTGTTTATTAATATACATTCTGACTTATCTAGAAAGTAAACTATAGTAATTTCAATAAAACACATAGCATATTTACAACAGGCTTTTCTATGTTCAGTTATTTGATTCTGTTATATTTGATGTCTCCTTTTGGTCTAAGTTTGTGTGACATAAAATAATGAGAAGGAAGCTATTATTTATTTTAGGTAATAAAAATACTAAAGTGAAACACATCATTTCTAAAACTTACATGTCATGCACATTTATGACTTTAGATTCTGTATTTATAATTTTATTAGAATGAAAAACACTTATACTCAAAAATATGCTTATATATTATTTATAACTAATTCCCTCAAAATATGTGTATAAAGTTTAATTATAAAAACAAAACTGAAAATATTCTTTCTAAATAATAAATAAAAATTTTTGAGCAGACCGAGTAGCCACTGGCATCGTTTAATACTGTTTAGAATCCAGGAGCATGAAATAATACTATCTATGAATTCTCAAAATATAAATGCAATCTCTAATGTTGCCTTATTTACAATCGGAGGCATTTTTTGTCACATAGCAAGATCTGCCATTTTAGTGCGAACTTGTAAAATTCATTTATAGTGCTATTGTTTATAAGTTCCAATCTGTTTATGTAGAGTAAAAGTAATATTCAAAGTCCAATAAAAACCTATGGATTTTGGATGAGCAAGTATGAAAACAAAGAGTATTTGCTTAAATTTTATAACAAACTGTAACATCTTTCTAAAATAAAATTAAATATAATTTTAAGAGTTAACTCATAGACTAATATTAATAAGTAGTTAATTCATTTATTTACATATTTTTCTGGAGCAAGAACAAGGTGTATTATGAATTGTATAATTTTGTTACATTTAAAAATCTTCAAAATTTAATTCAAAAATTAGAAAAAGAAATTAATAAAAATTATGAATCTGCGATGCCAATGGTAGATTTATTTTATTATAAAAATTAAATTTTCTCAGATTATTTATCAGCTTTTACTATCACAGACCAAAGTAATTACAAATAGTTATTTTTAACTGACCATTGCTTTTCTTGCTCATACCATAAGGCAATATAAATAAGATATTTAAGTCTGACCAAGCAGTGGCACAGTGGATAGAGCATTGGCTTGTGATGCAGAAGACCTAGATTCAAAACCCTGAGATTTTCAGCTTGAGTGTGGGCTCATCCAGATTGAGCACAGACTCACCAGCTTAAGCACAGGGTTGCTGGCTTGAGTGTGAGATCATAGAAATAACTCCATGGTCATTCGTTTGAGCCCAAACATTGCTTGCTTGAGCCCAATGTCAGTGGCTTGAGCAAGGGATCACTGGCTCAGCTGGAGTCCCTGCCACTGTCAAGGTGCATATGAGAAAGCCATGCATGAACAATTAAATTGCCACAACAAAGAGTTGGTGCTCCTCATCTTTCTCTCTTTTCCTGTCTGTTCCTGTCTATCCCTCTCTCTGTCTCACTAAAAAAATAATAACAAATGAATAAATAAATGTAGTATTTAAAAATTAATCCAAATAAAAGCTACCAAAATAATCAGAGCACAGGAATATTAGGATAAATAATAGGCAAGACAATGTTTCTAATTCCCCAGGGGACTTGATTATCTTTTGTGAGGTAAAATTCTACAAAATCTTATATAGTAAAAAAAAAAAAAAAAAATCTTATATAGTAAAAGAAAAGGAAAAAAATACTTTGCTTTTTTTCATAATAATTTAAATATAATTGTTATTCTATTTTAGTAAATATTACTGCACATAAAGAATGCCAAGAAACTTTCTGCAAATATTAACATAGGGCATCACAGGTCACTCTTCATAATAGTCTATTAGTACATTAATATTGAACCTTTTTCAGGGAAAAATATTAACATTAACTGATTTCATCTATAAAATGATTACAACTCAGTTTGGACTTTAGGAAATAAAATAACTTCCAAAAGTGCCAGCTTATTCTACAACACATCAGCTGTACACTGCATCATGTGCTCACCACTCCAAGTCAAGTTTCCATCCAACACCTTTTATCCCCCCTATATATGCCTCCACTTCCTCCCATCTGTCCTCCACCTGCTGACGATCACCATGGTTCTTTTTTTTCTCAAATCCCATCCCATGGACAGCTGTCAGCCATCTCTCTATTTAATTGTGCACCTGAAACCTGTATAATTTTGTTAATTAGTATGACTCCAATAAATTCAATAAAAATAAAATAAAATAAATTCCATTTCAAAAGAATCAAGTGATTAACATTATTGGTAAATCCTTTTTTAAGTGTAGCTTATTTTGTTTTAGGGTGGTGAAATAAATCCATAAATAGATTTTCTTGCTATATATATGGGCCTCTGATGGTGGGCCAATATTTAAGACTCTCATAGACTTTAAAACGATCTCTGCTGGCCCTGGCTGATTGGCTTGATTTCCGATTAGGGCACACAGGAGAAGCAACTAGCTGTTTCTTCAACTCCCCTCCCTTCTCTCTCTAATCTCTCTCTCTTTCCCTCCTGCAGCCATGGCTTGTTTGGAGCAAAATGGCCCCAGGTTGTGAGGATGACTCCATGGCCAATCACAGGTACTAAGATTGCCAAGCAATGGAGCAACAGTGACAGATGGGCAGAGTCTTGTCTGGTAGGGGATTTGCCAGGTGAATCCCGGTCGAATCATGTGCAGAAGTTTGTTTCTCTGCCTCCTCACTTCTCACTTAGGAAAAGAAAAAAAAAAAACTTATCTTCGCTAAACTTTTTATTTTACATAAAAATGAACTAAGGATCTGAGAGTTAAACAATTCTCAAGGTTACTGTCATGATAAACTATTTAGTTGGTTATAATTAAGTACTAGCTGGATTTGTTAGGTAATTCATGACATAAAATGAAAGTAATTAGGAGTCAATTGAATAGGTAAAGACACTCATAGCAAGCTGAATAGCATAGACTTTAATTTACTTACAGTTGAGATGATTGGCTGGCTAAGTGTAGGTCCTTGTTTCAGAAGTGGCCTGAATGAACTCGCTTGGAGAGGCAGAGTGCTTTGTGGTGGTTGCCAAGGGGTTTCGGTGGGGAATGAGGAGTCTGCATTGGAGTCTCAGGTGACTGCCTCGATATTCACTCCAGCTACTTTTACCTGAGTTGGCCACTGGTCACTTCATTGGGTTCTATTATCACACTTCAAACATAAGCCACACATGGGCTTGATAAGGTTGTGTAAAGCCAGCAGTCACGGCCACCATCACAGCCACCTGGCCAATGCAGGTTTGCATTTGATTCGGACAGACGGAAATGAAACAAAGGAGCCAAGAACTGGTGGGCCATTAGCTTTAATCCTAGCTTGCACTCCACAGGCAAGAAATACACACAGTGGGAAAATACTTTCTTTTCCATTCAGGGTTCCCAAAGCCACTGACTTATCCAAGTTTCCTAGAATCAAAGGTTTCTAACCTCACTAGCCTTATTCACCTCTGTGCCCCATCTCCTTTTCTCTGCACAAACTGGCTTCTCCTTCAGCACTCCACCATCTTGGCTGACTTCCTCATTCTCTTCTTCTTCTTCTCTTCTCTGCTTCTTGAATTCTTTATTTTTGTTTCTGTTTCTATTTTTGTGTGTGTGTGTGTGTGAATCAATAAATACGCATAAGGACTGGGGGTCAAGGCCATCTCATAAAACCCGAATAGGGGATTGTGAGGTGATCTCCCCTAGGGCCCTCAGTGCCTGCTGTGTGGTCTCTGAGAAGTCATTGTTTCCATGACAGTTTTCCTCAGCAATAATTCTATGTGCATTAAATATTTTGTTCTTAGGAAATATGTAATATATGTAAAATTGTTAGTTTTCCTTGAACAAGATTACATTGCAATTGCTATAATGAAAACAAAGGCCTCACTCTGGCCGGTAATCCAGGTGGTTAAAGTGTTGTCCCCATATGCCAAGGTTGCAGGTTCTACCTCTGGACAGGGCACATATAGAGTTCAACAAATAAATGCATAAGTAAGTGGAACAATAAATTGATATTTTTTCTCTCTAAAATCAATTTTAAAACTTTAGAAGAAAAGGTCAGAGTAAAACAGTTTGTGTATCATATCTGTTATCTGATCTAACATGAACAGATCAGATATATAGCAGAAAAACTGGTTATAGGTTATTTCAAAAATTACTTCTTTAACATATTATATTTTCTCTTTTGACCATGTATGTTATAGTAATAAGACAAGCAAATATGTTGTGAGGTTTTTAAATACTTTTATTATTATTCCATGCAATATAGAAAGTAAGAATATGATTGTGTGAAAGAGAGTGGAAACAGTCTGATTAATGATATCTCCATTAGGTCAAAGACTTTAACTCTAATTTTCCACTTCTGACAATATGTCCTTGAAGGTTTTTTCATTTGTTTTGTTACTTAGATATTTTTCTCCCTTAAGCTGTCTTTTTTTTCATATATAATCTACTATCAACTACCTCTGTATTTGAAATATAACCAGTCACTATAATCACAGGTCCCTAAATAATCCATTAAAACTCCACTTAGTCTCATTGTTCAGCCTGCCATTTTGTACAAGGAGATAGTTCAAGATCTGTGAATCACTTTCATTATCACATTTCTATTATAGTTAAGCTTACTTTAAAGAGCAACAATTGGCTTCTCCATTATTTCAGTTTTTCCTCTTCTTTACTCCACTTTGGTCTGCGGAAATACACGTGTGTGTGTGTGTGTGTGTGTGTGTGTGTGATTTGTATATCTCACTCCACCATGACATACTAACCCAAACACACATTAGTTTCTATTAGGAGTAAATTTAAAATTACATATAAGTATATGTTGTGATAGGTATCTATTGCTATTTTTTTTCATAAAATAAGGCTCTAAAAACAATAGTTTTAAATGAGACCAAATAAAAGGCACTAAAACAACAAAGCACAAAGATACTGAGAGAATTAATAGGCAAGTGAAGTGCTCTCCCCCAAAGTCACAGATTTTAAAGATGCAGTCATAATGCATCAGCCACTGAATTTAACTAACATGTTCCCTACATTTGTCTTTTGTAATTTTTTGCTCTTAGCAAAAAGGACACATATAATATTTATGCTTTAAAATTGTTACTAATTTAAATGCCTCTTAGGTTATTTATTAGACTTATTATAAAGTTTTCTTAATAAAGACAAAATAGTATAGGAAAAAGAACAGAGCAATAGATCAATGGAATAAAATAGAGAACTCAAAAATAGAAATAGACCCACACAAATGTACTCAACTGATCTTTGTAAAAGAAACAAAGGTAATTTAAAGGATAAAAGATAAGCTTCAACAAATGTCACTGAGACAGTAGTGCAGCCACATACAAAAAAGATGAATCTAAACTCAGATGTGACACCTTTCACAAAGCTTATTAAACTCAAAATAGACATAAGCTTAAATGTAGAGCAAAATACTACAAAATCTTCTAGAAAATAACATAAAAGACAACCTAGTTGACCTTGGACTTGTGATATGTTTTAGTTGCAATACAAAAAGCATAATTCATAAAAGAAAAATATATGTTAGTCTTAATTAGAAGTGTGAAAGACACTGTTATAGGTCTGAGCAACTGGGCCCTGGCCAGTTGGCTCAGTGGTAGAGTTTCTTCCCAGTGTGTAGAAGTCTCGGGTTCAATTTCCCATCAGGGCACACCAGAGAAACAACTGTTTGCTTCTCTACCTTTCCCCTCTCTCACACTTTTTATCTCTCTTCCTTCTCCTCCCATAGCCATGGTTTGAATGCTTTGAGCTGTTGACCCTAGGTGCTAAAGATGGTTCCATGGCCTTGTCACCAGCACTAAAATAGTTCTGTTGCAGAGCAATAGGGTAATGGCTCCAAATGGGAAGAACATCAGCCTCAGATGAGGATGGTTGGGTGGGTCCCAGCTGGGGTGCATGCAGGAGTCTGCCTCACCTCCCCTGCCTCTCACTTAATTAAAAAAATTACTTAGCAATTGAAACGTGTATAATTATGTTAACATATGTCACCCTAATAAAATTCAATTTAAAGAAAAAGAAAGTAAAAAAAATAAAATGACTGAAAGAAAATGTTTGCAAAACAATCTGTTGAATGACTGGTATTTAAAATATGCAAAGAACCCTTAAAATTCAAAAATAAGAGAGCAAAATCTGCAATTAAAAATAGGAAAAAAATATATATATTACCAAATGATATGTTACCATATAACATATTTGAATTAAAAATTAATATATGAAGACACTCAACATAATACATCATTAGGGTATTACAGATTAAAACACCTATCAGAATGGCCAAAAACCAGACCATCAATATCAAATAGTGGTGAGGTTATGCAACCACAGTAATTCTCATAAAATGTTGGTGAAAATGTAAAATGTGAAAAAGTCACTTTAGAAGATGATCTGGAAGTTTCTTAAAGAGCTAAACATAAGCTTACCATATGTTCTAGCAGTCTTGCTTCTAACAGTTTACCCAACTGTGTTGAAAGCTTGTGTCTACAAAAAAAAAAAAAAAAAAAAAACTGTACATGAATGTTTATCAGCTTTATTCATAATTGCTAAAACTTGGAAAAGACCAAGATATCCTTCAATAAGTAAATGATAAACAAATGGGGACATAACTATACAAATTATCCAGCAATAAAAATAAATTAGCTATCTAGTCACAAAACAATATGGTAAAAACCTAAATGCACATTACTAGCTGATAAAGCCCATCTTAAAAGCCAGTTTACTCTATGATTCCAACTATATGACATTTTGAAAAAAGTATAATTATAGAGATAGTAAAATAATAAGTGACAGCTAGAGGTTGGGGGAGGAAAATAGTAGGGAAGAAGAAAGATTAATAGGTGGATAACAGAGGATATATAGGTAGGTGAAACTATTTTGTATTACTCTATAATGTTAGATACATGACATTATGATGTGACATTATATATGTCAAAACCCATAGAGCTGTGTAAGACAAAGAGTGAACTCTAATGTAAACTAATGACTTTAATTTAATAATAATGTATTCCTCTTTATGTGCCAATTGTAACAAATGTACCACACTAATTCAAGATTGTAAAATAAGAATGTGCAGTGAGATTAAGGGGAAATGGGAACTCTGTGCTTTCTGCTCAATTGTTCTGTAAACCTAAGACTTCTACAGTAACTAAAGTCTATTATTTTAAAAAATATTTTAATGCCCTATAATGTAATCTTTCACCATTAATCTTTAGCATGAGATAATACATTAATTTCAATGATCATTTATTTGCAGTGAAGAACTCAAAATGTTATGTTGTAGGTAGATGACTTAGTGATAAACCACTGTTTTTTATCCTTCAAAAATAGCTCAATATCATACATTATTAAAGTATATAGATTTACTGAAAGAGGTAACATGAATGAAAGATTGTTTTAGAGTTTTAGTAATTATTAATAAAAATCAAGAAATAAACTCCATTCTACATATCACACTTAAATTGTAAAAACACTTAGAAAATGCATACCTTTTTTATAAATTTTTTAAATTGAAAGTAATAAAGATGTATAGTAAAGTGCTCAGATAGGTTATAACTCAGCTCAATACAAACTCCTTAAACACTTAAAACATTAAAAGAATAAAAATTACTTATATAGCATAACTCTTAAAAAGTCCTGATTTTTATGAATCAAATGCAGTTATGTTGTTACCTTAATCTATGATTGCTCATTTTAGAATTAATTTCTAACCCTCATTACAAATATCTAACTATTATTTTAAACAATGTTGGAAATTACAGTATATCTTAACATATACTTATCCTCACATTGTATGTTTTTATTTAATATCATTTTTAGCTGTGTGTTTATTTAATTTTCAGAGTAAGAAGAAAACACTTTAAGCTGCTTCTTTTCAAGTAGCTAATAGTTATTACAATTTAAAATAAAGACTGGTTTCTTTATCACTAAAAACATAGTGTTGGCCCTGATTTTTAGGCTCAGCAGTAGAGTATCCGCCTGGCATGTGGAAGTCTTAAGTTTGATTCCCAGTCAGGGCACACAGGAGAAACGAATATCTGCTCCTCCACCTTTCTCCCTCCCCTCCTCTCTCTCTCTCTTCTCCTCCTGCAGCCATGACTTGAATTGTTTGAGCAAGTTGGTCCTGGGCACTGAGGATGGCTCCATGGCCTCGCCTCAGGTGCTGAAATGTCTCGATTGCGGAGCAATGGATGAGCTGTCCTAGCTGGGCAGAGCATCACCCTGTAAGGGGCTTGCCAGGTGGGTGCCGGTTGGGGCACATGTCAAAGCCTGACTCTCTGACTTTCTGCCTCCCCATCTCTCACTTAAAAAATAAAAAATAAAAACAAGAAAGAAACAAACATAGTGTTGTGCTTGTTATTTCAATATAATAGTGCAGAATAACTTATTTTTGGTTACTAATTAATTTCAACAATGGAAAAAAAGAAAATCCTTATAATTTTAATCTAATAATTTCTTACAGTTTGAATATTGCAACTACGATATGTAGAGACTAACATGCATAATGCCACCTAGATTTGTTTCTGGCTCACAGTACGGTAAGTCTTTTGAAGGGTCTGGCATATGGTCAACTGAGTTCTTATTTGCAAATTAGGTTTCTGAAATAACAATCAATATTTCTTGTGTCTCTTAAATAGAACTGAAAATATGCCATCACAGAAATAGGATATTTTTTTGAATTGTCCTCCTGACCTTCTGAAACATTTTTATTATCTCTGTCCTTTATTTATGCATCATTTTTAATCTTTCGTTCACTATACTTTATATAATTATCTAAACAACATAATGTTCTTTCTTCTCCCTATTTCTTCTATCCTTCATTTATCATTCTATTCATCATTGTAATATTAATAGAGTACCATACTAAATGCAATAGGACATGAAAGAGAAACCAACCATTAATCCTCTACTCAGAAAGTTTAGGTTTTGAAGTTAAGACACTAAATAATAGTATATAAGATAAAATATAATAAACATAATAAATGAACTGCACGTATTGTAATGGGAGTTCTAGATAAAGTATTTTCTTGGCCTTTAATCACTTTAAAATGTTTGTGCATCATTCAGGATTCACTTCACAATTCATTTCCCAGTTTTTAAAGTTTGAAATGCTTTCCTGAAGAAAACTACTTAGTTGTCTCTCTTTCTCATTCAATTTCTAAAATCCCAATTATTCATAAAATTTTCAAAAATAAAATAAAGTGAATGCATTATATGGAAATAAAATTTTAGACCCAAAATTATAATAAAATTGTGGAAATATAAAACATATTCTGACAGATTCCACAGTATAAAATACTTTTTAAAAAGAGAAAAGCAATCATTCTCATGTATATGTTTATATGTCCGTATTTTAAAACAAGATCTGAAAACTATGTTTCATGTTTTACTTATAAAATAAAATTATTTGCCAATTTTCACTTTATCTTAGAAATTCTTTCTGTTCTTTCACTTTCATTCCTTTTCTTAAGTGATAAGATCATTAACTCTGTTATATCCCTGAACTACTTTTGACGTTTTCTTGTGTGCTGCTCCAGCATTTAACAAGCTTTTCTTAGCTTTTAAGGTTCAATGAATTTGTGAAAGTTGCAGTATGTGCATTTCCAATCTTTTTGTTTGAAAACCAAGGGGAATTGGGGTGGTTAAGGGCAGTAGGGCAGCAGTAAACTATTACAGTTAAAAAAATAATATAGTGTTTGCTCTGCTAAGGAAAGTAACAAGGGAATTCAAAACTAGGTTTGCAGTTCAACAGAGAAATATCAACTCCACAAAAGTAGATAGAAGACACAAAATACAGAACATTTCACAGAGCAGTATTTAGAGATTGGGTCAGCCTTCAAGTCATTTACTACAAGCCAACTAAATTAACAAGGGAAGATTAATGCTACAGGGAAGTGCTCCAAGGTTTTGTCCTATGGATGAATAGTTTTGTGATAAACTGTTCTCTTCTTGATCTTTTTTCAAGAATACCTTCACAGTAACAACAATTCATTTTATCAGAAATATATAGATGTATTGAGAAATATAACATTAATGAAAATTTATCGTTTACAAGCTCTTAATAATTTTAAATAAAAGACTATGCAAGACTCTCCAATCTGTATTTACCATTAAACATGTAAAAAGATAGAAAATACTCTGGAGAAATGCATGCTTTTTCTATAAATTAAAAGATATATATAAACCTATGGAGATTTACAGTAAAAGCTTTCAATGAATTAAGATTCAATGTGATACACTACTTATACACTTAAGCTATTAAATTTGTGAATATTATTTATTGAACATTCATACCAAAATGCAGTTTCACAAAATAAAAAGGCGTAGGATGCTCAAATGAATCTTTTTTAAAAATATAAGAATATATTTTTTTTAATCTGACTTTTATGGGTAAATGCACTGTGGTACTATTTATTACATTAATCTAAGTTTATACCTATTAATTTTGGGAGACATTAAAAATATTAGAAAAGAAGGGCAGTAATAAAGCAGTTTCAGCTTGAAAAATGAGACTGGGAAAAGTAAAAAATAGAATGTGAGTATCGAACCAAAATTTGTTTCGGTATTTACATCAGGCTAGCTATTTCAAGGGAAAAAAATGGTCCATTAAGTTGACTTATTGTGAGCGTCTGACTATGCTATTATTTGAAGATAATAAGTATTCAATAAAAATACATTAATCATTGAGAAGACATGGCTTATAATATTACTTTTTCTACCACCTATGTCATAAAATTGAACAATTTGATTTTCTCTTATGAGCCTCACTTTCATTGCTAATTAAAGAAGAACTTGACTAATTTTCTTTCCAGCACTAAACTGCTGTGTTCTTATAAGGAGTAAAGTTTTATATATAAATGTATTTTTCTTTAATTGCATCTAAAAATTCTAAAAATTAATTTCTTTAAAAATTTTAAATTGAAATAATCTCTGATTTCTTAAATACTATCTACTGGATGTCCAGTAAACATTTCTTGAAGACTTAGGTCTTAAACATGAACATTAATTGGTTGCCTTTACTGCCTTCCAACCTCATTTTTGCTGTTAGTTTTACTCTCAGCTTTAAGGAATGGCCATTTGAAAATAAGTGAGGCCTGAGTAAACTTTCAAATCAAGGGGAATGATGAAAGAAAAGCAGTCTCTTTTCAATACAAAAAGAAGTAGGTGAATAGAGCACAAGAAGAAGGAATCGCTTTGGAAAAGAGAGGTTTGTTTAGTTTTAAAGGACACTCAAATGGATACAACTTTAGAATTCAGGGAGTTAAGTTACAAATGGGAAACTGATATGCTTAAGACAATATAGAATGATGGTGTGTGTGGGTAGAAGGAGCAAGTAGGACCCTCCTCAGTGCTTTCAATTCAAACCTTTTGAAATATGCTGTGCTGGTCAAAGGTTCTGAATCTGTGTAACATCCTAGGTATTTTCTCCTACTACATAAAATATGTACAACAGGAAATTATGCTCTTATACCACTGTTCTAAAGAAATATAAAATTTATGTGGTAATGGGGCCATAGCTAGCTGGAAAATGTAAGCTAATCTGTGTAATTAATGAGGTATGAAATGGAGATAATCAATAACTAAAATGCTTTCTTTGCACGAGTAATGTTTCCCATGCATTCACCAAGCATCTTGCATCTTAACGAAGAGCAAAAAATTGTCTTAAAGAGGGAGGTAAAAAGATATTTTTCTATTTTTCTTAATCAGAAGCTGCATCTGAAGTCTAGATTTTAGACTTCTCTAGTAAAAGAATAGGCATAATAAGCATAATGGTTTTTGCACTTAAAATTACTAGTAACTTTTGTTTGGCATAAGTTATATGATTCCCATGAATCTAATTCAAAAATTTAACATGTTTGTTATGATACATAACCAATGTGGACATATAAATAGAAAGTAGTTTCTCTCTGAGACAGGGTGTGTGTGTGTGTGGGGGGGAGATGGAAGGAAGACTGACAGAGAGGCAGTTATGAAGGAGAAACTGAAAATAATACAAATAATATTTAGAAAGTTTACACAACTATAAGTGCTTGTCATGCAAAACCATTTTCAAAGGATTCTGTAAAAATCTTATTTCAGGTATATTTGGAGAATAAGATAGACTTCCAAACTTGTATTATTCTTCATCCTGCCATACAGGCTTGTTGTACAGTCCACATTTCAAGAGATAAGTTATATTTGTTGATTGACAGAATATTTTTAAATGGCATCATTTAATATATTGAAGAACTTTAATGAATGCCAACTCTAGATAAAACTTGTTTTTAACTAAGATTTTCTATAAACAGTTGTGAAATGAGTGGTTTTTTATTGAGCCTGAGGAGAGAAATATGTTTACTTTCAGATTTTATATGAGAAATACATACTACTTAAACTGTTATGTGTTATTCTTTATCTTCCATCACTAGAAAATCCATGAGGTAAGGGTTATAGATGGTACCTTTGCTGCCATATTTCAGCTGTTGCAAGAGTACTTGGAAAACAGTAGATTAAATTTTGTCGACTGAATGCATGAATGAATCACATGGAACATTAATGAGTAATACTGAAAGGCTTTAAAACCAAGATTTGTGAGAGGTAGGAGGGAGTAGGTTTCCAATGTTTCAAGTTTGATCAGTTGAGATGACACAGGTGTCATTAACAGAAGGAAAAATAAGGGAATAAAATTAGAAACAGATAAAATTTTAAAAATTAAATTAAGTTTAGAATTAATTATTTTGTGGTTAGCAAGATAGCAAAGTATAAAGTGTAATTTTCCACTATTCAGTGAGAAAAACTAGAGGAATTTCATAACTAGTGATATAGATTTTGGAGTCATTTTTCTAGATTAAATATTGCATTCCTAAAAGTAGATAAGCTTGAAGGGCAGATACTATAAAGAAAGAAGGTAGCTGCTTTGAAAGTACAGAGAGAAGTGGAGGTGGGGATTGGGTGGGAGAAGGAAGGGAAGAAAAATTTAGAGGAGTGGGGGGAAATAAAAGAAATTTTAAAAAAGAAAAAAAAATAGTGTCAAAGAAACCATGAAAAGAAAGAATTTTCCGAAGGAGAAAGTAGTAACCTCAATCAAATGAATGGGAATCACTTAGGATCTGAAAGTGCCTCCCATAACCTCCTTTCACCCCTATTCTGAACCAGAAGCATACTAATCTAATTGAATTGACCTCTGGGGTTCAGATTTAATTTGGTAGCTCTGTGAAAACTGTTTTTCTTTGGGGAAATTGAACTGCTTTAGTGTGCATTCTCTACTGTGCCTAATCATTTTTACATGCTTACAACTTTTGAGTTTCCTCTTGTATTACCTTGAAATGCATCACTTTCTTTGTAGAGATCAGTAAAATAAACATCAAAGCCATCCATATATATACACAAAGGTGCCAGATATGCTATTTCCTAAATGTATATTTTATTAAAATTTGATGCCACATTTATTGCACAAATATAGCAAAACCTCAAAAAATAAGTGATACTGCATTTCCCTCTATTGCTGAAAGATTGGTTTGTTTTAAATATATCTCCCCTCCTATACCAACCAGTGCCTCCTATTTCTAGTGCTCCCCTTGGCCTCTGGGTTGATTAACTGGCAGTCTTGTCATCATACAGCCACTACTTCTTGATTACTCTGCAGTAAGCTTTCTCCTTCCGTCTTCTTAGCTTCTTGTTTTCCCTCTTCACTCCATCTCAAGATTTTCATCTCTCATAATCCTTTAGCTGTCAGTCTTGTTCAGCTTCTTTCTTCCTTCTCAATTCCCACAACTGTAATCCTTTTCTATTTTTGGTTGGCTGGTTTTGGATCCTTTTTCTCTCTTTGTTTTTGGCTTAAAGTACTGATTTACAAATACAGTATATTTTTCTTTATTATTATTACCATGCTCCTTTTGAAATATTTCATCAGGTCTGAAGTTTTAGACCACAGAATATACCCATGCTTTCCTATTTCCATTTTACTACTGAATTTGCCTTTACATCCTGTCACCCAACTCTTCTTGGCATTTTAATATTCTAAGTCCTCAGTCCGGGCACGATACCAATAAGTCGGCATATTTTATTGTTATAAAGCAATTTACAATGGTCACCAGTGAATTGCTTTTTCTTTTGACTACTACAAGAAAAAATTATCTATTCTTATATTTAATTATTATTTCTTTATTCCGCCAAAGAAAAATCACTCTGTTTTGACAGTAATACAAAAAGTAAAGCTCAGATTTATTACAAGTCAGTAATAGTGATTTCCCTTTTTTATTTCTTTTTTGTATAATTTACTTGAAACAAAAAATATATTTAAAATTATATCTTCTACTTTTTATTAATAATTATACAACTGAGGTTGTACCATCATGATATTAGAGCATGAAACAAGTTCAAATACTTATTTGAAGACATTTTGGAAAATGTCAATAAACTGTCACGATTATCAGTGAAAAAAATTAAAAGCACATAAATTTTTTACACATTTTGATACTAGAGCATAGACTGTTTTAAAATATATTGAAGTATTAGTTAAGGAAGGTCATCTAATAAGGAAAATTTAAGATCAGTGTATTCTCCATTTCCTCCACATCACCAGCCACCTACTCTATAAAACAAAAGTTTGAACAAGAAGTTTTTTTTATGGTAAATTTCATCTAAATTAATATTTATAATTTTGAGTTATAGCTCCTTTATTTCAAAACCAGAACTCTTCATGCAAAGTTACCATAAGTTGCCAATTGTCAAATTGAACTGATCTTTCGGAACATACCATACTTGATACTATTGTTATGCTGGCTTCACAATCCAACTTTTATATCACTTATTTATACATTCATATCTTTCTTTAATAGTTCTATCTCTGTGACAGTTTCTTCTCAATATCACCATTTTTCCACTAGCTTTTCATCTATGCAGTAACAAACTGAGTATATATTACTGATTTTAAACATTGTACTTCCAACATTGTTTCTCACCTTGTTTCCAAAATACTTATACATTTCTAACGGCATGTTGTATCTTTATTTCTCAGAAGATACTAAAAGTTGAACCTGAACTTACTATATATTCCTATTGTCTCTCACCTAAATCTGTTCCATCTAACTTTACCTTCATCATGGTACTATTGTCAACACATTTCCTAAACTGAATCTAGGACTTCTCCTGCTCTTGTAACCCACCACGCCATTCTTTTATCATTGTTTCTGTAAATAATGACTTATTAACTAACAAGTACCTGTAGATAAACAGCCCTCTTGGTTAAGAATATTAGGGACTTACTTCTAAAGAAACCAACTCTAACCTCCAGGAATTCTGGCTCTGGATGATTTGCTGACCTTGAACCAAGAATAGGTGTGCTGACTTGCACATAGTCCTTTCAGTGGAAATCTCTCAACCAACTCCTTTCAATTCCTTTGTTCTTTTTTTCTTCTTCCTCCCTCCTTATAAAAACCCTTGCCTGTGTCAAATTAAGACGGTCTTTGCTATATCAGACTTCCATCTTCTCAAGCTGTGGCTCTTCAATAAACCTACTTTCCTCTTACCAACACTTGTCTTTCAATTATTAGCTTTCAAGCAGCAGGCAGCCGAACCTGGGGTTGGTATCACTTCCTCAAAGTCCCTATTTCAGTAGAACC
The DNA here is from genome assembly GCA_037038555.1 of Rhynchonycteris naso. Lineage (NCBI taxonomy): Eukaryota > Metazoa > Chordata > Mammalia > Chiroptera > Emballonuridae > Rhynchonycteris > Rhynchonycteris naso. The sequence goes on along the minus strand of CM072998.1, from coordinate 64,274,091 downwards.
CAAACCACAATTCCTATCTCAATTGTAAGCTTTGTTTACTGTAGTCACTGATGATTTCAGTATTATCTTTATATAAATAAATAGAATCATAAAGTTCTTCTATTAATTCCAAGTTTCTTCTCATGCTCTTGAGGATGAAGAATAGATACTTTTGATGATAAACAAGACCTCGATGATCTGAGAAATTTACTAACTCTTCAGCATCCAGTACTGATTCCATTCTCTCATACTTTTGTTGTAAAGGCCAGAATTGCTACTCTTTATTAGCCTTCAGTTTTTGTTTATGCTTTTTATTCTATCTCTAAAGTTACTCAAGAAAACTTGTGTAAATATCTGATTAAGTTATCTATATTCTCCTATAATGCTAAGGCAGTTAATTTACCTCCTTTTATAAGACCTACTTATCTCAAGAAAAGATTATTCAGATAAAATATGTGTGTGTGTGTGTGTTGTTTTTAAGCAAGAGAGAGAGAGAGAGAGAGAGAGAGAGAGAAAAAGATGAGATGCATCAAGTCATAGTTGTGGCACTTTAGATGTTCATTAATTTCTTTCCCATACATGCCTTGACTGGGGAGCTCTAGATGAGCCAGTGCTCCTTGCTCAAGTCAGCAACCTTAGGCTTCAAGCCAGTGACCATTGGGTCATGTCTATGATACCACACTCAAGCCAGCAACCCTGTGCTAGAGCCAGTGAGCTTGTGCTCAAGAGCTGGCAACCTCAGTGTTTCAAACTTAGGTCCTCAGCATCCTTAGTTGATGCTCTATCTACTACTCTATCCACCTGGTCAGGCTATAAAAAATAATTTTTCCAATATGCATAATTAAGTAGATTTTGGCAGGAGGTTATTATAGGGTTGTATTTTTTAAATAAAATTAATATTATAGTTATTAACTTTAAAAATACAGGGTTTTACTTAATAAAATTTACATATCATAAAATAAGTTGTTCATGAAACCTGTTAGAGGAACTATATGTTTTAAATTGATTTAAGCATCAAAAAGATATTCTTGAACCATATTGATTAAAGCAAAAGGAAAGTAAATTTGACAAAGGCAGTTCATATGATATTGCAGTTTCTGACAAAGAAACTGATAAGAGCTCACAAACTTGCCTGACCAGGCGGTGGTGCAGTGGATAGACCATCGAACTGGGATGCGGAAGATCCAAATTCGAGACCCCGAGGTCGCCAGCTTGCGCGTGGACCCATCTAGCTTGAGATAGGGCTCGCCAGCTTGGACACAAGGTTGCTGGCTCCAGCAAGGGGTGGCTCAGTCTGCTGAAGGCCCGCAGTCAAGGCACGTGTAAGAAAGCAATCAATGAACATCTATGGTGTCGCAACGGCAACGAAACACTATTGATTGATGCTTCTCATTTCTCTCTGTTCCTGTCTGTCTGTCCCTACCTATCCCTTTCTCTGACTCTCTCTCTCTGTTTCTGTAAAAAAAAAAAGGAAAAAGAAAAAAAAAAAGAACTCACAAACTTTAACTTACAATGATCTGACGTCTTTGGGAATTAGATTTTAAGACTTGGTTAGTAGGTACATCCATACACTTTCAAAAGCAGACTCACCTACAGAAAGATAAACAAATACCCACACAGAGAATAGAAATTTTGAAAATATATTAAATACATAGAGTATTTATAAATATTTTCTATGTATTTAATATTTGGCAAGTGTTCTTAAATGGCAATAACATTTTTTTTAAGTGAGAACCGAGGAGACAGAGACAGACTCCTGCATGTGCCTCTGCAGGGATCCACCTGGCAAGCCATCTTGGGCATTGTTCCATTCTTCCACAACCAAACTACTTTAGGATCTGAGACGAGGACATGGAGCCAGCCTCAGCACTGGGGGCCAACTTGTTCCAACCTAGCCATTGCTGCAGTAGGGGAAGGGACAGAGAGAGAGAGAGAGAAAGAGAGAGAGAAGGGGGAGGGGTGAGACAGATGGTCACTTCTCCTGTATGCCCTGACCAGGAATCAAGCCCAAGACTACACACCAGGGTGACACTCTACCACTGAGCCAACTGACAGGGTCCAAAGCTAACTTATTACCTAAATACACTATATTCTTATTTTAACACTCAGATATGATAATAGGAAAGATACATGTCGATTTGCATAAGAAAATAATTAGTCTAAAATATTAAATGTTACTGTTATAGGCATCCTTATAAACACTTGACATTCAAGACATTAACTCTCAAATAAAATTATATATTAAGGTTTAATTATAGATACAGAAGTCATCATCTTCCTTATTAATAATATTTTAAAAAATTATAACACATTTTAATTTCCAAAGCACTTAGTTTTTTTACCTACTAACACTACAATTATAGTTCAAAATAAAATTTATTATTGTAAACAGGTTAGGTAAGCATTAATTCTTTAATGCAATTTTATTTAGATGATATACTGTAATACTTTAATAAATAATACTGCCTATGCCTTATCGCTAGAGCCATGACTTTAGTTTTAATAAAAATAAGCAAAACAATATTGTAATAAAAAATTTTAAATGCACAATTTTCTTTAACCCCTGCATTCTTATTTACTTATATTGTATTTTTAGTGTTACAATAATATAAGTTATAGTAATTAAATATATAGAAATATAGAAAATATATAAAAATAAGTTAGAATATAATATTAAAGGCCATTAAAGCAAGTGAATAAGGCTACGCCCTCTGGGAAGGAGGTTATCTAGTGTGTAGAGATGTGATAGAAAAGACCATGCCCTCTGCGCAGGGCCAGGTCCTGTCAGTGTGTGTGTGTGAAATGATAGGTAGACACAAAGAGCTCCTTGTGAAAAACTCTCTAAAAGTGCCTTGATGTGAGAATTCCATAGATTAACACCTATTAGAAGGCATATGCCAGAAGGATACTTAAACCAAGGGGCCCTCAGCTGTAGTCAGTCATCCAGACTTCAATGTTGAACATGATTGTCTCCATGCTGCTCTGACAAAGGACAGCCAAGAGGAGCATGCCAATGGGGCCCCATTAAGCTGTACCCAGGCATGCCATAGGATCCTGAGTAATAATATGCTTGTGTGATTCTTGCAACTAACTTTTGTGTCAGTCATGTCTTTCCTCCGGTGGCGATTGGTCTCAATACCAATAAGTAGAATCTTCACAGCCGCCTCAAGAGTAGTCTCGAAGAGGCTGCCAGTCCTTCCATTAAGCAGGAGTGTCCCACTGCACAGGGAAGTCAAATAGGAGGTGCCTGATCAACATAGAGCTTGGGCTCTACTGGGACAATTGACCTTGCATAATACATTTAAAACCTTGTAGCTATTGATACAATATTAATATTGTACAGGGAATAATGCAGAAAATATTTAAAATGGTGAATGTGTTTAAGAGCCTCATAGGGACATTTTAATCTATATTATTAAAACTGAAAATTTGTTTAATTTTTTATTGCTTCTAGTTTATAGCAATTGAGCACTATGTGAAGATTGTGTTCTAGCTTTATCTTTGTTTTCTATAAGAAACTTTGATATCTCATACAAAGAGAATGACACAGTTTTTTGTAAAGTACACTGTCACGGGCCTCATTATAAACAAAAATGCAGTAGTTTAACTGAAATAATGTGCAATTTTCTTAATAAAACTATATTAATGTTTTGCAATCTTTATACCATTTATAACAGTGAAATATCTTAATATAAAATTTTTAATTATTATTACTACAAATTGATACTCGTGACAACAGTACTAAACAGAAAAACCTCAGGATCTCAAGTTTCAGAGAGAATGTACTATGAGAAAAATGATGATAATTAAATGTACTACTTCTATTTCTATATATTTTGTATACTTTTTGACACTTCTGGGGTATTATTCCCTCTTCTTACTTAACCTCAAGATTTGATTCTAGAAAAAAAATTATGTTCTTGCTTGCATCATATTTTGATTTCATATTTGCTTCTTCCTACTTTTAGAATCCCTGTATAATCTTAATAATATCATTATTTTTATATTTTTAAACATTTCAGCTGATTTTCCAGTATCTAACATCTTTCCCTTATAAACAATAACAAAGTAAATAATTGGTAGTAAAACATTATTTTAATTCCTTTTAATATATATTGAGCAGCAAAGAATTCTATAAAAATATTAAGTCAAATAAAGTTTCCTATCTGTTATAAATCTATGTATAACAAGGCTTTTCCTGGGCCCTCAGAAAATATAGCACAGTCCAAAAAATAGGAGATAAAACATGCACCTGCAAAAAAACAAACAAACAAACTAACAAACAAAAAACCATGCACCTGCAACAGGACCGTTACATTACATATTACTAACAACAAGACATAATTTATAAAGTAAAAACAAAAATATGTTAGAAAACAAAACCATGGAAATACCAAAAATTATAAAACAGACCTAACAGGTGAAACCTGAGAATATAACACAGATGTCTTTCCTACCATCTTGGTACTTATGATAGATATTGCCCCTGTTTGCAAATATCTAGTTCTCCTCTACTTCTATGCATACTAGATCATTACAGTTACCTTGATAATGTGAGTTTAAATGACATGTTTTATCCAATAAAACCTGAGTGGCAGTGATATGTGATACTTGCCAGCAGAGACACTTAAAAGGGAGTCCCAATGATAGACATCTACAGAGTATAGGAAAAAGATAAACCTTAATATTTCTAAGATACTGATATTTTGTAGTTATTACAGCCACTACTGACTGATAGAGTATCCTGTAGTATGCTTTTCATATCCCAGGTAAGAGAAAACAGTTTTCATTGCTTTACCTATGTATTTTGAACCTGGAATCTGTTTATTAAATATACAGGTAATGACATTAAATCCAGCCCATAATAAATCTTACAGAGAGAAAAATATTATGTAGATCTTTCATGGTAGCATATTCTTGAAATGATATTTGACTTAATATCTACACATTATAAACAATCTTCATTATATCCACAAAAAAAGCCTGAGTTGACCAAAACATTTTATAACTGGTATTATATGCAGTCATTTCACTAATATGTGCTTACACATTATATAAGAACAACATGTTGTATTGTGAAAAGTCATAAAACAGCATAACACATTAGACACTCTCTATTAACTAGCAAGGTGAATCACACATTTGTTTTCCATGCATTGGTCTTTGATTGAGTCAAATATTTTGAAAGCCTTTCCATCAATAAGGGTTCAATCAGAAACTGGTAATTCATTCCTCACATACTCAAGTTCATAAGGTTTTACTATAAATAAAGGTATAAGCATTAAATAGGCTATAAAAATTTAAGAGAAAGTAAATAAGAAGAGATAAAATATGCTATGTAAATGGTAAAGGAAACTAAATATATGGAGATTAAAGATGATTTGAATTTGGATGGTAGATACACAATACAATATACAGATTATGTATCATAGAAATGTACACTTAAAATCTGTATGATCTAGTCCCATTTGTTTATCTTGCCTTTTATTTCATTTGCCTGTGGAGATAAATCGGCAAATATATTGCTGCTACAGATGTCGGAGAGCTTGCTGCCTATGTTTTCTTCTAAGATGCTTATGGTTTCACGGCTTACGTTTAAGTCTTTTATCGATTTTGAGTTTGTTTCTGTAAATGGTGTAAGTTGATGGTCTAGTTTCATTTTTTGGAGGTAGATGTCCAATTTTCCCAACACCATTTGTTAAAGAGGCTGTCTTTGCTCCATTGTATGTTCTTTCCTCCTTTGTCAAATATCAGTTGTCCATAAAGCTGTGGGTTTATTTCTGGATTCTCTGTTCTGTTCCATTGATTATTTGCCTTTTCTTATGCCAGTTCCAGACTGTCTTGAGTACAGAAAACCTTGATATCTGGAAGAGTGATACCTCCTGCTTTATGTTTTCTTTTTAAGATTGCTGAGGCTATTCGTGTTCTTTTTTGGTTCCATATAAATTTTTGGAATATGTGTTCTATATCTTTGAAGTATGTCATTGGTATTTTAATTGGTATTGCATTGAATTTATAAATTGCTTTGGGTAATATAGACATTTTAATGATGTTTATTATTTCTAACCATGAGCATGGTATATGCTTCCACTTGTTTGTATCTTCCTTGATTTCTTTTATCAATGTTTTATAATTTTTCGAGTACAAGTCCTTAACCTCCTTGGTTACATTTACTCCTAGGTACTTTATTTTTTGGCTGCAATAGTGAAGGGGATTGTTTCCTTAATTTCTTTTGCTGACAGTTCATTGTTTGTATATAAAAATGCCTCTGATTTCTTAGTATTAATTTTATATCCTGCCACCTTGCTGAATTCATTTATCAGGTCCAGTAGTTTCTTGACTGAGACTTTAGGGTTCTCTATATACAATATCATTTCATCTGCAAATAATGACAGTTTTACTTCTTCTTTTCCAATTTGGATGCATTTATTTCTTCTTCTTGTCTCATTTCTGTGGCTAGGACTTCCAGAACTATGTTGAATAAGAGTGGTGAAAGGGGGCACCCCTGCCTGGTTCCTGATCTTAAGGGGATTGCTTTTAATTTTTGCCTATTTAGTATGATGTTTGCTGTGAGTTTGTCGTAGATGGCCTTTATCATGTTAAGAAATGTTCCCTGTATTCCCACTTTACTGAGAGTTTTGAGCATAAATGGGTGCTGGATTTTATCAAAAGCCTTTTCTGCATCTATTGAAATTATCATGTGATTTTTGTCCTTCCTTTTGTTTATGTGATGATTCACATTGATTGATTTGCGAATATTGAACCAGCCTTGCCCCTCCAGAATAAATACCACTTGATCATGGTGCATGATTTTTTCATATATTGATGGATCTGGTTAGCTAATATTTTTTGAGAATTTTAGCATCTAAATTCATCAGGGATATTGGCCTATAATTTTATTTCTTTGTGTTGTCTTTGCCGAGTTTTAAAATCAGAATTATGCTCGCCTCATAAAAGGAGTTTGGAAGCCTTCCTTCCTCTTGAATTATTTGAAATAGCTTGAGGAGGATAGGAGTTAGTTCAAACTAAAAAGTTTTGGCACAGCAAAAGACAATAAGAACAGAATAAAAAGACAAACCACACAATGGGAGAACATATTCGACAACACGTCTCATAAGGGGTTAAAAACCAAAATATATAAAGAATTTATAAAACTCAACACCCAGAAGACAAACAATCCAATCAAAAAATGGGCAAACAAAATGAATAGTAATTTCTCCAGCGAGGACATAAAGATGGCCAATAGGCATATGAAAAAATTCTCAACATCTCTAATCATTAGAGAAATGCAAATTAAAACCACAATGATATATCACCTCACACCAGTCAGAATGCCGCTCATCAGCAAAACAACACAGAACAAGTGCTGGCGAGGATGTGGAGTAAAGGGAGCCCTCTTGCACTACTGGTGGGAATGCAGACTGGTGCAGTCACTGTGGAAAACAGTATGGAGATTCCTCACAAAATTAAAAATCGAACTACCTTTTGACCCAGCTATCCCACTTTTAGGAATATACCCTAAGAACACCATTGCACTGTTTGAAAAGAAGAAATACGCCCCCATGTTTGTGGCAGCATTGTTCACAATAGTGAAGATCTGGAAACAGCCCAAGTGTCCATCAGAGGACGAGTGGATTAAAAAGCTTTGGTACAGGAAGGGCACAAAGAAAACCAGATAGAAGGTGACAGAGGACAATTTAACTTTGGGTGATGGGTATGCAACATAATTGAATGATAAAATAACCTGGAGATGTTTTCTTTGAACATATGTACCCTGATTTATTAATATCACTCCATTAAAATTAATAAAAAATATCTGTATGATCTTATTATACCCCAATAAATTTAATAGAGGAAAATATGTTCTGTGTTGATTGACATTTAAATGCCAAAATTATGTTTGATTTATCTTATATAAATAAATTTTAAAATATTTCTAAATATAAATAAGGTTGTTTAGAGCTCTATATTATCTCATCTGTCAGGTGAAAATCTTACTCACACACAGACATATTTAAAAGAAATATCTTTGTATTTTTAGCTCAGTAATTATATGAAAAATACTGTCAGTTTAATGGGAAAACTTTACAGTCATATAATTTAAACATGAAAAAATAAAATTGCCATAACATATGTATTAATGCATAATAAAGTTAAAAGTTAATTAATACTATATATGATTTTCTTAAGACACAGGCATATTTAGGCAATATTTAAACATTTTAATGCTTGAAGACAAGTTCTCAAGCTAGAATGCCTGGCTAAAAAGACACAGCACTTTACTAGCTGTGTGCCTTTGAGAAGTTTGTTTCATATCCCTACCCTACAGTTTCCTCATATGCGAAATGAGAATAATTATAGTACCTATTCCATATGCCAATTTTGAGGATTAAATAAATGAAATAAAGCAAAATACCTAGAACACAATAATTGATCAGTGTATATTAACTATTGAAACTAGTATTTTCTGAACAGAAAAAGGATTATGGTAAGTGATGTTTCAAAAGCAGATAAGTTTCTGCAAATATGTAATTGCTCAAAATAGTCCTCTTGTATCATAATGTAATGTTATTCAGAGAATATGGGTTTTATAAAATAATAATCCCATAGAACTGATGGGTAATTACAACATCTTATAATGATAATAAAAAAATTCAATATTGAATAATCATTGATGTTAACTTAATTTTTTAAATTTCTTTAAAAAAGTAAAACTGAAGATTCGGGCATTGGAATCAAATCGCACTAAAGAGATATCTATAGACCAAATGAGTTTTCTCTATCTCCTTTCTTCTTTTCAAGATCTATCTAAATGAGGTTTTATATATTCCTTTTCTTTCCCCTATCATTTTTCTAATAACCTTTTTCTAAATTAATGCAATAACATTTCTGAGTACATAATCAGTGTAAAACATTTCCGGATTCCACTATATGAAACATATTAATCAAGGCACACAGTATGAACAACCCAATGCATCTAACGTTTAGTAAATGTTACATACAATAAGTACAACTGGGAGAAAAGTGGTGGGTGTAGATCATGAATGGCCTTATAACATCATTTTTTTTTTTTTTTACAGGGACAGAGAGAGAGTCAGAGAGAGGGATAGATAGCGAGAGACAGACCGGAATGGAGAGAGGTGAGAAGCATCAGTCATTAGTTTTTTCGTTGCCATCGCAACACCTTAGTTGTTCATTGATCGCTTTCTCACATGTGCCTTGACCGCGGGCCTTCAGCAGACTGAGTAACCCCCCACTGGAGCCAGCGACCTTGGGTCCAAGCTGGCGAGCTTTTAGCTCAAGCCAGATGGGGCCCGCGCTCAAGCTGGCGACCTCGGGTCTCGAACGTGGGTCTTCCGCATCCTAGTTCGACGCTCTATCCACTGCACCACGGCCTGGTCAGGCAATATCATTTTTAATATTTTGTTTTTATTCATTAAATTTTGAAGAGCCATTGAATGTTCCATAGAGTATAAAAATGTAATCGTATTACAGAGTTATTGAAGCAACAGTATTCAGAGTCTTTAATAACCGATTAGATATAAAAGGCAAAGGAGGAGGCTTTCTAAGGCTTGTTTGCCTCTGGCTTGAATTAAGTAAAAGCAAAGATAAACTAATTATACAAATAGTAGAGAAACCTGACTGGTGGTGACACAGTGGATAAATTGACCTGGGACACTGAAGACCCAGATTCGAAATCCCAAAATCGCTGGCTTAAGCAGAGGCTCGCCATATCTAGTGTGGGGCTGTTGGCTTAAGCTCAAAGATCCTTGGCAGGAGGAAGGAGTCACTGGCTCAGCTGGAGCCTCTCCAAACCCCCATCAAGGCACATATGAAAAATAATGATCAGCTAAAGTGCTGCAACTACAAGTTGATGCCTCTCATTTCTCTCCCTTCCTGCCTCTCTCTCTCTTTCTCTCTCATGCACAAAAATAAACAAATAAATAAATAAGAATAATAGAGTAAAAATGAACTACAGGTTTGCATTTAATAGAAAAACATGATAAAAGCCATTAGACTGTGAAATTTGAATTTGTTACATGCAATAACTACTTTATATCACTATTCAGGAAAAATACTTGGTTCTAAAAGTTTACCTGATTCACTATTTATGTATGAAGGAGGCTTATTTAAAAACAAAAGAATGCAGTACTCAAGCACCTTACCAAGTGCAAGAAGAAATAACACCAGTGTCAACATCAAATTATTTAGTACTCACCAGATCCTTAAGGTGTGCTGTGTAATAATTATTGCTATATAATAAAAGAGCAACTACTTTCAACTCTTAATTTTCTAAACAGTTCAAATCTGACTTTTTGAGGTAATAGGTGAAATTGAACAGCATCATAAAAGGTGGCACAGAATTACTATTCCATTTCCATTGGCAGGTTGAATGAATCTATAATAGGTCAAGTCTAAGAGTTACTTATAAAAGGGTAGGTGTCAGATTTACAGTTGAAGGAGCTCATGAAAATTATGGTGTGATGTGCTCAAGTTATTTCTCTATATGAAGTTTTGAAAAGAGATGCGGAAATTATCTCAGGTCGGTAAAAGTTCTACTTATCATAATATTGCACATATAACAACCTAGTAATATAAGGTGTTTATGGCTACCTCTAACCCAAAACCACAGAGAAACTTAGTTCTCAAAAGAGTCTGCTGTTTATTTTCTGATCATACACCATGTGATCTTTTTTTTTTCTATTTCAATCTTGAAATGTTCTGTAAGTTTGAAATGTTTCAAAAATTTAAAAAGACTAAAACGAAAAAAAATGAAACAAATTTTCCATGTTTAAATTTTTGTTTGCAATTAAAATAAACAGCAGAAGGAAATTTAAAATTTTCTCTACTTTTGTATGTTTTTGAGATATTAATCGCATATTTTTAAAATACAGAAACATATTTTATATTTCTTAAAATTTTATTTTTATATATACTAAATGATTGAAGTTTTAAACTTACAATATACAAAATAAAGCCATACAGAACTACCATTTTTCAAACTCACTGAGCTTCTTTACATTCATATGTTCCTTAGATTGTTTAAATACATTTATATCCACAAACTACAAACTCAATAAATAGTGCAAGTATAACACAGTGGTACCTTGACACATAAGCACTTTAAATCACAAGCAATTTGAGAGATGAACAGTTACTTGCGGGATTTTTTGCTTAAGTCACGAGCAGATATTTGAATCATTAGTGTGGGGCAAATGAGTTTGTAAAATTTGTGTTTCTTGAGTTTGCTCACTTTTATTGTTAAAAATGGCGCTGGGCAGCCACATGTGTGCTTGCCCTCAGAGGAGCGCAGTTCATTGTAAATTGTGGATTACCTTCTAGCTTGGGAAGGCCCATTGTTTTGATAATGTTGTCTGGAGGACAGGTTTTGGCACCAGAAAAGTTTTAAAAAAGAGAGAAGTAGAAGGAGGAAGAGACAAAACCATGATGGCAGAGTGAGAGCAGAGAGGATGCATAGTGCTGAAGGAAAAGCCAAGAAAGCAGGGAAAGAGAGAGAAGCCAAGATGGCAGGGTGCTGAAGGAGAAACCAGTTTGTGCAGAGAGGAGAAGGGAGAAGATGTGCACATGGGAAACTAGAGGTGACTGAGACTGGTGGGGACCTTTGATTCTAGGAAGAACCGGAGACAATTCTCCTGGTTGTGGAACTGGAGAATGTGTAAGTGGCTTTGGGAGCCCTGTGTATATTTGCTCGTTGGCCGGTATGAGCCTTGAATAAAGGAATGACCCACCATTTTTTGGCTCCACTGTTTTTTTACTGTCTTCCCAAATGTAATGGGAACTTACATGTGTATGGCCATGATGGCCACAACTACTGGCTATATGTTTGGCATAGTTTGCAGCCGGATTTGAATCAAATCAGTATGAAGTGGCCGCCATCTTTGAGGGGTGGGGTAGAGGACTAGTTGTTGTTATGTTTCCCTGTGGCTGTCCTTTTGTGGACTGTGGGCTGGCTGATACAGCCCTGTGAGAGGAAACCAAGAGCTCTGTGCAAGAGGCTGCTTGAGGCCTACAAACCAAGGAGTGGAAGGAGTTGGAATGGCCACTGGAGAAAGAGATTAAGATCCTGGAACTGGAGCAAGTGATGGAGAAGGAGGCCAATCAGTTATGTGAGTTGAACCTGGAAATGGAACAGTCTCTGGAGAAAAAATTACAGGTTTGTGAAATGCAGTTTTTTCTGGAAGTTGTGGAGAGCTGGCAGCTGCTGGAGCCATGCCAGTGGAGTGGCTTTGAGTTGGTAGCAGCAGGCATTTCCAGCTCCTCTTCTGAGGATGAAGAGACTGGGGCTGAAGTTGCCATCCAAAGACTCCAGAAGGTAAAAGCCCAGCAACAAAGAGTACTTACTAAACCCCTGGTAGGTTTGCTATGATTATGGGACATAGGGATGAATGGCAACATGCTTTCTGGAGCAGATGTGGAAATGTGGGCTGTCATTGTCCATGCTTCCTATTGGGGCAGGGTGTTAAGAGCTGCCAGTACAGCAGGGATAAGGGGGGAGGCCTGAGGCCCCATGAGCATGGACTGACTCTTGGATTGTGACCAGAGGGAGCGATAGCTCTCATGTTGGATGGACATGTGGCTTTTGGACAATATGAAAGAGACTGATGGAGGGGAGGGCAAGTCTGGTTGAAATTGTTTGCTCACTTTTATTGTTAAAAATGGCACTGGGCAGCTGTCTGTAAAATTGCTAATTACCTTCCTGCTTGTGAAGGGCCATTGTTATGCTAATGTTTCCTCCCCCTCAGCCAGCATCTTTGCCAGACCTTGAAGGTAAATACACTTCATAACCCAGTTGATTTCTTTACATTATCTTTTATTATATATATCTATATCTATATCTATATCTATTTATTTATAAAGGACATTTTTTTTATTTAAAAGCATATTCAACAAAAATTTGTGTGAATTTTGAGGGACAGAATGAATTAATTGCACTCTCATTAATTTAAATGGGGAAATTCGATTTGACACACTAGCAAATTGAGTCACGAGCTTGGCCATGAAACGAATTAAACTCATGTGTCAAGGTACCACTGTATAAGGGTTTGCACACTCCTATCACCCAAAAACTTTCTGATTATCCCAATGTTTTGTTTTGTTTACAGCAAAAATATCTAAAGCGAGGCTCATAATTTGAACTCACTATCTTTCTAGTTCCTCAGCTTTTCTTAGCTTTCAGCTTTCATTGTTTTTGTAATGTTTGTATTGATTTAAATGAGAGAGAAAGAGAGAGAGAGAGAGTGAGAGAGAGAGAGAGAGAGAAAGAGAGAACATTGATCTGCTTCTGTATGTGCCCTGACCAGAAATGGAACCACAACCTCTGTGCTTCGGGACTATGCTCTAACCAACCGAGCTACCTGGCCAGGGTTTCTTGGCTTTCATGACCAAAAAACTTTTAGAACAAAGCAATAATTTTGCAGACTCCCTAGCTGTGTGTATTATGGATTGTTCCTTATGGTAAATGGAGTAATTTTCAATTTGAATCAACTGAAATGCTTTGAAACTACCTGCAACCCACGTGGCACCCAGAACCAGTTAAATCCAAAACTTTAGAGTTTGCTGCAGGCATTAGTATTTTTCAATTTAATTGATGCATAAATTGCATAACAAAATATACATATATGTGTAGCACATTGTTTGATACATGTACCCAGGAACCTAAGTAAAATATAAAACATTTCCAAGGCCCAAGTGAGTTTCATCTTGCTCCTCTATAAGATGTTTTCTAGTTGTAGGGAAGACAGCTGTGGTTAGCCTTGCTTCCTTGTTTTCCAGCTGCAAGCACTTTGCACGATCAATGGTGAGCATTTGGAAAGGCCATGTGTGTATAACCAATACAAGGCTACAGGTACATTTCCTGGGTGCAGTTTTCCTGATCGCTGACACGACACACCAAGCAGTAGTTTTCCTGTTTGCTCACATGCCGCCACAGGAAGCAGGTTTCTCCTGCCTTTCCACTCACTTGCCATTGCAATAATTTAATAAATGGTTATGGCCCAGTGCCTTTTGGCTCCATGATTCTTCTGTGGTCTGCCCAAATCCAGTGTGAACCTACCTGGTCTCAACTACCTGTATTACACTGCTGATTTTAGACATTGTTAGAAAAAAGCTGTGTTAGGCTTGTCACTTGCATTTTGCATGATTAGTACATGAGCACATGGCAGAGGCATCTATGCATAGCCTATGTAAGGCTGTGGGTTCTTTGACTCGGGGTGGATTGCCAATAGTGATTATGGATTGCTTTCCCACAACTTTGAGGGGCCATTTTGCTGTTTATTCACTTGCTGCCATGAGAAGTGGTTTTCTCCTGAATGGTGGCTTGCCCGCAATTGCAAGAATCTATTAACTGGAAATGGCTCACTACTTTCTGGCTCCACAGTTCCTCTACCATCTGCCCAAATCCAATGTGACCTGGCCTTGGCCACTGGAATTACAGACATCTACTAAAAACTATGTAACTACGACAACTTGAAGGTTATATGAGCCAAAGTGTTGTAATCTAAGACTACAAGAATACAATACTACTCTAGAGACTGTTTATAGGGCTCAAGAGGGCTTCTAACTAGCATACTGTGGGGAAGCTGGTCTCCCCAGAATTGGTAAACAGACTTCAAAAGGTTGAGTCAGTGTGGACAGGTCAGCTACTCAGATTCATTCATGCAAGACTAAGAGAAACAGGCCACAGACAGTCTGCATGCAGGCGCACTTTATATAACTGATATGTTACCCCCCATTTTTGTAATCATCGCTCAGTATCACTTTCATGTAATTTTACTATAAAATGCCTGCACACTGCGTCGGGCTGCTGCTGTTGCTACTGCCATACTGCATTTGGCTGTCACTGCTAATAAAATACATCCTATCTGCCTAAAGTTCTGCGTGTCTTTTTCAAGCTCCCGGCACCTCACAGCCTTATGTCTCTTTCCTCCAAACTCAGATCTGACATATACCAATTTGCAGTAGATGTGTATATTATTTTAGGTTATTTTTTTCCTGTCTTTCTTCCTTCATCCCAACCTTCCTCCTTCCTTCCCTTTCTCACACCCTCCTAATTTCATCCTTTGTATTCTTCTTCATGATACTTATAATGAATTCTTACACTACCCCAAGGGAATGTTGCTCAATCTAAGAGTGCTATAACTTTTGTTTAAAAAACATCATGGATGTTATATATTAGAAAAAAATGTCCCCTTGGTGTGTCATATAAATTTAGAAACATAGCCCAATACCCAAATGCTATATCCACACATTTTCATTAGAGTTCTGGGGCATTGTAAATCAAATGTAATCCCCAATGCATAATATATACTGTCAGGTATTTCTTACTATTAATAACTAGTGGAAATTTTCTTAAAACATATATTTGACATAACATTTGCATGTCTCTGAAGCTGAATTGAGATTGTGATAACAAATGACTTAATAAAAAATTTAAATTCCAGAAAAATAAAGAAAATTAGAAATGTAATAAAAAGTAGGTTTAATATTACCAAAGGTATTATTTTGAATTATCTAACAAATGTAATTTCCACCATTTCAAAGGGTTTCCTCAGAAGAAATAAATTCAGATGTAGTCATTAATCTTAATGCTTTACTCTTAGGCTCTGTGGCTTGTATTTCCCACAACTTTGAGGGGCCATTTTGCTGTTTATTCACTTGCTGCCATGAGAAGTGGTTTTGCTATAAGAACTTTGTTTTTCAAAATTGTTAATACTGCACAAACTTTATTTTGTTTATAGCATTTTCTGTCCAATCTAACATTTATCACTTATGTCACTCACATAAATACACACATGTACAAATACATTCTTACCTATTTATATTTATCTATATCTATGTCTATATTGCTTTATCTACTATTTATTTGCTTTTTCCTCCTAAGTAAAATGGCAAAGTACCTCTGTATTAATTTCTTATTTCTGTTTTAACAAACTGCCACACATTTTGTGCCTTAAAACCACAAAATTTATTATCTTTCAGTTGTAGAAATCAAAATGAAGCTCACTGGGTTAAAATCAAAGTATTGAAAGAATTTCAGTCCTTCTGAAGGTTTTGGGAGAGAAAATATTCTTTGCCATTAGCTCTAAAAGGTTGCTAATATTCTTGGTGTGTGGTTCCAGCCCAGGTTCAAATGCAACAATGATTGAGTGAGTCACACATTGTTCTACCCTGACATCAAATCACTGACTCCAGTGTTTATATAGTACATGGTGGGGCAAATATAGGTTTACAGTTGTTCATATGGGAAAGAATATAATAGTTAATGGGTAATAATACAAGAATAAACTCTATGCTTTGTGTACTAACAATTCTGAACCTACTTTGCCCATGCCTGTATTTTTAAAAAAATTGTGAATACATTTGACTCATCTGGATAATCTAGGATAATCTCCTTGTCTTAATTTTAGCTGATTAGCCATCTTAATTCCATCTGCAAATTTAATTCCTCCTTACTATGTGATGCATTTATAGGGTCCAGGGATTAAGATGTGAAAAAATGGGAGGAGCCATTATTCTACCTACCACATCCTCCCACCTTTAAAATATGCATTTTTGGGAAAAATGATTTTCAAAATTAATTCAGCTATTTTTAAATTTTTATTAATTTTAACTTATTGTGTTTACATGGATTCAGGTGTCCCTCTGAATATAACTCCCTCATCCCCCACCCCTGTCTCCCATTTTATACCCCTTTTGCCCCTTCCCCCTAAATCCCCCCCACCCCCCGCTTTCCTCTAGGATTTGCTGTCCTGTTATCTATATCTCTGTGTTACGTATATATAGTTTCACTAATCCTTTTATCCTTCTCTGATCTCATCCCCCTTTCATTTGACTGCTGTCCCTATGGAATCTGTGACCCCACCTCTTCCTCTATTTCATTTCTCAGTTTATTTTGTTCATTAGATTCCACATATAAGTGAAATCATATGATATTTTTCTTTCTCTTCCTGGCTTATTTCACTTAGCATAATAATCTCCAGGACCATCCATGCCATGGCTAATGGTAAGATTTTCTTTCTTTTCATGGTGGCATAGTATTCCATTGTGCATATGTACCACTGCTTTTTAATTTACTCGTCCGCTGATGGACGCTTGGGCTGTTTCCAGATCTTGGCTATTGTAAACAATGCTGCAAAATACATGGGGATGCATTTCTTCTTTTGAATCAGTGATTTGGTATTCTTAGGATACATTCCTAAAAGTGGGATACCTGGGTCAAAAGGAAGTTCCTTTTTTTTTTTTTTTTTAGGAAACTCCATACAGTTCTTCACTGTGGCTGCACAAGTCTGCATTCCACCAGCAATGCAGGAGGGTTCCCTTTTCTCCACATCCTTGCCAGCACTTATTGTGTGTTGTTTTGTTAATTAGTGCCATTCTGACACATGTGAGGTGGTATTTCATTGTGGTTGTAATTTGCATTTCTGTGATAATTAGTGACATTAAACATTTTTTCACATGTCTATTGGCTATCAGTATGTCCTCTTTGGAGAAGAAGGGTCTTTTCAGTTCTTTTGTCCTTTTTTTTTTTTTTTTTTTTTTTTTTTTTTTTGTGTGTGTGTGTGTGTGTGTGTGTGTCAGAGAGACACAGAGATAGGGACAAACAGGCAAGAAGGGAGAGAGATGAAAAGCATCAATTCTTTGTTGGGGAACCTCAGTTCATTGATTGCTTTCTCAAATGTGGCTTGACCGGAGCAGACTGAATGACCCATTGGTCAAGCCAGCGACCTTGGGCTCAAGCTGGTGAGACATGCTCAAACCAGATAAGCTGGCACTCAAGATGGCAATCTTGATGTTTTGAACCTGGGTAGTCTGTGTCCCAGTTCAACACTCTATCCACTGCACTGCTGCCTGGTCAGGCTTTTAGCCCATTTTTTAATTGAATTGTTTACCTTTTGATGTTGAGTTTTAGAAATTCTTTATAAATTTTGGTTATTAACACCTGATCAGACGTATTGGCTAATATGTTCTCCCATTGTGTGGGTTCTTTTTATTTTGTTAATGGTGTCTTTTGTTGTGCAAAAGCTTTTTAGTTTGATATGGTCCCGTTTGTTCATCTTGTCCTTTATTTCACTTGCCCATGAAGATAAATCAGCAAAAATATTGCTACAAGAGATATTGGAGAGTTTGCTGCCTATGTTTCTTACAAGATGTTTATGGTTTCTTTACTTACATATAAGTCTTTTATCCATTTTGAGTTTAGTTTTTGCAAATGGTGTAAGTTGGTGGTCTAGTTTCATTTTTTTGCATGTACCTGTCCAATTTTCCCAAAACCATTTATTAAAAAGACTGTCTTTATTCCATTTTATGCTCTTACCTCCTTTGTCAAATATCAGTTGACCATAAAGGCATGGGTTTATTTTTGGTTTCTCTGTTCTG
The DNA here is from genome assembly GCA_037038555.1 of Rhynchonycteris naso. Taxonomy (NCBI): domain Eukaryota; kingdom Metazoa; phylum Chordata; class Mammalia; order Chiroptera; family Emballonuridae; genus Rhynchonycteris; species Rhynchonycteris naso. The sequence continues at coordinate 64,255,716 of CM072998.1, read as the reverse complement.
TTCCATTGATATGTATGGAACACTACCAAGCTGTTTTGAGTTCAATGGCCTTGCATTATAATTTGATATCAGGAAGTGTGATACCTCTCATTTTATTCTTTATTTCAAAAATTGGTAAGGCTATTTATGTTCTTTTTGGTTCCTTATAAACTTTTGGAATATTTATTCTACATCTTTGAAGTATTCCATTGGTATTTTAATAGGAATTTCATTGAATTTATAGCTTGTTTTGAGTAATATAGACATTTTAATAATGTGTTCTTCCTATTCATGAATACGGGATATGCTTTCATTTGTTTGTATCTTGCTTGATTTCTTTTATCAATATTTTATAATTTTCTGAGTACAAGTCTTTTACCACCTTGGTTAAATTTACTCCTAGGTAAGTACTTTATTTTGTTGTTGTTGTTGCAATAGTGAAGGAGATTGTTTCTTCAATTTCTCTTTCAGACAGTATATTTTGGTGTATAAAATGCCACTGATTTCTTAATATTAATTTATATCCTGACACCTTGCCAAATTCATTTATTAGGTCTAGTAGTTTTTTTACTGAGACATTAGGGTTTTCTATGTACAGTATTATGTCATCAGCAAATAATGATAGGTTTACTCCTTCTTTTCCAATTTGAATGCTTTTTATTTCTTCTTCCTGTCTGATTGCTGTGGCTAGGACTTCCAGAACTATGTTCAACAAGAGTAGTGAATGGGAGTACCCCTGCCCTGCTCCTGATCTTAAGGGGATTGCTTTTAATTTTTTCCCATTGTGTATGATGTTGGTTGTGGGTTTGTCATTGATGGCCTTTATCATGTTGAGGTATGTTTCCTGTATTCCCACTTTGCTGAGAGTTTTGATGATAAATGGGTGCTGGATTTCATCAAATGATTTTTCTGCATCTATTGATATAGTCATGTCATTTTTTTCCTTCCTTTTGTTTATGTGATGAATCACATTGATTGATTTGCAAGTATTATACCAACCTTGTTCCCTAGAATAAATCCCACTTGAATATGATGTATGATTTTTTTTCATATATTGCTGAATCCAGTTTGCTGATATTTTGTTGAGAATTTTAACATCTAAGTTTAGCAGGGATATTGGCCTAAAGTTTTCTTTCTTTGTAGTGTCTTTACCTGGTTTTGGAATGAGAACTATGCTTGCTTCATAAAGCAAGCTTGAAAGTCTTCCCTCCCCTTGAATTTTTTGATATAGCTTGAAAAGGATAAGTGTTAGTTTTTTGTTTTTTATTTTTTTTAAATATTTGGTAAAATTTGCCTGTGAAGCCATCTGGTCCAGGACTTAGGTTTGCTGAAAATTTTTTGATAACTGTTTCAATTTCATTTGTTGTAATTGGTCTGTTTGGGTTTTCTGTTTCTTCCAGATTAAGTTTTGGAAGATTATATGTTTCTAAGAATTTATCCATTTGCCTAGGTTGTCCAATTTTTGGCATACTCTTCATATTATTTTCTTACAATTTCTTGTATTTCTGCAGTGTGAGTTGTTGATTCTCCATTTTCATTTCTAATTTTATTTATTTGAGTCCTCTCTCTTTTTTCTTGATGAGTCTAATTAATGGTTCATCAATCTTGTTTATCTTTTCAAAGAACCAGTTCTTGGTTTCATTGATCTTTTGTATTGTTTTTTAGGCTTTATATTATTTATTTCTGCTCTGATCTTTATTATTTATTTTCTTATACTTCCTCTGTGCTTTATTTGTTGTTCTTTATCTAGTTCTTTTAGATGCAGGATAAAGTTATTTACTTGAGCTTTTTCTTGCTGCTTAAGGCATTCTTGTGAGGTATGCTATGAACTTCCTCTCAGGACTGCTTTTTCTGTGTCCCATAAATTTTGAGTTGCTGTATGTTCATTTTCATTTGTTTCAAGAAAATATTTTATTTCTTCCTTGATCTCATTGTTAATCTATTCTCTTGGTAGAGCGCAGAGCATTTACCTGGCAGCTGTGACTGATGCTTAACTGTGAGAACACTCCAGCAGGTTAAACCCTCCTAGGAACACCCAGGAAGGGAGCTTGCCCGCTCAGTGCCAGCCAGGCAGCCTCCTGTCCTGGATTTCTGTCACTGAACCTTGTCTCTGGAGTCAGGTCTTGTGCATCTCATTGTCCTCACCCTGGGGTGGACCTTGTCCACACTATTCATTAATTAATAACGTGCTATTTAGCCTTCAAGTGTTTGAATGTTTTTCAGTTTTTCTATTGTAGTTGATTTCTAGTTTCACACCATTGTGATCAAAGAAGATGCTTAAATTTATTGAGACTCCTTTTGTGTCCTAACATGTAGTCTAACCTAGAGAATATACCATGAGCACTGGCAAAGAATATATATTCTGCTGCTTTGTGGTAAAAGTTTCTGAAGATAACAATTAAACCCAGTTGATTGTCTTATCTGTCATTTAAGGCCACTCTTTCTTTGTTAATTTTCTGTCAGGTGGATCTATCCATTGATGTTGGTGGGGTATTAAAATCCCCTACTATTATAATATTGCTGTTGATCTTGCCCTTTATATCCATCATAATCTACTATATATATTTAGCTGCTCCTTTATTAGGCACATACATATTTACAATGGTTATTTGCTGCTATTGGATTGCTCCCTTTATCATTAAGTAGTGACCTTCTTTATCCCTTACTATAGCCTTTGTTTTAAAGTCTATTTTGTCAAATATAAGTACTGCTACCCTAGCTTTCTTTATTCATTTCCACTTGTGTGAAATCATTCTTTTATTTCTTCACTTTCAGTCTATATGTATCTTTTTTCTGAGGTGGGTCTCTTGTAGACAGCATATGTATGGGTCCTGTTTTCTTAACCATGCAGCTACCTTATGTCTTTTGACCTTATATATTCTCTAGGTTAGACCACATGTTAGCATTGGAGCATTTAATCTATTTACATTTAAGATTATTGACATGTACTTATTTTTTGCTATTTTATTCTTTTTTTTACAGAGACAGAGAGAGTCAGAGAGAGGAATAGATAGGAACAGACAGACAGGAATGGAGAGAGATGAGAAGCATCAATCATTAGTTTTTCGTTGTGACACCTTGACCATGACCCTTCAGCAGACTGAGTAACCCCTTCCTCAAGCCAGGGACCTTGGACTCAAGCTGGTGAGCTTTTGCTCAAACCAGATGAGCCCATGCTCAAACTGGTGACTTCGGGTCTCAAACCTGGGTTTTCAGCATCCCAGTCCGGTGCTCTATCCACTGCACCACTGCCTGTTCAGGCGCCATTTCATACTTTATATCTACATTTCTCTTTTCTCAATTTTTTTTTAAATCTTTTTATAGAAGGCCTGTTAACATTTCCTGCAGTACTGTTTGGTTGTAATGAATTCCTTGAGGTGTTTTTTTTTTTTTCTTTTTTGTCCTGGAAGCTTTTTATTTTTCATCAATTTTATAGTTTTTTTTTTTTAATTTATTTTTTACAGGGACAGAGAGAGAGTCAGAGAGAGGGATAGATAGGGACAGACAGACAGGAGCAGAGAGAGGTGAGAAGCATCAATCATTAGTTTTTCATTGCCATTGTGACACCATAGTTGTTCATTGATTGCTTTCACACACTTGCCTTGATCACGGGTCTTCAGCAGACTGAGCCACCACTTTCTGGAGCCAGCGACCTTGGGTCCAAGCTGGCAAGCTTTTGCTCAAGCCAGATGGACCCGCACTCAAGCTGGCGAGCTTGGGGTCTCAAACCTGGGTCTTCTGCATCCCAGTCCGATGCTCTATCCACTGCTCCATCGCCTGGTCAGGCTATTTTTCTTCAATTTTTAAATGACAGCCTTGCTGGATAAAGAAGTCTTGGTTGTAGGTTCTTGTTTTGAATCACTTTGAATATTTCTTGCCAATTTTTTCTGTCCTCAAATGTTTCTATTGAGAATTTGGGTGTCATCCTTATGGGGGCTCCTTTGTAGGTATTTAACTACTTTTTTTCTTGCAGTAGTCTTTCTTTGTCTCTTAACTTTGGCATTTAATGTGTATTGTGTTGGCCTCTTTAATAGGACTCTCTGTGCTCCTTGAACTTGTGTGACCTTTTTCTTCTTTAATTTAGGAAAGTTTTTAGCTATGATTTCTTCAAACAGGTTTTCTATTCCTTGTTCATTTTCTTTTCATTCAGGAACCCTTATGATGCGAATGTTGTTCTCTTTATGTTGTCACAGAGGTCTCTTAGAGTTTCTTCAGTCTTTTAAAGCCTCTTTTTCTTTTGCTGCCCTACTTCTCTGCTTATGTTTATCTTGTTTTCTAAATTGCTGATTTAATCATTTGCTTTATTCAGCCTGCTGTTGATTCCTTCTAGTGTTGTCTTCATATCTGATATTGTAATTGTCATTTCTGACTGTTTCCTTTTTATGATTTCATTGTCTTTTTGATGCTATCTCTTTATTTAGGTGATTATTATGACCATCTATTTTTGCTTTAAAATCCTTGAGTATCCTAAAAATCATTATTTTAAACTCTGTATCTGGTAGCTTGGTTGCTTCCATTTTATTTAGTTCTTTTTCTGGGGATTTCTCTTGTTGATTTATTTGGGTAGTATTTCTGTGTCTGCCCATTTTGTCTGTGTATTAGGTAATGCTGTCTGACTTTGAACTTTTTGGCAGTTTCTTTATGAGGAAGATGGGCTCAGTGGTAATGACCTCCAGGCTACCTGTTTTTCTTGTTCTATGAGTGCTTCTTGATTATACTACTTTCCCTCCTGTTATCTGTGAGTATTGAGTGCAGTTAAGCCTTTCATGGGTATGGTTATCTCTTTAGGCTGGCTGGCTCTAAGGGTCAACTCTAATATGTATTACACACTGTGCAATGTCTGTCTTGTTGGGTGTGTTTATTCTTCACAGTGTCTGGTACCTGCTAGACTTCTCCTTTGGCTGTGCTGTTTGTGTAGCTAGCTGAGTCTAAGGTTGTTGCCATGTGCCACCCATAACCAGTTGTGCTGGTTCTAGATCTTCTTGGGCTAGCATCAGCTATTGTTTGTAACCTTCTGTGGGCTACTTGTCTGCAAATATTGCTCTTTTTGCTATTTGTGTTTGTGTTTTCTGTGCCTGGGTAGTGTGGGAAGGGCCAACCTATATATAAGGATCAGATTCCTCCTGTGTAGAGATGACAGCATCTTTATAAAAACCCTAAGCTTCATAAGATTTGTCTCCACTTAGTTGCTCAACCTATTCTTACAGCTGTCTTGTTTTCCCACAGAGACTTATGTAGAAAGAATATTATGTGGGCCCAGACTAACCTCACCCAAACAACCTCTCTTTAGGTTGCAAGCTTGTTGGTTTAGAGCAGCTGTGGTTGAAATTCATTAGTGGGACCTCTTATTTCAGGGGTCTCTTGGTCAGTAGCTCAGTACAGGGAATGTGGCCCCTACTCTAGAGACTAATTCCTCAAACACTAATGGATAATCAAATTTTATTTCTCCCCAACAAGGTGAGCAGCAGTTTCAGGTCAAAGTGGGGCTGACAGTCCCCTCTGCAGAAGTTCTTACAGCTGGTGAGACCCCTGTCTCAGGGAGGAAGCCTGAGAGAGTCCTTTCCTGGGGCTGACTGTGCCTTCACAGAAAATGGCTAAGCCCCTCAGCCAGATCTAACATTATGCTCAGAGGGACCCACACTTTAAATGTTCATGCTCTAAACCTCTCTCCCTTCCCCCAGTGGAATCATCCCAGCAGGGCAGGATATCCAGCACCTGGGCCATTTGACTATGAAGCTCCACCCTATCCAATGCACATGATTGCTGTGCAGGTGCTGATCTGATCAAAGAGAGCAAAGTTCAACTCAGCTGGGCCAGGTGTGAGGAGCCCTTCTTTTGGATACCACTCTAGCAAGGGTTGTTAGGTTCTGAACTGATGCTCTCTGCAGATGGCCACTGGATGTGCCAGCCCTGGGTCTTTCTGGAAGGAATCTGGCACAGCCCAGTGAAAGACACTGCTCATGACTTGCACTCAGCAACCTTCTTGGAACTTCAAGCAATACAGAGTTTGTGACTATGTCTGCTAGTTTCAGGTGCACATGGAAATACCTAGCTGCATCCCTAAGCTGGCTTTTACCCTCACTGGTACTGGGGGATGGTTCTCTGAGTCCTGCCTCCTGCAACCTCTGCCTGCTTGCTGGCTGCTTATTGCGGTTGGCCACTTAAAAAGACATCTGCTAGAGTCTGGAGCCTGTGACAATTCAGGGATTAGGAAGGGTAGTGGGTGTGGCTTGGCCTCTGGCCCCAAGTCTCATTCTGTCAGACTTTTTCCACAGGCCTCAGTAGGGTGTGGACCCAGGAGTCCTGTGGGTGCAGCCTCTGAGACCTAGACGTGTAATCTGCCCGCCCTCTCGATGGTTTCTACTGAGTCTCCCGTGAGGTGAAAATACCAGTCTTAGACTCTGGAGTGTGGGGACAGGGGGAAGCTCCAACCTCAACACCAGAAAACTGAGTCAATGATGTGCCCCTAGCTCCTAGCTTCTCAGCACGGCCCAGACACTATGACTGGAGCAGGAGATACCCCCAAGAGCAAAGCAGTTACTTCTCCCCAGGTTCGTACCACTCAGAGGGGACTGCTTCACCCAATAAAGATGGTGACTGCAGTATTGGAGAATGACTCAGCACATGGGTTATGGTTGCTGTCCCCCACATTGTCTCTCCTCGAGCCTCCAACTTTACACTCTCCTCACGCAACTCAAGTCCTCTCAGTTCTCCCTTCATCAGAGATTCAGGTAAGTGGCTGTGAAAGATATTTTCTGCCTGGACCCTTTAAGATGGAGCTTACTTCTTTGAGAATTTCATCTCTTTCTCGCAGACAGAAACCCGGTTCTTTTCACAGCTAAATGCTGTGTGGGTGACTCTTCTAGGTTTGGGGCTTTAGGGTGGGGCTCCGGGCCTGGGGCTTAGGACCCACACCTCTCAGGGTGACTGACCCTTCCTACAGTGAGATTCCCTCTAGACCCTCAGCTGCCGCTTGCTCCTGGGAGTGGGCAGCCCTTTTTATGTCTCTGCCCTTCCTACCATTTTTGGTATGGCTTCATCTGTGATCTTTGGTTATAAATTCCTCTTCCTTAAGTCCAAAGTTGGGTTTTCAAGGTAATTGTTCTTAAATTAAGTGGTAATCCTATTTGGTCCTGGAAGGTGACAGTTGGAATGTCTGTATACTTCATTGCCATCTTTTCTAATTCAGTTTTTAATGAAGCTTTTTCATTGTGGCAGGAAAATTCCAGATGGCCCCAGTAATACTCACATCCTGGTATTCATACCATTGTAAAATCCCCTTCCTTTGAGTGTGGATAAGCCTAATGACAAACCGAATACGGTGGGTCCTTGGGTTATGACGCAGTTCTGTTCTATGACAATGATATAACCCAAATTTTGGTGTAAGTTGAAACACACCATAGCCTAACTCACTTACTTATCCTAAATCAGTTGTAAAATTATAATCTAAAATATGAAAATACAACTACGCCACAGAAAAGGAAAAGGACATAAATGTACTGTACTGTACACTGTACTGTATTAACAGAAAAAAATGACAAAACATGAGAGCAAAATAACTTATTATCTCTTTTTCTGTTGTTGGCTGGAACACTGGAAGGGGTATTTCAAGGTGTGAAAGAGTTACCTATTGGGAGAAGGGAGCTGAGGAGGCAGGAAAATCTGCAGAATGTGCTGAAAATACTAGGTCAGTTGAATCATGGTTACCTAAGGAACATGTTGTCAAACAAAGCAATACAAATGGAACACTAATGCTTTTATTTTTATTTGTGACAGAGACAGAGAGAAGGACAGATAGGGACTCACAGGCAGGAAGGAGAGAGATGTGAAGCATCAATTCTTTGTTGCAGCTTCTTAGTATCCTTGGTTGTGCATTGATTGCTTTCTCATATGTGCCTTGACTGGCGGGCTACAACAGAGTGAGTGACCCACTGCTCAAGCCAGCAAGCTTGGGCTCAAGCTAGCGACCTTGGGCTTTAAGCCAGTGACCTTTGGGCTTAAGCCGTTGACCACGGGGTCATATCTATGATTCCACGCTCAAGCCAGTGACCTCAGATTCAAACTGGTAAGCCTGAGCTTAAGCTGGATGAGCCAATGCTCAAGGCAGTGACCTTCGGGTTTGAACCTGGGTCCTCTGCATCCCAGTCTGACGTTCTATCCATTGCACCACTACCCAGTCCAAACTGGTGAAGGTAAGCACACTGGGTGATCCCAACTTCCTCATTCATATGCCACATTACTGCATATTCTTCTGCCATACACAAACAAATAAGTTTTCCCATGTAGTCTTTAAGTAACACATGTAAACTGAAACACTCAAATATCAATTTTTTAAAATATTTATAAGAGTAGCATCATAAACTTGAAAGTTGCATGTCGAGACTGTCGTAACCGAGAACCTCTGCATGTCAAAAGTACTGAAACGTCATTTTATATTACTTTCATCTTACTACCAAAATCTATCTCTTGCTGGCTGTAATTAAAACAATAAATAAATAAATAAATAAATAAAATGTGGCCATGTTGGGGATGCCCAAGTGGCAATAGCCAGCAAAGTACAGAGGTCTTTGGTCAAACAGTTATTGAAGAACTAAATGCTGTCACAACCACATAAGTAACCTGGGAAGTGGATCACTATCCAGTTAAATGTTCACCCAAAACCCTAATACTGGCCAATTTCTTGATTATAATCTTAGGAATCCACTCAAAGGCTGCTCTTCAGAGGAATTTTAGACACTTCACAACTGCCAGGAAGAACACCTGGCTTCGAGGACAATGGAGTGGCTTCCTCAGTATAAGGCTAGAGCTGCTATTGTAGTGGCCATGAAGGGTGTCATTGGATTCGAGCAGACAGTGAAGAAACAGTGGCACCAAAAAATGGTAGGTCATTTCTCTATTAAATTCTTAAACCAACCAACGAGCAAACACACAGCAAAAACATTTACCTCTTGCTCAGGGATCCCAACTCCCTGAAACATTCTCCAGTTCCACAACCAGAAGAATCTTCACTGTATCCTCCAGGAATCAAAGGCCCCACCATTGTCAGTGGAGTTCACCAAGCCCCTCATCTCTGATTCCCCATCTGCACACCTCTCTCTCTGCAAAACTTGCTGTTTCTTCAGCACTTTGTCTTTTCTCTTCTCTCCCTGTAAAACTGGATCGGTCAGAAAGACCCCTCCTCAAGCAAACAGTAGTAAAACACTAGCCCTCCCCAAGCAGGAATATAATCCGAAATTTGCAATCGACTTCCCTGCCCTGAGGGCAAGTACACACGTGGCTTCCCAATAAAAGTGAGCAAACTCAAAAAATACAAATTTTACAAACTCATTTGCCCAACACTCAAGTGTCTATTGCCTTGGATCTTGGCATACATCTGATTCAGGATGGTAGGTTTCAGCACCAGAAGGTCACTGTGCTGCTCTGGACAGTTTGTCCTTCTGGAAGGCTAGGGATGTATGACTTGGCATTTACAGTTCATGTGCTCTTTCTGGCCTCAAGTGATCCCAACCCTGCACAGCATTCCAGCAAGAGCCATCTCTCACAATTGGTGGAGCCTCTGGGGCATTGTGCTACACTGTGACTCTGGGAGGAGAGAGGAGACAAGATGTACAAGAGCACTGGGGTTTGCCTGATAGGTGCTGTGAACCAGATTACTTACATATAACTGGCACCTGAGGAACCCAGATGTTTCTTATCCCATGACTTCTGCAAGACTCCAGAGAACTGTCAAGATCCTGCAAAATTCTTTGACTTTCTCTGGGAGGCGTGGTCATAGTTGCAGTGTCTCAGGCCTGATTTTTCCATTCTTTGAGCAGTCTCTAAAACTCAGAGAATTGTAGCCCATCCATTCCCCAGGTTCACCTCTGTCGTGCACCAGCACATAGTCTCCATACATATCCAAAATTACATAGTGCCCTCTGCAGACTCCAACTGTGACATTTGCCTTCCTGAGACATCCTGTACTCACCTGGTTAGATCCCAAACCTGGCCTCCTTTATCTATCTATCTATCTATCTATCTATCTATCATCTATCTATCTATCATCATCATCTATCTATCTAATCTATCATCTATCTCCAATGCTGGTGGCTGAGGCCTAGAAGGTTCACATTGGATTTGGGCAGATAGTAGAGAAACTATGGAACCAGAAAGTGTTGGGTCATTCCCATTTAATAGAATCTTATAACAGCAGACAAGCAAACTGTCAGGAGAAAACAAACAGCAAAACAGCCCCTTGCTATGGCAGGCAGGCAGGCAATCAGCAATCCACAACCCACAATCAGTCCTGAGTCAAAGCAGCCTAACATAAGCTATGCACATACACCTCTGCCACGAACTCATACACTAATCATGCAAAGTGCAAATAAGCATAACACAGCTATTTTCCTAACAATCCACCCCTTTAGGGTTGCTGACCTTATAATTTATGACAATTATCTTCTGTGATGATCCCTGTGCAAGGAGTGAGGTACATTATAGAAAGAATAGACTACAGCAACGAAATTACAAAAACACAAACTACACCAAAAATGACAATTACAAAGGTTCCCTTCAAAATGTCTCCCTGGGCACTCTATCCAGGGCGTTAACTGGAGGCCCACCTCTAGTCCGCTACCCCATGGTAGGTGGGATACCTGTATAGTCCAAAGCTATATCTATTGAAACTGTAAAGAGTCCTCGGTACGTTTCTGCAACTGAATGGGAGCAGCTTCCTGGTGCAAGAGGGCTCCCACAGGTGCTGCTGCCCACCCAGCTAGGTATCTTGTAGTACAGGTGGCATTCCATCCAACAAGGGAGTGACGCTCCCCTCTCATCACAGACCAAGAGTCCATTATACTACTCAATGATTAGTCCATGATAGACAGCCCAACTACCAGTGCAAATCACACTAGAAGAAAATTCATTACAGGCAACTAGCCACACAGCTCTTTGATAACGGACCTCAGCACCTTTCCATAAGTGCCCTGTCTGTTGCCACAAACCCCATCAAAACCCTTCAGCAAGCTTGCAGAGCTTGGCGAGGCCAAACACATTCAAGGACTATGCCACATTAACAGTTTTCTTAGCTGCTGCTGCTGCTGCTGCTGCAGCTGCTACAAAAAAGCAACTATCATCTAATGCCAAAACCTGCTGTAAATTAGAACAGAACCAGTGTATTGCCAATTCCACATGGGGCCTACAGTCCCCACCCAGCCCTGTTAGATGGGTCCCTCAGCCTTTCCATTATTTAAACAGGGACAATGGATCTTGGGGAATTTTCCTCTCCCAGAGCTGTCTCCATCATATAATCTTGTAATTGTGCCACCTGAACACTGGCATTTTCTTGGCAGCTGCTGAGGCCTCCTGCTTTTCCTGCTTTTTTAGTAGCTGGAACCTCTGCTGTGCATAAGTTACTACAAAACCTCTAACAGGACTCTATTAGACTTGCCATTCAATTTCTCTCTATCTGACCTGGCTTCAATGAAATCTACTCATATCTATGTTCAGGTAACCTTTATAGGTTCATTTCTCTTGTTAGTTGTGGGGTGGGGGTGGGGGAGAAAACAGCACAGGCAGCAGCCTGCACGACCTTGTGATTTCATGCTGCCTCCACCTGAGGCCATTTATCCAGCCCCTGCCGTACTTCCGGAGGGGGCACCTCTTTCATTGGTGGTCAGTGAATGGAGTACTGTATGTGGCGGCCCTCCAACGGTCTAAGAGACAGTGAACTGGCCCTCTATGTAAAAAGGTTGGGGACCCCTGTTGTAGATTAACACCAGTTAGAAGGCATATGCCAGAAAAGGGTACTAAAGTTGAGGGGCTCCTAGCCGCAGTTGGTCATCCAGACTCCAACATTGAATGTGGGCTGACTCCATGCAGCTCTGACCAAAGACAGCTGAAAAGAGTAAACTGATGGGGCCCCATTAATCTGTGCCCAGGGATGTCATAGAATTTGTTAGTAATAAACTTCCTGTGTGATTCCTGCAACTAACTTGTGTGTCGGTCATGTCTTTTCTCTGGTGGAGATTGGCATCAGTACCAATAAATAGAACCCTCATAGGCCCCTCAAGAGTAGTTTCACAGGGGCTGTCAACCCTGCTGTTAAGCAGGAGTATTTCACTCCCTGGAGAAGTTGGATCAGGGATGCCTGATCAATGTAGAGCTCAGTCTCTACTGGGACACTCATCCCTGATGTAAACACTTTTTCATCTGGCCCATGGGAACTCAGGTTGAAAGCAGCATTCTTCATAACTAGTTTCCGGAGGACCTGATGTAGCTTAGTATATAACTGCCACTTACTCACTGACCCTGGCAAGTCTCCAGCACTCTGCCAGACTGTATAAATTGCAGCCACCACCCATTCTAATAAAATGTGGTTTTCTGGATTGTCATGGCAGTTCTGAAGACAATGCCTCAAGGAGGAATACATGGTAATGGTGGCCACTCCATCTCTGTTTCAGAGAGCATCATGTTGCCATCCACCAATATGTCCCAGAACTGCAGCAACTAAGCTGCCAGGGGGTCCGTGGGTTTCTGCCTGAATTTTGCCCCTAACTCTGTCAGCTCTGTCTGGGTGTAGGGCCAAGACCACAGGTTGCTCAACTACCTGCAGAGGGGATTGTGCCTGCCCCTGAGGTACTCTTGGAAGCTGGGTTTTACCTTCTGGGTGCCCACTGGCCAGGCTCTGAGTCAGCAGATGTCAGTTTCAGCCCAAACCTCCGCCTCAGAAGAGTAGGATTGGAAACTCCTGCTACTGCTGACTCAGAGCCACTCTGTACGCAAAATGTAGATTTTGTTTTTTACATAACCACTTCAGTTCCTGCAGCTGCCGCCTCTCAGTCTGAAGCTGAAGCTTGAGCTTTTAAACATGCAGTTTTTTCTCTAACAACCATCACTGCCAACGTTTTTCTTCTAGGATAAATTGCAGAGTATGAGCCCACAATTTCTTCTCCAGCAACTGTTCCAGTTCCAGGTGCCATTGGTGCTCAGCCTGTATCTCATACTGGAGCTTTCAAAAGTTGTCAGCCTTCTTTTCCAGCAACTGTGGCAGTTCCTGCCACTGTCAGTCCTCAGTCTACAGCTCATCTTGGAGCTTTTGACCTCATACAGCCTGTTGCACAGAGCTTTTGATTTCTGCTTGCAGAGCTATAAAAAAAAACCCAGCCTGTGGCCCCCAAAAGGAGAGCCACAGGGAACCCTATGCTGTAGAACAAGGGCCACTCCTCTATCTCACCCTTTAAGAGTGTTGGAAGCTCCATACCAATCTGATCTGAACCCTGCCTACTATACCAGGTGGCCAAGGCCGGACAGGTTCACATTGGATACAAGCAGATAGTAGAGAAACTGCTGGAGCTGGAAAGTGTTGTCCATTCCTGTTTAAGCATCTTGCAAGGTCATATGAGCAAATCGGCAAGGGAAAACCACTTCTCATGGCAGTAGGCAAATAAACAGCAAAACAGCCTCTAGCAGTGGTGAACAGGCAATCCACAATCTGCAATCTACCCTGAGGGAAAGCACTTGTAGCTTTACATAGGCTATGCAAATGTGGCTCTGCCGCATGCTCACCCACTAATGATGCAAAGAATAAGTGATCAAGCCTAACACAGCTGATTGCCCAACAGTATCTATCTTTCTTTTTATCTATCTATATCTATTTATCTATCTATCTATCTATCTATCTATCTATCTATCTATCTATCTATCATCTGTCATTGATTTATCTATCTATCTATCATCTATCTATCATCTATCATCTATCTATCTATCTATCTATCTATCTATCTATCATCTATCATCTATCTATCATCTATCATCTATCTATCTATCATCTATCTATTGTCACCTACCTACCTACCTATTTTGTCTCTATATCTATCTATATCTAATTTTTCTATCTATGCATGCTGTGATATAAATAGTAAATAGGATTGGAGAGCTGGTCAAGATTTTGATATGGGTGTCCTTAGGCTTGTGAAATAGGTCTCAAGGGTAAGCTCTATGTTACTTGCTCTTTTTCTATGGGTTATAGAGAATCCAAATGAATGATAAAAATGGCAGTGTATCTGAGAATAATAATCAATAAAAAACAATAAAATAGGAATTTGAGCCTCTAGAATTAAACTAGAATTCTTTAATCTTTTGCAGGTTACTCAATCTCTCTATGCTTCTGTTTCTTCACCTGAAAAGTATGGGTAATATTAGTCCATGCTCATAAAGTTGTTTCTGAAGACTGTGTTATAACAATGTTTAGAACATTGTATGTACCTATTAAACCTCAGTTCTTATTCAGTCATCCAGTTTAAATTGTTAATAAATTAAGAACAAGATCTCAGGTATGTGAGAATACAATATAAAAGAAAAAAATTAAGGAGAAGAGAAAAGGGAGATTCTCTTGTTGTAGCTTAATTAAAAAGATATGTAGCCTTAGGAAGAATAACAGGTTCTCTTTGTTCATAAGAAAGACTTGGCCCCTTTCTATGAACTGTCCAAACATCTTAGTTTACAGGCATTTTTATATATCAGACATACAAGGAAAACCTAAAAACATTCAGTAATTTTGGCATTCTTTTTGTAAAGTACACAAGAAAGTCAAATAGTAGTTATTGTGTAAATGAGCCTAAATTATTTGTTTATTAATTTACCAATTATAATCTATTTAATTTTTTGTGCTCATAAAATCCACATTTTGTTTCATGATAACAACAAGTGTTGTGATATAAAAAAATCTCATATTTTCAAGATTTGAAGAAGACTAGAAAAAATGCAAGCTTCAAGCTGGAAATAATTAAAATGCTTCAAATCTTAGAAAAAGTTTTGTCTTAGAGAAAAAGCTAAAATCGACTTTATGCACTCTTTTTAAAGTTAACTTAAAAATGGCATTACCAAAATTAGATTGGAAGGATTAAGAGACAAACATATGACAAAACAGCTTATTTTATAAGGCTGCTGGTAACATTACAGAGGAAACAATGAAAATGTTTGCTCTAAATATAATTTTGAAAAAACTCACTAATTTATATATTCTTGTTAATATTAAAATCTCTTCTTAGTCTGAGGGAACAAAAGATTTTTATCTGCATTTATCCTTTTTTTCCCTCTAAACAGAAAAAATTTAATTGGTGTAAAAACTAAAAACTGTGCTAATTAATCAGATAAAGAAGATTATATTTAAATCATCAATCAATTTAAAACGAGACTTCAATGAATTCATTTACTCCGGCAGAGAATTTCTGGACATACTCAATAAATCCTTTTCTTGGAAGTCTTTACCTTAGGGGAAAAAAATCTTCTAAAAACAATTTTCAAAATCTTTCTTGGGGTTGCCCCCAATATTAGTAGTTACTCATTCAATATGATTTAAAATACCTTTATTTTTTTATGTTGTAGTTTTCTCAACACTAAAAATATAGGTGTTTAGTATACATTATTTTGTAAATTGAGACAAAGGCTTATAAAATCAGGAAAAGAGGAAAAGCAAGGCTATTTTGGATTGAAGTGAGTACAAAATAATGCTATAATATTTCTTTGATTTCCTTTACTTTTACTTTAGTAGAACACAAATTTGGCTGTGTACTGTTCAGCAGAGAATGCAGAGGGAGATGTGATCAATGACACAATTTATGTGGACATAAAATTAAAACCATCTTGTTTCATCTGACTTTCTCTTTATAACTCAGTACATTTATACTTAATGATGCCTTAAATTCTTTTAACTTGAGGAAAAACATTTCATTGAAAATACATGGCAGAGAATAAAAATGCAAATACTTTGGGTTTGATAATCCATTAACTTTAATTTAAATTCATATTAGAATTCACATAGTAGGAATATAATTTGTCTTTTATTTTCTTAAGCTGGTTTTCAAATATTCAATTATTTGCCACATAGATTTTACAAGGGAAGAAAGTTTTCCTAATACATGCTGGCTAGATTCACTAGTAAGTGTGGTCCCAGAAAGCTCATTGTGGGCACACTGTTGGGGCTTGCCATCTCTGTATGTTAATTTTTTCCAAATAGCATACACGTAATGAAAATACTCAGCCAATGAAGGTACACTCTCTCCTTCCTGCCTTCATCCTTTTACTTATTTATGCATAGGATAAAAGACATCTTATTGTCTCAGTATATTTCAGATATATATATATATATATATATATATATATATATATATATATATATATATATATATATATATATATATATATGGCATTCTCTCTTCTTATAGGGTCTTCATGCCTAGACCTACTCATTCCAGAGGTACTTTTTTGACCACTATCTAATTCAGTAATACATATCAAATTTAAAGATGATCCTTTTTGTCCAAAGTCATTGTGTCTTGGCTTGGTTTTTAAAGTTACAGTGAGTAAAAAGATTTAGCCTCGGGACAGGGGAAGGTAAAGAAATTAAGGTTAAATATTTATTCACAATTAACTGTCCATTTTTTTCCAGATTAAGAAAATGTTTTCATGGGAGACAAGCACTTTTAGATTAAATAATCGAACCAACTGATACTCTTACATTGAGTATGCAGCTGCTATATTAGTAAAAAATAAAACTTTGATTATAGAAAATTCTAAAGAAAATCTTATTTGCCATATTTGAGTTATTGGACAATCTTACTCTGACTCTATACTTTATTCCTATCAAGTTTTTAATTAAATCTAAAGATTTTTTAGTTAATTTTAATTTATTGTGTTTACATAGATTCTAGTGTTCCCCAAAATGCATCCCCCCTCCCCTGTGTTGATTCCCACATGCATTAACTGTCAATAATAGAGAAATAGGCCTTTTAATTGTTGAGGGTCCTAGATGAAATAAAAAATTACAAAGGAGAAAAGAGAGAAAGTAGAAGAAAAGAAAGGAAGGAAAGAAAAAGGAAATTTATCTTATTGGGTAGTGAGAAAGATCTAATTTTATTAAATCCATAAGATCCAATCAGTTGAACCAATTGTTTAAGTACTGAGGCTCTGGTTGGATATCACAAGCTGGAACTCAATTTTTTAGCTTTTTTATTCTCCTTGGCTTCTCTCCAAGATGGAACAAATTACGTAATGAAAAGGAACTACAATATTATATAATAGCCTCTCTTTGTTGTTATTGTCGTGGTTAAGTGGTTGTCCAAGTCTGCTTCAGGTTGAGATAAACAACGTAGACTGATTAACTACAGTTAATCAGGAGATCAGATAAAGCTAAAATCCTTACAGTAATGTACACACAATATAAGATTTGTTCCTCTTTACATCTCTGTCCTCATCTCCTTGTTCTGTCTCTTTTGGTCTCTCCTTTCCAGCCACATTGGCTTTTTCATGTGCTTCTAATAAATGTCCTGAGCTTGCTCCACTTCAGAGTATTTCTGTGTTTCCTTCCTACACCTTAAAATGTTCTTTACCATATCCTCATAGTATTTAATTATTTGCTTTTAAGTCAGTTTCCAGCTGAAGCAATTCCATATCTCAACACCATATTTTTCTTCACAGTTTTTATCAACACATCATATATGATAATTCATGAATTTTTGTCAGCCTCCCCCATAAAAGAAGATATATTATCTGTAAAAATAATTATGCATTATTATAAAATTCTTTATTTATAATATCTAGAGAAATATGTGGCATCTCATAGTTTACAGTTTTTAAAAAAATTAAATGCTTGAATAAATATATAAATGGCTAAAGAAGTAAAGTTAAGTTTGCCACACTGTTTTAAGTGGTCCCATGTAATTTTTTTTCTCTAGGCTGGCAGCCTAGCTCTCATATACCTGAGATCAAATGCTATTTGTTTCCCAAGAACCTTGAGCTCTAAAAAATGCTTGGAGTGGCAATGTCTAAACCAATAGAACAAATATGCTTCTTATGTTTTTATACATTAATAAAATTACATCCTCCCATATCATCTATAATCTTCTTTTTGTTATTTCAAATAAAATTATATTCTCCCACTTTATCAGATGCTTCTATCTTAAATCTATATTAGGTGAAGATGAAAAAAATTTTTTATGCAATATACTATTCTTAGTGTAATGTAAACATGGTTAGGAGTAATTTCATGGGCACTGTGATGTTTTGCATGGAAATTGTTTAAACTTTAACACATATGATTAAGACATTTATAACTTAGGAAATTGCACAATATGTATAACCAGTAGTGCATTTAATTTTTTAATTAAAAATCTAATGTTATTATAGTTTAGCTAGAGATCTTTAATAAAGTAATAATATCTTTTAGAGTATAAAATAGTAAGTTTCCAATACTAGCCATCTGACCTAGTCCAAGAACCTCTAACAGCAACAGAATTCTATTTTTTATTTGTTCTTAAAGAAGTTTGTGTGCAATATTGTCCAACCAGAATCTGGCTCCACACAAAACAGCACATTATGGTGGACTCCAGTTTAATTTAAGAACTTAATTAGAAAATTAAAACTGTGAAGACAATAGAATTATGGTGTAGAAGCAACCACCATAAAAATATCACTGTAAAAAAAAACTTCACTATATCATGAAAAATTGATATTTTAATTAAAATAAAAACATTATTAAAAGAACAGTACTTGGAACAAAGATAACAAAGACAACCAACTGGGAGAAAACATTTAAAATGTCTGATAACATCAAAGGAGTGAAACTAAGAAAACAAGAAATTTCTTTAAACTAAATCTTATTAGGAAAATAAAGCAAGCCATGGCTTGGTTGGCTCAGTGGTAGAGTGATGACCTGGTGTGTGAAAGTCCTGGATTCAATTCCAGTCAGGGCACACAGGAGAAGCAAACATCTGCGTCTCCACCTCACTCCCCTCTCCCCTTCTTTTTCTTTCTCTCTCTCTCTCCCCCTCCCGCAGCCATTGCTCGATAGGTTGGAGCAAGTTGGCCCCCAGTGCTAAGGAAAGCTCCATGGCCTCTCCTCAGGTGCTAAAATAGCTCAGTTGCCAAACAATGGAGCAGGGGCCCCAGATAGGAAAAACATCAGTCCCAGGCAGGGGTTGCCGGGTGGATCCTGGTTGGGGCACATGCAGGAGTCTGTCTCTTTGCCTCCCTGCCTCTCACTTAATAATAAAATAAAAAGTAAAAAGAATAAAGAAAGAAAGAAAGAAAAGGAATATAAAGCAAGGCCCTAACTGGTTGACTCAGTGGATAGAGTGTAGGCCAGCATGCAGATATCCTGGGTTTGATCCCCTTTCAGGACACACAGGAGAAGTGACCATCTGCTTCTCTTTTCCTCCCTCTTTTCCTTCTTTCTCTCTTCTCCTCTCACAGTCAGTGGCCCCATTGGTTTGAGTGTCAGCCCTGGGTAATGAGGATACCTTGGTACTCAATCATCAGCCCCAGACATGGGTTGTCGGGTAGATCCTGGTTGGGGCATATGTGGGAGGCTGTGTCTCTATATCCTCTCCTCTCAATTAAAAATAATAAATAAAGCAAAGGTACAATAAGGTGACTTAAGGAGAGCCCCAAATCACTGCATCAATATAAAAATATATTTAATACTTAGAAATATTTGTTTTAGAACAACAATATATTTAGCAAAGAATGAAGATCTAGATAATAAATGTTGTAATGTTAACCAGGTTGTAATACAGAACAAAAAACATTTATTTAAACAATAAAAGGTTGCAACCCCAGAGGCACAGAATTAAGTAGCAACCTAAATTGTGCTCCAAAAAATGAATGACAGGGTTTTACGGAGGCAAAATTTAAAAGTATGGTTTTTATTTGGTCATCTATGGAAATGAAAGATTTCCACTAGGTTCACAAGGATTGGTTGTTTCCAGTGTGTAAATGGGGAGACAGAAACTACAAGGAGTAAGTAAAATCTATATATGTTCATGCAGCAGCTGTTTCAGGATGTTCTGGCTCAGCCTTGAGCTGAGCATAGCAACTGGTTAATCACAGTTCTAAAAATTGAGGCATGAGATGGTCATAGGTCCTACTTCCTAAATAACCCCAACTGTTTCAAGTGACTGTCTCTATTTCAAGTGACTATCTTAGTAATTCTTTTTCTATTTTATTTTCTCTCTTTTGAATAGATATGGACCAACGAACTACTCATATGAGTATCGATTACTCTGGCCATTTTGGAAATCAAAGCTTATTAAAATTGATAATACTCAAGCCTTTTGAATTAATGAGCCCAGTCTTGCATATGGACCACAAAAGAATTTTCATAGCACCCATAGTATATACGTTAATGAATATATGTCACAGAGGGTTGTATCTACATATGTGTGATTGAATTAAATTATTGTGGATATATGTACAAAACTGAGGAATATGTAAGTCAGATGTGAATGATGTTTGATGCAGGGAAATAAATGATGAAGTAAATAAATACATAGCAACATGGACATATTCTGGAAAAAAAACAACACTCTGCATAAAAGACTACACCTCGAACATATTTTATATGGTTATCTATCATAGAAAGAGACTACTGAGAGCGGGAAATGAGAGTGAAATAAAAGATGACAGGAAGTGTGATGTCAGTGGGTCTGGCTAAGGTCCAAAATATAAGTATGCTGAAGATAAACTATAAAAGATAGGAGATGATTAATAAAGATGGGAAGCCCTTGGTAGAACTGTTGTCCTGCTTAAAATTAGCACTTATGAAAATAATATGCCAAAATTCTGTAAGTGCTGAAAATTTAAAAGTTAAGGTGTACATTATCCAGAATATACCATCTTGATTCTAGGGTTATGCTAATTTAAAATATCCTTAATTACAAAAATATTTTCTTCACTTTTTAAAAGAAATAAGAAAAGAGTGAATGCTGAGTATGGAATTCAGAAACAAAACACATTTATTCACTTAGATCTTTGCTTACTGTGATTTTGGACTTGCAATAAAAATGCTTTCTTGCAGAGAAAGTAAAAGTTGTTTTGATCCAATGATATTTTAAGCTAAGCAATGAAACCTCTTCTAAAGCAGCACATTAAAAAGCTGCGACTGCGGGAAGTCAGCTTCTAATTAATGATTTCTAAGACAGAGGGAAAAACTCAGCTACATAAAGACATACTTAAGCTTATGGTCTTCAAAGAGAAAACAATCCTCATTAATGACTAAATCATTGAGGCTTGGAGTCAAAAGAGCTTAGCAACCTAAAATAATTTAAATGTAAAAACATGTGGCTTTGATTGAAATTACTACCTAGGTTTCAGTAATTAATCTGAGAAATATGCTTTGTGTCCTTGCATGTGGAAGAAAGAAGCAAGGGGGAAATGTTAATGTTTTAAGATACAGAAATATTTAAAATAATTTATTTCTAACCTAAATGTAACAAACACGTGAAATTTAAATCTGATCTTCTGGTCTTGTGACAGAAGGTGGAGCCCTTCAGCCATCCCTTGGTGCTCCTGAAACCATAGAGTGGATGAACTCCTGTCATCTTGCCTATTATAATAAAATGGTTTAATATTTAAAAATGATAATGCTGACTTTTAGTATATAGAGGCAAGATCAGAGGAAGTAGGGATTTTACAAACAATACTAATGCCATGACTTCTCTGTTCTGTTTGTGAAACATTAACGTGAGTTTTAATTATTATAATTGGAGACTTTTGAAATGATACAGAAAGCCTATAAAACTGTTTATTGGTGCTGACCTCCTACAAAAGTGATTGCATTTAAAAAATACACGAATAAAGAATATGATTGAATTTTAGGAGATAAATGTTTTACTGTCTCTAATGGACATTTTTCCTGTAAGGATTTTTAGGATTCCTTCACCTATCCAGTGGTTTTACATACTGAAACCAGAATACAATTTGTTCTTCAGTCTGTGCATGGCTTACCAATAAGAAACCTATTAGAGTCAAGATGAGCATCATCATTCAAGAATATCTCTGCTACAATTGCTCTTTAAATTGGCATTGAAAACTACCAAAAGTATATAACACTTATTATGCTCATTTATGAAAACCTAAGGCTAGGTTTTAATTTTTTAGCTGGAGTGGCAAATCTTTGTATTATTATTGCAAGAGGTCCGTTTTTTTGCATTGTATTTTTTTAAATAGACTGTATTTTTTAGAGCAGTTGTTGGTTCATAGCACAACTGAGTGGAAAGTGCAGATCCTCACATTGTCCCCCCACACAAACACATCCACAGCCTCCCATAGTATAAGAGTGGCACATTTATCACAACTGATGAACAAACATTAACACATCATCATCACCCAAAGTACATAGACTACATTAAGGTTCACTTTTATTGTTGTACATTCTATGGATGTTGACAAAATTTGAATGACATGTATCTACTAAGATGGTGTCCAAAGGTGTTTTCCCTGCCCTACAATTGTCCTGTGCTCTACATTTTCATCTGTCCTCCTCTCCAAATAGCTACTAACCATTAATCTTTCTACTGTCTCCACAGTTTTGCATTTTCCAGAATGTCTTACAGTTGGAATTTTGCTCTCTATAAGCCTTTTCAAAGCTGATGGGGCACATATATTGACAGCATTACCATGGATATATTACAGTCCGCAGGATTTGCTGTTTAGACTGGTTAATAAATCAGCACATATTAAATAATTTTCCATAAGAAAAGGGATAACTGTTGGCAGTTTACTTAGATTTTTCATAGAGCATAAAATCTTGAAGGAACTATGAGTTAAAAAATCAAGTACAATGATTATACCATAAAATAAAAGACTCATGAAATATCAAGAGATAAATTCGTGCAAGTATTAAAGCAATCATTGGCATAAAATATTTTTTAAAATAACTAGAGGAATTACTAGTAGTAGTATGTGGAACTGATACCAAGAAAATGTGTTGAAATGGCTTCCTTTGCCATGCACTCACCTTGTATTAAGAGTAGATACAAAATCATGAGAAATTTGCAGAGCAGTGAAACTCCAACAGATAGATTTTGTTTTGATGTTTTAACAAGTTGTTTGAGAAGAGAAATGAAAATATTGGATTCAACATTTCAACTCTGCATTGGTAAAAATACACAATGTTTAACATGTTGTCACACATTAAAAAAGAAATACTTCTTTTGGTTTTTAATATATTACTTTTAAATAAATTTATAATTTTATATGCCCATAAAATCATGAGCTATATTGCAAATTTTATTAGAAAAATATTATTTGCATATGTATTTCCCTTTTCACTGTTTAAACCAACTTCCATATAGAATAGTTTTATGTATTTTTATAAATTGTTAACATTATAGAGAGAGCATAGGCATTTATCAAGGAGATCTGCTTGCTTTTCAGAGATGTTTCAGTAGGTTATAATAGTGTGGTGGTTTCCCCTACCCCTGTTAAATACATGATTTTATTCAATAGCTAAATTATTAAGCTAAGAATAAAGTAGTATGCTTCATTAAAAAAAAACTTATGAATAAAGTGTTACTCTAGCACTGAACAAGCTATTTATGCAACATCAAAAGAAATAGAGAACATAGGAATCAGAATTAGATCTATCTTCAGTACTGAGTATACTGCTTTCCAATCAGCCCTTGTCTGGACTTACAGAGATGGATTTAAGTTAATCAGTGTAAATGGGATGGACATAGATATCACAATACAATTGAAAAAGTTCAAAAAGGAAGCTATTCCTTTCCACGGTCTAACTATTTTCCTACATCCAAAAATCTCTTTCTTTACAATTCAACAGTAGGAATTAATATTGAGAAAATGGTTACTTAATACTACTATTTATTCGTGCTATATTATATATCTGTAAAATATTCAGTGTATTAAAATATATTACATCATATATGAAAAAAATTAGTCCTACATTTCACTCAAAACTTACCAAATATGCAGTTTTCAGCTCTCATACAGCCTCATACTTCAACATGATGCCAAATTCAAGATCATATGCAGATATAGATCATGTAGTAAATAGTCTTCAAAGATAGGCTTTATTAATTTATTATTCCTATCTCTAAATACACGTCAACTCTACCAAATCAACTGTTTTCCTCTCTCCTTGAAAATAGTCAATGTTCTAACAAAACCCCAATACACATGATATTGGCTCTGGAAAGAAGCAGTAAACAAAACCAGAGAAATAGCAAGAAGACTATTAGTAAAAACAAATTTCAGTGAGAAAACTGATATGAAAACTGAAGGAAAAAAAGCATGTTATGTGTGGGTGAAAAAATTGGCAAAACTGTTGACTGACTGCATTATAGGTATGATAGAAAATATACCTAATGAATTTGAGAACTGAATGAACATAATTTAAAACATAATCTTCAAAGGGGTTGTTCTATTTTTAAGCAGAACTCTGAGGAATTATTTCAAACTAAATTTGCTAAGTTAGAAAATATAACTTTTTCTTATCTTTTACTACTCCTGACAGAAAATGTTCTCGAAGTAAAAAATAGCATTAAGATAAATATCAATCCATATTAATCCCAGTAAAAGGTGCTTCAGGGTAAAGCTAAACCTACAAACTGAAGAGCCCATCTCTTATTATAGTCTTTGAAAGATTTATTGTAGCTAGACAAAAAGGAGTCTTATAATCTTATGGGGCATTGTCCCATAGCAGCCTTACCAGCCTCAATAAGATATCTCTGTCTTAAATGAAATTATGGATGAGCCTTTGGTGACATTGAATAAATTTTAATGCTATTTACTAAAACCAACTATGTTTTTAAGAGAATTGTATTGAAAAAGAATCAACAGCCTGAAATAAAGGAGATGAGGTAGTTTAAAAGAAAAAAGTTTTATGGGCTTTTTGTCCTATAAGAGTGAGTAGCTATTCAGTTGTAAAAACAGGCTATTTTTTTCTTTCTTTTCTTTATATTTTGGTTTTATTTTTAACATATATTCAGCATTTTATTTTATCTTTTATTTAATTTTTTAAATTTTATTTTGTATTGGTTTCAAGTGTACTATGTAGTGATTAGACAATTATATACTCTACGTAGTATTCCCCTGTATATTTCCAGTATTCCAACTGACACCATATATAGTCATTGCAATATTATTGACTATATTTCCTATGCTTTACTCACATCTCTGAGACTACTTTGTAACTACAATTTGTGCTTCTTAATCTCTTCACCTCTTTCACCCAGTTTCCCAACACTTCTTCTTTTTGGCAGTCATTAGGTCACTTTTTGTGAGTCTGTTGCAATTTTGTTTACTTATTTTGTTCTCTAGATTCCACATGTAAATGAGATCATATGGTATCTATCATTCTTTTATTGACATTTCACTGAGCATAATACTGGCTATTTTTGATAAAAATATTATAAGGGTAAACTCAAAGGAAAGAGATAAGCTTCCAGAAAGTAGTGCTAAAAGCTGTGGAAAACACGCCCAGAGAGGAAATCTAGGCCTTGATTGAAGAACATTTTCCATTCCAGAAGTAGGGTTCTCTAACAATATATACAGACAATTGGACCGGTGGCTGCTATGTGACTCCATTTCCTACCATTTTTAGAGTTTCTATGTTTTGTGTTTTTTTTTGTTGCTGCCTCATCATTATGCTTTGGGTGGTAAGATAAGGTTGGAAAATAGTGTTTGTTTTTGTATGCATATTTACACTTAGAGAAATCTCAGGTAACTTTTCTTTGTAGTTCTTGAACAAGAGTGTTAAACTGAAAAGCTAGAACAGAGAAATAGCCCCCAAGGAAGTCTCCTCTCATCTGAACCTGATTCACATGATGCCATTCTCAAGTTTGTCCTGATGCTGGTTTGGATAAGGGGTATGTATAATATATATTTCTAGTCCAGTTCATTTCAGTCACCAGTTGAACACAGCTGAGATAATAACTCTTTCACCATGTGGAACAGGACTGCCCAACCCAGCAAGCACTATGTAAATTTCTGTGCCACAAAATCATGAGAAATGATAAATCTTTGTTTTTCTAAACTACAAAATATTGGAGTTATTCTTATGCCAGACTGGATAACTGAAACAGAAAAAGATATCACTGATCTTTTATAACATAGGCTGTATTATAAATAACCATAAATAGTTCTATAATGGTTAGATATTATATTTATATTCTAATAACATTACATATATGATAATCAATGAAAAATGAGAATTTTAATTTAAATATTTATGCAGAAGTTGGTAAAATTTATATTTAAGTCAATTTTTAAATCAATAGAATAATGTATTGGATCTAAAAACAATTTGCATGGTATATTTTTTTACCTTCGTATTTTTATAAATATACATATCTCTCTCAGATTATTTGTGTTTCTGTCATAGACAAGCATCAAGACCACGAAATAATGACATGGTGTGTTTAGAGAGAGAAAATGCAGAATTCCATTCTTAATATATAATTGAATTATTTTAATCATACCCTTATTTAATCACATTTTAATTATATTTTATTAGTAAGTCTCATAATGCTGTTCATTAGTGGCAGGTGGCACTTTTATTACTTGAAACATATATAATATTTAAAAATTACTTGTCATATAGAAAGGCCCTTTATGACTGTTCATTGTTTATCATAAGAATTTTACCAGTTCACCAAGAAAGTAATTCTGTTATAGAACTAATAATATAATTCATTAAATTGAGAAAAATGCAATTTAACATTCTTTCTGTAGTATTATTATTATTCAGCTGAAAAATATTGACAGTAAGAAAGAATGTTTATTTTATATGACTCAGAGGAGGGATGGAATTAGACTTTATATGTGTAGCAATTCTTGGATCAAGCACCTTCTCACTTAGATGAATAATTGCTGAGATCATAGGAATATATATGATAACACTACAATTTTTTTTAAATTTTATAGTGTGATTGCAAATTACTACATTAATATTGTTAAATGGATACAAAATGGGGTTTAAGATCAGCAATAAAATAAAGTATAAGAAGTTAAAAGTACTTAAATGTTCTTTATTTGCCATATTATTAGGTTTATTTCTGATAAAAGTGACAGGAAACTAGCTTGAACTGATTTGTACCTGCCCAAAGTTAATTGCAGATTGGTCAAAAAGTTTTGGGGGGATAATTTAGAATACAGATATAGATTTAAATCCTGTCATCAGACTGACTTTTTTCTATATCTTGGTCTGCCTTCCCCCTGGTTGCTTTCACACTCATGTTCTCCAGCATACTGCTAGTAATCTGCACCATCAAGCAGTGAGTGCATCTGGAATGCTCATTAGACTCACTGAAGGAGCTTTAAACAAATAACCTTTATCTAAACCCACCTCCTCAGATTCAATCATTCTTAGCTTTTTTCTTTTTTCTTTTTCAAGTGAGAGAAGCGGAAATAGTGAGAGACTCCCGCATGTGCCCTGACCTGAATCCACCGGCAACCCCCTTCTAGGGCTGATTCCCCAATCAACTGAGCTCTGAACCAAAGAGCTTCCTCAGGGCCCCAGCTGACCTCTAACCGATTGAGTAAGGGCTGTGGGAGGGAAAGAGGGAGAGAGTGAGTGAGGGGCGGGGAAAAAGCAAATGGTGCTTTTCCTGTGTTACCTACCGGAATCCAATCAAGGGCCTATATACCCGGCCAACGCTTTAACCACTAAACAAACTGGCCAGGACCTCAGATTCAATCTAAATTGGTCTGCAGTGGGATCTATATATCTACATCCATATATTTTAAAGTTTTTATTTATTGATTTGAGAGACAGAGATAAATATTAATTTGTTGATCCACCTATTTATGTATTCATTGGTTGATTCTTAATATGTGCTCTGACCAGGGTTCAAAGCCGCAATCTTCCCACATCAGGTCCATGCTCAAACGGATTGGTTGATGAGCCACCCAGCAAGGACCTTCTACATCCACATCCATATTTTTAAAAGCTCTTCTCATGTTTGTAGCAAAGACAGCTCTTCTTTTTCCTCAACGGGAATGAAAGTCGAGGGTGCTAATCTCACTGGCCCCTTTTGACTCAGCACTTATTCTTGAACCAATCTCTTTCAGACACTCTAAAGGCTTTTGGGCTGTCAGAGATGGTCAGTCAGAGCCTACCAATCATATAGCAATTGGGGCAACTCCATCTGAAGCACATGAATTTGGTGAGGCAGTTGTGGAGTGTGCTATATATAAGCAAAGTAAGGGTAACATTTTGCCAGAAAGATGACAGCATCCCTGATAGCAGAAAGAGCAGGCATCTGCACAGATCACAAATTTACTGAATGGGCTTGTGTGAGTAAATTTTCTAATTATTTGTTAGTCATAACACAAGAAATTAGAATATAAAAATACATTAAAAGCAATTTCATGTAAGTTACAATAAATTATTTTCCCTGTGTTATGCAAATTTCTCAAATATATGCATTATATTTTAATACATCATATGAAATATACAAATATGAAAGTTTATATTATATATGTTTTGAGTCATTATTATTATTATTATTATTATTATTACCAAGAATGTTTTCTTGGCACTGGTTACCAATGATAGGACAACTAAAAATTATGTACCATTTGTGATAGTTTCCTATAAATGAGAAAAGTGGTATCAAAATTATGTTCTTCTAACTTCAAGCAGTAAGGGAAAGATTCACTGATGATCACATGAGAGTCTTATTTTTTATATATTCTTCATTTTCCTACATAAGAAAATATGATATGCAATTTTACAATGTACTTAGATATCTGATGCTCACTTATACCTCAAAAACTCAGAAAGTATTGTGAAATATCCTTAAGTAAATAGAAACACAATTATCAAAAAAATAGAGATTACATGCAGTGAATCATACAAAGAGAAGGAAATTGGTTTAATTTCTCACCCCTTAGGTATTAAATGTACATGTCAAAAACAGAAAACATGTTTTCTGGGAAACGAGAATTGCAAATGCTCTGTTATTTCAGTTATTGCTCTATAACTTAATAAATGGACAATAATTAAATAAAGTTCTTTGTGGACACCTATTGTACTAATGTGTACATACATAATTCATTTGTTACTAGTTTTCATTTTCTGTTTGTAATCACAATAACTTAACTCTCTTTAACTTCAAGAAAAATGAATTTATTGATAAGACAGTGGGTTATCTCAAGAAATTAGAAGAGGAAATAACTCAAAGGCAGAAAAGAAACTTGGAAACTTCAAGAGCACCAGCATAGAATTCCACTGACCCTCTCTCTAATAAATACCTTTGCTGTGCAAAGTGTACCAGCAGCCTCTGCATCACCTGCATGCTTTAAAAAGACAGAATTGTGCATGATATCCTAGACCAGAATTTCTATTTTAACAAGTTTCCAGGTTATCCATATGCTGAGTAACACTGCAATTAAAGTGACCCAAATACAATAATAAATCTCTGCATCTCTCTGTTCCAAATTTAGAGGTATAGGAGAAAAAAATGTGATTATACCACCTCTGGCTGACTGTTTAACTTAAGTAGCAATATCAGCTATGGAGTTGGGACAGGTCTGTCACCCAGAACAAATGCTGATTTTTAGAGACTCTTGTCATTCCAGAGTTTTCTGATTCAACTGGGACTTTTTTTCATAAATGCAGAACCACTTCCCTACTTTCTGACAGGTATAAATATAGTGTGGACATGGAATAAAAATAAGGAAAAGCAGACAATTAAGAACTTGCAAAAATAGATGTAAAAATAAGTTATGTGAAAGAAGAATTAGAATCCATTGTGTTTCAAAAGAAAAAATATATGTGTTAATAAGTTCCAATAAAGGCTAAATATCTTCCTAACAAACCATCAACAACAACAACAAAAAAAATGGGGAATTATGCTTACTGAAGGACAAGAGAGTATATTTAAAATATAGCTGTGAGGGGATACTTCAGGACATGATAATTAAATAGGTAAAAGAAAAGTTGGGTTTAAAAATCACAAAATATAAGAAGATATATGACCCAATATTGATCTCTATTTAGAAAACTCCGTAGTAACTAATTCTTTATAATTAATATCATTTCTGAATGTCATAGTAAATATATTAAATCCTTCACTCAAGAGAAAGGGTCTCCAAGACAGATTTTTAAGAAAGACATGATCCATTTATATAAAGTATCATTCATGCTTGCAATTAAATATATACATAACATATAAACACACTCTACAAACAAAAAATTATATGTTATATGTAAACATTTAATTACATAATTAAGTATATTAATATATTAATGTTCATACTTATATATATGGGTATAAATGTATGTGTACAGTATGTAAAATATGTATGCATGTGTGCCTATAGTACCTTTGGTATAATTTATATACTGATTAGAGAAAACTGAATGATAGGAGAGAAATAAATTTTTCTATATGTTCCTTCTGGAACACAAAGAATTTTGTTCAATCTATCCATCTACCTATTTACCTACCTACTTATCTGTTATCAACCTATGTTCTCTATATCTATCTATAAGATACTATATTTTATTCAAGATGAGTATATTTTCTAAGTCTCACAAAGTAAAGTATTTAAAGGTCTCTCTATTATATCTTAGTTTCAATTATGTTAAATGCTACCTGAACTCTATATTAACTTTTTTATTAACTACCAACTTTTAGGATTATTTTGATTATTACATTTAAAATATTGGTATGTATCCAGTTTTTGTGTGTTTTTTTTTGACAGAGGCAGAAAGAGACAGAGAGAGGGACAGATAGGGACAGACAGAAAGGGAGAGATTCTTTGTTGTGGCACCTTTGTTGTTCATTGACTGCTTTCTCATATGTGTCTTGATCTGGAGGCTACAGCAGAGTAAATGACCTCTTGCTCAAACTGGCAACCTTGAGTTTTGAACCTAGTTCCTCTGCATCCCAGTTCAATGCTCTACCCACTGCATCCCCACCTGGCCAGGTAGTACGTATCCAGTTTATAATTAGAACTGATGTTTACCAGTGTAAAATTTTTAAAAGACTTTATTCAGTTTCAGAGAAAAGAGAGAGAAAGAAAGGGAAAGAGGGAGGGAGGGAGAGAGAGAGAGAGAGAGAAGGGGGAGGAGCAGGAAGCATCAACTCCCATAAGTGCCTTGACCAGGCAAGCCCAGGGTTACAAACTGGCGACCTCAGTGTTCAAGGTTGACACTTTATCCCACTGCACCACCACAGGTAAGGCCAAATATAGATATTTTATCAACACATTTATATTACAAATACTGTTCATTCTTCATATCTGTATGTAATCATATAATTGATCTAGACTTTTGGAACTTATTGTAAAAAATTCATTTAACAGTTTTTCTTATTAGCTCATATATTTCAATTAGTTCAATATTTTTTTCTTTATTTCATAAATAGTGTTTATATTATACAGTATAGTACATATATAATATATATATATATACCATAGATACTCTAGATACTCTTTTTTTACTTTTTTTCGTACTTAAAATATATTCAATTAC
Source organism: Rhynchonycteris naso (assembly GCA_037038555.1). Lineage (NCBI taxonomy): Eukaryota > Metazoa > Chordata > Mammalia > Chiroptera > Emballonuridae > Rhynchonycteris > Rhynchonycteris naso. The sequence goes on along the minus strand of CM072998.1, from coordinate 64,224,479 downwards.
TCCATATAATTTCAAATAAATAATTCTTATACTTTTTGTTATCATTTATTCAAACTTTCTTTTATATGTAGACAGATTGTTTTCAAAATTCTGTAGTGACATACAACACTACATTAAATAATAGTGTGCATATATATTGATATTTTGATATTTTTGAGCTGTACCTTCAAGATAGTTTTCTTAAAGTAGGTGTTCTGGGTAAAAGCTGAATGCATATGTAGTCATTTAGTATGTAGATCATTATATATAAAAACAGCGAATGTGTAAATTGATGGGTAGGTTTAAAAATAAATGTACATGTGTAAGTATATGTGTATTATACATACATGTATATACATGTTTATCTCTTTCCATTACTAGAAAGTAAAAAAGTTTAAAAAAATAAGAAGGATATGTCACATAGAGAAATGAAGCAACTTGAAAAATGGCCAAAACTTAAAAACTTTGTACAAAATAAGTTATAAAAATAATAGATTTTTAAAGCATATCATAAAATGAATATTCATGAGTATACAGTTATATAAAAATAACTACATAATTTAATAAAATAGAAATCTAATTAAAATATAAAAGAAATGATGAAGGTAAAAAATTACCATTTACCAAACGACATAGCAGTAATCGTTGTAAGCAGGAACTACTGATGGATGTTAAAAGTAATAAGACACAGTTTGATGAGGTATGAGAAAAGTTATAATAGTCTCAAAATATCTCCCTCAAAGATATTTAATTAGAAAGAGAAAATTAATAATATTAGAACCTAGAAACCTGGCAGGCACAATTTTAACTAAATGATAAGTGTTAACACCACCAATAATAAAACAAATTGGCATCATGTGTCTCCTATCAAGATGCACTGTGAAAAACATAATACCATGTCTATTATTCTTGCACTAAATGCATAATATCAATATAATCATTACAAACCAATAGGCAAACCCAAATTAAGAAAAATGTCCAATATAACTGGCAAGGGTTGATGAAAGATATGAAAGTTTTAAAACATAAAGAAGACTGAAGATAATCAATCTTTAACAAGTTAACAGAGACGAAGTAAACTTGACAAGTAAATTTAATGTAGAATTCTTGATTGGATCTTAGTTCTAAAAAAAAAAAAGTACATGAGTTGGGACCTTGGAGAAATAAGTGTAAGGTCTAAAGTTTAGTTAATAGTATTATATCAATGCTAATTACCTGATTTGAGAGTTGTACCATGGTTATGTAAGATGTTAACATTAGAGTAAGCTAGATAAATGTCATATGAAAAAAATTGTATGCCATAAACTCACCTTTAAAACAGCTTAGTTGACCCTGGCTGGTTGCCTCAGTGGTAAAGGATAGCCTGGCGTGTGGGAGTTCTGGGTTTGATTTCTGGTCAGGACACATGGGAAAAGAGACCATATGCTTCTCCACCATTTCCCCTCCCTTTCCCTCTCTCTTCCCCTCTTGCAGCCAAGACTTAAATATTCAAGCAAAACATGGCCCTGGACAACAAGGATGGCTCCATGTCCTCGTCTCAGGAGCTAGCGTATCTCGGTTGTCAAGCAGTGCAGCAATGCCCAGATGGTCAGAGGATAGCCCCATAGATGGTTTGCCAGGTGGATCCGGTTGCAGGTGCATGCTGAAGTCTTTCTCTCTGCCTCCCCACCTTAATTATAAAATAAAATAAAATAGCTTCCTTATTTTAGAAAGAGTTTATACAGTATTCAGAATACTACAGAATGAAAATATTGTATAACATAAAGTTTGAAATAAAATTAAATTTATTTACTGAACTGTATAATACTCAAATGCTGCAATGATCAGGAACAAACAACATCATTGTTGGATAGTATGTCTGAGAAAGTATACAAAAAGCATGTAGACATAAATTGGCAAAAAATGGCAATAGAATTTAGAAATTATAGAAAATATAGGTAACAAAGTCTGTGCTTGAAGGTTTAGTAGGAGGCAGGTACAGGAAGGGCAGTGGACACGGAATTAAATTTGTCTCTAATTATCTATCTGTCGTTGGGCAAATCATATAACATCTTGTAATTGGCCTCCTTTCTCCTAGAATGTGAGGACTAGTTTTCAAAAAATGTAAGCTCTCATGTGTTCTGCTTATTTTTAAAAAAAATACACTGTTTTAGAAGTTTCCCATTTACCTACTACCACTACACACACATAGCCTCCCCACTGTTAATATTCTGCACCCAAATGGTACATTTATAAAAATCAAACCTGCATTGACATATCATTATCAAAATCCAGTTTACATTAGATTGGTTTTAATTTATTTTATTTTTATTTTATTCATTTTAGAGAGGAGACAGAGTGAGAGAGAGGAGACACAGAGTGAGAGAGAGAGAGAAAGAGAGAAAGGGGGGAGGAGCTGGAAGCATCAACTCCCATATGTGCCTTGACCGGACCAGTGCAGGGTTTTGAACTGGCGACCTCAGTGTTCCCAGGTCGACGCTTTATCCACTGCGCCACCACAGGTCAGGCCTACATTAGATTGGTTTTATACACTCTTTGAGTTTAGACAAATTTACTATGATACTAAACATAATTTCACTGCTGCCAAATCCTATGTATTTGACCTATTCATTACTTCCTCTCCATAAACTACTGGCGATGACTAATTTTTTTTTCATTGTTGCCATCATTTGGCTTTTTTTTAGAATGTCAGATAGTTGGACTTGTACAATACCATAGCCTTTTAAGATTGGCTTCTTTTATTTTGTAATATACATTTAAAATTCTTCCACGTATTTCTTTTCTTTGTCTTCATAGCTTATTTCTTCTTATCTCTGAATAATATTCTATCTGGATGTACCATAGATCAGTCTACTCATTCATGTGTTGGAGGACATCTTGGGTGCTTCCTAGATTTGACAACTTTGAATAAAGTTGCTATAAATTTCTACGTGCAGGTTTTAGTGTAGACACAGGTTTTTCAATTCATTGGATAATGACCAGGGTCTATGATTGCTGAATCATGATAATAGTATGTTTCATTTTTTAAAGAAACTTTCTAATTGTCTTCCAAAATAGCTATTACACTTTATATTACTACCAGCAATGAATTTGGTGTAGTCAGTCTTTTGGATTATGGCCATTGCAATCGTTGTGTAGTGGTATCTTATGGTTGTTTTAATTTACAATTCTCTAATAACATGTTTTGAGTATATTTTCATATGCGTATTTACTATGTGCCTTAATGAAGTGTCTATAATGATCTGTTACCCACTTTAAATTGGTTTATTTATTGCATGTAGAGCTTTAAGAACTCTTTGTATATTTTGGAAAAGTTCTTTATTACATATGTCTATGCAAATATATTGTCACCATCTGTGGCTTTTCTTTTTCTTCTCACAGTGTCTTTCACAGAGAAGAAGTCTTTATTTTTTGTTAAATTTTATTGAGATCCAGCTTATCAAATATAGGGGTGTACAAAAGTGTGTTTGCAGTTATAAGTGAGACACAGAGTTTAGTCTTGCATTATTATTTATTTGTATTACAACTGTAAGCCTACATGTGCCCATTTTTGCTTTTTATTTATGGATCATGTTTTTGATGTTGTATCTGAAAAGTCATCTTCATTCCCCAGGTCAACCAGGTTTGCTTTTATATTACATTCTAGTTTATAGTTTTATACTAGTTCTGTGATGCATTTTGAGTTGTCTTTTGTGAACAGTGTAAGATCTGTGTTTATATTCATTTACTTTGCTCTTGAATATCAGCTCTTCCATTTGTTAAAAAGGCTGTCTTAGTTCCATTGTATTGTCTTTGCTTTGTCAAATATATATCCATTATATTTTGTGAATAGCATTTTTATAAAATTACTATATAAAAATATAGTCCTTATATTAAATGTGTAAAGTATTTTTGAGGTAGGGGATGACAATTGTTGCAGTGAACAAATTGAAAATTACTGGGCTTATTAGTCTTAAACCTAATACATTAAAAAATATTTTAAGCTTACTTCAATATATCCAGATACCCTCCTGGAAATCAAAAATGAAGATATACATCAGAATTCTAACTTCCCTGGGGGGGAGGGAAACAAATTTGTTTTGTTTCTATTTTTAGATTATTGTTAGTATATCATAATCAATAATAGACAAGCTATTATGTCACCATACTATTAAAGAAGAAAATCATTTAATCATTTCACTATAATTCTTATACTTGATTAATCACTCTGCAATTTTATCACACTGGAAGCATACATTAGCATATATTAAGAACAGTACAAAGAACTCAAACGTTCACAATATGCCAAACATTTTGCAAAGAAAATAGAAAGCAAGATACTCATTTACTTCTTTAGAAATGTTAATTAATCATGACAGTACTACAGAAGAACTTATCTAAGATCAAGCCCACTCATAGAAGCAACTTTGTGGATATAATGGCATTGTTCCAAAAAAAAAAAAATCTCTTATATGAGCAGGGAAAAAAATACAGCAAAATTTAGGCTTAATTGGAAATAGCAAAAGGAAACTATAAAACCCAGAGGATGGAAACAGAACAAAAGACTGGGAATGATAAATCAGTAATACAAACACTTCAAAACAAACTCCCTTAGGAAAAGTTTTAAATTACAGTGTTTTTCACAGAAAAATCTAAATTGGTAGTTTTTAACTTGTACTTGAAAATAATATTTTCTGGTAACAGATGTCTAAAATTTTTAACAAAATTTCAAAGTTCAAAATCACAGCAATAAAAACAAAACATCTGTGATAATGAGTAAATATTAATTATAAAAAAATTAAAGAACACATGTGCTATATTTAGGAGTACCCATAAAGTTTTGAACTATTTAGAGCTCCATTACTATTTATTTCTTAAAATTATTAATGTTTAGAAAATATTCAACTTCTAAGCAGCTACTGTTATATTTCAACCCACTGTTATGTAAAACAATATTATGAATAATTTGACAAATGTCAGAGTAATGGCAGCATGAGAGATACGCCTGATCTCTCTTCTTAAAATTTCAACAAGTTGAACAACTATAATGCAGTATGGAATCCCACCCGGGCTTACAGGTGTGCCTAAAAGATCCATGCACTGAATGATTTAAAGGTAGAACTGCATGAAAAGGGGAGCAAAAGATAAAACACATTTGTGGTGGGCTTGGAGAGAAGACAAACCTGGAGTGACTGCATTTTTTGCCTTGCTGGACTACAGGGACGAGGGAAGCTCTGGCCCTCTGGATTTTGTCTGAAGGTTGGAGAAGGAAACTCGGAGTGACCGAGGCTCCTTCTGCCAGGATTAGTTGTGAGACAGAGAAGCAGAGAGGGAGATAAACCAAAGTGGCCAGCGTGGGGTTACAGCCAGTGTTTCCCTGGTCAGCCTAGAAGCTACACTTGGCAGAGACAGAGAAAGCTGAAGTATGGCCTCCAGCCTCCTATATCCTGCCTCACTCACCTTGTGATACTGGGAGGGGCAGAGATAAGCCCCACAACTAGCTCTCCAGAGCCTTTCTCTACCCTGAAGAAGAAAAGTGTTCCACATCCAGTCTCCAGGTTTGTAGAGACATGAAAAAGAGTGCTCTCAGAAGCCTAAGATCTCCATTTCTAGAGCCAGAGAACCCCAGTGCAGGAAATACTCAAAGGGATTATTTGACCAGATAAAAAGAACAAAATAATAAAAACTATGAGAAAAAGAGCCAACAAGGTCATAATAAAAATAAGGATAATCTGTGAGAACAATAATTTAAAAAGGGAGAGGGTAATGATCTGCTGTTACAAAGGAGAATAAAATGCAGAAGCACTCATATGACAAAGGCTCATACATATGCACATTTTCCTCTTAACCTAATGGTAACCACCCACAAAATAGCCACTACTGAAACACAAAGATTAAAAAAAGAAGAAACGGGGCAAAAAGTATGAAATACCATCAAACAAAAACAACTGACAGAAACAAGAGGAAGAACCAAACAAGACACAGAGCTACCAGAAAACAACACATAAAATGGCTATAGAAAATCCAAAAAAAAAGAAAATTCTCAAGTGTCAATAATTACTGTAAATGTAAATGGACTGAACTCACCAATAAAGAGGCATAGAGTAGTAAATTGAATCAAAAAGCAAAACCCAACTATATGCTGCCTTCAAGAGACACATCTAAGCTGCAAGCACAAAAGTAGATTCAAAGTAAAAGACTAGAAAAAGATTCTCTAAGCAAATGATACACAGAGAAAATCAGGTATAGCCATACTTATATCTGACAATGCTGAATTCAAGAAAACAGAGGTAATCAGAGACAAAGATGGACATTTTATAATGATAAAGGGGACATTGCATTAAGAAGACATAACACTTTTTAATATATATGCACCGATGAAGGAGCACCAAAATCTATAAGACATCTACTAACTAACCTAAAAATAGAAGAAGGCAAACACACAATCATACTTGATGATTTTAACCACCATTAATGGCTTTAGATAAATCACCCAAACAGTAAATCAATAAAAAAATATTGGCCTTAAATGAAATTTTAGACCCATGATGGCGAACCTATGACACACGTGACAGCACTGACACGTGTAGCCATTTTCGAAGACACATGGCTGCATGCGACCGCATACCAGAGAAGTATGGGACCGCATGCTGAGAAGGACGTTTTATCCTCGGCTCCTGCACGGCCAGGTGCAGTAGCCAAGAATAAAACATTTGCTGTAGTGTAGGTACTCTGTGCCGGAAGTCTGTAGGTTAAAACAACAGAACTCCAGCACAGAGGGCCTAGTTCTGGGACTTACGGTTAGGCTGTTTTTCTCGAAGTGACACACCATCTGAGTTATGCTTGTTTTTTTGGCGAATTTTGACACACCAAGCTCAAAAGATTGCCCATCACTGCTCTAGACCAAATAGACATAATAGACATTTATAGGACATTTCATCTAAAAACATCAGATTGTACATTTTTCTCCAGTGTGCATGAAACATTTTCAAGTATAGACCATATGTTGGGCCACAAAGCTAACATCTACAAGTTCTGGAAGACTGAAATTATACTAAGCATGGTTTGTGAAAAATAAGGCTTTGAAATTAGAATTCAACTGTAAAAAGTAAGTAAAGAAACCCAAAAATGTGGAAATTGAACAACATTCTTCTAAAAAATGACTGGGTCAAAAAAGAAATAAAAACAAAGATCAAAAGATATACACAGACAAATGAAAATGACAACATGACATATCAAAATTTCTAGGATGCAACAAAAGCAAGTAACAAGAGGGAAGTTTATATTGTTACAGGCTTATATCAAGAAAGAAGAGAGATTCCAAGTAAAAATATAACATCACACTTTAAGAAACTAGAAAAGGAAGAATAGAGGCAACCGAAAGTCAGCAGAAGAAAGGAAATAATAAAAAGTAGAGCAGAACTAAATTAAATGGGGAACAACAGAAAACTATAGAAATAATTCATTCAACAAAGAATTGATTCCTTGAAAAGATTAATAAAATCAACAAGCCATTAGCTATATTCACTAAGGAAAAAGAGGACAAACTTATAATAACAAAGTTCAAAAATAAAAAGGGAAAAATTACTACAGACATCATAGATATACAAAAGATCAGAGTAGAATATTGTGAAAGATTATATGCCACCAAATTCAACAACCTAGAGGAAATGGATAATTTGTAGAACTATACAATCATCCTAGACTGAGCCACAAAAAAATGAAAACCCTAAACAAACCTATAAGCAGGGAGGAAATAGAAAAAACTATCAAAAACCTCCCCCAAAACAAAAGTTCATGACCAGATGCTTACACTAGTGAATTCTACCAAACAGTCAAATAAGATTTGGTACCTCTCCTTCTCAAAATATTCCAAAAAATAAAAGATGAATCAGTAGTCTCCAACACATTTTACAAAGCCAACATAACCCTCATACCAAAACCTGACAAGGACAACACACAAAGAAAACTACAGACCAATATATCTAATGAATACAGATGCAAAAATCCTAAACAAAATACTATAAAATTGAATAAAACAACACATGAAAAAATAATGCATCACAACCAAGTGGTATTTATTCTAAAAGCACAAGTGTGGTTTAACATACAGAAATCGATCAGCGTAATAAACAACATCAACAAAACAAAGAAAAAAATATAATCTTATCAATAGATGCAAAAAAGGCATTCAATAATATACAACATCCCTTTCTGTTTAAAACACTCAATAAAATCAGAATAGAAGGAAAGTACCTCAACATAATAAAGGCCGTATATAACAATCATCAGCTAATACCATGCTAATTGTTGAAAAAATAATGGCTTTTCTTCTAAAATTAAGAACAAGACAAGCCTTTCCTCTCTCTCTACTCTTATTCAACATTGCTCTGCAAATTTTATCCAGAGCAATCAAGCAGAGAAAGAAATAAAAGACATTCATATTGGGAAAGAGAAAGTAGAGCAATTACTTTTTGTAGATGACATAATACTATGTATAGAAAACCTCAATGACTCCACCAAATAACTATTAGAAACAATAAACCAATACAGTAAAGTCACAGGATACAAAATCAATATATAAAAATCTACTGCTTTTCTATATGCCAACAATGTAACTTTGGAAAATGAACTAAAAAAAAATACACCACAAATCTTTTTACAATTGCAACAACAAAAAAATTAAGGCAGAGAAATTACACAGCCCAACTTCAAATTATACTACTGAGCCACGATAATCAATACACCATGGTACTGGCAGAAAAACAGACATGCAGACCAATAGAACAGAATTGAAAACCCCAAAATAAAACCACATATATGTGGACAAATCATCTTTGACAAAGGAGTCAAAAAATAGAGAAAAGAAAACCTTTTCTATAAATGGTTCCAGAAAAATTAGAAAGTCACATAAAAAAAATAAAACTTGACTACAGTTTGTTTCCCTGCTCAAAACTTAATTATAGATGAATTAAAAACCTAAATATAAGATCTGAAACTATAAATTACATAGAAGAAAACAGGTACTAAGCTCGTGGACCTAGACCAAAAAAATTAAAAAATTATGAATTTAACCCACAAGGGAAGGGAAGTAAAGGTAAAAATAAATGAATGGGTTTATATCAAACTATAAAAGCTCTGCACTGCAAAAGAAACTGACAGTATAACAAATAGGCAGCCAACTAAATGGGGGATGATATTTGTAAACAACAGCTCTTATAAGGGGTTAATATATAAAATATATAAAGAAATTACAAAACTCAGTGACAAACAAGCAAACAGTTCAATGAAAAAATGGAGAGAGAACCTGAACAGACACCTCTCCCAAGAGGACATACAAATGTTCACTAGGTATATGAAAAGATACTAATCTTCACTAACTATTTGAGAAATGCAAATCAAAGCTACAATGAAATATCACCTTACACCTGTTAGATTGGCTATTATCAACAAGACTGATAATAAGTGTTGGAGAGGCTGTAAAGAAAAAATAAAAACTCTCATTCATTGCTGGTGGGAATGCAAATTAGTACAACCATTATGAAAGAAAGTATGGTGGTTTTTCAAAAAATTAAGAATAGCATTACCATATGACCCAGCAATCTCCTAGGTATCTAACCCAGAATCTTGAAAACATAGGTATATAAAGACACGTGCACCCCCATGTTCACCATAGTATTATTCATAGTGGCCAAGACATGGAAACAACTAAAGTGTCCTTCAGTAGAGGATTGGATAAAGAAGATGTGGTATTTCATATATTCAGTGAATACTACTCAACCATAAGAAACAATGATATAGTGACATTTACGACATATATAGATCTTGAGAATATTATACTGAGTAAAATAAGTAAATCAGAAAAAGCTAAGAACTATATGATTTCACATATAAGTGGGATATAAAACTGAGACTTATGGACATAGATAAATTGAAGTGTTTAGTAAGTGGAGGAAAACCCAGGAGAGGGGGAAGAAAATGAGTGGGGGGAAAGGGGACTTTAGTGAATGAAGAAGAGGGAGGGTGTGTGGGAAAGGTTGTAAAGAGTGACAAATATAAGGTGACAGAAAATGATTTGACTTTGAGTGATGGGTATACAACATAATCAATAGTTCAAATGCTAGAGAAATGTTCACCTAAAACCTATGTACTGTTATTGATCAATGTCATTGATTAAAGTTAATTTTCTAAATAAAAATTTTAAATAATTAATAAAAATAAAAGTAAATAAAACAATACTATATGCTCTGTTTGAAGTACAGATAAACTAGCTACTATTATTTATTAAAGAAGCACTCATTTTTGTTGGGTTTGCAAACCATAGAACTCTTTTATTCCAGTTTATATGTCTCAGTTTTATCTATGAAGAAACTGAAAATTAGAAAAAATAAACTGACTTGCATACATTTGTATTAGAAAGCTAGCACAGTAACAACTTTGCTTCAAATATATCTTTAGTAATTCCATATTATGATTCAATTTTTGTTCCCAATATTACTTTCTCAGATACTTATTGAAAATATCAACACTTGCTTTTTTCCTGAAAGCAATATTGGATGTTACACATTATGCTCTATGACCAATGTAAATTTATGACTCAAAGCCAATATGAGCTATAATAATGTCGACATAAAAACTGTTCCAACCTGTAAGAATTTTTATGTGTTAATTTGAGCCAAACTAACAATTATTGCCTGGAAGTAATCTCAAAGAATTAAGTAAATGCTCCAGACAATGGAGGTTACATGAATGAAAATCATTGGTGATTAGGGAGGTAGGAAAAGGAAAAGTGGAAAATCTCTGAGATGGGATAAAAAGTGAAATCAATAAGCACACAGGGGTGGGCAAAAGTAGGCAAACAGTCATTATAACCTAAAAAGTAGATCGTAAGTAAAATACAAAATAATAACAAGAAGAAGAAGAAAAAGAAAAGAAAAAGACAAATTATAGAAATAAATAATACAATAATTATTAAATAATAGAATAAACTTTCACATACTTATAACCTGTAAATCTAATTTTGCCCACCCAAGAAAAATCTTTTACATGGGGGAGTACAAGATAGTTAACAGTTAACACAATAAAATGAGTTTTGTGTCTTTGTTCTGTTGGGAGACTATGCCCTAAAGTGTCTGGAAAAAAGAAATTATCCTAACATTCCAAAGGTATGTTAACTCTTTGAATAGTGAGTTTTTTTCATGCTTGCTGACCCCCAAGAGTGAGGTTTTTTCCAAAAAATAAAATTAGTTACAGTTACAGTTTTATTAACTAAAAATCATGTTTGTTTGATAACCAATTTATGAAAACAAGAAGAACATACATTTGCCTTTTTATAATGTTGCTTTACACATTTTTAAAATAAATCCATTGTACTTTGGATGGTCAGGAAGCACGAGCACATAAATGAACATTTGTACTAGTCAAAGGGTTAATGGTAGATGTAAAAAGGCAACAGAGTTTCAGTTAAGGCAAAGGTTGACCTTTAGCAAGGAAGCTATAGGCCCAGGATATTCCTACCCACCATGACTGGCTTTTAGTTAAGATTTTTTTATATTGAATTCATCCTACATGGTTACTTTAGGTCTCTGAGTTTGTAAGGCTGCCATCCAGGCCTCCACTGAACTTGTCAGTTTGAGCAAGTGATTCCTTTCTTGTACACAATGATTGTTTAAGGCTGACTTCTTAGTTCTTATGGCAGAAGTCTCCAGTATAGAAATAAAAATAAATAAATTTTCTTTTTTAAGTTCTCTAGAATTTGTATTATAGATTTAAATTATCAGGACTCCTTCATTTTACATATGTCCCTTATGCATAGTTCTAGAAATGTATGAATTTCTCCCCTTTTAGTTATATCTGATAAGGTATCTCAAACATGAGAAATTTGGTTTCAGTAACAGTAGCTTTTAGTTATATTGAAGGATATATAAAATAGGAGACATGTAAGGGTTAGAAAATAATCTGCCTGCTATTCTCTCTTTTAATGGCTTCTTGGCCTTAACTTTGAAATGCAGGCAAAAGTTTTCCTTAGCAGGAATGTCAGAAAAAGCTTACTCTGGGGAGGGATCTGACAATTAGATATGTCTAAATCACAATAGCTGTTTTTAAAAACCTAGCCACATGATTTACTGTGAAAAGTTAAGGTCTATAAATTAGTTAGAAACTTAGTTCACCAATCTTAAATCTTTTCTTTGTATTCTAAGAAAACAGGGATTCTTTTCACAGACAATTCAGAGACTCCAGGTCCCTGCTGTTCTTGGAAGACACCTGATCCCCTCTGCCATGAAGATTTACCAAGAACAACAGATAGGTCTATGCTGATAGGACAGTACTACATCATAAGAACTTGTAGAGGAGACATTCTTGCAACTGAACCACCATCTCCTGCACATAGTTACATGACTACCATATTTTTTCATATATAAGACATACCTTACTTTTGGGGTCTGAAATTTTAAAAAAATGTATTACATGAAGTTATTGAACTCGTTTTACTCATCATAAAATTTATACAACTCTTCATCTGCTTGAAAAAGTGGGAAATGCAAGTTAAAAAAATCTACAAAAACTGTATAAGATGCACTCAGTTTTTAGTCCCCAAATTTATCAAAAAACGGTGTGTCTTATACATGGCGATATACAGTAAATACACAGACTTTTTTTCTCTTACACCATTACTAACAGCGCCTGACCCCTATAAAACACACCAGTACCAGGAAAGTGTTAAGGCAGTTCTTTTAGATAAGTCACCCGCCTTCTCAAGTTGCTGTAATTTGAAATTAAAGAGGCTCTTATACTAATTCAGTCACTGTCTCCTGTAAAATAGTAAAATAAAATAGATGACAGACAATATGAATCCCAGCCTGTGGGTATGTTCTAGTACCATACCCACTTTCATAATTTTATTTTCATCTCTCTAGGCTGACTGGCAATCATGCTCTTCCTTTAAAACCATTTTTATGATTATTTTTCTCTCTATGAACTATACGGAAAATATTCTTAAAGAGAGTTGACTAAATTCATAGTGAAATGAACTTAATTTTCTGTCCCCTGATTATTTTGATATTCTGTCACAGGATGTATATTGAATTAAAATATGAGTAGAGGCTCTGATCGATTGGCTCAGTGGTAGAGCATCCACTAGACATGTGGAAGTCCCGGGTTTATTTCCAGGCCAGGGCACACAAGAGAAGCACCTATCTGCTTCTCCACCCTTTCCCCTCTTCTTTCTCTCTATCTCTCTTCCCCTCTCACAGCCAAGGCACCACTGGAGCAAAGTTGGCCTGGGCACTTAGGATGGCTTCATGGCCTCCGCCTTAGGCACAATTAAAATGGCTTCAGTTGCAATGGAGCAATGGCCCAGATGGGCAGAGCATAACCCCCTTGTGGGCATGCCGGGTGGATCTTGGTGGGGTGCGTGTGGGAGTCTGTATCTTTGCCTCCTTCTTCTCACTTCAGAATAAAAAAAATTAATTAAAATTATATATAAGTAGAAATCTAAAGGAGCTCCTTCTATACACTGTGATAAAAATATATAAAAAATAGATATATCGTAGGCAGTTAGACATTGGAAAAGTAAGGAAGGTGGGCCAGTATAGGTCACTAAGGCAAGAAGCAAAGGGTGCCTAGCAGTAAACAATTCTATGGTGGGACCTGATCCCCAGGTGACGTTTTCTTCTCTAGTATATCAGACCCCTTAGCATATCTCTGGTCATGTGATTCAGACCTTCCCCTAACCTTTCCTCCCCTTGAATTTTAATAGTCATGTCAGAGAGCCCTTTAGAAGAGGAATAAGGGGTCAGAGGATAGCCTCATATGACTCCCATATGAGATCCTTCACAACCTTCCCGTAAGTATTTAAGCCCTCAAGACAATGAGGTTCTGACCTCCATCAAAAAAATTTTGAAACAAAACTTGTAACTTTTTTTGTGTGTGTGAGAGGAGGGGAGATAGACTCTTGCATTTGCCCTGATCCAGATCCAATCAGCAGGAGCTGATGCTCGAATCAACCAAATACCTATCTCTTCTATTCTCAGGCCTATGCTTGAAGCAATTGAGTCACTGACTGCAAGAGGAAAAGAGAGTGAATGGGGAGAGGGAGGGAAAGAAAAGAAGATGGTCACTTCTCATGTGTGCCCTGACCGGAAATTGAACCTGGGACATCCATATGCTGGCCAATGTTCTATCCACTAAGTGAACCGGCCAAAACCACATGTGGACTCTTGTACTGTGTGTGAACACCATGTCTCTAAAACAAATTCTTCTTCTACCATAGCTCGTTTCTATCTCTGTGACTTCCTAAGTAAACTTTTGCTTGTATTTGAGTCTTGGCTCTGACTTCTTTTCTTAAGCCAGAACTCAAATACCAAGGTTGCTGAACTGCAACCAAACTACTGTGATATTCTGGTACGAGTCTGCTGCCAACAGAAAGATTCTGGCTTTTTAAATTCCACAATTACTTTCAATAGGCAGATTTATCATAAATCACATATACAATAGCGGCCATTTCTTTACTTCTGTATTGTTTGGTCCTTAACATCCTAACCTCAGGTCTTGGTTAAGATAAGGAATTCAAGATGCATGCTGGGGTAGTGGTTTCTTTGTAGGGGAGCTGGTCTTCCCCCCAAAGACTCTTTAAGTATAGTAAATGAACTGGTCTATTCACTTGAAGCCAGAGACTGTTTCCAGCTGATAAGTTTGATTGCTCTCTTTTAGTCAATGTAAAAGCACTAAAGGGAAATTGTTGTAGTTTTCTTTTTAGACACTAAATCTCCTCTGAGAAGCTCTTAGAAAACTAAACAAATTAAAGCAGTGGTTCTTAACTTTTTCTGAGGTACCAACCCACCAGTTTCATATGCACATTCACCAAACACTTCTTTAGTGATAAATAAAATATGATTTTTTTTTCCAAATTCAAGACATAGTATGTATATGTTTTTTTACTGGTGCACAAAATGAGCCATGCATGAACATCACCTTGCTCAAAGAACAAAACTAACAAAGTGCATGGACTCAGAACAAATTACGGTATTACTTTATTATTCTGGCCTCTGCGGTAGAGGCTTCTCCGAACCCCTGAGACTGACTCATCGAACCCCTAGGGTTCGATAGAACCCAGGTTAAGAACCAATGAATTAAAGGTTTGAGGAGTGATTTTAAAGAGAAATATAAATGGTTAAGGATAACATAAATAGTGTTATGTAGCCAAACAAAAAAAATAAATTTATTCAAGCTCTATGAAAAAGACAAAAGTAACCACTCAGAAGCAACCAACTTGAGTTAAAATATAAGAAAATACATTAATTACAATTGCTATAGCATATGTAGATTATTTTATTGCATTACCTCTAAAATTTTATAATGACATTCTTATTTTTCATAAATAAAAGTAGAAAGAACATACCTATTTTTCCTAATTGAAATGAACAGTCCTTTTAAACTTGTAATACAGCAGTTGATGATTCTGTACTAGAAATTATGTTTCTGTAACATGGTTTTCTGAGTCATCTGCAATTATGTGAGTTATCTTATTGACATTTACGATAAAAACAGCTAATTATGAGACTAATGAATAATAAGCAAATAGCTGTTTTCTCATTATTTTAAATTATGAGTTTTCTAATAGAGCTATGTTTATCAGAGAATAAAGAAGAAAAATCAAGGTTAAATCACTATTTAAAACTCACCTAAATATACTATGAGTTTTTTAAATACAAAGCTACTGTAGTTTTTCTAATTATCTGTAAGAATAGATCCAAATACTTACCATAAAATAAATGTTTGAATAAAGATGATAGCAATAAAATTCTATTTTCTCACACATTTTAGAAAAGATTTTTTTTTTAATCTGGGGATTCCCTAGCCTGCCCAAGATATTATAACATGTAAAATAAATAAATTTGTCTGCACTAAATTAATCAACTGGTATGTGAATACAGTCTAGAAAAAAAGTGGAATTTGCAAGACTGGGAAGACTCTCTGAGATATTAATGGTAACAAAGAATGAAAATAAAAAGAGAAAATAGTGTTGACTTTCTGGGTAATTGATAGAAAAAATTAAAATAATTTAACAGAGAAAGAATGAAATTAATTTTTTTTATTTCTGAATGAAGGAAAGGATAATGCAGTGATTGTTAGCCCTTTTAATCTTATGGCACAAATAAACTAATTACTAAAACTCTGAGGCACACCAATATATATATATATATCTTATATTAAAATACATATATACATCCATATATATTATATATTTTGCTTATCTGATAAAAATAGGTATAGTTTTGATTCATTCACACCATATAGCTAAGGTTTTCTTGACTGTTGTCATTTTTTCTTATCTTTTAAATTTAAAAGTTTTTTTTATTAATTTAAGTGACATGAGAGGAGATAGACTCCCATATGTGCCTTGACTGAGATTCACCCAGTGACCCCATCTGGGGCTGATGCTCCACCCACCTGGACACATGTTCACAGCCAATTCTTTTTTTTTTTTATTTCTTGAGGTGAAGGCTCCGTTGAGCCATCCTCAGTGCCCAGGACCAATGCATTCAAATCAATTGAGCTATGGCTGTGGGAGGTATAGCCGAAGAGAATAAGAGAGAGAAAGAAGAGGGGACAGAAGCAGATGGTTGCTTCTCCTAGGTGCCCTGACTGAGAATTGAACCCGGGACTTTCATATGTTGGATCAATACTTTCTACTCTTGAGCCAACTGGTCAGGGCTGTAATTATTTTATTTAGTAATCTCTGGGAAAAGAGGTTAGTGCCCTTGACTAAATATTCATGTACTGAATGGTTTAATTTTTTTTTTTTTATGGAACAGCAGTGTGCTTGTGGCATATTTGAAAATCACTGGGGTAAAAATGAGAGCGAGGGTATAAATAACAACTTAAGAATTAGCTAAGATGAAATCATCTTGGAGTTTGACTATAAAAATATGTTCAATATCATTAATCATATGATAAATGCAAATTAAAACCACAATATATTACTCATACCTGTCAGAATAACTTTCATCAATAAATCAACAATAATGACATATTACCATTTATGACAACATGAATGGACCTTGAGTACCATTATACTAAAAGAAATAAGTAAATCAGATAAAGCTAAGAACTATATGATTTCACACATAAGAGGAATATAAAACTGAGATTCATGATCATAGTTTAAAATTAGGTGATTATCAGAGATATGGGGGCAGAGAAAAAAGAGTAAAGGCAAACAAGTATACCGAAAATGATTTGACTTTGGGTGGTAGGTGGTAGACAAACAATGCAATCAACAGTTCAAATGCTATAGAAATGTTCAACTGAAACCTATGTACTCTTGTAGATCAATGTCACCCCCAGCCCATTCAATTTCACAATGAAAAAGAATACAAAAAATAAATAAATCAACAAACAAATTCTATCAAGGACATGGAGAAAAATAAACACTTGTTCAGCATTAGTGGGAATGCAGATTGGTGCATCCACTGTGAAAAGTAATATGGAGTTACCTCAAAAAATTAAAAATGACCCAGTGATTCCACTTATTGAAATTTATCCCAAGAAACTTTGCACACAAATTCAAAATAATATATGCACCTCTATATTTATTGCAGTGTTATTTACAATAGCTAAGATTCAGAATCAGCCTGAGTGTCCATCAGTAAATTAGTGGATAAAAAAGCCAAAATACATTTAAACAATAGAATACTGCTTATTTGTAAAAAAAAGGAATCTTGCCCTTTGCAAAAGCATAGATAAACTCAGAGATCACTATACTAAGGTGAAATAAGCTAGTCAGAGATAAAAAACTACCACATGATTTCACTCATATGTGGACTCTAATGAACAAGATGAACTAACAAGCAAAATAAAGACAGAATCATAGGTACAGAAAACAAACTGATAGCTATTAGAAGGGTGAAGAATTCTGGGTCTAGGTAAAAAAAAATTGAAGATATTAAGCAAAAAAATACATCATAGAGACAGACAACACTATGGTGAATACAAGAGGGAAAGAGTGTGGTAGGAGATAAAAGAGGGATAAATGGTGGTGGAAGGAGACTTGCTTTGGGTTGACAAACACACAATACAATGTACCAATAATATATTACAGAATTATACACCCAAAATTAATATAATTTCATTAACCAATGCCACTTCAATAAATTTAATAATTTAATATTTTTTAATTTAGAAATTAAATGTAATGGGGTGACATAGGTTAATAAGAATACATAAGTTTCAAGTAAATATCTTTATAGCATTTGAATTGTTGATTGTGTTGTGTGTCCATCACTCAAAGTTAAATAATTTTTTGTCACTGTATATTTGGCCCTGTGTACTCCCCACCACCTCCCACCCTCTTCCTTGGTAACCACTTCACTTTTATCTAGGTCCATGAGTATTAGTTTTATATCCCACCTATGTATAAAATCATAAAGTTCTTAGCTTTTTTGATTTACTTATTTTACTTAGAATAATGTTCTCAAGGTCCAATTCTTATGACTGAATATTATTCCATTGAATATATGTACCACCTCTTCTTCATTCATTCTTCTAATAAGGGACACTGATTGTTTCTATATCTTGGCCACAGTGAATAATGCTTAGATAAACCTGGGGGAACATGTGTCTTTGAGTATCAATGTTTTTAATATTTGGGGGTAAATATCCAGCAGAGGGATTTCTGAGTCATATAGTAACTGTATTCTTAATTTTTTGAGGATCTTCAATACTATCTTTCATAATGGTTGTACTAGTTTACATTCCACCAGGACTCAAAAATACAATGAGATACCTCCTTACATTACAGGTAATAACAAATATTGAAGAGATTGTGGAGAAAAAAGAACATTATTTCTTTCAATAAAATAATTTTTAAAGTCTGTTATAAGAAAAATATCTTTCATTTTCTTTAATGAGAAGCGACTGCCTTTATAAGAATGTTGCAGCATGTGGAAGGAGCTAGAGCAGGAGTCGGTAACCTTTTTGGCTGAGAGAGCCATGAACGCCACATATTTTAAAATGAAATTCCATGAGAGCCATACAATATGTTTAACACTAAATACAAGTAAATGTGTGCATTTTATGTAAGACCAACACTTTTAAAGTACAATAAGTCTCTGAATTGTTATTAATAACATTGTTATGCTGTAGTTAACCAATGATTAATAAAGTACTTCTTCCTTAATGCGACTTCTGGTGCTGCATGGTTTTGCTGATGGCTTTGTAGTCAGGTTGATACGTGGTGAGGTTAAGTTTAATGCAGGTGTTAAGACTTCCATTCATTAAAAGTAATTGTACATTGGTCTTCACGTTCTTTTGATGTGAGAAAAACTGCTCACATGCATATGTAGAGCGAAACATTATCAATACAGCAATACTCATACACTGCAGTGTGTAGTATGTAATGGAAAGCGTGTTCCAAGTTTTGACAACCAGGTGTTCTGCGGGTTGAACTTTTTTCATTTCTCCCCACTTGTGTTTGCTCAACAACTCTGCTTGCTGTCATGTAAGTCTTTTCAAATCTTCATTCAGTCACTTGAACTTACTCACCCACATGTCTGAGGTCTTAAGGTCAGCAGCTTGTAGCTCAAAATCTCTGACAGAGACACCAGGGATGTAACCCAGGTCGGTGCTGTCCACTGCACACTCGTGTGGATGGGTGATGAACTTAAAAAGACGAGTGTGCTCACAAAATTCTCCAAAGTGCACTTTGAATGACTGCAGGAGATTAGATGTGAAGCCTGCTAGCTGCTGGAGATCAAGATATTGAGCAGGGTCACTTGCTGTGCATGCATCTTTAAACTCTCCCAGTTTTTCAAAGTGTAGTGAATGACCTGTTTCAAAGTTGGTGATGAAGAGTTCCAGCTTCTTTTCAAATGCAAACACTGCTTGTTAAAGGAATAAGACTGTATTTCCAATGCCTTGCATTTTTACATTGAGCTGGTTCAGATGTTCAGTCATGTCCACAAGATAGTAGAACTTCAGGAGCCACTCAGTGTTAGCTAACTCAGGATGCTTGACGTTTTTCATTTTAAGAAAAGTCCGGACTTCGCTCAGACAAGTCGTGAAATGGCTGAGCACCTTCCCTCTTGACATCCAATGTACATTGCTGTGCAGAAGCAAACCAGGATAATTATTGCCAACTTCATCCAGCAATGTTTTAAACTGGCAATCATTTAAAGCTCAGGCAGCAATGAAGTTGACCACCCTAATGACCAGCAACATCACCTCATGAAGCTGCTCGCCACACATCTAAGCACAAAGCACCTCCTGATGTAGGATGCAGTAAAAACTTAGGATGGTTCTCTTTTCATGTTCACAAAGAAGAACTAGAAATCCTCTGTTTTTCCCCACCATGAATGGAGCACCATCAGTACACACCGAAATAAATTTATCCATAGGTAGCTTTTTTTTTGTTAGCAAACTCAGTGAAAGACTTGAATAAATACTCCCCTCTTGTTGTCTCTTTCATAGGCAAAACAGCAAGACTTTCCTCACATAGTGTGTCACTGACAGCATACCCTGTGATCACGCTGAACTGGGATAAATGGCTTATGTCTGTTGACTCATCCAAAGCGAGAGAAAAGAATGGTGCTGCATTTATGTCCTTCACTTGTGTTGCCTCAATTTGATTTGCCATCATGATCATGAACAATTTTTGCTGACAGAGACATATCTTTTATTTGTTTGATTATATTTTCTTTATCCTAAAGTCATCAAAAATTCATTGGCAACATCAAGCATGAATGTTTTGGCATACTCCCATATGTGAATGGCTTTCTGTTTCTCACAATTGTTAAAGCACCAGCAAAGCTAGCCAAATTCCAGTCACCTTGTTGTGGGTCCAAACAGAAAGTTGCTGCTGACTATCTTGCACTGTGCACAGTAGCTCCTGACATGCTTTCTTCTTGCTGTCCCCCACTGGATATTTCGATGAAAATGTAATATGGCATGTGTCAAAGTGCTGCTTTACATTTGACCGTTTCATCAATGGAATTTTATGATTGCATATTAGACATACTGCAGAACCTGCTCTCTCCACAGAGGCGAATTCCTCTGTCCATTCCTGCTGAAAAATATGATACTCCTCCTCTTTTTTTTTTTAGCGATCTTCCTTGTCAAAACAGTTTCTGCAATTAGCGAGCTGACTACTTGATTAAAAGGAGGGAAGTTTACTTCCTAACATCACTATGATGTGTGTACCTCATGCATTATCCAATAAAAATTTGGTGTTGTCCCAGAGGACAGCTGTGATGGGCTCCAGCCGCCCACAACCATGAACATGAGAGGTAGGAAATGAATGGATTGTAATACATGAGAATGTTTTATATTTTTAACCTTATTTTTTTATTAAAGATTTATCTGCAAGCCAGATGCAGCCATCAAAAGAGCCACATCTGGCTTGTGAGCCATATGTTCCTGACCCCTGAGCTAGAGTAATTCTCAAATTTTATGTATCACATTGTTATTATCTTTGTGAAATAACCTTATTAATAAAAATGTGTTTTACTGGGAATAATATTTTAAAAATGGCTAATATGCTTTTTCTTTTTAAGCACAGAATGTACACACAAATGTGCTAAAGACATTTAAATAATGAGGGGAAGTTAAGACTAATTATAAAAAGGAGTGAAACGTGAGTCTAATGTAATACATTTTGGTATATAAAATGGGATTATAGAGCTAAACAGTAGTATTCAAAACCAGGTATTTAGTAAAGAGATTTTTTTTTCATATTATTTTTTCTTCATTTAAGTAAGTCCTAGTATTTGTTGAGAAAAATATTTTAAATTTATGACAGTTCTATGCAGGTTATAGTAAAGATGTATAAGAAATAGGGTATCTGAAAGAAGAAAACTTTTCTATTTGGGGGCATAAAAGATTATTGGATAAAGGATAATACATCAAATGAGAAAGATATTCTGCTCTGGGCTTTGACCTATTGATAAGGAAGTGCTTTAGAAAGTAAGGTTACCACTGAAGGCAGACTGGGGTTCTGATACTTACATTACAGACATTGCAGACAGGCCACATGCAGGTTAGTCCATAATAATCTGATATTGGGTCATATCAAAGTATATATGTTGGTACTACATGCTCAGTCAGGGGGAAGTCCCTAAAGTTTTAATTCTGCCTTTCCTTCTCATGTACTGATGACTTGAACCAGATGTTACGGGGAATTTGTGTTGGGTATTAGCCTTAGAAAAGCTATTTCTGTAATGTACCCACAGAACAGATTGCCATATCTGTGTCACAATGCTACCCAGACTCCACAGGGGCACATGGCATTGCCAGGAACAAGGACAGCCACTCAGCCAAGATGAACTAGGAAAGCAAGTAGTTTCCAGGTGTTAAAACAGAGCATCTCAGATAACAGAGCTCATGATGCCCCCAAACTTTTTACATCACCTTTGCCAAACATGTAGACACACTCCTGAATGAAGAAACCTGCAGGAGTCATGAAAAGCTGAGAGATTGATCAATATTATCCAAAAAGAACGTAAGTTCATGTTTGAAGTATGTATTGAGGCCGAATTATAAATTAGATTGTGGCTGTTTTTTGGAATAAATGTATTGTCATTGAAAAAACTTCAGGTAGCTCAGCAGAAGTTATAATTTCTATATATAAAACTTGTAATGTGAGTTAAAAATTTGTCACTCTGCTATATGCTCATATGGTTTTAAAGACATGTGTGGAGAGAGAAATGATCGTGTGGGTATAATAAATATTTCCAGGTTTAAAACATAGTAAAGAAACAAGTTTTAGATCTTAGCTCAACAATGGGAAGAATGGGCTTTAAAGTCTAAAAAAAAACAAAAAGGAATCCACACATGTTATTTATCTACACATAACAACATGGAATCTTTGGGGTTGCATAACATAATTTATGTTTTCAGTATTTTTTTCAGATTTTTGTGGTAGGTTATTTTCAAAAATATATGTGTGTATACACACACACACACACACACACACATTGAGGAAGAAGGGGCAGCCCCTTCTTCCCTGAGAAGGAAGAAACAAAAAGAATGCAAGAGAGAGAAGCTAGCAGGGGAAACTGAGTAAGCCAGTGATAAATTATCTATATCCCATAGTTCTCTAAATGGACACTTACAATACAAAGCAAGAATAGCAGGATCTATATGTAACTATGTCCAGTGATCTGAAAACTCCTTTCTCCTTGCTTACCCTACTGAGAGTTTTCCTTCCCTCTCCTTGAGTCCTGGGAAACCTTAAACGAAGAAATCAGATGCTGATTGCTTAGATACTCTAAAGGTATATAATCTGTAAGAAAATCAACTTTGGGGAGCCTGTGTTTTGGAGCTACAAACCCCCACATGCTTTAGCAGCTTTAATAAATTCTCCTACTTTCATTGAATAAGTAATCTGAGTGTCTATCCTCTGTTGGGTCACTTCCTGCTACAGATTTTGGTGCATTGGCCTAGAAGCAAGGAGGAGAGACACCTGCATAGGGCAGACTTCTGGCACCACACTGAGGAGGCCCCGAACTGTTCTGTAGTCGTGCCCACTGGGAATTTTCCCATGCAGATGCCTCACAGAGCAGAAAGGGGAATTCCCACTTACCGTTTCAGCAAGATTCAGATAATGGAAAAACAGGAATGAGAACGTGTCTGAAGCACGGTAAGGCGTACCACACAAAATGGTAGCTAGCTGAGGTACTGCCCTAATGGGCAGAAAAAAGGTCTGATTACCCTCTAGAGAATCACCAATTGCCCTCCACAAGAGAGTCTGTGCACTCTCCACTAGTTAGAAGTGGGAACTCATCACCCTCTACTGGTGTGTGGGAGGTTGTATTAAAGAGAGTGAGTGTGGAGTGAATGAGACAGACACTAGGGGAGGGTTCTGACTCTCTCCCACAGGGCTGAAGTGAGTGTTGGGTTCTGAACTACGGTTCTATAGAGTGCCTCAGATAGCTAAGAGGCAGAATTCCGTGCTTAGAGTTTATAGCAGCCTGCCATAAGCCAAGAGGGGCCGCCATTCCCACTACATGAGTGGCTGGTGACAGACTGAAGTGAGTGGAGTCCCCTCCAAGTTTCCCCTCCCCTTCCCGAATTCCTTCTTGTGGCATGACTGTTGTTTGTCATGGGAGCTTTGGGAGGTTCACAGGGAAAGCCCATTCCTTTAGTCACAATGCTCAAAAATTTTATGAAGGGGTTCCCAGAGGATTACAGGGCTACTATGTCCCAAGGGAAATTGAGGACATTGTGTTAGCTAGAATGGCCTGCTTTGGGGGTAGAATGGCCAGCAGAAGGAAGCTTGGATAAGTGTTATACAGAAGATGTGGCAGGTAGTCCCTAGAGATTCAGGCCACGCTGACCAGTTTCCTTACATAGACACTTGGCTTACACTAGTTTTGCACCTGCCCACTTGGCTTAAAGGTCAGGCTTCTACAGTATTGGTAGCTAAGGCAGGAAAGCATTCCACCAGACCCAGAGAGTCTCTGTGGCAGGCAAAGCCAGAAATTTTAACTTCCGGTGAACCAGAAGAAGCATGAACTCTGGCTTCTCCACCTTACGATCCAGCAAGGCTCTACCATCCATATGTGACTCTCTGTTCACCCCAAAGACTGCACTGACTCAGGCCTGTCATTGCCAGAGTTATCAAGTTCCAGCATTATCTTGCCCGATCCCAAGCTGGAGGTGACTCCCACTGCATCACCAGAATTAGGCCAAGGCTCTTCTCCCCTAGCTGGAAGACTATGCTCCAAATCAATGCCTGGTATGCAGATGCCTCTGAGAGAAGTAAGAAACACAGTGATAAATGATCAAGTGAATATAGTGGAACGGTGAGTGATGGTGTATCAACCTTTCACCACCACTGACCTTCTCAGTTGGAACCGCCACACTTCCTCTTATACATAAAAGTCTCAGGTCCTAATAGATCTGATGCAATCCATACTCCAGACCCACAATGCTATGTGGGCAGACTGCCATCAATTGCTCCTCACTCTGTTCAACACAGATTAAAGACACTGGATAATACAGGCGGCAACTTAATGGCTAGAAGAGAATGCTCCTGAGGAGCACGAGTATCCCCAGGGATATGCAAGGGTCTAGATGCCAGGAGAGCACCACTAATATCAACAAGGTAGCAGAGGCTTTGGAAAGGAAGGATAAAAGTGTAGGTGACTTTTATGAGAGATTGTTTGAGACCTACAGAATCTATACCATTTTTGACCCAGAAAGTCCAGAGAACCAAAGAATGGTTAATATGGCCTTTGTCAGCCAAAGTGCAGGAGATATAAAAAAGAAACTCTAGAAATTAGAAGGCTTTGTGGGAATGAGCATATCCCAAATCCTGGAAGTAGATAATAAAGTAAGTGAGTAGGGAGATTACAAGCAGAAAGGAAGATGAGCGCAGAATGCAGAAAAAGGTAGAGTTCATAGATGCTGCTCTTCAACAGAAGAGAAAGGAAAATTCCGTCCCCCATTTGAAGATGTAAAGAAGACAGGCAAGGGCAAGAAAGGGCAGCTAGGCAGAACTCCCTTGCGATGTGATCAGTGTACAATCTGTGTGGCATCAGTCATTGGAAAAATGAATGTCCCAACTGGTACAAGAGGGAGGCATGCTTGCCAGCTGTCTTCCAACGAAAATGCACCCTGTTCAACATAGTGGGAGTCCCTCTTGGACTGAAGGCACCTGGAATTAGGGGCTCCCACTGAGTCTATGGTTTGCATGGTGATAAGGGGCCAGCAGATGGACTTCCTGATTGATACTGGGCTGAACACTCTGTGGTGGCCCAGCTGGTAGCACCACTTTCCATCTGTAGAATGGACATTATGGGAGCTACAAGGACACAGGCTGAACAGGCGTTCTGTCTGCTCATAAATGTACAATAGGATGTTATGAAGTTATGCATCAGTTTTTATACATGCTTGACTGTCCAGTGCACTTAGTAGGATGTGATCTGCTGAGCAACTTAAGGGCTACTATATCTTTTGCTATCAATGGCTGGCTGGACTACAGGTGCCTAAGCCCAGGCTTGTTCTAACTCTGACTATCCCCAGAGAGGAGGAATGGAGGATTTTTGTTACTACATCTGAGAAACCCCCAAGCCAAAAACTAATTCAAAAATACCCTGGAGTCTTGGCTGAATATCCCCCCCCCCACAGGCTGGCAATAAATGAAGTGCCAGTGCAGATAGAGTTAAAACCTGGGTCTTACCTGTCAGCCAGAAACAATGATCAATTCCTAGGGAGACCTTGGACAAAATCCAGGTGCATTTATAAAGGCTCAAAGAACATAGCATTATTATCCTGTGCCAGTCACCCTGGAATACTGCTTTGCTCCCTGTCAGTAAACCAGGGACCAATGATTATCGACCAGTAGAGGACTTGAGGCTTGAGGGTTGTAAATAAGGCAGCAGTCACTATGCACCCTACAGTACCAAATCTTTATATACTCCTAAGCCTCCTCCTCCCTGCTCAAGCCTCATAGATGACTTTCCTGGACTTAAAAGATGCATTATTTAGTATAAGACTGGCTCCTGAAAGATGGATGCTATTTGCCTTCCAATGGGAGGACCCAGCTACTGGGGCAAATGTGAAGAATACTAGACTAGGCTCCTACAAGAGTTCAAGAACTCCCTTAACATATTTGAGGAGGCCCTCACTCAGGACCTCCAGAGGTTTCCAGCACAGGAATTAGGTGTGTCCCCCTTCAGTATGAAGATGACATGTTGCTAGGTCATGAGACTCTCCAAGGATGCACTTGAGGAATGTACAAGCTTCTACATCATCTAGAAAAGAGTGGGTACAAGGTATCAAAGAAGAAAGCCCATATCTGCCAAAGGAGATCAGATGTGGGTCAAGGATTATAATCAAGCTCTTCTCTGACCCAGGTTGAAGGGACCTTACACCATGATCCTAACCACTCCCATTGCTGCCAAGGTAGAAGGTATACCCGCCTGGATTCAACACAGCTGGCTGAAGCCCAAGGCCCCAGATGAGACACCTTTGTGGACAACAGAGACTGAACTTGCCAACCCTTGTAAATTGACGCTGAGAAGAACAACATGCCCTTCTCCAGCCGCAAACTGGGATCTGGCTGGTCCATGTATGGACAAAGTCTGAGGAACCTCACTGTGGGTCCCCTTATAATTGGACTCTGGAGAGAGAGGAGAACTAGGGCAGAGGACTGTGAACTGTGTATCCATGTCCCCAAGGAAGGCCAAAAGGTATCCACCACTTTGCTTTTCTATAACATCGATGAGTGTGAGGGAACTCAGAAAGGGACCCACACCTAAAATCAGACTCAATATTCAGTGTGTGGCACAGGGAATAACCAGCCCTATGTCTGTTATAATCCTACAGATCCTCCTACTACAACAATATTTAATGTGAAAATAGCAGTAGGAGGATGAGAGAAATAGATAGAAAGACCAACAATAGCCCAGACCAAAGTTAAAGTAAACCCCAGACAAGTTACACTGGTGTTTGATGCATCTGCAGCCATAAACCAGGTGCCATGGAATGAAGGAAAGACCTGCAGGTCTCTCAGCTGGAAGAGAAGCTACAGGGTAGAAGAAAAGTATATATGCTCACAAAGTTTCACCTGTGAAACCAGCTGTGTGTATTGGTCATGTGTCTTATGGTCAACATAAGAAAAAGTTCCAAGAAAAGAAATATATACCTAAGAAAAGGAACAGCCCTGTCAAATTGCACTAGCCATGGGTGCAATCCTCTGGAGCTAGTTATAACCAATCCACTGGACCCCTGCTGGAGGAAAAATGGGGTATTAACCTTTGGTATTAATGGAGCTGGCTTGAAGCCTTAGGCTCATCTCATCATCCAAGGCCAGAAACAGAACCACCTGGTTCAAGCCTTCCAAGTACATAAGTCTTTTTATGAAGAAGCAATTAGACCCCTACCACCACTCCCACCAACAACTAGGAACTTGTTCCTCAGGATGGCTGAGGGAATAGCCCATTCCCTAAATGTCACCTCTTACTATGTATGTGGTAAAACTCTAACAGGAGACAGATGGCCTGGGGAAGCTAAGGAACTGTGATTCCCACAGAGGTGAGGCCAAATGTAATGACCCCCCCCACACACACACAAACCACTGATGACAGCCAATAGATTTTAAAACATGCTATCATTTTAAATCCTTAGACAGAGGAGGAGGAGATCTGAATGAATCAGTTGGAGAACTGACCTGCCTTGAGCAATGGTATTGTAATGCCACCTCCAAGCATAGTGTGTGGTGGGGAAACCAGATGGAGAGAAATCCATTGGCCAAATTCCCTGAGCTAACTGGAGCCTGGTGGGACCCAGGCAGGGCCAGAGACTGGATAGCACCACATGGACTTTACTGGATCTGTGGAAATAGGACTTATACCCATCTTCTCAAGAACTGGGAAGGAAGCTGTGTAATAGGTACAATAAAGCCTTCCTTTTTCCTCTTGTCTCTGAAAACAGGGGAAATGCTTGGCTACCAAGCTTCACAGCACTTACAATGGGTAAAAAGAGAACTCCAGATAGGGGACTAGAAATATAATGAGAGGCCTCCAGAATGAATAATTCAATACTATGGACCTGCCACCTGGGCGGAGGATGGATCTCGGGGGTACCACTCCTCCATTTATATGTTAAACTGAATTATCTGATTGCAGGCAATTTTAGAAATCATTACCAAAGAGACTAGGAGAGCCCTAACCCTCCTTGCACATCAACAAATTCAGATGACAAACACCATCTACCAAAACAGTTTGGCACTAAACTACCTGTTTGCAGCAGAGTGTGTGGGAAATTCAATCTCACTAATTGCTGCCTGCAAGTAGACGGCCATGGTCAGACAGTTGAGAACCTTGTCAAGAAGATGACAAGATTGGCACATATGCCCATGCACGTTTGGCAAAAATAGAAACCTGTTAACCATTTTAGGGGATGGTTCTCAGCCTTTGGTGGGTTTAAAATCCTACTAGGAACAGTCTTACTACTCCTAAAAATTTGAATAGGTTCATGTTTGTTGCCACAATTAATGAACAGCTTAAGGAACATGATAGAGGCCACAGTACAGCAACAAACAATGGCCCATGTATACTTTACCCACCACTATGAGGCCTTCTCCTTGGGATCAGATGAAGAATGTGGGACTCTAGTATAAAAGAAATTCTGAAGTCTCAAAGGGGGAAATGAGAAAAAAAGGGCAGGTCCCTTCTTCTCTGAGGAAGAAGAAATAAAAAGAATATAAGGGAAAGAAACCAGCTTGAGTAACCAAGTCAGCCAGTGATAAAGTAACTACATCCCATAGTTCTCTAAATGGATACTTAGAGTCACTTATAATACCAAGCAAGAATAGCAGGATCTGTATGTAACTATGACCAGTGATATGGAAACTCCTTCCCCCGTGTTTACCCCACTGAAACTTTTTCTCTCCTCTCCTTGACTCTCAGGAAACCTTTAACAAAGAAATCTCATGCCTATCGCTTAGATACTGTAAAGGCATATAACCTGTAAGTAAATCAACTTCAGGAAGCCTGTCTTTTGGAGTTACAAATCCATGTGCTCCACTGGTTTTAATAAAATCTCCTTCCTTCATTGATTGATTTATTTGAGTGTTTATCATTCATAGAGTCACTTCCTAATATATATATATATATATATATATATATATATATATATATATATATCCTCTTATAATTCTTTTACATTTTTCCTCCATGATCTGACATTATTTTGACTATTGTTAAATTATATTCAACATCTGGTTTGCAATATATGCCATATCTTGAGGCATTTTGTGCGCCTTTTTAGCTATTAGTTATGTTTCCCCAAATGTCTTAATAAAATGACATAATCCTTTGTGAATTGGAAATGTAATAAATTATCTCCAACAGGAGAAAGGGCCACATATCTGTTTTATTATTCTGTATTAATTGTTATTATTATAAATATGTACCTCTTGTGATTTTTGTCATTAGTAAATTTGGAAAATTCTCAACTAAAAGAAAATCACAAGAAAAATAAATCAGTTAAATTCTACATAGACATCCCTCATGTGCTCATCAAGGTTAGCACTTTTTACGTGAAAGCTTTTAAAACAATTTTTAATTTTACTCAATGAAAGGAGGCAGGATTTTAGCTGCTTATGTTTCTCAAGCCCTCCCATGGAGAGAATGAGACTGGCAATACTTGGTCTGGTAGCTACTGATTTTGGATTAAGCTTGATAATTTGGAAGCCTAACTGATATTGGTTTAAAGATTAAAAAGTGTCAGAAGTTGATAAAAATTTCCACATGACTTGAAAAATATCAGGCATCTTTCTAGCAAGCCCATTCTAATTAATCCTTTGGTCCTTTATTCTTTTGTGAAAAATATGTAAGGATTTGTAAGTGCTGATGAATTGTGCATTATTTGAACTTATCTGTTGATCTTGTAAATATGATCAAAAAGTGCAGAGATTGAAGTGTATTTTAAAGAATTACTATATACAAATATATAAATCCATGCAGAACTTGGTTGTGTAACATTTTTTGGAATACAGACCCTGGGAAGTGGAGATGAGCTCATTTTACCAAAGAATGTCACTGCATATTGTATTTAAATCACTAGATGGGATCCAACAATTTACATCGTGTTCTAAAATTTACTTTAAGAAAAATTATTCATTACCAGGCCTCCAGTAAACTTTTTAACCTGTAATTTTGCTAAATAATAGTTTTACTTTATTCAGTGTTCTAAGTATTTACTATGCCATTTAAGTAAATAATGACTGAATAAAAAAATTAACTCTTTGACTTTTGCTTATACACAGTGACTACATTTTCTTCTCTGATTGTGCTCATTCCTGAAAGGATCAAGAAACAACAGCAGTAGTATAGGAGTAATCTGTGCAGCTCTATGCTGTTTATATATTGGTTCTTGATCTGAGGGAAACTGAATTTTTTCCTTATATGCAAGGCTTTATAAAATGTAAATATATACATCTATTAGTTTAAAAATTTCAACATGTAAAAAATGTTTTGGAGCCAGAGTATACTGTTATATAGTTTCTATTTAAGTTGAGATAAATGTTCTTCTAAATCAGTTTTTCATTGTAATTATATTGTTTACTATTTAGCTTACATAATGATATAAACAAGATAATATTAAATTATGTAATTATGTATAAAATAATATAACTAACATGATATAATGCTTCCTATGTCAATAAAACATTTTATCTATAATTCTTAACATTTTAGTATCACAAGAAACTATTATTTTATCATTCTTTTAAGACTTCTGTGATGACTGTGTCATCACCCAAACATCCAGCTTCAAATTAAGAAATTTATCAGACAGCCACCACCATGTTTACTGCACCATCTAAAGTTGTTTTGAGTCTAATGTCTATAAGTGTTCTTGATTGGATGCCTCCTTAGCTCAAAAACTCAGTTTATTTATGGCCTTCTCTACTAACTAAATATTTGCTCCTTTTTATGAAAATAAAAATAAATTCTTGATTATTCACAATATCCAGAAAATATCTTCTATTACTAAGATTCACCACATGATTCAAGTGGTCATTCAACAATAGAAATCTGTTGGAAAAACTACATAAATAAAATTCAAGATAGTCAATGAAATACTTGATTACCTTTGAATAACAGGAATGACTGATCAAAATGTCAAATTATTCTTGCATGGTCTAAGACAAGAACAGCCCTCACTTTAAGCTAAACAACCATATTAGTCTGTTCATGGATCACACAATAAAATTGTGTTAATGCTAAAATGCATTGAGTAACAAAATGCACAAATTTACCTTTGAGACATTATTTTTACACATAATATATATTCACCAATTTTAAAAGAGTAAATAAAATTAAATTACAATTTTTAAATGGTTTATAAAAATAGAAACTTCTGTATTCATAGCAACAATGCTTATATTAATTTTAAAAAATCAAAGGGCATCTCATATTTGGTTATATTTTTTGAACAGATAAAAATACTTAACAGCCTGACTTGTGGTGGCGCAGTGGATAAAGTGTCGACCTGGGAACACTGAGGTCGCCAGTTCAAAACCCTGCACTGGTCTGGTCAAGGCACATATGGGAGTTGATGCTTCCAGCTCCTCCCCCCTTTCTCTCTTTCACTTTCTCTCTCTTTCCCTCTCTGTCTCCTCTCTAAAATGAATAAAATAAAAAGAAATTAAAAAAAAACTTAACATTATATACAAAGTTCAGATAATTGTTAATTATTAATACCTATTTTAAACAATACCTTTAAAGTTTATTTTGATGCAATCATATTAGAAGTTAATTCATCACAAAATATTTGTTGAATGAGCATATTTTGGGGAGGACCCACCAGGCATTACTCTTTTAAAACTATTGAATATCTTCATAGTGCTTATTCAGATGAGAAGCATTACCTAAGTGATGTACAAAATCTGAAAATCTCTAAGATATCCTCTTGGCTAACTTGTAGACAAGCATAGTTCTCAGCTGTTACACTTTTCCCCTGACATATACTGCATGTTTTCTTACTCCTCATTCTTAATTTTTCTTTCAATTAAACCTAAATTTACTTTTCCTCCTTAGACTGTATTTAATTCATTACATGATCTTCAAAATATTGCACTTCTGGATAATCATATGGACCTCTCATAGTTTGAAGTTTCTAATCAGGAGGAATGTTTTTATTCTTCTCAGAAGAGTTTTGAACTGACACAGAAAATGTCTATGTTCTATGAATGTGATTAACTGATGAAACAATGTGATAGGAGTGATTATGTCAGAACTCCTGAGTCCTATCTCAAGTTTTTCCCTGATCAAATAACACAGCTTCTTTGTATCTCCAATATAGAAAACATTATATAGGACTGTGAAATTGTAAGAAAAAAGTTAGGTAATTTCAATTTAGTTACTCTATTTGTATTGTTGTTTGAAAATTATTTATATGCTGATACTTAATACTTGTTTAGATCCTGTGATAGCATATCTTTCCATACAAGAGTGACAAAGGATGAAGGTAGCAGATGTGAGCCTCTTTCAATTTGGATTTGATTGCTACTCAAGCTACTTAAAAATTAAGAAACTGAATTTTATATTGGCATACCTTCTGTATATAATGAAGCTAATTATTCTAAAAATAATTGAGCTGACATTTCTGTGGTAATGCCATCAAACCTGATTGTCATAATCTTTGAAAAGAGAAGGTTGAAGTTTAAATGATTATTTCTTATTTATAGTAAAATAATTTACCGGAGACTGAAAATTACTTTGTATGATTAGAAAAGATGTTAATCAAATCAAAACAAGATGTGAGAAACTAATTGGAGTTTAGGGTGCAGGTTTAATCAAGAGGTGCTTAAGAATCTGTATAACCCAGTTATTTATGTAGAAAATACACATAATAACCTTTAAAGAACTTCTGATAATATATTTCTGACATTAAGAAAACCTTGTGGGTATTCCATACACTCAGCAATCACTTAAAAAGAAAAAGCTATTATGTTTAATTTTTTCCAAAGGTGGAACATAATAAGAGATAGTGCATGCCTCATTCTAATCATGCAAATTTAATATATACAATAGCACAGATTGAAAAGCAGTTTTTTTTCCAAAATACAATCAGTGGACAACCTGATTATTAATAATATCTGGTGCTTACTTAAAAGGAAGATCTATGAATCTCCTCAGAATACCTATAAAATCTGAAATCTGGGTCTTATTTGGCAAGGATTCCAGAAGATTTATATAAACACAAAAAATTTGAGAACCACAGATGAAAGATACAGAAAAATTTGAAGTTATTTCACTGAGTCCAAGTTATATCTGTTACACAGTAGATGCAGGAGCTTTGGTCAATTTTTATTCACAAATAAATTGGATAAATTGACAATTTAGACTTTAATTAAGTCACAGGGATTTTTGAAGAACAAAGAGAAAATTCATATTAAATTGTTCCCTGACATATATTATTTGTTGTATGAACATTTTCAAGATTACTAATGTTCTAGATAAAAATATTTTTAAATGAGAAAAACAATATTTATGATATGTATAACTTCTTCAAGAAACCAGTTTGGTGACAATGCTACTATAAACTTAAATGTTTTCGTTGGTAAAGCATTTTCTTTTTCTTTTTTTTATTCAGTGAGAGGAGGGAAGGCAGAGAGACAGACTCCTGCATGCCCCCAACTGGAGTCCACCCAGCAAGCCCACTAGGGGAAATACTTAGCCCATCAGGGGTGTTGCTCCATTGCTCAGCAACAGAGCACTTTTTAGTGCCTGAGGCAGAGGCCACAGAGCCATCGTCAGTGCCCAGTACCAACTTGCTCTAATAGAGCCATGTCTGCAGGAGGGGCAAGAGAGAGTTAAGTGAGAGGGGGAGGAGTGGAGAAGCAGATGGGTGCATCTCCTATGTGCCCTGACCAGATCCAAACCTGAAATATCCACACACCAGGCTGATGGTCGACCACTACTGATTAAACCCACCAGGGCCTGGTAAAACATTTTCTAACATCTCTACATCTTTTAGCTGTCACCATTCCATTAATACTTTAATGATTTTTATTCACCAGTGATGATGAACTTAGAAATTAGAAATAATTATTCCATATATGTCTTTCATTAAAAATTATTATAAATTTAATTATTTTATTAGTTTTTTATTGATATTCCAATACTAGATAAGAACATTTTTAACTCCTAGAGTAAAACATTATTCATTCTTTAGATCAGATTTTTTTATATTCTATGCATATGATTACTAAAGCAAATGTAGACATTACAGTAATGATAACTGAACAGCAAGCAAACATATAAGTACACTTGAACGAAGTATCATTTAGCACATGCAGATTAATCATTAAAGTATAACTTAAGGAGCAAAACAAAACTAAAATCCTATACTATAACCAGAATATAAGTAGACAAATTTATGTTTATATATTACGTGTACAAAGCATTAACATATAATAAATTTAAAACTTCTAAAACTTTGCCTATACATTTAATAAAAGCAAATATTAGATAGTAGTTCATATCAAGAATTAGCATAAAATATAAAAGAAATTCTAATAGATATTATTTTTTTATCTATTGATCAGTGGTATAAATTGTTAAATTAAGGCAACTATCCATTGGAAATAAAACTTGCTTCATGCTTGACCTGTGATTATGCAATGGATAAAGCATTGACCTGGAATGCTGAGGTCACCAGTTTGAAACCCTGGACTTGCCCAGTCAAAGCACATACAGGAGTTGATGCTTTCTCCTACTCCCCCCACTTCTCTTTCTCTCTCTCCCTCACTCTCTCCTCTCTATAAATGAATAAAGTCTTAAAATATTTTTAAAAAGATAAAGAAACTTGCTTCATTAATAAAGTATACAGAAAGATTATTTTTTGTCATTTTGGAAATAATGCTATCACTATTGCTGATCACATCTTTTTCTTTCATTACTAAAGTGTGTGTAATGATAACATCAGAAATCAAACGCAATTTTGAATAATAATGATTATTTTTCCAGTGGTGTTTAATGAGTCTTCTATGACAACATAAAAGCACTAATACTTTAATTCTTACATTAATTCAGATTATTTCTTTCTCTCTTCCTCATTTATAACTTAAAAAAAATGAACTTTGTGGGATTTCTTTTTTAATTTATATTTTAGAACAGCAACTAAGGCTTAGAGATGTTAACTAGGATCTCCAAAATCAAACATATTAAGTGACATAATTGCATTCTCTAGTCAAGAAAAATAATTTAAATTCTATTTTTATCCATATAATATTTGAAATTTCAATATATTCAAATAAGACATAATTTTAATTTAATTAATAACATAAAGAAGCAGAAAAAATGACTAAACTGAAATGTTTGAAAATTTAAATACACAGGCCTTAAAGAAAAAATACTCAGCCTGACTAGGCTGTGGCACAATGGATAGAGCGTCAGACTGGAATGCAGACCAGGTTTGAAACCCCGGGTCTCTGGCTTGAGAGCAGGCTCACAAACTTGAGCATGGGATCATTGGCTTGAGCGTGGGATCATAGACATGACTCCATGGTCACTGGCTTGAGCCCAAGGTTGCTGGCTTGAGCAAGGGGTCACTCTCTCTGCTGGAGCTGCCAGTCATATATGAGAAAGCAATCAATGAATAACTAAGGTACCGCAATGAAGAATTGCTGCTTCTCATCTCTCTCCTTTCCTGCCTCTCTGTCTCTATCTGACCCTCTCTCTGTCTCAAAAAAATATTGAAACTGAATATTCACAAAAATGCAACTATTGGGGGAAGTATAATTAAAAACAAAATCACCTCCCAATCCAGCAAACCTCTCCACAAAGGTAAAAAAAAAATCAAAGAATTTTAATATTTAATAAGCATAAATGCAAAATGTAACGTTCATTGAAGACAGTCCACTAAAGACATTTTAAAGATGTAACTCACCTTTTATATAGAAAAGCATATACAACCCATTTCATATATGTTCTCAAGATGAACAATAACTGGTCCTCGACTAAGAGGGCTTTTCACACATATTTATCTTATTCCCCTGGTAATTAGCATGATCATCAGTTAGATCATCAAGCATAGATATCCCTGATTCACCTGGTAATTAGTGTGGCCATCTGTTAATTAATTGGCTTTTGCCAAAGGAAAACAAACCTCTTATATCTTCATGACAGGAAATAGTTTTTCATCTTGGATCAAAGTGCCAGCCAAAGTTAGATCTATACACAACCACACAAAGTAAGATATAGGGGCCCTACCTTCTTTACTGATCTATACAATTGATGACTTCTATTTTTTTGCATTATGACAGTAAATGTAATGACATATTAAATGAACAAATATTTTAAACAAAAGTTCAGAACACCAGTTTTATACTTTCTTACAGACTTTATAATAAAAAATATTATCAGTTTAATAAATACTGAAAAAGCACTTGAAAAAAATCAACTACCAAACCTCTTAGCAAGTTAGAAATAGAGAAGAGACTCCTCAGTAAAGGGCAAGTATAAAAAAACCTGTTTGTAAACTAGGTGTCCCTAATCCTCCACTCTATGGGTATAAGGTTGACTATTTATTAAGCTTGTTCACAAAACATCCTCATTGACTATGGTTCTGTGTTCTCTGATCTCTCACCCACTGTAAGAACCTTGTCTATTATTCTCAGTGGCCACATCTGAATTAGAGCTACACATATTTAATAGACTCCATCCTAGAATATTTATTTTAAGGCCAAATGGTCTTCTTTATTTTCTGAGTAATTAGGTCTGATCATGTTTAAAGTTGGAAAATGCCATGCAATTTGCCGATGGAAAGGGAGGGAACAAAGGCAATTGATAACTGATGGTTTATTTACATTATGTACGTGATGAGAAAGCACTGCTCTCTAACAGGTTCCCCCCCTTGTCCCCCAGAAACAAAGTTTCTACAAAATGATCTGCCCGAGACTTCCTGTCTATTCACTATTAAAAAAACAAAAACATTTAATTCTGCTATTTGCAAAAAAGAGAGTATGCTTCCCTTATATTTTAAATACAAAATGAATAAAACTTTGTGGGAACTTTTCAACAATTTGGAAATTCAGCGTCTCTCTCTATAAAAAAAAGTTTATCCACATAAGGTGACTGAGATATCTAATAAATAACTAATAAATATTTAATATCTAATAAATACATATCTAACAGAAGAAAACTTGAGATTCATTATTTTAGCACTTGTCTCTGAGAGACTTAATATATAGTCAACAATGGCCATACCGTATATAAAAAAGAACTCCAACACAAATAATTCAGTCCCCCGATTAACAGCCCAAGAAGTCAAAGGACAATTTCTGCAGTACTGTAAGCAATTGGTCCAAAATGGTCAGAATTTAATCACTAACTGTTTTCCACATATTCCCCCCCCCCGTTCTTATTTCTACTTCCAACTTAAGACCAACCACAGAAAGTCAAATACTCCTAACCAGTAACACAGAATGACTCACTTCTAGTTTGCCATTTCCAGTTTCTCCACTCAGATAACCTCCAATCAGGACTCTTCCTTTCTTCTAAAATAAATCTTTCCCACTCCCCTCTCTGCCTTTGAGTCTCTGCCAAACTCAAAGGATGGTATGGCTCCTTATCTTTCATGGCCAGCTTTGCGTAAAGTATCCTTTTCTTATTCTCATTTGTGTAGTCTTTCTTTCTACATCACTCACTTGGAGAAAATACACAACCCCATTCTAATTGGATAAATACATGTTTTAATGAGCCACTTAATTTATTTTTTTAGTAAAATTAAACATATTAGAAATAACAGCAACAAAAACAATATAATCAAACCATTCAATTGGGCATGTTTATGAGATTAGTGCAGGATGACTGGAATTCTTTATGAAGATTCATAGATTTACTCAAATTACCAAATGTTCATTTCAATATTAATTAGTTATTCATTTAATTACTTTAACATGAATTTATTCAGATTTGCAAAAACTTTCTTTCAACATCTCTTTCATTCTTATTAATTAAAATGTATAAAAATTCAAAAACTGGTTTCCAGAAATAACTTTTGAATAGAGTGATGAGATTTTAAATTTCTATTTTATAGCAACTGAAAAAATGTCTGAGTACTTTATACTTCCTAAGGCACCCTCCACTGGATTCTAAAGTAATTTTAGTTTGTTGTCTTGGTTTCTTTTCTTTCTTACTTAAGATTCATATATGTAATGTTGCCTTTGCGGCCCTGAGACTCAGCTACTGATACAAAATCTTTGGGGAGTTGATGAAGCAAAAATCAGAAATCTCATGATGGAAAAACTGTCATCTAACAAGAATGTGTAGGGAGAAGAGTAAGGGAAAGGTAGATTAAGTTCAACTGTTGTGGACAAAAACATTAGATTCAGAAAAAGACAATATAAATTATACAACAAACTCTGCGCCTCATAATGAACTAAAGGAATTAAAGCCACAAATCATGTCTTGGACACACTGTTGCAGACTTAAGTGTTTTGAACATACAGTTAGGCATGTAATTAGTCCCATCTTCAGTTTCCAAAATGATTACGAGACATTTCTTCAACTTCATGATATTTTAGTCTTAATGGTATATTTAATTTTTTTTTTTTATTTGAAATGTCTGGTTTTGGATTTATGTTATATTTCAACTTTTCAAAGCCACCCTTTTTACTTCAATATTATTCTTATCATTTTTTTTCAAAAAAATTTTGTATATGTTTAGAATTGTATTCTTTAGTTTTGTGCAGGCTAAATAGCATCTTTAAATTAACATCAAATAACATTCTCTCAGGAACTCTTTGCTTCTTAGTAAAAAGCAAAATAAAATTTTTCCTAAAGCAATGCTGTCAGATAGTTAATTTATTTTATTTTAAATAAGCAGCTGCTTTTTCAAACTTAAGTAACTTTTCAGAAGGATAGTCAAAATAAGGTGATTAGGAAACTTTGGAGTATTCAGTCTTTATGGTTTAATTTGTTAAACAGCCGAAGGTCTTTGTAAGAAACAATCTCAGTAAGCAAAAATTATGTCTCATAATGTGAGTCTGGTTTATCCAGAGTGAAGATTTTCCCAAGGCTCATTTCAAACTAGAGTAAGTTTTGCTTAATAAAAGCAAAACTTAGGAATGAAAGCAATTGTGAGCGATTTCAAAATGAATTGTAGGTCATTGATTTCCTCTGAATTTTGGTCAGAACAAATTGACTGGTATTGTTTTATATAAATATATGTTTCTATTTTATATGAACAAACAACAATATTTTGTTGTTTTATATAAACAAACAAAATATATATCAATATATTTTTGTTTAATATAGATATATTTTTGTTGCCATATGAAGTTAATTAATCATAAAAGAGGGTTACTAGGACAGTCACACAGCATATTCATAGGTTTCCACCCATGATACCAACTCCTTTTTTTGGAGGGGGGGAAATCATGTTCCAATCAAATTCCTTTCCTGTTGCTCTGGATATGTTCCAGAATTTTTTCTGGACCTTTCCTAAATTTCATGACAACTTAAAAAAAAACAACAACAAAACTACCCAGTCTTTCTATAATACAGTATTGTGTTATCAGTAGAAATATTGTGAGCTTTGCAGAAAAATCCCATTGCAGGATTATATGGTTCAGTAATACCTGCCCTGAGGATTTGTTTCTTTGGAGAGCCAAGTCATTGCTCTACTTTACAGAAGCTGCTAGGGTCAGTGCTGCTGATGTTGGAGATAGTCTCTTGGTCTGCACTCCTCCCAAAGTGACCACCTTAGACATATAGCTTCTTTTTCTGAAGCACTTGTTACATTTTTAAATTGTTTTTTTTTTTTTTTGTCATTTT
This sequence comes from Rhynchonycteris naso, assembly GCA_037038555.1. Taxonomy (NCBI): domain Eukaryota; kingdom Metazoa; phylum Chordata; class Mammalia; order Chiroptera; family Emballonuridae; genus Rhynchonycteris; species Rhynchonycteris naso. The sequence continues at coordinate 64,184,229 of CM072998.1, read as the reverse complement.
AGTATTGATTTGTAGAATTACATGATCTATTCAGAATAAATATCTCATCAGTTATATTTGTGGCGTATAGCTTCCCCCTGTCTGCCTTGCTTTTTGTTGTTCGTTGATTGTTTTCTCATATGTGCATTCACCAAGGGTCTGCAGTAGAGAGAGTGGCCCATTGTTCAAGCCAGCAACCTTGGACTTCAGCCAATGACCTTGGACTTCAAGCCAGAGACTTTGGGCTGAAGCTGGCAACCATGATGTCATGTCTATGTCAAGCCAGCAACCTCATGTTCAAGCTGGTGAACCTGTGCTCAAGCTAGATGAGCCCATGTTCAATTGTGACCTCGGTGTTTTGAACCTGGGTCCTCTGCATCCCAGTGTGACACTCTATTTATTGCATCACTGCCTAGGCAGGCCCTTTCTTTTAATTAATTTCCTTTTCAGTGTAGTCCAGTTATTAATCCTTTTAAGTTTTAGATGTTTTTTCTACTTTAAGTCTTGAAAATATTCCCTGATCTGAAAGATTTATTAACTTATCTTTAATATTTAAACATACTGTATATAAAAGTAACAACAAAATTTTTATTAGTGATTTATGGTAGGTATAAATTTTCAGTTTTTAATTTATGGCTATCTACTTGGCCAATTGCACCCTCAATATTTCAGTATATCCTGCATTAAGTGCAATGGGGTTCTTTCTGAACTAACGATCCTTATTCATGAGTTTCCTTTAGAAAATAGAACAGAACACTTTACAAATGCCATTTTAGAACAACATGTTTACTAGAATCATTCTTCTCTATTGCAATTTTCTTTATTGTTCTTGGTCTTTAAATCAACTTGTTAATTTACTAAAAAAACACATTCTATAATATTGACTGGGTTTACATTGAATTTATATATCAATGTAGAAATATGCATATTTTAATTATTTAATATGCTTCAATTCTATAATATATTTATATCCCTTCGTTGGCTAATATATTCTTTAATTTTATTCAATGATACATCTTTCTTTCTTTCTTTCTTTTTTACAGAGACAGAGAGAGAGAGTAAGAGAGAGAGATAGACAGGGACAGACAGACAGGAACGGAGAGGTGAGAAGCATCAATCATCAGTTTTTCATTTTAACACCTTAGTTGTTCATTGATTGCTTTCTCACATGTGCCTTGACCATGGCCCTTCAGCAGACCGAGTAACCCCTTGCTGGAGGCAGCGACCTTGAACTCAAGCTGGTGAGCTTTGGCTCAAACCAGATGAGTCCGTGCTCAAGCTGGCGACCTAGGTATCTCGACCAGGCTCCTTCCCACATTTCAGTCCGATTCTCTATCCACTGCGCCACTGCTTGGTCAGACTCAATGATACAGATTTCTTACAAATATTTCTTTTAGATTAATTCTTAGCTTTTTGATATATTTTGATATTATTCTGTTATGTTTTTTTCTTTTTAATAACTGATTCATTTTATATAAATATGATTGATATTGCATATAACAGTTACATATTGATTTTAGTATATTGATCTTGTATGTAAGTACACTTCTAAGTTTAATTAGTAAGTAAGATAATTAATTTTCAGACTTTTGATATGGAAAATACAAAATTATGTTATCTATGAATATTCAAAGTTATATTTATTTAAAATTTTTATTATTATTATTATTATTATTAATTTTAATGGGGTTACACCAATAAATCAGTGTACATATGTACAATAAAGACATCTCCAGATTATCTTATCATTCAATTGTGTTGCATACCCATCACCCAAAGTAAAATTGTCCTCTGTCACCTTCTATCTGGTTTTCCCAGTGTTACTCCCCTCCTCCCTACCCCACCCTCCCCTCCCTCCCCCCACCCCGTAACCACCACTTTCTTGTCCATGTCTCAAAGTCTCACTTTTATGTCCCACCTATTTATGAAATCATGCTGTTCTCAGTTTTTATTTTTCTGATTTACTTATTTCACTCTGTATAATGTTATCAAGGTCCATCCATTTTGTTTTAAATGATCCGATGTCATCATTTCTTATGGCTGAGTAGTATTCCATAGTATATATGTACTAAAGCTTTCTTTCTTTATTTATTTTATATATATATATATTTTATTATTATTATTAATTCTAATGGGTTGACACCAATAAATCAGGGTACATATGTACAATGAAAACATCTCCAGGTTATCTTATCATTCAATTGTGTTGCATACCCATCATGATAAGTCAAATTGTCCTCTGTCACCTTCTATCTGGTTTTCCCTGTGTCCCTCCCCTCCTCCCTATCCCACTCTTCCTCCCCTCCCCCCATCCCATAACCACCACTCTCTTGTCCATGTCTCATATTCTGTACCAAAGCTTTTAATCCACTCGTTTTCTGATGGACACTTGGGCTGTTTCCAGATCTTCGCTATTGTGAACAATGCTGCCACGAACTTGGGGGCGCATTTCTTCTTTTCGAACAGTGCTAAGGTGTTCTTAGGGTATATTCCTATAAGTGGGATAGCTGGGTCCAAAGGCAGTTCGACTTTTAATTTTTTGAGGAATCTCCAAACTGTTTTCCACAGTGGCTGCACCAGTCTGCATTCCCACCAGCAGTGCAGGAGGGTTCCCTTTTCTCCACATCCTCGCCAGCACTTGTTCTGTGTTGTTTTGCTGATGAGTGCCATTCTGACTGGTGTGAGGTGATATCTCATTGTGGTTTTAATTTGCATTTCTCTAATGATTAGTGATGTTGAGCATTTTTTCATATGCCTATTGGCAATCTGTATGTCCTCTTTAGAGAAATTTCTATTCATTTATTTTGCCCATTTTTTGATTGGATTGTTTGTCTTCCTGGTGTTGAGTTTTATAAGTTCTTTATAAATTTTGGTTATTAACCCCTTATCAGACGTGCTGTCGAATATGTTCTCCCATTGTGTAGTTTGTCTTTTTATTCTGTTCTTATTGTCTTTAGCTGTGCAAAAGCTTTTTAGTTTGATGTAGTCCCATTTGTTTATCTTGCCTTTTATTTCATTTGCTCGTGGAGATAAATCGGCAAATAAATTGCTGCTACAGATGTCGGAGAGCTTGCTGCCTATGCTTTCTTCTACGATGCTTATAGTTTCACGGCTTATGTTTAAGTCCTTTATCCATTTTGAGTTTGTTTTTGTGAATGGAGTAAGTTGATGGTCTAGTTTCATGTTTTGCAGGTAGATGTCCAATTTTCCCAACACCATTTGTTAAAGAGGCTGTTTTTACTCCATTGTATGTTCTTTCCTCCTTTGTCAAAAATCAGTTGTCCATAAAGTTGTGGGTTTATTTCTGGGTTCTCTATTTTGTTCCATTGATCTATGTGCCTGTTCTTATGCCAGTACCAGGCTGTCTTGAGTATAATGGCCTTGTAGTAAATCTTGATATCTGGAAGAGTGATACCTCCTGCTTTATTTTTTCTTTATAAGATTGCTGAGGCTATTCGTGTTCTTTTTTGGTTCCGTATGAATTTTTGGAATATGTGTTCTATATCTTTGAAATATGACATTGGTATTTTAATTGGTATTGCATTGAATTTATAAATTGCTTTGGATAATATAGACATTTTAATAATGTTTATTCTTCATAGCCATGAGCACGGTATATGCTTCCACTTGTTTGTATCTTCCTTGATTTCTTTTATCAATGTTTTATAATTTTCCAAGTATAAGTCCTTAACCTCCTTGGTTAAATTTACTCCTAGGTACTTTATTTTTTTGGCTGCAATAGTGAAGGGGATTGTTTCCTTAATTTCTTTTGCTGACAGTTCATTGTTGGTATATAGAAATGCCTCTGATTACTGAGTATTAATTTTATATCCTGCCACCTTGCTGAATTTATTTATAATGTTCAGTAGTTTTTTGACTGAGACTTTAGAGATTTTTTATATACAATATCATATCATCTGCAAATAATGACAGTTTTACTTCTTCTTTTCCAATTTGGATGTCTTTTATTTTTTCTTCTTGTCTGATTGCTGTAGCTAGGACTTCCAGAACTATGTTGATTATAAGTGGTGAAAGGGGACACCCCTGCCTGGTTCCTGATCTTAAGGGGATTGCTTTTAATTTTGCCCATTTAGTATGATGTTTACTGTGGGTTTGTGGTAGATGGCCTTTATCATGTTAAGGAATGATCCCTCTATTCCCACTTTACTGAGAGTTTTGAGCATGAATGGGTGCTGGATTTTATCAAATGCCTTTTCTGCATCTATTGAAATTATCATGTGATTTTTGTCCTTCCTTTTGTTTATGTGGTGAATCACATTGATTGATTTGCGAATATTGAACCAGCCTTGCCTCTCCAGAATAAATCCCACTTGATCGTGTTGTATGATTTTTTTCATATATTGCTGGATCCAGTTGGCTAATATTTTGTTGAGAATTTTAGCGTCTAAATTCATCAGGGATATAGGCCTATTATTTTCTTTCTTTGTGTTGTCTTTGCCCTGTTTTGGTATCAGATTATGCTCGCCTCATAAAAGGATTTTGGAAGTCTTCCTTCCTCTTGAATTTTTTGAAATAGCTTGAGGAGGGTAGGAGTTAGTTCTTTGAATTTTTATAGAATTTACTTGTGAAGCCATCAGGCCCAGGACTTTCCTTTTTTGGGAGTTTTTGATAACTGTTTCAATCTCATTTGTTGTAATTGGTCTGTTTAGGTGTTCTGATTCTTCCATATTGATTTTTGGAAGATTATGTGATTCAAGAAATTTGTCCATTTCACCTAGGTTGTCTAATTTTTGGGCATAGAGTTCTTCATAGTATTTTCTTACAATGCTTTGTATTTCTGTTGTGTCAGTTGTTATTTCTCCACTGTCCTTTCTAATTTTATTTATTTGAGTCCTCTCTCTTTTTGTCTTGGTGAGTCTAGTTAAAAGTTCATCAATCTTGTTTACCTTTTCAAAGAATCAGCTCCTGGTTTCATTGATCCTCTGTATTGTTTTCTTAGACTCTATGTCATTTATTTCTTCTCTGATCTTTATTATTTCCTTTTTTCTACTCGTCCTGGGTTTTATTTGTTGTTGTGTTTCTAGTTCTTTTAGATGCAGGGTCAGGTTTCTTATTTGAGCTTTTTCTAGCTTCTTATGATATGCCTGTATTGCAATGAACTTCCCTCTCAATACTGCCTTTGCTTTGTTCCATAATTTTGAGTTGATGTATGCTCATTATCATTTGTTTCTAGAAACTTTTTTATTTCTTCTTTGATCTCACTGTTAATCCATTCATTTTTTAATATCATGCTATTTAGTTTCCAAGTGTTTGAGTATTTTTCATTTTTTCTTTTGTGGTTAATTTCTAGTTTCATGGCATTGTGATCAGAGAAAATGCTTGATATGATTTCAATCTTTTTTAATTTATTGAGACCATTTTTGTGTCCTAACATGTGGTCTATCCTAGAAAACGTATCATGAGGACTTGAGAAGAATGTATATTCTACTGCTTTAGGGTAAAGAGTTCTGAAGATATCTATTAAATCAAGTTGATCTAGTGTATCCTTTAAGTCTGCTGTTTCTTTATTAATTTTCTTTCTTGAGGATCTATCCAGTGTTGTTAGAGGGGTATTGAAATCCCGTACTATGATAGTATTGCTGTTAATCTCACCCTTTATATCCATTAATGTCTGCTTTATGTATGTATGGGCTCCTATATTTGGTGCATAGATATTTATAATAGTTATATCTTTCTGTTGAATTGTTCCCTTTATCATTATGTAGTGTCCTTTTTTATCTCTTATTACAGCCTTTGTTTTAAAGTCCATTTTGTCAGCTATAAGTACTGCTACCCCGGCTTTTTTTTCATTTCCATTTGCATGAAATATTTTTTTCCATCCTTTTACCTTCAGTCTATGTGCATCTTTTGTTTTAAGGTGTGTCTCTTGTAGACAGCATATGTATGGGTCCTGTTTCTTTATCCATGCAGCTACCTTGTGTGTTTTGATTGGATCATTTAATCCATTTACATTTAAGGTTATTATTGATATGTAGTTGTTTATTGCCATTTTATTCTTTAAAGCTGTATTCTTCTTTTGCTCTATTCTTTCCTCCCTTTAAACTGTTCACAAGAGGCCCCTTAGTATCTCTTGCAGAATTGGTTTGGTTTTTATGAAATCCTTGAGGCTTACTTTCTCTGGGAAGCTCTTTATTTCTCCTTCAATTTTAAACGTTAGCCTTCCTGGTTAGAGTAGTCTGATTGTAGGTTCATTACTTTGATTATTTCTTGCCATTCCCTTCTGGCCTCAAGTGTTTCTGTTGAGAAGTTCGATGTCATCCTTATGGAGTCTCCTTTGTAGGTGATAGCCTTTTTTTTCCTAGCAGCTTTTAAATTTTTTTCTTTATCCATTAGCTTTGGTATTTTAACTATGATGTGTCTTGGTGTAGATCTTTTTGGGTTTCTCTTTAATGGAGTTCTGTGTGCTTTTTGAACATGTGAAGTCTGTCCCAGCCTTAATTTAGGAAAGTTTTCTGCTATAATTTGATTGAACAAAGTTTCCATATCCTGTCCTCTCTCCTCTTCTTCAGGAACCCCTATGATGCGAATGTTGTTTCTCTTCATGTTGTCACAGAGCTTCCTTAGAGTTTCTTCACATTTTTTGAGTCTCTTCTCCTTTTTCTTCTCTGCTTTTGTGCCTTTGTTTATTGTGTCCTCTAACTCGCTGATTCGATCCTCAGCATGATTTATCCTGCTTTTAATTCTTTCCATTGTGGTCTTCAGTTCTGATACTGTATTTGTCATCTGTCTGATTCTTTTTTATTATTTCAATTTCATTTTTTATACTTGTTATCTCTTTATTTTGGTGTTCATTATGACTATTCATTGTTGCTCTAATTTCTTTGAACATCTTAACTATCATTATTCTAAATTCTGCTTCTGGTAATTTGGTTATATCTGGTTCATTCAGGCCCTTCTCTGGGGATTTTTCTTGATTCATTTGGTTTGCATTCCTCTGCCTGCCCATTCTGTCTGTGTATAAGCAAGTTGTGGCCACTGGAGTCCAGTAGGTGTTGCCTTCGTGTTCTCTAGGTGTGGTCTGTCTGCAGGCCTGTCACCCCCTCTGCCGCTGCGAGGGTGGTTGGGTACTGGCTTTACCAGCGGTGTCCTACTGTGGCTTTTGCTGTGATTTCTGCCTCTCCTCCACGGGAGGGGCTGTCACTCAAGCCACAAGCCTAAGCACCAAGGGTAGAGGTGAGCACCTTTGCTCATCTGTGGACGACCCATCCTGTTTCCCGGCTTCCGCCCAGCACCCGCGGTCAGAGCCTGCTCGCCATAGTTTCGCGGGTTGGGCAGGGCTTTTGACGTGCTCTCAGCTGTGAGCCTTTTCCGTCCGGAGCTTTAGCCCCACCCTTGACGCCTGGGACCTCCTTCTCAGGGTCGCAAACCGAGGTTTATTGGGCCGGGCGTGTTTGCTGGTGTGAGCTCAACTGCGAGCTTCTGCTCGTCCTGGACTCTACCCCGCCCCTGCATTCGGAGCCTGCTCGCGTATGCAGGATGGCAAACCGCGGCTTCTCTGGCTGGGCGGGGCTCGTAGTGTGAGCTCAGCCATGAGCCCCCACCCGTCCCTGGTTCGAGCCCTGTGCCTGCGGTCAGGGCCAGCCCAGCGCAGGGTCGCAGAGCAGATCTCTGCCCGTTCCTGACCTCCCGCTTTTCCCCCGCAGGTGGGATTATAGGTGGGCCTGCAGCCGCCGGACCACTTTTGCACGTTCTCTCTGCCCCTGCTGGGCTAGACCGAGCTCACACCGGTTTGGCCTCCACCCACACCGACAGAACCACTTTTCAGAGTCCTGCCACAACCATACCCTTCAGCAACCCTCAGCAGAGTAGGAAGGGCCCTAATACTCCACACTGTAGACCTGGGAGCTCTCTTTTTCTAAGCAGGTCTGCTCTTATTGCTGAGGGAGAGTTTTTTTGGCTAGTGTCCTGTCTCCCTTTGCTGGTATTTCTAGTTCCAGAGGAAGTATTTGTTTTCAATTAGGAAAGTGACTTAGCCCAGGGGTTAGGGTGGCTGTCCCTCAGAGTGTTTGTCCTTGTGCCTTTAATCCACACTGTCTTCCCGCTGCTCTGGTCCTCTACTCTGTCCCTGTTCCCTGGAGCCCAGGGTGCATGGTTGTGAGAGAGGTTTTCTGCGCTGTCCCTTTAAAAAGAATTTTGGGTCTGAGAAAACTGTATCTTTCTCACAAACAGTATCCTTACTTGTTTCACAGCTCAATACTGTCCAAATGCCTCTTCTAGGCTCTGGGAGGGTAGGCTAGGGCTTTGTTCCTGGGACCCAGGTCCCTCCCTCTCCGTTAAACTCTCCTCTCGCCACGCAGGCCTCTCCGGGCTGCCGTTTGCTCCGGGGAGCTGGGCAGCCCTGTTCACGTTTTCGCTATTCCTACCAGTCTCAATGTGGCTTCTTCTGTGTTCCTTGGTTGAAGAGTCCACTTAGCTTAGTTCAAAGTTGGTTTATCCAGATGATGGTTCTTAAAATTGAGTTATAATCCACTTTGGTTCTGGGAGTTGGAAGTTGGTACGTCCGTCTATTCCGTCGCCATCTTGCTCCTAAAGTTATATTTATTTTAAATTCTTATATTATTTAATATTTTAGTCTTTTTATTGACTAACAACTTCAATACAATATTGGATGAAGTACTGAGAATTATTAATTAATAATTCTCCTTTCTGATCGCAAAAGAAAATGAGTTCAACATTTCAGGTTACATACATTTTATTTGAATATAAAACCTCTATACTGAAATTTGTGTTTTAATCACAAATCAATGTTGAATGTCTTCAAATGACTTATCTGCATTGTTTAAGATACATCTGCACTGTGCTTACTCTCTCTTTGTTTATAAAATATTTATCTGATATTTATTTCAAGGCGTTTTTAATGAAAGGCACAACTCCCAGATCTACAACTTAAAAAAATATTTATGCACTGTCAGTGTGCATCCTGTTCTATGCACTAAATGTCAGAGCCCACCAGTTCCACAAGGTAAGGTTTAGGTGGTGAAATTCCCAAGGTGAAGAAGCATGAGGAGCCAGAGGAAGATGAGACATGCTGCAATGCTTTATCCCTTTATTTCTTATTACACAGTCCTGCAGTCCCTTCCTGCATTCTATGATGTCCTGCAGTGCACCCCCCCTCCAATCCCCTTCCCAGCAAAGCCTGCACAGTAGATATAGTACTTAGGGACAATAGTGGCATAAGATCAAAATTACATCAGTGAGGTGATGTCAGTTGCTGAGTCAGAAAGTCTGAAAAGGTGTGGCTGCCTTAGAAAGGCATTGGAATTAGAGTGGAAGCAACCAGCCCAGATAACCATGGGAACTGAACTGCTTCTGTTGTTTATGAAGTTAACCAGAGCTTACATCCTGGATATCTGTATTAGGGTCCCCATATACACTTATGTAACCAGTATGCAAATTAAAAACTTTTCCTAAGACCTTATACTCTCTGACACTTTTTCCAAGTGACTAACCAAATTACGGTTTTAAACTCCGTGTATAATTTTGTCTGTTTTTTAACTTTAGGTAAATTAAATTATAATGTGTACTCTTTTATTTTTTCATTTTGCCATTCTTAATTATGATCTGAGATTCATTTTTATTGGTGTGTGTATTTGCAATTTGGACTAACAATTTCAAGAATTTTTTATTTGAGAATACACCCTAATTTATTATGTTTTCTACTCTGAGGATTATTTGAGCAGTTTCCAATAAAAAGGTTAGTATAACAGTACAATTATTAGCATGACTGGTTGGCCTTATCTTGCTGCTTATAATCCTGATGATGGAAGATTTATTGAATGGCAGTCCATATCTTTCAGGTTAATATTAGAGGAAAATAGGGTACAATATTCATGGGAAATATTTTTCAGAGGACTGAGAATGTAAAATTGAAGAATATGTATTATTTGTGAGAAATTCTATATAGTATTTCTATATATCTTGGTATAGACTTGGATTCAGATTATATTTTAAAGAGAGTTTACCTAGCAAACAACATTGGAAGATAGAGATAGTGTCTTCTTAGAAGGAAGAAGAAAGATTTGTTTTCTGCCGAGAATAATAAAGATACTATCTTTTGCTGGAGCAAGAGTTGGGCAGTTTGCTTGCAATTTCATCTTAAGAATAAGCGTTTTCTAAGTGGAGTGTTTCTTAGGTGTGCAATAAATACAGCATCTACCTGGATTAACCTTAGCACCTTCCTCATGTAATCTCTGGGGTGTGGAAAGAATATTGGATCAGAACATAAAGCTCACACTGCTGTCTGTGCTCTCTAAGAAAAGTACGTTGTTTATGACTAAAAAGTCTTGCATTTTCTGACAACATCTTTTAAATGAATTCACTGAGTTTTTAATTTCATTTATTATAACTTTAAGTTCTAATTACTGTATATTTATTTATTTATTATAGATATTGATTTTCTGCTAATATTATCATTCTCATTTAATTTGTTTGATTTGTGTGTTTGTGTGTGTTTTAGCTTCTTAAGCATACTAATTATTGCTTATTTTAAAGTCTGTGATTGGTAACTTTATTATTTATATCCTTTATGGGTCGACACCTTTGGTCAGTGGTTTCTCTTGGTTTTAACTCACATTTTATTATTATTACTATCAGGTGAGAGGCAGAGAGACAGAAGAACAGACTCCCACATGTACCTGGACTGGGATCAACTTGGCAAGACACCTATGGGGCGATGCTCTACCCATTTGGGGCCATTGCTCTGTTGCTTAGCAACTGAGCTATTTTAGTGCCTGATGTGAGTCCATGGTGCCATTCTCAGCATCTGGGACCAACTTGCTTGAATGAACTGTGAGAGAGGTGAGAGAGAAGGGGGGTGAGGGGTAGAGAAACAGGTGGTCATTTCTTCTGTGTGCCCTGACTGGGATTCAAACCTGGGATTTCCATAGGTCTAGCTACACTCTACTGCTGAGCTAACTGGTCAGGTCACTTTTTTTTTTCTTATATGCCTTGTTAATTTTGATTGGGTGTTTGCCATAATATATTATAATATTTTTTATTAATATAATCTGAGGGTCTGGTTTATATAATCTTCATTCAGAGAGAATTTTCTTTGCTCTGGAAATATAAAATTGAGATAATCTGAAATTGACTTCTCAACCTCACAGCTCTTACTTCTAAATCATTGCTAAATTTTAAAAGAGAACAATTCCCACATGTTCATTTCATACATTTAGTTTTGTTTTTCTCATCCAGACCCCATTTTAACAATTCCTCACTGTGTAGACTTATGGAAAGAAAGGTATATAGATATAATATTACCTAAAACTAATATGCATTCAATTTATTAAAATTCTGAATTCATCTAATTGTAATATAGCAAATTTTAAGTGTAAAATTATAAAATATATTATCATGTATTATCACAGTGACCTTATCATCACAGTGATTCCTTTTTCTGGAGAGTAAAGGATTTTATAGTAAGTACAAGTCTCTGGAGCTCACTCTCACTACAAATATAGTTAATCAAAAGACATCACATAACTTTGTATTGTTGGAATTTAGAAGTTTTTAATATATAAAGATGATAATTGCTACTATAAGCTAACAAAAACTAATTTTGGCCTGAACTGAAATCCAGGAAGTCTTGGAGATTATAATGCCTTAATATATGTTTAACTACTATTCTGGAGAAGATTGTTTTGGAACAAATCAATTTATTTTGTACTGTCTTTTATTTTATTATGGGCATGGCAATGGTTTTCCATTTATCTCAAAACATAGGATATCACAGTTTTTCTTAATGTAATAGATACATCAATATGCTTTTACATCTTCTTCCAAAGGTAGGTCTTTTCTCACTCTTACTACCACTTCTTTATCTTCAAAGTTTTTTAGTGTCTCCTCATTTCAAAGGATATTAACATAGGGGCTCAGAATGTTTATTATATAATGTTCATAGGACTGTAGTATTCAAATAAATTAAGTGACATGAATATATTTGTCAGAGAGTGAAAAATCTATTTCACAAAATATGCAAGATTTCAGTTCAAGGAAGGTTATGTGATCCCCCACCTTATAGAATAAATTACTACACCATTTGCTCATCCTCACCAAATGAAGACACAATTTGACTCTGTTTATTCTGTGATTTGCAAAACAACCAGTCTCCAGGCACAGCACAATAAGCTTCTTTAGTTAACCTTATATGATACTAAAATGAGTGTGTCACTTGGCTCTTTGACCCAGCAATTCTACTTGTAGGTAGAATGGAATAGAGGTGATGTTTAGAGCCAATGAAGTGGGACCATTGGGATCATCCAAGTTAGTATATGTTAAAAAAATCTGTGTCAAATATTATATTACCTAGCTTTTCTTTTTCCTCAAAATATTCTAGATTTTTCTTTAGTCATTTTAAGATTTTTTTGAGCAACTAGATACCCTTCCAAAAATTTCTTTTTGCTTAAGTTAGCTATAGTTACTTTCTCTTATTTTTAAATCAGAACCCAAACTGGCATAGAGGGAAAAGCATGCAAGTTATTAAGAAACTAAATTAAATGCCAACATGTATGTCCAAAACTGAGTTTATCTCAAATTATGTAGCACATACAAGTAAAAAACAAAAATATGAGAAAAGGAGTACAGTTCAAGGAACAAACATTTGTATGAAAGATCCAGGCAAAAGATGAAGGTCTTGGAGTAGATTAAGAAATTGATTAATCAATGACACAGCTACTTTTGATTATTAATTATTTGAAGATGGCAAAGTGGAAGCAGGATAAATCTGCCTTAAAATTATATCAAGACCAAATCAATATTTTATAAATTTTTCTGAGTATAGGAAGAATTACATGGAAACCTCATTAAAATATTTGACTCAAGACCTTTCACTATAGAGTCTGATTGGATTAGAGATGGAATGGTTACAAGTATATCTACGCTTTTATTAAATTCCTAGATAATCTCATAATTCAAAACAATTTTGGTATAAAAATAATTTTGTATGACTAAGATTACAGACAATAAACAGATATTTGAAACAGATAATTATGATTTAAAGGATACTTTTTGTTATATTAACACAATTATGCTTTGGCAGAGATTTAAAAATGAGATTTTATAAAGTTACTCTGATTCAGAATGTTGTCTCTGGCTCAATAAACTGGAGAGATTACCATATTTTATTATGCTGCTTATAATAATCTTGGACTTAAAAGTGCAGAAAGGGAGAGCTCATTGTCTGTAGCTGCCTGCAACATTCATACATTGGTTTCAAATTTTAGTTGGCTAGGATTCAGTCAGAAACATCTGCAAGAATTTAGCACTGAGCCATGTAGTAACTGATCTCTCCACTTGTTACTCTAATTACTACGCTATAAAATTTTTATTTTTATTCTAGCTCCCTCTGATGCTGCTGGAACATCAGAGTAAACACAGCAGGGATTAGGAGTTTAAGATAAGAAAGAAATAGAAAAAAATGAGAAAGGAAAACAGAGAAAATGAAAGTGGAAGCTTTTTTTTTGTATGAAATAACAAAAAAAATTCTCCACATCTTATAGTTTCTGCTCCCAACATAATCTCAAAAGTAATCAAAATGGCATGACAAGTCAATGTATTTGAAAGGACAGTATGGTACCCGATAAAATACTGAGTTCTTGTACATATATTAAAAGAGAGATAGACAAGTTTATGATACTGGCACAGTTCCACATGCTTCTTTTACTTCTTGTTTGTTTTCTTTTAAAACTTTTTTATTATTGAAAATCTCCCAATCTTATATTCATTTTTTCCTAAGTCTGAATATGTTTGAATCAACTTCTGTCATAATACCTTTTGTAATAGAACTAGCACTGTTAAAGAGGTAAGCTGTTTTACACAAGTATAATTTTGAGGATTTATTCAATAATCCTTTGGTAGCAGGAATTGACAAAAGAAAATAGAAAGGTAAGACAAATGAAAGACAAGCTAATACCCAAATGATATTCAAGCTCATGATCTTGTAAGTTTATCTCTAAATTCTGCATTATGAGAGATAGTGTTACATGGTCCCTGATTGGTTTAAATAAAGTATTTTGCAATCAGTTAGTCTGAGTTACTAATACTGGGTCATGTTCTAGACCTTGGAGTTACAGGTAAAATTGATTTTATCTACAAAACATGAAAATGAATATTAGTTTAAAGTAAATTTGGGGTACCTATTGCTAAAATAAATGAGAGGTTTCAAGACTTGCTGAAAACCCCCCAAAACCTCTTAGTTTGTTTAACAAAATTATTTCAGAAGTGATTTAGATTGCTGGGTAATATTTTCAGTTCCCAAATTTAGCATCATATCAATTAGAGCATGCTAAAATATCCTAAAATGTACAAGAAAGTTAATTACAGTTTTCTGAGCATATTCATGTCATATTCTATTAAGAGTAGTAATTAACAGCTAGGTCTCATTCTTTATTTTTATTTTTATTTTTACAGGGTCAGAGAGAGAGAGAGAGAGAGAGTCAGAGAGAGGGATAAATAGGGATAGATGCACAGGAACGAGGAGAGGTGAGAAGCATCAATCATTAGTTTTTGTTGTTGTTGTTGCTGTTGCGACATCTTAGTTGTTCTTTGATTGCTTTCTCATATGTGCCTTGACTGTGGGCCTTCAGCAGACCAAACAACCCCTTGCTGGAACCAGCGACCTTGGGTTCAAGCTGGCAAGCTTTTGCTCAAGTCAGATGGGCCCGCTGTCAAGCTGTCAACCTCAGGGTCTTGAACCTGGGTCTTCCACATCCCAGTCTGACACTCTATCCACTGCACCACCACCTGGTCAGGAAACAGCTAGGTCTCTTGTTCAACTGTATCGTCATTTAAAAAAAATAAAACACTTCCATTATTGAACAGTTTTTTTATATCTAAATGCTTCCAGAATATATATTCATTTCCAAATATGCCAAAATCTTGCAATTAATAAGTGAAATGTTTATCCTAAGAATAATTCCCAGTGGCAGCATGCTGTCAATCACAGGTTTTTACATAAAGTATTTGGGCATAGCTTCTTTAAAACATCTAAATTGAAATAAAATGTAAAATGGTTTTATACAATTAAGCTATATTAATAATAATCTGGGCCCTGGCTGGTTCGCTCAGTGGTAGAGCATTGGCCTGGCATGTGTATGTTCCGGGTTCAATTTGTAATCAGCACACACATGAGAAATGACCCTCTGCTTCTCCACCTCTCTGCCGTCTCTCTATATATATCTTTTTCTTCTCCCACAGCCATGGCTTGGTTAGAGCAAGCTCACCCCTGGCGCTGAGGATGGCCCCATGGCCTCACTTCAGGTGTTAAAATAGCTGGATTGCTGAGCAACAGAATAACACCACAGATGGCAGCACATCACCTGGTAGGGTGCTTGCCAAGTGGATCGAGGTCAGGACCCATGCGTGAGTCTATCTCTTTGATTCCTCACTTCTCATTTAAGAAAATAAAATAAGAAGAATGATCTGATTTTGACTGTTCTTCTACTTTGTCAAATTTGTTCTTAAAGACTTGCATCTATTTATTAAGAACATTAATATTTTTAAAACTTATATTTAAAGTAGTATGTGCTTATTTATGCTTCACATGCAAATTTAAGTATTTTTTTGGTAAGAAACACATTTCAAACTCAAAGGTCATTTATTATTAAAAGAAAGAAAAATAAGAGTCTTATTGAAACCAAAAGTAAACAGGTTGATATTCTTGTTTGCAAGTGATGGAAATTTTTCTTAAAGTAGATAAAAAAAAGAGAAATAAATAGAAAACCAGAAACAAGAAATAAGAGGATTACATTAAATCACAGACCCCAAAGAGCATTTTAGAAAAATTTTAGAAACCTTTGGCAAATTATGACTTTTACGTTACCACTCCTAAAATTTTTTATCTGTTTAAATTGTTTCTTCTTCTACTGTGTTAAGTGTTACATTATGCACATGTCAAGGGAGATACTAAAAACTCAAATTTTATCTTTAGTGTTTTTTGTTTTTATTTTCAGTAAAATATATTACTTTATTATTAATCTTTTTTCCATATCTGAATCTTATGGAATCAAGTACCACCCTTGGGTCAATCAAGTTTACTAACAAGTAGTTTCTTTATTAAACTTGTAGAGAGAACAAAAACAGTACAAGAAAATATATGCAATAGTAAATATTCCAGGTTTTATGATAGCAACTGAAAGGACATAAAACTCATTTTTACTTCTTCCTATGTTAACTTTTCTTATAAATGCTATACATGAGAAAGGTGAATGAATTGTTTCAGCTTACTATAGTTTTACTCAGCTATTTTCTTAAATCTGCTTCTGTAGATTAACTAAACAGAGTCCAAATGAATTAAATTAAAATTTAAAGCTAAACAAGGTTAAACCCAATATCATTTTATTGTACTTGACTTTCCTATATTATTGCCTCATTTTTTTTCTGTAATATTTTTTCTACCTTGAATATGTAATTTAAACAACTAATTTTGGGGGTGGGTTTGGCAAGGAAGGTTTTTTTTAGATAAAAATGTCAAACTGATAAAGGGAAATATTTAAAGTTTTATTATTTAATTAGGCATAATGGTAATTTTCCCATACAAAGTTCTGCTTACAACTGAAAAACTCATTCTCTATGCTTCACATTTGTTTCATCTAAAAACAGGTGGAAGTCTACATGCCAAAAAGCATCCCATTGTATTCACAGTTTGAGAGCTTGAACATAAAAAGGATTATTTGATTTGTAAACAATTTACTTTTCATATAATTGACATGAAACTAGCAATAAATATGTTTTAAAATGTTATCCTTTACACAATACAACTTTCTAAAACTCAGAAAATAGTGCCTTTAATATGTAACTCAGAACTTTAAAAAGTAAAAAAAATACATTGTTAATGATCAAGCATAAAGTATGTATTTTTCTCAATAGTCAGCACAAAAGTTCACATCTTAATTACAGATCAAAATTAATAGTATGAATGGTTTCCTTTACAATTTTATAATGGTTTTTAGTACTAAATTAACATCCAAGAAGCTATGATAAAGCTTTAGTAGAATTATCATTTGAGAAAATAATTTCTAAGCCGATTGTTTTAGTATGAAAGAGCAGATACAAGTAGTCTCTTTGCAGAGAGTAAAATCAGAATATTTTTTTATGTTCTTTTCTAGAGCCTGACTTTGGGTTCCTGATGTGAGGTAGACATGTTATTTCTAGACACAAGGATACTGCAACTGGAACTATGTTGGAAGAGGAGAGAAAGTGGTAATCATATGCTATTTAAAATTTTATTTTACTCAACAAAATATTAGCTGATTGACTCCAACAATATGTAAAAAAGAATAATATACCAAATAAAATGTATTCCAAGTATGAAGAACTGGTAGAACATTCATAAATCATTTAATGTAACCCATCATATCAATCTTTTAAGAAAAGATTATATGTCTATGTCAACAGGTACTCTATTAATGACAAAAGCTTTCACTAATATAAGCATAAAGAAAAACATGCTCAACTTGGTAAAGAATATCTAAGAAAAATCCCACTGTTAAAATCATAAAGGGCTGGCCTGACCTGTGGTGGCGCAGTGGATAAAGCATCGACCTGGGAACCCTGAGGTCGCCAGTTCAAAACCCTGCACTGGTCTGGTCAAGGTACATATGGGAGTTGATGCTTCCAGCTCTTCACCCCTTTCTTTCTCTCTCTCTCACTCTGTGTCTCCTCTCTAAAATGAATAAAATAAAAAGAAAAATTTAAAAAAAATCATAAAGGGCTAAAAACCTTTTCTACTAAGGTCAGGCACAAAGCAAGGATTCTCTTATTATCACCACTTTTCAACGTTGTACTGGACATTCTAGCTAATGCAAAGGACAAGAAAGGAAAACAAAGGGGTACAGATAGGGAGGACAAAATAAAACTTTTTTTGCACAGATGAAATGATAGTCTATATAGAAAACATCAAAGAATCAATAAGAAGCAGCTGAGATCAATAAGCAATTATAGCTAGGTTTCAGGATAAAAGGTTAATATATAAAAATCAACCAGTATACATATGTCAACAATAAACATGTGGAATTTAAAATTAAAAATATAGCCTGACCAGATGGTGATGCAGTGGATAGAGCATTGCACTGGGATGTGGAGGACCCATGTTTGAAACCCTGAAGTTGCGGGCTTGAGCATGGGCTAATCTGGTTTGAGCATGGGCTCAGCAGCTTGAGGACAAGAACACTGGCTTGACTGTGGGATCATAGACATGACCCCATGGTTGCTAGCTTGAGTCCCAAGGTTGCTTGCTTGAGTATAAGGTTGCTGACTCGAGCAAGGGGTCACTCACTGTGCTGTAGCCCCCCGGTCAAGGCAAATATGAGAAAACAATTAGTGAACAACTAAGGTGCCACAACAAAGAATTGATGTTTCTCATCTTTCTTCCTGTCTGTCTGTTCCTATCTGCCCCATTTGTTGACTCACTCTCTCTGTCAAAATATAAAAATAAATAAATAAAATTAAAATATAATGTCATTTACATTAGCACAAAAGTAAAATACGTAAGCTTAAATCAAGCATAATATGTACAAAATATATACGAGAAAAACTATTAAAGTCTGATAAATGACATCAAGAAAACTAAATAAATAGAGAGGTATAATAACTGTTATAAAATAGTATACCTTAATTCCCTGGGTTAGGTAGAGACACCAAGGCAGGATACAGAATAATTTTTAGGAGGAGATTTATTAATAAGCCGACTACATATGACTTACACAGGGTATAGCTAACCCAAATCGTGTGTGTCCAAAATAGCCCTGCAGGTAGTTATATAGACTTGATCACATATAGGTTGGGGAAAAAGAAAGTGGAGCATGACACAATAATCACTCATTAACAAGCTTACAACATTCGTCTATAGGATCTATAAAAGCATTCCTCCATATTAAAACTTACAAGGTAACACAATAGTGATGTCATTTTACATATCAAAGACATTCACAAATCTTTTAGTGTCTTCCTCCCATCCCTTTGTCTAGAGGTATATGTTACTCTAGGGGAGGAGGAAGAGTTAAAATCAGTGTAGGATATACAAACATTGTCTCTTATTGAAAGGGAAAAAAGTTTTTAGATACCTTTTATTTTCTTTGTTATCTAGCAAGTAATGGCCTCAGTCCTTCCAGAAAACTATAGTTAAATTATGACTAGATGACCCATTTGTCCTTGTAAGCCAGAAAGCTTCTGCATTCTTCTCCCTCCACTATCCACAGAATGGAGGGGGCAAAAAGCCTGACTTTTCCTCTTTAAAATGGCATTCCCAATACTAAGTTTTACAGGTTTTTTGGCATGTTATCACATAACATATTCATGGATAGGAAAACTCAGCACCTTCAAGAATTTCAGTTCTTCCTAAACTGATCTATAAATTCAATTCAATCTTGTTAAAATTCCAATGATCAAGCATAAAGCATGTATTTTCTCAAGTAATAAGTACTAAAACCATAACATAATCACTTAAAAAATTAATAGAATAAATAGCATCATTAAATTTACAAGTTTGTAATGGTTTCTGGTACTAAATTTACATAAAAGAAATTATTATGATAAAGGCTTTAGTGTATTATCATTTGAAGAAACTATTTCTAAGCCCATTTTTTTCAGTATGAAAAAGCAGATGCAAGTAGTCTCTTTGTAGAAAGTGGAAAATAGATTGTATAAAAAGGCAAAAGATTCAGAATAGAAAATATAATATTGAAGAAAGTCAGAGTTTGAGGACTGATATTCTTTAACTTCAAGTCTTACAATAAAGAGAGAGTGTGGTATTGGCAAAATAATAGATCAATATATTAATGGAACAGAATAGAGAGTCCTGAACCCCCAGATAGATTCATATGTGTATATTATATATATTACATAATATATAAATAATATATAATATATGAATTATATATATAGTTCATATATTATAGTTCATATATTATATATTATATACATTTAACTAATGCTTGACAAAATTACAAAGACAATACAATGGAGTGAAGATACCATTCAACAAATTATGCTAAAAAACTACATGTTTACATGGAAAAAAAATGGCATATCAGCAGAGACCTTATACCGTTTATAAAGATAAACTCAAAATAGATCACAAACTTAAATATAATATGCAAATCTATAAAATTCCTTAAAGATAGCATAAAAGAAAACCTAGATTCTTTTGGTATGTCTAGGACTTTTTAGATACAACATCAATGGCATAATTCATGAAAGAAATAATCAATAATCTAAACTTAATTACACTGAAAACCCTTTGCTTTGTGAAAGACAATACAAACAGAATGAGTAGACCAATCACACATTAGGAGAAAATATTTAAAATAAAACACATCTGAAAAGACTGTTGTTCAAAATATAGCAAGAAGCCTTAATACACAGCAATAAGAAAGCAAACAACCTAATAAAAAAATAAACCAAAGGCCCTGGCCAGTTGGCTCAGCAGTAAAGCGTCAGCCCAGCATATGGAAGTCCTGGGTTCGATTCCCAGCCAGGGCATACAGGAGAAGCGCCCATAAGCCTCTCCATCCTACCCCCTCCTTTCTTTCTGTCTCTCTCATCACCTCCCACAGCCAAGGCTCCATTGGAGCAAAGTTGGCCCTGGAGCTGAGGATAGCTCCATGGCGTCCACCTCAGGTGCTAGAATGGCTCCTATTCTAGCGGAGCAATTCCCAGATGGGCAGAGCATCGCCCTCTGGTGGGCATGCCTGGTGGATACCAGTCAGATGCATGCAGGAGTCTGTTTTTCTACCCCTCCGCTTCTTGCTTCAGAAAAATACAAAATAAATAAGTAAGTAAATAAATAAATAATAAACCAAACCTCAATAAACACTTCATCAAAGAAGTTATATATGGCAGATAAGTATATATACATATGCCATGAAACATATGAGAAATGTAAATTCAAACAACAGTGAGACAATACTTTATACCTGTTAAAAATGGCAAAAATTAGAAACAATAACATAAATTACTGACAAGGATGTGATCCAATAGGAAACATCAGACACTGATGGTGGAAATGTAGGGCTTTATTAAAAAAATGCCAATGACCCTGGCCCATTGGCTCAGTGGTAGAGCATCATCTGGGCATGTGGAAGTCTTAGGTTCAATTTCTGGCCAGGACTACACAGGTGAAGCACCTATCTGCTTCCCCATCCTTCTCTCTCTTTTTTCCCCTCCACAGCCAAGGCTCCATTGGAGCAAAGTTTGCCCGGGAGCTGAGAATTGCTTCGTGGCCTCTGCCTCAGACAATAGAACGACTCTGGTTGCAAAGGAGCAGCACCCTCATAGTGGTATGCTGGGTGGATCCCGGTCCAACACATGCAGGAGCCTATCTCTCTGCCTCTCCACTTCTCATTTCTGAAAAATACAAAAAAAAAAAAAAATGCCAATGGACAAGTTACAAGAAGAAATATATTTAGAAATTGTGTTTGGGCCAAGGGATTAGTATTAAATAAGTGTCTGTGCTGTTGCTAATGTTCAGTAAGTATAAGAAACAGTGCATTACTCCATATTTATATATAGTTCCTAATATAATTTTTTACCAGAACATTGTCACATTCTCTTGAAGGCACAGAAATAGCATATACTGTTAGCACCTAAGAAAGTGTCCTTGACCTAACTTTAGGCAATCTTCTTTGAGTCCCCTTTATTTTTGCTATGTCTATCCATGGGCCTTGTCCTCAGATCTTTCTAGTTTACTTGTACAAGTCAGTTTGAGGGGAATTTTCTACCTTTCTCATCTGTTTACCATCTATAGCTGATCATATTTCTCATATTCCACCCTGATCTTATAATGCCAACTGCCTTTAAGAAGAATTCTGCTAAGTCAGTATATCAAGAATTCTCCTGGTGTTTTCCTCTTACTAAATTTCTGTCTCCTAACTCCCTACTTGACTCCTCGGCAATAAATCCCTACTTGTTCATGCTATATGAAGAATTGAACTCAGTTATATACTAAATTCTCTTTGCCCTTATTATAATAGTTTCTTAATAAAATCTCTTTATTTCTTTAACTAGAATCTGGCTCAGGTTCTCTTTGACACCGAAAATCAATCAAAGTGTCCTTTCAGTGTCACAGTTTCAGAGGTTTAGCTATGAAAGGAATATACACATTAAGTGACTTTTTTTGAATCAAAGAATCTAAAACTTGCATTTTAAATAATATTTAGTTCAGCAACTTTATTTTATATTTTAAAAAATAGCCCCAAAAGAAAATTGATTTTCTCAAGAAAGGTCAGAGAATAAATTTAGAACTAGACTAAGACATAAGTCATAAGACTTCCAATCCTGTAATATTTTCCAAGTGAGAGTAACAAAATGTAACAATCAATAGTACAATGATGACATATACATTTTTTCACCTAGCAATTATGACATATACATTTAAAAATTAAGAAAAATTAGCTTAGAATTACTATTTAAAATTTAGTAAGGGAGAAGTTATAAAATACCAGGTCATACACACTCAAAAAGATAATTGTAAACTCACTAGCACAAAAAGTTCTGACATAAAAGGAGGCTATACTAAATAAGAAAATGATATAAAAGACACCCCTTAGTTGAGCAAGAGCATGCCATTTGGACAGAAAAAAATTGAGAGGTACTGAAATATATTTTAAACATTTTATTTTTTCTATTTACTGACTAAAGAGGGTAGGTAGCAAGAGGCTCTAGGCATAGTGATGAGACAATTAAAATAATACTGGTTCATAATCCCACAGATTTTTGGAGTAGATTCCCCTGGGAGCAGTCCATGTAATCATTAAGTAACCAAAGCAAAATACTCATTTTTCAAAATGAATATGAATACTCATTTCATATTCATTTAAAAATATTTTCTATTTTTTTTTTTGTGAGCAGTATACATGTGAGAATAAATTGCATCCAAACAGAAAGAGGCCCTTCTAAGTTTATGTTGGCCCTCGGTCCCAGTGTCACATAGAGTTATATGGATTGTGCTTAACATTGTTGTGTAGTAAAATTGATAAAGTGGTGATTATTGATGGGACAAATAACTCAATAAATTAAAGACTATAATAGAATAATTCCTCTCTTCCCTCTCTTCAGATACCTTATCCCCTGGAATCTGTGAATTGTTGCCAGACATAGCAAAAGGGACTTTGAGAATGTAATTAGAGTTAAGGTTTGGAGAAGGGGAGATCATTTTGCGTTATACTGGTGAGGTCAATGTCATTATAGGGTCCTTATTTGAGGGAGGTCAGAGTAAAAAAATCAGTGTGTCAACAAAGAAGTGTCAAGAGGGAAATCATAAGATATTCTACCATGGAAGAATGAAAGTAGCCTTTAAACTGGAAATGGTAAAGAATCCAGTTTCCCCAGAAACTCCCGGAGGAACAGAACTCTCCTAATACCTTGGTTTTAGTAGTTTTGAACTCCATGATTTTAAGATAATATTTTTTTTTTTATTATTTTAAGCCAGTGAGTTGGTGGTAAGTTTTTATACTAGTAATGCAGAGACAATATAGGAAACATAATCATCTTATAGGAAGACCCCCAGCACATGGCCTAATCAGGATAAGACATCATAAGGTGATCAAGTATAGATATCATTAGCAGACTCCAAACTAGGGGAACAGGCTAGTAATGCCTGTCCTCCCCGCACCACAGTGGAGAACAAGGATGGTTGGGTAGATACATACTGTTCTATACAACCTTTGTACCTGCTCAGAGGAGAAAATATAAGCCTGTTCTCCACATACCAAGTGGGGTAAGAGAAAGAGACCAAGATAGGAATTTAAACAATCAAATGAAAAAATATATATTTAAAGGTGTCTGCTACACAAACATACAGATCAATAGAAGATAATTGAGGGCCCAGATATAAAACCACATATATTTTATATATAGATAAATAATCTTCTACAAAGGAACCAAAGCCACATAATGGAGAAAAGAAAGCATCTTCAATAAACAGTACTGGGAAAAACGAAAAGCCACATGCAAAAAAATGAAACTCAACTACAGTTTGTTCCCCTGCATAAAAATTACTTTAAAATGAATCAAAAACTAAATATAAAATCTGAACAATTCATTACATAGAATAAAACATAGGTACTGAATTTATGTGCTTTGGCCATAGAGAACAATTTATGAATACGATCTCCAAATCCAGAGAAATAAAGGTAAAAATAAATGAATGGGACTATATCAAACTAAAAAGTTCCTGCACAGCAATAGAAACTGACAGCAAAACAAATAGGCAGCCAACTAAATGGGAAATGATAGCTCTAAAAAACACCTCTGATAAAGTGTTAATTTCCAAAATACATAAAGAACTCACAAAGCTCAGCACAAACCAAGCAAACAACCCAATCAAAAATGGGGAAAAGACCTGAACAGACATTCTCTCAAGAAAAGATACAAATGGCCAACAGATATATGAAAAGATGCTACTCTTCTCTAGCTATTCGGGATATTCAAATAAAAACTAAAATGAGATACCACTTCACACCTAAGTTAGATTGGCTATTATCAACAACATAGGTAATAACAATGTTGGAGACAATGTGGAGGAAAAGAAACCCTCATTCACTGGTAATGTGAATACAAACTAGTATACCATAGAAACTATGGTGGTTCCTAAAATATTAGGAATAGAACTACCATATGACCCAGCAATCCTGCTACTGAGTATCTACCCAAAAAACTTGAAAACATTGGTACGTAAAGACATATGCACCCCCATGTTCATTGCAGCATTGTTCACAGTGGACAAGATATGAAAATAACCAAAGTGTCCCTTGATAGAGGATTGGACAAAAAATGTGGTACATATATACTGGAATACTACTCAGCCACAAGAAATATTGACATATTGCCATTTATGACTACATGGATGAACCTTGAGAACCTTATACTGAGTGAAATAAGTAAACCAGAAAAAGCTATATATTCTACATAGGTGGGATATAAAACCAAGACTCATGGACATCGATAAAAGTGAAGTGGTTACCAGGGGGAGGGAGATGTGATGAAGAAGTTGGAGGGAAGGGAGTAAAGAGAGACAAATATAAGGTGACAGAAAGTGATTTGCCTTTGGTTGATGGGTATACAACATAATCAACAGTTCAAATGCTATAGAAATGTTTTCTGAAATCTAGGTACTCTTATTAATTAATGTTACCCTGTTAAATTTAACTTTCTAAACAAAATGTAAATAAAAATAAAGGTGTCTTTTACAAATTAAGGATTTTTCGTTTTGGTTCTATACCTTTGACTCTCCTTACTACCTATTCCTAAGTATCCGGAAGAGCTTCTGAACATATTATGGAAATTATAGAAAACAAAGTTGTTAGTCTATTGTTATCGTAAAAAAATAAAACTCAGTGAAAGGGCTACATTATGTCAAGGCAATAGATAAAAAAAGCAAAATGATAAAAATACTGATTTAAAATACTAACTGCTTAGTATGTACCAAAAATTATATAAGATTAATAAAGACACCACCTAGGGTTCAGTATCTTGAAAAAATTTTCTAAAAAAGGCAAACAAGCAAATAAAAAAATTAAAATTTTCCCAAAATATTAAAAAAAGATTCCAAGATCTTAAAAAAGTCAAAAGCTTTTATATTAAAAAAATTATAATTTGCTAAATAAGGTACATAATTTTATCTAAACCTAGAAAAATCATTGTGGCAAACCAGAACACAGAGAAACAGGCACAGCCTAATTTTTGTTTTTTCACTGAGCAAATAAGTAACATAAAAATGTATAAGAATTAGAATGATATTAAATTTCTCATCAATACTAAATCCTAGAGGATAGTGGAAATTGGTTTTAAAAGATTAGAAAAAAAAACATGATTTTTAACTTAAAATCTTTCTCTTACCAAATAATAAATGAAGTAGTGAGAACAGGTTAAAATATATGTATAATCAGATTTGAAAGGATTTGGAAATTTAACTTTAATATACCTATGCCTACGAAATACATTAGAGTTAGTGTTTATAAACATCTGAGGAATAAAAAAAAAAAAAGGAAAGGAAGATATGGAACAAAGAAAACAATGTAGAGAGTAGTGGGTGTTCACAGGAAAACAAATTTTCTGTAGTCTAGTGAGTATTCTCCGTAGATTGGAGCAAAAAATTCGGAGTTCCAAGGGACAGGTGTTTACAAGGGATGAAGGTGTTTAAAGAAATGACAAAGTATTAAAGATGTTGTATACTCAATACTATTAGAGTTTGAAAAAAATAAGATAAAATAAAACACTGTGTGAAAAAATAATACATACATTCATACATACTTACATATGGCAACTTGAAATTCCAAGAGGAAAATGCGTTGTCCCAACATGAAACAAATGTCCAATATTAAAAAATATATATATATAATGACTTCAATAAGACAAATAGATTCTAAGCAATAGATATTGCAGAGGAAAAAAAATAGAAGAGATTAAGAATTAGGCAAAGGAGAAATCTATTTCTTCTTTCAATAGTATAACAACAAATTCAGTAGAAAAAATCAGGGATAAAACAAACTATATAAGAAAAGCATACTTCAAATATGAAACAAATGGGTATACAACATCATCAACAGTTCAAATGCTATATAAATGTTTACCTGAGACCTATGTACTCTTATTGATCACTGTCACCCTATTAAATTTAATTTTCTAAATAAAATATTATATATTATCATTTGAATAAATTAATGAAGTGAGAAAATAATTCATTTAAATTTAATTTTAGAAATACCCTTATTTGATAGGCACAGGGTTTATTGCACTGAAGGTGTTGATTAGAAAATATAATCAAAAGAACTTATTTAACTCTATAGAAAATGTGATATTTAGTTTAGAATAATACCATAAACTTTTAATTACTTTTAGCAGTAGCATATAAACAAATAAGAAAGCCATGGTGTTGGAATTAGAAAACACATGTTATTATTTTTGAGACAATTCTCTTTGGAAACAGAGAATGTCTAAAATGGAGTTTTATATAAGATATTTATTGGAATCAAAACCTGTGATATGTAGGAGAGAACAAATTTATACTTGAAACTCGACACACAAATAGCAATGTAAAATCATAGAATTTAATAAAATGTAGTGCCATCAATAGAAACAGGTTAGTGAACAATATAGGTCATAACTTCTACATTTGAATGTTCTTCATAGTTTTTTACATTGAACTGACTATGATTAATAACTATTGGTGAACTGAATTATAATACAGCTACTCTGTAAGAGACTAAAAGACAAATCTATTTCCACACTGATGACTGTACATTTACTTAAAGGACCTTAAGAAATATCTGGGAAATGGTTATTATTACACTGATTCTCACTGTGATTTTGATATTTATTGAAGTTGATATCTTAAAAGTAAAAAATTGTATTATGATTAGTTTTAAATAGCATCATCGAAGAACATTAATAAAAAAGGGTTGATACCCACATTACATTTAGCTCCTTTTTTCCATATCTACGTTCTCATCAAAATACAAAAACAAAACAAAAAGTCTTAAAAATACCCCAAAGTAAATACCTACCTTTGTCAAGTGTAGTTGTTTGCCATTTTACCTTTTTTATTCCCTATATCTTACCAGCAGCATTTAACTCTCTCTAGTATTCACTCTTTCAAAGGCTCCCACTCTTTGCTTCTAGGAATTCACATCTACCACATTGGCTATTAGTTCCCATTCTCTTTGCAGAATTCTGAACTAAGAAAGTAAGCAAATCTGGGATGTTTTGTGCTAAATCTGGATGGAGTCTCATTAATCCACTGTTTTCTTTAATTTATCCTAATGAACTCATCCAATGTTACAGTTTAAATATAGTCCACGTTAAGGACTCAAATTTAAATGTCAAGGTCTTACCTCACTGGTGAATTCAAGTCAAAATTTCCTAGATTTTTCACGTTCAGTCAGAGACAACATAGCATTAATTTGTGCAAAAGTGAACACCCTTCTTAATTAAAGTATGTTCCCATCGGAGTGTTTCCTAAGTAAATGGTATTACCATCCAGATGACTAGTAAAGGCAAAACTAGAATTTCAACCAACCAGTTAAATCATCAGCTAATTTCGATTACTTTCAAAGCAAAAAAACAAATTTTCATTCACTTTTTTTTATATTCATATCTACTAATGTAATCCAACCTAATCCTATCCAATCCAACTAAATCTGATCCAATACCATTTCTTATAAACACCACTGATATTACTATCTATCTGAACTTTCTGACTCCATTCCTGTTCTGCAGAGACATAAAATAATATTATCTTATATAAAAGCATACAAGTATTGAATGATTATCCACTTAAAAATTTCCCTTAAAAGCAAAACAAAAATTTTAACCCTTTCTTATCATGTCCATCATGATTTACCCCTCCCTGCTTTACAGGTTTTAAGATGCCCTGTATGCTTTCCAAAACTTCTGCTATGTTACATTCTTTTGGTTTTTTGTATACACAAAATTTACTTCTTAGTGACTTTCCTGTAATAATCTTGCTTTAAATTATAACCTAATTCTCTTGTTCTGATTAGACATATCTCCAAAGACTCTCCTTTATCTTATGTTAAATTGCACTGTTTTCCTCTAGCATGCAGAATACATAGGTTGGGGAACCTTTACTAAATCAAACAATTTTAAATTTCTACTGTTGAGAGTAGTTCGAGGCCAACAATAAACATTCGGTAAGTAATTATTGGATGGTAAATAACTTTATCTGGTTTGAGAACATTAATTTTTAAAGCTGAAGAAAGTATCGCATGTTGCATTAGGACCTGATTTACCCAATATATTATTTCTAAAATAGCAAAGAGAAAGCATTGTTTCTTTTAAAAAGTGTTCTTATAAAATACAATCTGAAGCTACATAAAGAAGGAGGAAGCACAGACAGACACAGAAAAGAAGTACA
Source organism: Rhynchonycteris naso (assembly GCA_037038555.1). Taxonomy (NCBI): domain Eukaryota; kingdom Metazoa; phylum Chordata; class Mammalia; order Chiroptera; family Emballonuridae; genus Rhynchonycteris; species Rhynchonycteris naso. The sequence goes on along the minus strand of CM072998.1, from coordinate 64,155,362 downwards.
AAACTCCCATAATAGAGTGTGATTTGGGAACTAAGCGAAATGAAGACAGTATGAGGTTCCTTCTGTTAGAGCATAGTGTCTGAGGATGTTAAAAACTTCTTGTGGGAATGTCTCTCTTTTTCCTAGTGATGAAATGGAGAAGCACTGTTATGAACAGTTATCTATCCACGTTGGCCTTCATGGTGTCACAAAAGAGAGATATTTCCAGCATAGGAGATGATACAGGGAAGCTTTTTCTCAGCTTTCTGAAAAAAAAGTAGGATGCAATAAAAATGTTACAACCCAGAAAGATAACCCAATCCTCCATGACAAAAATAACCAGAAACAGAAGTCCTCTTTTCTAAAGTAGATTGTTCCAATTGATATCACTGTTTAAAATTTTCATTGAGAAGAGATCTAAACCCTGCTAATTTAACTACTAGGCTTTGACCTTATTTGTTTAAGTTGGTTGTGAGTATTACTAAGGACTCCTGCCTAAATTTATTTAGTACTGTTGAAAGACAAAAATGATAACACTGACAATGTCAGTTAAAATTAACAGTGACAGAAAAAGGAATCTGTATAGCTAAGAAAAGATTTTATATTGCAGGGATTGTTCTTTTGCATTTTAATTCCCATATGATTGTCTGGACATCCAAGCCAAATGAGGAGAATTGTTGTAATTAAAAAGTAATTCACTGAAGTTTAGTGCAGCTGTAGCAATGGCTTCATTGCCAGACTCAAAGTAATCTACAGAAGCAAATCCTAGTTGTTTCAACTGAAAAATAAAATCCTTTAATCATAAGTTTTAAATGCTTGTTTTATTTATAAAAACTTTGGTAAATTTTTAGCAATAAAATTGTAAAAAAGAAATAAAGAGTTTGACAATATTAAAGATATCACCCTTGCCTAACTGGTGATAGTGCAGTGATGGAGCATCAACCTAGGACATTCAAAACCCAAAGGTCACTGACTTAAAGCCCAAGGCCACTGGCTTGAGCAAGGGGTCACTGGCTTGGCCTGAGCCCCCTGGTCAAGGAATGTAGGAGAAGCAATCAATGAACCACTAAAATGCCACTACTATGAATTCATGCTTCTCATTTCTCTCTTTTCTCTCTCATTAAAAATAAAATAAAAATATTACTATCAGATATGGGTACATCTGTATAATTCCTTACATACTACTATTAAATAAGACTCTGAATATTATATATCTATTGTTTTAAAATTCACTTCTTGATTTGAGAGAGAGAAGGAAAAAAAACAGACAGAGAGAGAAACAGGAACATCAATTTATTCCTGCATATGTTCTGACTGGAGATCAAACCCATAACCTTTGTGCATCATATTGGGATGATGTTTCAAACAACCAAGCCATCTGGCCAAGGCTTATACAGTCATATTTATTTCCTATTTTATACAGTGAGTTTAAATAGCTCCAAAACAAGAAGCCTAGAAAGGGAGAGGAAAAAATCATTTAAACTATTTATTTGGCTTTTATATATTAACACTACTTTAAAATCTAGTATTAAAATATTATTCAATCTATATAGTTTTTCTTTTTCAGAGACAGAGAGAGAGTCAGAGAGAGGGATAGACAGGGACAGATGGACAGGAATGGTGAGAAATGAGAAGCATCAATCATTAGTTTTTCGTTGTGTGTTGCAACACCTTAGTTGTTCATTGATTGCTTTCTCATATGTACCTTGACCGTGGGCCTTCAGCAGACTGAGTAACCTCTTGCTCGAGCCAGCGACTTTGGGTCCAAGCTGGTGAGCTTTGCTCAAACCAGATGAGCCCGCGCTGAAGCTGGCGACCTCAGGGTTCCAAACTTGGTTCCTCCGCATCCCAGCCCGATGCTCTGTCCACTGCACCACCGCCTGGTCAGGCTATATAGTTTTTTGAAATATTTTATTTATTGATTGATTTTAGAGAGAGAGGTAGAGTGAGAATTAGAGAGAGAGGAAAACATCAATTTGTTGTCCCACTTATTTATGCATTCATTGGTTGATTCTTCTATGTGCCTTGACTGGCAATCAAATCCACAACCTTGGCGTATAGCAATGATATTCTAACCAACTGAACTACTCAGCCAGGAAATCTATGAATGATTCATGGACCTTTCTTTGGCATATTCTTTACCAAGTATTATTTCCATACCTTTCAAAACAAAGGTTTCTGTGTGTTGAATACCTTTCATATTCACTAAGGTCAATGTTACCTTTATTTACTATCTGACAGAATTCTTTGCGCTGTTTCTTACTTTGTTGTGACAGTACTGTGAATCTTTTCTTTTTCTCTTTTTGTACTTACCATAGTTCTAAAGCCACTTATTTAAATTTGTCTTCTTCAAGAGAATGCTATTTTTAGAAGGTCAGAGCAGAAAATATATTTACCTGCACGGTATATATATATTCCCCACCTTCATTTATCACCGTCAGCACATATCTGGGCTCTGGCACCCAGTACAGCACTGGTAAAAGTAAACTGAGTAAAGAAAGAGTAAAAGAATGATACACTCATAAAAATTTCTTTCATTCATTTTTTATTATTAGATTTTCTACTTAAACAGATCAGTATACTTTAATGCCTCTTAATATTAGTACATGGGTTATATTTATTAATTAAAGTTGATTACTTGCAGTAAGATAGTTTATTGCTATAGGTCAATTTATTAATAAATACAGAAAATTTTTCATCTTTTTTTATTTTTTTAAATTTTATTTATTGATTTTGGGGGAGGAGAGAGAAAGAGAAGGGGTGGGTGGGAGGGAGAGAAGAAAGCATCAAATCGTAGTAGTTGTTTCTCATATGTGCCCTGACAGTGCATGGCCAAGGTTTTGACCCAGCAACCTCAGAACTCTAGGTTGACACTTTATCCACTGCACCAGCACAGATAAGGTAATACAGGAACATTTTAAAAAATAAGAATTATGTCCAAACTATACAATAGATTCACTGAGAAACTGCTTTAACTACAAGTTACTTTAAAACAAAGTTTGTTAGATTTGTTTTATATAGGCACTATTTATTGAATTTTTCAAGATGAAGTGGAAAGCCCTTGACTAACTGATGGCAAGAATTAAGCTGCCTATGTCTGTAGTTTCAGTTGTGTTATAAAATAGTGATCCTGAAAGAAAAAAATCAATAGGTCGAGGGCCAAAAGAATGAGGGTGAGAGATAGAGAGAGATATTTCCTTTTGTTTTCATGTTTCCTTTTTAGTGTTTCATATATCAATTGTTCCTGAGAGCTAAATTCCTTTTTTTCTTGCCTCGGTTAACTGAGTTTAGTCTACTTTACTTGTAAGTAAAGAAATTTTTAGAAATACTGCTCTAGGTGCTATAAGACTTCATGGAAAATAAGCAAAAATTGATTACATATAATACTTGTTAATCCTACTTAAGTATATTAGCAGGTGTCTATTTTAACTTTATTTTATAGGATAACATTATTTTACTTTGATCTCACAGTGAACTGAAGTTAGAAATATATTTTTAAAAATTTGAAAATGGTTTTATATTTTACGTAAATAAAATGAGCAAAATAACAAAATGATGTTAAATAATTTCTTATAATAATTTCTTTAAAAGATGTATTCTATGTATTATACTATTTGAAGAAACATCTATATTTTTCTCCAACTAATAAAGAAAAACAATAAAAAAATAGTTAGAATTGGAATATTTAAGAACTGATGAATGGATTTATTCTCTGTCAGAGTACAACTGTGTGTGTGTGTTCACACGTGCGTGTGTGTCTGTGTGTGTGCGTAGATATGAAAACTTTAAATGACTATATCTTGAACTGTTTATAAATTTCATGTTGAATCATAAATTAAATTGTAATATGAACTTCTCTATTTAAAATACAGAATCTTTAAAAGTAGATTTTAAAGGTTTTGATAGTTTAATACCTCTTATAGTTTTTAAAGTTATTAAAAGTAAAACAAATCATAAAACTTTACATGAAAATAATACTTATTGTAGGTATAAAGAGGATACATGTTTATTCTAGATTAAAAATAAAAACATGTTTATTCATTAAGCAAATATGTCTTGGGCATACATTATACAAGTTACTGAAAATCCCAAACTTTTTACAGATTCTCGTGCTGTGGGCAAGAGAAAATAAACATAAATGAATGAATGAATGAATGAGTGAATATTATCAGGCAGTGATATGTGAAATGAAAAGAAAAAAATGAAAGTTAAAAAGGAAATGACAGCTATGGGGTCAAGTGATGAAGGTGAACAGACTTGAAGAATAGGAGTGAATTATTTGGGTAGCTAAGGAAAGAGTATGAGAAGCAGAAGGAGCAGTTTGGCAAAAAGCCCAATGACAGTATCATACCTGGATTTTTCTATAAGTATAAGGTGACCTCCATGCCTGAAAGAAAATGAATAAGAGAGCTGGGGATAATTCCCTTAGTGAATGTTTGAGAATGGATGAAAAAAACAATTTAAAAAACAAGCAGAGTGGTAAAGAAGAAGGAGCAGAAGGAGGAGGAGGAGGAAGAGAAGAAGAAGATGAAGAAGAAGAAGAAGACAAAAGAGAAGAGAGAAAGAAAAAAGGAAAGGAAAGGGAAAGAAAAGAAGGGAGGTGAAGGAAAGAGAAAAGAAAAATAAATAAAATAAAAGAAAAAACATATTAAAGAAGTGATCTAGCACAACATCATGCAGGGCCATGTAATTTATGAAAATATGTTTGACTTTCATTCTGAGTAAATTGTGAAGAGAATAGATAGTTTGGATTCAAGTAACATGTATAATTATGTTAAAAAAATTATTGCTTTGTTAAAAATAAACTATAGACATACAAAGAAGCGGTGCAACTGGCTAGGGTGCTTCTTGACCAATGTTTTATATTTAGCTGGAATGCTCTAACATGACAATACCTGCTGTTTATTAAATTATCTTTTAACATATATAAAATATATACTGCATGATAATTCTGATATTTGAATTTATCTTTCATATTTTTTATAAATATTTATTATTCTATTTTTTGATAATATTTCTGATCTATCATTTTGTCATAAAATCAATATGATAATTGATACAAATGCATGTAGCTCCCACTTAACATTTTTTACATAAACCATGACAATCTTGTGAGGCAAGAGTTATCATGCCCTACTTATATCAGAAATAAAGTTAACTAGAGGTTAATCAAATTACCTAATTTTCTACTGTTGAATGGCAGTTTTCAAATCAGACCCAGGGTTTTTTTACTACTAGGGCCTGCTATTTTTTTCTTGAATTGGGACGTTTTTAGCTATTATGACTTATTAATTTATCAAAATCTAAGCTATAAACTTAAAGTGATGCTGAAATACAAAAGCATTACCAAAGTCATAGTTTTGAATAAATTTATTTAAAATTCATATCTACATCACCCAATTGTTTTCTATCATAATGATATATATAAAATAAATTGATAGAAATTAAATTAAATCCAGTTTACTCCATGACTTTCAGACTGGTAAACTAGGTATAATAACTAATCAAATTATTTGATGCTTCCCACTTCTCAATCCTCTTTCTCTTTCTCTCTTTAAAAAAATTAATTAAAAAATTTAAATATTAACAAAATTCCTCAAAACAACATATTGCTATTACTTATGTTTTCTGTCTCACTTAGCCATGTCTCATAGACAACACATAAGAAATAAACCATTGTCAGTTCTGTACTCTGTGTGAATCTTTCCTTTATTTAGTGATTGTTACTATTCAAAATTATTTTTGAGATAGTGCAGTCTTCTCTTTAGTATAACTATAAATACATATAACCAGTTTCTGGCATTTAATGGGAAATAAATTTAAGACTAACAAGATGTTTACATGTACAGTTTATTTTGATGAAGAAAATTATGTAAAGCCTTGTAAATCCACAAAAAATACTAGTAATTTATCCACTTGCTTTTATATTCCTGAAACACTTGAATGAGCTAAAACATTTGAAGCTAGAAGATATTATTTTTCAATTGACTTAATTGAAAAATGTTGCTGGATATCTAATGGAATTACTATTTTTCAAGAAATTAATAAGTGACTTATAAAAAGATATGTAATTGCAATCAAATCTGATTTTTTTCCTCTAAGAAAACAACTTTTTAATATTAGCATAGTAGGCTGGAATTAATAAAAAATAAAAATATAGGAAATATGACTTGACCTGAAAACAGTCAAGGAAAGAACAACTGGAAACTTAAATGATGATAGGCGGTCCCTTCTAGAAGTTAAAAAAGAAAAAAAATCACTTCTAAAAATAGGTTACTGCTATCAATATTCTCTTTGGAATTTTCCTTTAGGTTTTTATTTTATTTTGTAACTTTTTAAAATGTATTCTCTGACTGTATAAAATATAATCACAATTTCTGAGAATTTTTACAACATTGTTTAAAGATACCTCTTTATTTTTCTGAGGATTTATTCAAAATATAAACTAAAAGGCAGTTTGCTAAGAAATCAACAGATACATGGTAAGATATTTAAAGATCTATTTTATTCTAGAAAAGAAAATAAACCTTTCACTGAATAATCGCAATTAAAGTAGTTTTCTAAGTAAAGACACCCCAACCTCCAAAATATATTTGGTAAGTAAAATAGATATCAACTTTTCAAACATATCATCATTCAAGTTTCCAATTGTTTCTTTCTAGCATCCATAGACATACTGGAATAAGTGTTACTCAGGTTCTGGTAAAACCTAAGAGTATCATTTTTTTTATTATTGAGAGGCAGGAAGGCACAAACAGACTCCCACATGTACCCCTATGGGGATCTACCCAAGAAGCCCTCTACAAGGAGATGCTACTAGGAGCCCCAGCTTTGTTGCTAAACAAGCTATTTTAGTGCCTGAGGCAAGGCCAGGGAGCCATCCTCAGTGCCTGGGACCAACTCGTTGGAGCCAATCCAGCCATGGTTATGAGAGAAAAAGAGTGAGAGATCAGGAAGAAGAAGTAGATGGTGGCCCCTCCTTTCCTAACTGGAAATTAAACCTGGTACTTCCATATGCTGGGCCAACGCTCTACCTGTGAGACAATGACCAGGGCTGGTGCAGCTTTTAAATCCAGTTTGAACCATTTTCACTTAGTAAACAAGCAGATACAAAATTAAAAATCTGTTTATTCCCCCCCAAAAGTACATATAACTTTGAGAGGTTTAAAATTGTTTTCAAGAGTAAAATATTTGAACAAAAAACTTTATCTCAGAAGTTTAGAACTTGTGACATTAATATGTTTTTGTTCTACCTCTCACATCCATCCCAGAGTGTTCAACTATAATCTACTTTCCAGTTCATTAACCTGTTACTTTGTTTACACATTTTGTGACTCAAAAATCAAAGCTTTATGAATATATTCATCAATTACTTTATATGCAATACCTAAACTAGTATTTTACAAAATATGGGAAATATAAGTATTATATAATTTGAGGGTTCTTTAAGAAAAGCAGAGATATTGTGTAGAATCAAAAATGACTCAAAAATCTTTCCATTCATTCATTTATTTAATAAATATTTATTGAAAGTATATATGTTGACTATACTGTGAGGAAATTTTAATATATTGGTGAACTATGAAAGCTTATTCATATTCTTATTTTGTTTATGATCCAATATAATTAACTGTGTTGGGTAGAATAGTGAGAATGTCTATGAAAAGGAACCAACAGATGAACAGTTCTGAAACACAAGAAAATAACTTAATATTAGAAAAAATAACTGTATTAGAGATAAATTGAATCCAAGGTGTAAAAATGCCATTTGTAATAATATAGTAAATTTTAAGGGTTTATGCAAATGTCAAGATAGTATTTTTTCTTAGTGTGTGTGAATAATTTTGCATATAGAACAAGGTCATTTAAAATGTTGAATTCAATTTAAATTACGTTTATTAATTAGACTTAAATCTCACTTAATTTTTCATGCTATGTCTTTAATAAACCTGTGAAAATATGATGCATGATTAAAGAGAAAAGGAAGACCAAGTGTATTCAGGGAAGTGTTGATAATTTGGTTATCACACTTAGGTTTTTCACTACTTGAAGAGAAAATAAATTAGTTGATTTCCAAACTTATATTTTCTAAATACTAGTGATATTAACATTGCTTAGAAGCTGGGATTCTCAATCCAGGATTATTGACATGTTGGGCTGGATAACTCTGTTATGAGTCTGTTCCGACACTGTAGGGTGGTTAGTATTTTCTCCAGTTTCCTTCCCTAGTTTGTGGCAACCAAATATGTCTGCATACACTGCTAAATAAACCCTGCATGGGGAGTAAACTGCCTTTGCCAATAGTCAGTGATTTAAAAAAAAAAAAACAACAAAAAACTGTCTCAGCTAAGCTTAGTTTTTATAAAAGGTAGTTGATCTTATTTTATCTTTTATTTTCATGGTCTAAATAAAATTTGTATCACTATTTTTAAAAAGTTAATTTCAATGTGTATAAACTCATTTTAGCTTGTAAAATAATTTATCATTGTAAATTGAATATCTTAAATGATTTTAAATATAAACTAAAACACCTTATCTTGAGCTTTATTTAATGGGTAAAATTGATAAACCTTACATGAAAAAATATGTATTTGCCTCATCTGCTAAATGAAGATGCTGCTTTTAAAATAAATAACCATAGGAGATCATTTTTATGGTCAATACTGTCTTTAATAAATCTAACTGAAATATTTTGTAGGCATTTAGACTTACTTGAATATATTAATTTGTGCTTGTGACTTGAGTATTGTCTCATTCAGATATTTCTATGCTAATAAAACTTAGAATTATGGACTTAGTGTCTCCAAGAGTCCATCAAATGTTATATTTTCAAATGTTAACTCTTCTATACCATCTTATGTTGTGATGTTTTGCCAATGTCGCATAGAGAAATGTTGTTACTGTTGGATCTTATAAAGTTGAAAGAAATAACCTATTACACTGCTGCAGTTTGTTGTGGTGGCTTGTCATATTATATATAATAATTGGTAATTTAGTTTATATCTGGGAACTTATCTTCTAAAATAATTTTCTGTGATATAGTTATGGGTATAAAATTTGAAATATTTATATATTTAAAACAAAACAATAAAGTTAATGACCGTTTTTAAATAGTCTTGGGCTTTTTCATACGCATTCTTCAATGTGGCATTAATGATTTTCATTTCCTTTGCTAAATTATCCCCCTTCTCATATATATTATCCCATTCTAATTCTCAATATTAATTTATTTAAGCCCTGGCTGCTGGTTGGCTCATGATAGAACATTAGCTTGGCATGTGGATGTCCTGGATTGGATTCCTGATCAGGTCATATAGGAGAAGCAACCATCTGCTTCTCCATATCTTCTCCTTTTCTCTCTCTCTCTCTCCTTTTCCTTCTGCAGCCAAGGGTCAATGGGACTGAGAGAGTTGGCTTCGGGTACTGATGATGGCTCCATGGCCTTTACCTCAGGCGCTAATAAAAGGCTCCAGTTGTAATAGAGCAAAGGCAGAAGATGGGCAGAGCATTGCCCCCTGGTGGAATTGCCAGGTGGATCCTGGTTAGGCATATGCAAGGGTCTCTCTGCCTCCACTCATACTAAAAAAAATCAAATAAAACAAACCTCAAAAGCATTTAAGAGCTAAAGCATAATTTTGCTATTATTTTGGAAAGTGAAAAATCAAATTTTGTATTTGGAATTAATTTACTGTCATTAATAAGTTAATTATTGATTCATTATAATTTTCGGTACTCTTTTCTAAACTGTCTCTGGTTTCTTTATACTTACCAGATAATTACAGGTTTCATATCAAACATGTTGTTCACCATGTAGCCTTACTAATCTTTTGCAATTTTTGTTTATTGCTTATTGCTAGACACTATATATTATTATATGACCCTAGCTCTTCCTTGTATTTTTACCATGTTTTAGGTTTCTTCTCATAACACTTACTAAGCATTTTAGCATAGACTTCAAACTTATCAGTCGGATAGTTTCTCAGAAATATTGCTTATAATAATATTTAATAGCAAAAAAAAAGGTCAATACATTCAAAAAATTTAATTTTATTCTTTAAGGCACTTTGCAACAAATATTAAAAATATTTTTCTAATACTATCTTTTTATTATTGCCACAATATTACATTTTCAAAAATTTATCCCTACTTTTCTAACCATCTCCACATCCCATTCTAAATAGGAAAATTTTAGAACATGACAAGCATTTTGAAATATAGCACTAGGTTCCAGGCAATTTAAAGGAAATAAATAAAAATGTATAGGGACAAAGGTGATAATCTTTGGAAGGTTCCCTTACTGGTAGAGGTAGATGCAGATTTCAAGAGTCATTAAAAACAAACAAACAAAAAACTGTACTCAAGCAGAAGAATCAGTAATCCTAACTCTTAATCCCAACATGAACAGAAGTACCATCTAGTAAAGACACTACAGACTAAAACAAAAAGAATTAGCTCATCAATACTAAAAAAATAATAAAGTCAAGAGAATCCATGAGAGACAAGTGTTACTCGAGTTTCAAAACATTGAAATTCCACTGCTCACTTATCAAATAGGAAAAAATACATAAACATGTCAAAACATTCAGTGAGTCTCTAAGAAATTCTCATTTATAGTAAGTGATAAGTACAAATTTTTGGTTGAATAAATCTTAATAAATATTCATTGAGTACTCCTTGACCTGCTTGTCAGAAAATAGATGAGACAATAAAAAATAGATGTAGGTCTTGTTTTCATGGAGCTTAATCTTTAGTTGACATTGGAAAAGTTAAGGAGTAATTTATGTGGCTAATATTTATTTTCTCGACATAGATGCTGAGTAAATGAATTTAAGGTCATGGTAACATTGTTCACCATGATTATGGTCCAATAGTCTTAAAAAGTTAATCAAAGGCAATTTAACACTTTTTTAAAAAGGAAAATAAATGGCAACAATTGCCTATTTCATTTTTACACTTCTGACCTCAAAAAGCTGTGCAGTATTTCTTAGATTGATGTAATTAGAAATAAATAGAACACTAATAATTCCTCTTGACCAGAAGATTGTGCTGGACATCTGCCCATACTTACACCTTGACTTAAGTCAAAACATTCAAATAGGGCTCAAGGCATCACTGAAATAAGAAGAAACTGATATATAACAAAGTTACAGACATAGTTCATGACCAGCCCTTGGCCATTTTATACTCTGTCTTCTCCTGTCATCTGGGTCATATCTATTTTCAGTATCTAACCTCAAATTTTGTGTAATAAAACTACTAATTACCACTAAATATTATTCATTTAACATTTTTATCTTGTTTCTACAGTTAAAAGTTATTAACACTAAGAATTAAAGTACTTAAAAGAGCAAAGCCTTTATAATCTGTAATTGAAAATAATTTTTATAATCTTATTAAAGAACTTTTAATATATAATTATTAGAAATTTTACTTCCCTTCCTAATAGATGGTGAGATAATCATCAAAAATATTTAGAAAGTCTTATAAGATTAAACTCTAACCAATCTATAGTTGTGATTATTATGATGCAATATTGTTTTCTACTGAAGGATTTCTTTATTTAGAGCTTATTAAGGAAGTATTGGTGGTAACCCACTTAGAATTCCTACCATTATATTTTCCTCTCATCTGCAAAATTAATCAAGTGTAAAATATGAATCCCAACCACAGAAACAACTTAGAAGAAATAAACTTTGACCAACAGTGTTGAAAAACTATAAAACTGATTTTAAAAATCTATTAATCTGGTTTGACCAAGATATATTATTTTAGTCATTATTTTGTTTCAGTCTTATTTTATTAGATTACCATTTCAGATTCTTATAGAGATACTGAGATTCTCACAATCTGTCAAAATTCCAGAGAAGTCTCAAAATTCTATCTTCTCATGAGATATTTAGTATTCCTTTGTAAGCCAATTAAAATTTGAAGCTTTTATGCTCTTCTTGAGAAAATGGATAAAAGTTCAGTATCCAGCCTTGCTATGCAACAATAAGGTACAGTCTTTCTTAGTATGGATGACCTTTGGTGGATGACCAAAATTCTGGTGAATATAATAAAGTCTGACCAGCTGAAGAACAGTTTACCAAATAGCCAGGTCATTAAACTAAAAAAAAAAAAAATACCTTTTTATCAAATATTATTTTATAAGCATTTATAAAATATACAATTTATATAAAATGTTATAGCTTTAACAACCCCTAAGTCTTTGTCCTGCATTGTAATTGGTCAGTTCAGAATTGCAGTTTAGTTTAATTGAATTTTTTTTTCCTACAGCAATTTTACCATACCAATTCCATTTTGAACAAATTACAGTATACTTGGGATTTTCTAACCCTTGGGCTTATGATATTTGGAAATTATGAGTTCTGACTTACAAGAGATTGCAAAGGTTGAATGTCAATACATTAATAAATCATAAAACTTTCTTATTTTTAAAACAATTCCAAACCAGGAATATAGCTAACTTCATCAAATGCATAGTATGTGCATATTAAAAAAACATGAGATATTCAATGTCAGAAATGTGCATATATAAACACTGGCATTTAAATCAGCTAACCCTCAAATCTATAACTAATTGTCTCAATCATCGGCCAAAAATTTAAAAATTAACATATTAAAATTAAAGCTGAATTAAAACTTCAAAAACATTCAAATGTTGAAATCATCTTACATAGTATAATTTGTTAAAATATTGTAAATATTTAACAGGAATATGTTTTGTGTTAACATGTAATTTGACAAGCATAGTACATTTTTTGAGTGAATTTATTAGATAAAATGTTTTCCAAATATAAAGCCATTCCCCAATAGCATACTTAGCAAAGTATCATTAATAAATGTAGACTTTCACAATCACACAAACAGGCTTGTTTCCAGTAGTTTATCTTACTGGTCTTGCAAAAACGTTTTAGGCAAGGATAAATAAAAACCTGATTCTTCTTTTGAAATGTAAGATAAGGGGTAAATGTTTAATAAATATAGAAAGTGACTAAATAGAAATTTTGAGTAATTTTGCTATATTAGACTACAATAAAATTATAAATAATGTATTTATAACAAGTTATACAACTATAAAAATTATTTTCTCATAAAATGATTGATGCTGTGTCTTCTACTCACAGTGTAAAAGTATTCAAAATGTTCTGAGGATAAAGAAATCAGTGTAGGCCCTGGCCAGTTGGCTCAGTGATAAAGTAGCTCTGCATGTGGAAGTCGCAGCTTTGATTCCATGCAGGGGCACACAGGAGAAGCGCCCATCTGCTTCTCCACCCTTCACTCTCTCCTTTCTCTCTCTTTCCCTCTTTTCCTCTCCCACAGCCAAAGCTCCATTGGAGCAAAGTTGGCCCAGGCACTGAGGATGGCTCCATGGCCTCCACCTCAGGTGTTAGAATGGCTCTGGTTGCAACAGAACAACGGCTTAGATGGGCAGAGCATCACCCCCTTAGTGGGCTTTCCGGGTAGATCTCGGTTGGACGCTTGTGGGAGTCTGTCTCTCTGCCTCCCTGCTTCTCACTTCAAAAATATACAAAACACAAAAAACAAACAAACAAAAAATCACTTTGTTAGAGATTGTATTAGCTCATTATATATTGTATTGGCCAATTCTATAAAGTTAAAGCATATCTATATCTTCTCAGTCTTTAATTATTTCTTAAGTATATTTGCTTAATATTTTTAATGAAATGTGCAGGGCAAGGGCCGCTGATGTCATGGCCATACTCATGCAGGTTCTCATTGAATTCGGGTATATGGTAAAAAAAAAAAAAGAAACAAAAAAACCCAACAAAAACCCAAAAAATAGTGGAGCCAAAATATGGTGGGGCATTCTATTATTAAAATTTTACACTGGCCGACAAGCAAACACACAGGGAAAACACTTTCCTTTAACTCAGAGCTTCTGAAGTCCTGAAACATTTTCCGGTTCCACAACCAGGAGAATCTTCTTCAGTTCCTTCTAGAATCAAAGTCCCCCACAAGCTTCAGTAGGGCTCCCAGAGCCCCTCTGCACTGGTTCCCCATCGGCACACCTTCTCTCTCTCTGTACAAACTGCATTCTCTCAGCACTCTGCATTCTTCTGTTCTCCCTCTGCAAACATGGCTTCTTTCTGCCTGTTCTCCTTCTGCTCTCCCTGCAAAAATTTCTGGCGTGGAAAACCTCTCTGTCAGCATAAGTTATCAAAACAATGGCCTTTCCTAAGCAGAAAAGTAATTTGCAATTCGACAGACTACATATATCTGGCACTGTCCAGTGCCATTTTGTAACAATAAAAGTGAGCAAACTCAAAAAATAAAAATTTTACCAACTCATTTGCCCATTTACCCAACAAAATGTTATATATACTCTCCTTGTCAAAGGTCAAGAGGAAGGGCTTAAAAAATGAGAATGGGATGGCAGAGAGACAGACTCCCATATGCGCCTGACTGGGATCCACCAGAATGCCCACCAGGAGGTGATGCTCAGCCCATCTGGGGCATTGCTCCACTGCAACCAGAGCCATTCTAGCATCTGAAGCTGAGGCCATGGAGTTATCCTCATCACCTGAGCCAACTTTGCTTCCATGGAGCCTTGACTGCGGGAGAGAAAGAGAATGATAGAAAGAAAGGAGAGAAGGAAAGGTGAAGAAGCAGGTGGGCACTTCTCCTGTGTGCCCTGGCCAGGAATCAAACCCAGGATTTCCACACATCAGCTGACGATCTACCACTAAACCAACCAGCCAGGGCCGAAAATGACATTTTTTTATTATGATAAAATATCCAATCAAACATGTGTTTTAAATGAAACTTGTGGATTACTACCTTCACTATTTAAACCATGTAAGGAAAAGGGTGAAATCACCTCTTTTGTATTCTTCAGATAATAAACTTATGTTTATTATATCATTTACATTGAAATAATTTTTTTGCTTCTCTAAGATTACAGCATACTTTTAACTCAAATTCAATAAATCGCTCATATTTTCAAGTTTATTTGCAGTTTTAAATTAAGCACAGTTTAAACATCAACAATAAGGTTAGTTAGGCAGCTTTATCACATGCTTAATAAGAATGCAAATTTGTTGCTCAATATCATTGCTAATGATTTTTTTTTTACATTTATTTCCCTTATGCTTCTTTGATGCATTTTCTAAATCACTGGCTGCTAAAACAGTCAGTGAAGTGGTCCTTTGTTACACTGATGTGGTCTTATTTAAACTTGTACCTAATTTGCCTGCTGCCTGACACCTCTGACTTCATTGTACATTCTGCTCTAGTGCCTTGATTCTGTCACACTAGTTGTAACACCATCTCTGATGTGTAGCAAGCAGTACCGCATTCTAGATGCTTTTGGTATCAGTCTTCTCTTTAGATTCCTAAGAAATATTCTTATAACAGTTCAATATAACTGTTCAGCTGATTAAGAGATTTATTTAAGATTCTGCTTAAATTTAATCTTATCTTAGTCTCAAATGTTAAAAAAGAAATATATGCATTTCATAGAAAGTTAGATAAAATTACTGTAAAGCTCTCTTTCAGTTGAAAATTTTTATAATTTTTATTAATCACTACCTCTCAGGACTTATTATTTTCTGCTCCATATCAAAAGAGAATGTGTAGTGGAGCTTGCTTTTTGTTAAAATGACATCTTATTAATATTTTGTCTGATAAATATATATATATATATATATATATATATATATATATACACTATATTTTTCAAAATGTTTTAGTCAGCACTTATGTTTATTATATCATTTATATTTTATTTGAAAAAAATATTAAACTTTACAAAATACCCATTATTTGGAATATAAATCTTCATTGATATAAATACTGAAGTTTGCAGAAAATAAGTAACTCCATATTAAAGCTAATCTGCCATCTTGACATCTGAATAAACCAAGACCCTGACCTCCTTCCCTTTCACCAAGTGATCTCTGGAACATAGACACAAAACTCTGGATTGATAACAAGATTTTTCCATTAATTCTCTCTTGGGGGCAAGCTGCCCTCTGTGTTATTTAACTGTGGCACCAGAGACCCCACACCTGGTCTTTTTGATTATCTAGCATTCTCACTGCTTAAGAGGTACAAGCACATGGTGTTGAGGGTGGAAGGTTCTGGGGTGCAGATCATCTTGATGCCACCCAGGACTGCAATTCCGTGTAAATCCCTTATCAAACTCATTGTAGGGCCAGTAGTTGCAGCCATCATCATTGTGGCCATGCACATGCAGTTTTTTGTTGAATTCAGACATAGTAAAGAAACAGGGGATCCAATAAATGGTGGACCATTGCTTTATTCGAGTCGTGCACCAGAGGATGAGTAAACACACAGGGAAAAAATACTTCCCTTTCACTCAGGGCTCCCAAAGCCCTGACACATTCTCAGGTTCCAGAACCAAGAAAATCTTCTCTTGAATCAAAGGTCCCACCAGTCTCAGTGGAGCTCACAAAAGCCCCTCACCTCTGGTTTCCCCCTGCATACCTTCCTTCTCTCTGTTTTCTCTCTGCAAACATGGCTTATTTCTTCTCTTCTCCTTCTTCTTCTCTTCTCAAAACTTTCTGGCATGAAACCCTCTCCTCCAGCAAACATTAGCAAAACAATGGCCCCTCCCAAGTAGGAAGGTAATTTACAATTTCACAGACATATACCTGCCCAGCGCCATTTTTAATAATAAAAGTGAGCAAACTCAAAAAACACAAATTTTACAAACTCATTTGCCCAACACTCACTAATCAGCAAGCTGTACTTGTCTGCCTCATTTCTTTATTTTTTCAGATCTCTTGGTATGTGAGGGCCATTTTGAACATTTGACCCTCTTGTAAAACAATTGGCAAGCCATCAAGTAGTAGTCTGGGAGCCAAAGCACGGGCAAAGGGAAGAAAACATCATCAGGGGAAATCCTAGCTGGCCAACATACTTCCATGTGGGAAGTGAGGTCTGCATGCTAGATGTATGTGGACTGCCACATAAGTACATTAGTTTGTAAGTACAGGGATGCCCCCCAAACACCAGCTATCTCATGTACGTGTTTGAAGAACTGCCCTGTGGCAAGACAGAATTTATAGCCATAATTGTAGACTGGTCCCTTTTATGGGTTGTTCAACTGACCATTGATGCCTAGTTAGAGGCCAAAACCAAGGTTAAATAATTAAACAAGTGAAACTAAAAAAGATATTATAATGTCTACAACTCTTATGATAAGGACTGCCTAATAAAGAGGGAGGGGCACAGATGTTCTTTGAAAATATCTCACTTCTTTTATGGAAGCACTGAGGATTCAGTTCATATGTTTGTACGTTCACGTGTGTCTATATACTAGGTGTTTTATATGTGAGGTATTTCTATCTCTGGATAGTATTGTAAATTTGCAAAGAGGATATGTTTAAAAACAAATAAGCACTTGTAAAGATTAGTATTCTCAAATTCTCAGAAATATAAAAATTAACCTAAATGCTTTACAGGGTCATGTAATTTGGAAAAGTATTTGCTTTAAAGCCCATTTATGTTTGTTGGTTTCATTAAAACAGACTTGTCTTTAATCTTATTAAATTTCTGTGGATAATTTACTAAGATAAAAATGGATTTATAAAACAAATGTATTTAAATATCAAAAGTAAGCTGATATAAAATTAAAGTTTGGTTCCCTTCTTCTCTCTTAAATGGTAGTGTTTTTGGACTACGTGTCTGCTCCTGATAAAATATTGTACTGTGTTTTATGTTGTCTTAATCAACATTTTGAGTAAACTGAATCTTCTCAGTAGTAAAAACTTACTTTCTGTGTTTGAAATACCCTCACTGACTTTCATGAAAAGGCAGCAGAATCAAAATGAGGTTTATTCTGCTTCAGCATATATGAGCCCTCATTGACAGCCATATGCTGTCCTGATGTCCTTATAGCTATGCAACTGTCTGATATTGAATCAGGGTAATTAGGCAGATAAATAAGTTATAAATTAACTAAATATTCATGATATGGAAAACACAAGACAGCCACCTGGTTATTCATGGCTCATTTTTCTTTCTTTTTTTTTTTTGCATTCCTTCATACACCATGATGCATTTAAACTAAATTACATTCAATTGCCATTTAATATAGATTTTCAGTGTATTTCTGTTGTACATATATTTTCTTTTTCTTATTAATTAGTTTTTATAAATATTTATTAATTTTAATTTTTTTGTTTACATGGATTCAAGTGTTCCACTTAATATTACTCCTTCACCCCCACTCCCTGTGTCCCTTTTTATATCCCCTTTGCCCCCCACTCCCTAAGTCCCCTCATCTCTAGAATTTGCTGTCCTGTTATCGATATCTCTGTGTTAGGTATATATAATTTCACTAATTCCTTTACCTTCTCTAATCCCATCCCCTTCCCCCCTTCTCTCTGACTGCTGTCCCTCTGGTCCCTGTGACCTTGCCTCTGCCTCTATTCTGTTCCTCAGTTGTATGTATATTTTCTGGATGGGTTAAAGTTTTCCCTTACCATGAAGTTAATGCTTTCACAGTGACAAAGAAACTGTTAAAAAATGTGCTTCCCACTTGGGGTGTACCTCTTAAGTGTTTTTTTTTCAAATATATTGGCACATGCCATTGGATGGAGCTGGGGACCTGTCCCTGTTTTCCTTCCTGACCTTTGTAAAATTGGGCTAATTGCATCAGTGACATAATATTAACCTGTGTAAATATGCCTCTGTTACAGAAAACTTAACTGACCTGGTTGAACCACCTACAAAAAAGAGGACAGACCATAAATTCACAAAAATTATGAGGCCCAAGCCCAGCTATAAAATTACTAGGGTCCACCTACTCACGTAAGACATGTCTCTTACCAAGCACTGTTGTTGACAAGATACAGCATTTTCCCGCACCTAAAAGAGTAAAACAGAAAGCTTTTGGGGCCTTTTATAATACAAGAGTGCTCTTATTCTCCATCTGGTTCAGTGTTTACACCCTATATACCAACTGATAAAGAAAGATTTTCTTTGGCATTGGGAAGGTAAAGAGGAAGCTATATTTTAGAAAGTAGACATCATAGCTCAGGCACAGGCTTCTTGTTGGAAGAGCCCTGTTATTTGACGTAATTGTAAGCCCTGAGGGAACCATGTAATTGTGCAAGCTCAACAAGAAAGATATCACCCTGCAGATCTGGTCACAATTATGGAAGAACACTGAGACCATTTATTCCCCCATTAAATAACAAGTCTTTGGAATACATAAAGCATTCCAACAAATAGAATCCATCACTACTTGCTTAACCAGCAAGTGTGAGAACAGGCCTACCAATGAAAGGTTGAATAGAAGGGTTACTTGCAAGGTTTACTTCTGCTGTTGCTCAAGCTTTCACCTTACAGAAATGGCATGCATATTTCTACAAGCACTTTGGACAATGAATTAAATGCCATTTTTGAGCCAATAGATTAGAAAACCACTTCACCCTCCACAAGAAATGTTTCAGGAATGAATGAAGGCACAATTTCCATTCCTAAAAAAGCATGGTTTACAAAAACCAATACCAGTGCGTGCTCAAATAGCCTGCTTAGTATGGGTTTTTGTTGCTCTGCTCACAATACAAAGAATTCCAACACCGTTACCCTTCAAGCAACGTGCCTAGTATGCAACACCTGGCTAAAATCCACACACTGCACACTGTATCCATGAAGATAATCTACTGTTGTTTTCATGACAGCAGAGAAGGACCTCCCTTACCAAGTGCTTACCAAATATTCATTTTTCTGACCCAAGTGTCATCATGTTGTTCCTAATTGAGATAACACCCACTCATATGAATGTATTTCTCACCTGGACACAGGAGTATACCAAACCTCAGAATTATTTTAACTGCTGAGTCTGTGGTCTGCTGCCTTTCTCTAGAGGTGAAGAGAAGCCATGAGTATTCATTCCCTTCAACTTCATAGAATGGAGGGAATGAGTAGGAGAAACAAACTCCTCTTCTTTAGCAAATGTAAGTATAACAACTTCATTCAAATTTAGTTTCAGATTAAAACATACAGTTTCCAATTAGTAATTAGTATAGGGTAGACAAAACCATTCTCACATTAGCAATTACTAAAATGTTTGGGATGCATTAGGTTCACCATTGGCAGTACACGGGGCCCTCTATGCATGCAAAGAACTCACTTTGCATACAAACATATAAGAGGTTGCTCCATCAAATCTTGCAAACTATACATACTGTGGAATTTATTTAATTGACAAAAAAAGATAATCCTAATTATATCCGTGGAATTTTCCTGGTATCAAAAGAATATGCTTGGTTATGTGGAATGAATTTATATCCCTCTCTTCTCTATGGTAGGACTGGCTGATGTTCTTCACAGTATGGAACTACAGCTGGAAATCTATTTTCAAAATTACCACTATTCTTCACAATTTGCTGGCCATGTGGACTTGTTTGACATGTAGTATGTCCTGGTGGGAATGATCAGTTTCTTTGTTTCTACCTACCTATGCTGGAATAAAAGCTAAACTAGAAACCACATTAGTCAAATTCACTGCTGATGCCCTTAATGGTTCTCACCAAAGTACACTGCTTATAAAACAAGAAATTGCACAAATTTTTAGTTTACACAATAGCATGACCATAGATCTACTAACAGCTTCCCAAGATAGCATGCACTCTAATAAGCAAAGAATGTTATACATATATGCCAGACCCTGAAGCACATATAACTTATTTAATGTCTCACCTAGAAAAGACTATTGCTCAGGTAGAAAAGCTTTCCTTTGCACACTACTTCACAGTGTGGTTAAACACTCTGCTGGTGAAATGGACACAATATTGCTGTCTGCATCATTTGTTATTTTAAGACTATTGTTATTTTGCTGCTATCTGAAATGTAGCTGTGGATTATGTCTACAATGTAACCAATATTTTGCTCTACAAAATTTCCTCAAAAACAACTCCTTCAAAAACTACCTAGGATAAATCTCCATCTTTCCATTGAGGTTTTCAGGTCTCTTTAACAGATCTACGATGTGTATTCTGAAAGAGTACAGAACTGTTTGCTTCTTTTAGAAACAGAAATTAAAATTCAGGTGTTTTGAGGAGCAAGATGGCGACGGAGTAGGCGGACGTACCAACTTCCAACTCCCAGAACCAAAGTGGATTACAGCGCAATTTTAAGAACCATCACCTGGATAAACCAACTTTGAACAAAACTAAGTGGACTCTTCAACCAAGGAACACAGAAGAAGCCACATTGAGACTGGTAGGAATAGCGAAAACGCGAAAAGGGCTGCCCAGCTCCCCGGAGCAAACGGCAGCCCGGAGAGACCCGTGTGGCGGGAGGAAAGTTTGGCAGAGAGGGAGGGACCTGGGTCCCAGGAACCAAGCCCCAGCCTGCAGTCCCAGAGCCTAGAAGAGGCGTTTGGACAGATTTGAGATGTGAAACAAGTGAGGGAGCTCCCAGGCCTACAGTGTGGAGTATTAGGTCCCTTCCTACTCTGCTGAGGGCTGCTTAAGGTTTTGGGGCGGCAGGACGCTGAAACGCGGTTCTGTCGGCGTGGGCGGAGGCCAAGCCGGTGGGAGATCGGTCTAGCCCAGAGGGTAGGAGGGGAAGCGCGAGAGCGGTCCGGAAGCTGCGGGCCCGCCTCTAATCCCACTTACGGGGACAAAGCGGGAGGCCAGGAACAGGCAGGCCCTGCGCAAGCCGACCCTGACCGTGGGGACCGGGCTAGGACCAGGGACGGGCAGGGGCTTGCGGCTGAGCTGACACTACCAGTCCCCTCGCCCCCGGCCGGAGAAACCGCGGTTGGCCAGTATACGTGCGCGAGCGGGCTCCGAGCATGAGAACGGGGTGGACCCCGAGACGGGTGGAGGCTCGCAGCTGAGCCCACGCTATTATCCCCATCCGGCCGGAGAAAACGCGAATAGCATTCATACATGCACGAGCGGGCTCCGAACACGGGGGCGGGGTAGAGTCCGGGACGAGCGGAAGTACGCAGCTCGGCGGAAGCCAGCAAACACGCCCGCCCCAATAAACCTTGGTTTCCGACCCTGCGCAAAGGGCCCTGGCCTCGAGGGCGGGGCTAAAGCACCGGACGGGCAAAGGCTTACAGCTGAGAGCACGTCAAAAGCCCCGCCTAATCCGCGGAACTGTAGCGAGCAGGCTCCGACTGCTGGTTCTGGGCGGAAGTCCGGAAATAGGCTGGGTCCGCAGCTGAGGAAAGGTGCTCACCTCTACCCTTGGTGCTGATCTTGTGGCTTCAGTGACAGCCCCTCCCACGGAGGAGAGGCAGAAATCACAGCAAAAGCCACAGTGGGCCCGCGCTGGCAACGCTTATACCCAACCACCCTAGGCACCGGCAGAGGGGGTGGGGGGCCTGCAGATAGACCACACCTAGAGAACACAAAGGCAACACCTACTGGACTCCAGTGGCCACAACTTGCTTATACACAGAAAAAATGGGCAGGCAGAGGAATGCAAACCAAATGAATCAAGAGAAATCCCCAGAGAAGGACCTGAATGAACCAGATATAACCAAATTACCGGAAGCAGAATTTAGAATAATGATAGTTAGGATGTTCAAAGAAATTAGAGCAACAATGGATAGTCATTATGAACACCTAAATAAAGAGATAACAAGTATAAAAAATGAAATTGAAATAATAAAAAAGAATCAGACAGAAATGACAAATACAGTATCAGAACTGAAGACCACAATGGAAGGAATTAAAAGCAGGATGGATGACGCTGAGGATCGAATAAGCGAGTTAGAGGACACAATAAACAAAGGCACAGAAGCAGAGAAGAAAAAGGAAAAGAGACTTAAAAAATGTGAGGAAACTCTAAGGGAGCTTTGTGACAACATGAAGAGAAACAACATTCGCATCATAGGGGTGCCTGAAGAAGAGGAGAGAGGACAGGAAATGGAAACTTTGTTCAATCAAATCATAGCAGAAAACTTTCCTAAATTAAGGCTGGGAAACACTCCACACATTCAAGAAGCACACAGAACTCCATTAAAGAGAAACCCAAAAAGATCTACACCAAGACACATCATAGTTAAAATACCAAAGCTAATGGATAAAGAAAAAATTTTAAAAGCTGCTAGAGAAAAAAAGGCTATCACCTACAAAGGAGCCCCCATAAGGATGACATCAGACTTCTCAACAGAAACACTTGAGGCCAGAAGGGAATGGCAAGAAATAATCAAAGTAATGCAGAACAAGAACCTACAACCAAGACTACTTTATCCAGCAAGGCTAACGTTTAAAATTGAAGGAGAAATAAAGAGCTTCCCAGAAAAAGAAAGCCTCAAGGAATTCATAAAAACCAAACCAATTCTGCAAGAGATACTAAGGGGCCTCTTGTGAACAGTTTAAAGGGAGGAATGAATAGAGCAAAAGAAGAATACAGCTTTAAAGAATAAAATGGCAATAAACAACTACATATCAATAATAACCTTAAATGTAAATGGATTAAATGATCCAATCAAAAGACATAGGGTAGCTGCATGGATAAAGAAACAGGACCCATACATATGCTGTCTACAAGAGACACACCTTAAAACAAAAGATGCTCATAGACTGAAGGTAAAAGGATGGAAAAAAATATTTCATGCAAATGGAAATGAAAAAAAAGCAGGGGTAGCAATACTTATATCAGACAAAATGGACTTTAAAACAAAGGCTGTAGTAAGAGATAAAGGAGGACACTACATAATGATAAAGGGAACAATTCAACAGGAAGATATAACTATTGTAAATATCTATGCACCAAATATAGGAGCCCCGACATACATAAAGCAAACTTTGATGGATATAAAGGGCGAGATTAACAGCAATACTATCATAGTAGGGGATTTCAATACCCCTCTAACAACACTGGATAGATCCTCAAGAAAGAAAATTAATAAAGAAACAGCAGACTTAAAGGATACACTAGATCAACTTGATTTAATAGATATCTTCAGAACTTTTCACCCTAAAGCAGTAGAATATACATTCTTCTCAAGCGCTCATGGTACGTTTTCTAGGATAGACCACATGTTAGGACACAAAAATGGTCTCAATAAATTTAAGAAGATTGAAATCATATCAAGCATTTTCTCTGATCACAATGCCATGAAACTAGAAATTAACCACAAAAGAAAAACTGAAAAATACTCAAACACTTGGAAACTAAATAGCATGTTATTAAATAATGAATGGATTAACAATGAGATCAAAGAAGAAATAAAAAAGTTTCTAGAAACAAATGATAATGAGCATACATCAACTCAAAATTTATGGGACACAGCAAAAGCAGTTCTGAGAGGGAAGTTTATTGCACTACAGGCATATCATAAGAAGCTAGAAAAAGCTCAAATAAGCAACCTAACCCTGCATCTAAAAGAACTAGAAAAACAACAACAAATAAAACCCAAGACAAGTAGAAGGAAGGAAATAATAAAGGTCAGAGCAGAAATAAATGACATAGAGGCTAAGGAAACAATACAGAGGATCAATGAAACAAGAAGCTGGTTCTTTGAAAAGGTAAACAAGATTGATGAACCTTTAACTAGACTCACCAAGAAAAAAAGAGAGAGGACTCAAATAAATAAAATTAGAAAGGACAGCGGAGAAATAACAACTGACACAACAGAAATACAAAGCATTGTAAGAAAATACTATGAAGAACTATATGCCAAAAAATTAGACAATCTTGGTGAAATGGACAAATTTCTTGAATCATATAACCTTCCAAAAATCAATCTGGAAGAATCAGAACACCTAAACAGACCAATTACAACAAATGAGATAGAAACAGTTATCAAAAAACTCCCAAAAAAGAAAAGTCCTGGGCCTGATGGCTTCACAAGTGAATTCTATCAAAAATTCAAAGAAGAACTAATTCCTATTCTCCTCAAGCTATTTCAAAAAATTCAAGAGGAAGGAAGACTTCCAAACTCCTTTTATGAGGCGAGCATAATTCTGATCCCAAAACCGGGCAAAGACAACACAAAGAAAGAAAATTATAGGCCTATATCCCTGATGAATTTAGACGCTAAAATTCTCAACAAAATATTAGCCAACCGGATCCAGCAATATATGAAAAAAATCATACACCACGATCAAGTGGGATTTATTCTGGAGAGGCAAGGCTGGTTCAATATTCGCAAATCAATCAATGTGATTCACCATATAAACAAAAGGAAGGACAAAAATCACATGATAATTTCAATAGATGCAGAAAAGGCATTTGATAAAATCCAGCACCCATTCATGCTCAAAACTCTCAGTAAAGTGGGAATACAGGGATCATTCCTTAACATGATAAAGGCCATCTACGATAAACCGACAGCAAACATCATACTAAATGGACAAAGATTAAAAGCAATCCCCTTAAGATCAGGAACCAGGCAGGGTTGCCCACTTTCACCACTCTTATTCAACATAGTTCTGGAAGTCCTAGCTACAGCAATCAGACAAGAAGAAGAAATAAAAGGCATACAAATTGGAAAAGAAGAAGTAAAACTGTCATTATTTGCAGATGATATGATATTGTATATTGAAAACCCTAAAGTCTCAGTCAAAAGACTACTGGACCTTATAAATGAATTCAGCAAGGTGGCAGGATATAAAATTAATACTCAGAAATCAGAGGCATTTCTATACACCAACAATGAAATATCAGCAAAAGAAATTAAGGAAACAATCCCCTTCACTATTGCAGCCAAAAAAATAAAGTACCTAGGAGTAAATTTAACCAAGGAGGTTAAGGACTTGTACTCGGAAAATTATAGAACATTGATAAAAGAAATCAAGGAAGATACAAACAAGTGGAAGCATATACCGTGCTCATGGCTAGGAAGAATAAACATCATTAAAATGTCTATATTACCTAAAGCAATTTATAAATTCAATGCAATACCAATTAAAATACCAATGACATACTTCAAAGATATAGAACACATATTCCAAAAATTTATATGGAACCAAAAAAGAACACGAATAGCCTCAGCAATCTTAAAAAGAAAAAATAAAGCAGGAGGTATCACGCTTCCTGATATCAAGGTTTACTATAAGGCCATTATACTCAAGACAGTCTGGTACTGGCATAAGAACAGGCACATAGATCAATGGAACAGAACAGAGAACCCAGAAATAAACCCACAGCTTTATGGACAACTGATATTTGACAAAGGAGGAAAGAACATACAATGGAGTAAAGACAGCCTCTTTAACAAATGGTGTTGGGAAAATTGGACATCTACCTGCAAAAAAATGAAACTAGACCATCAACTTACACCATTCACAAAAACAAACTCAAAATGGATAAAAGACTTAAATGTAAGCCGTGAAACCATAAGCATCTTAGAAGAAAACATAGGCAGCAAGCTCTCCGACATCTGTAGCAGCGGTATATTTGCCGATTTATCTTCATGGGCAACTGAAATAAAAGGCAAGATAAACAAATGGGACTATATCAAACTAAAAAGTTTTTGCACAGCTAAAGACAATAGGAACAGAATAAGAAGACAAACCACACAATGGGAGAACATATTCGACAGCACATCTGATAAGGGGTTAATAACTAAAATTTATAAAGAACTTATAAAACGCAACACCAGGAAGACAAACAACCCAATCAAAAAATGGGCAAAAGAAATGAATAGAAATTTCTCCAAAGAGGACATACAGATGGCCAATAGGCATATGAAAAAATGCTCAACATCACTAATCATTAGAGAAATGCAAATTAAAACCACAATGAGATATCACCTCACACCAGTCAGAATGGCACTTATCAGCAAAACAACACAGAATAAGTGCTGGCGAGGATGTGGAGAAAAGGGAACCCTTCTGCACTGCTGGTGGGAATGCAGACTGGTGCAGCCACTGTGGAAAACAGTTTGGAGATTCCTCAGAAAATTAAAAATTGAACTGCCTTTTGACCCAGCTATCCCACTTTTAGGAATATACCCTAAGAACACCATAGCACTGTTCGAAAAGAAGAAATGCACCCCCATGTTCGTGGCAGCATTGTTCACAATAGCGAAGATCTGGAAACAGCCCAAGTGTCCGTCAGAAGACGAGTGGATTAAAAAGCTATGGTACATATATACTATGGAATACTACTCAGCCATAAGAAACGATGACATCGGATCATTTATAACAAAATGGATGTACCTTGATAACATTATACGGAGTGAAATAAGTAAATCAGAAAAAAAGAAAAACTGAGAACAGCACGATTACATACATAGGTGGGACATGAAAGTGAGGGTATGAGACATGGACAAGAGAGTGTTGGTTATGGGATGGGGGGAGGGAGGGAAAAGTGGGATAGGGAGGAGGGGAGGGACACAGAGAAAACCAGATTGAAGGTGACAGAGGACAATTTGACTTTTGGTGATGGGTATGCAACACAATTGAATGATAAGATAACCTGGAGATGTTTTCATTGTACATATGTACCCTGATTTATTGGTGTCACCTCATTAGAATTAATAATAATAAAATATATATTAAAATTAAAAAAAAAAAAAAAAAAAAAAAAAAAAAAAAAAAACTACCTAGGATATATTTCTGGAAGAAAAGGACTAGTAAGATTGCAAGAGAAAGATTGAATGGATGAAATGTGTATAGAACACAAGTGACTTCATCTTAAATCTAATCTGTCATCTTGACATCTAGGTGAACCTAGTCTATTGACTCCCTTACTTTACTCTAGGTGAGGTCTGGAATATGGACACAAAGCTCTGGGCTGATCATAAAACTTCCATTAGTTCTCTCTCGGTAGTTGCCCCCAGGGTTATCTGTCCCTTAACTCACTCTGGCTCTAAAGCCTCATGGCACCTGATTTCTTTGATAATCTATGAGTTCTTACAGCTTAAAAGATATAAGCACATGAATTGGGGGAGGTGAAAGGTACAAGGATCCATTTTATCTTGCTGCCACCCAGGAGTGCATTTTTTTGTGTGTAAGTTCATTACTAAACTCATTATTTAACTGACAAGCTGGACATGTATGTCTCATTTCTTTCTCATTTGGGGGTCACTTTGCATAAATGGCCTTCTTCAGAGAAAAGAAGGTATAATTTCTCAGTCATGATAGAAACACCTCAAATATAGGTATTTGGTGATGGGTATGCAAGAGAATTGACTGTCCAAGTGATGTGGAGATATTTTCTCTAAATCTGTGTACTCTAGTTGACCAATGTCACCCTGTTAAATTTGTCTAAATAAAAGATATAATGAATAATAAAAAAACTATTCAGCATAAAAATAGAACAGGAATGCAGTACAATTTTTATTAAGTTAAATAGATATATGATAACTAATTTGCAACATCAGCTTCAATCTAGAAAGTGACAATGGTTGCCAGTATTGTGATACTCTTGGAATAATGTGTAACATTTGTTGAATAAGTTTTCCTGTGAAAAGATAAATTAAATGTCTGGATATAATAATGATAATTATGATAGTCAATTAGGATACTACATAGGAGAGGGACAGGATTTATAGTTGAGCAGAGATTAAAATATATATATAACAATGTAAAAATTGGAATTTAAAGTTGAAATAATATAAAAGAATAAATATTCTAACCATGTGAAAAAATTGTAATAGATGTCAACTCTCTGAAACCAGGGCTTAGATGCTATAGCTACCGTTTAAAGCTTTTAATGAATTCTCTTTTCATGCAAAGTGTACACAGAGACACAAACACACAGGTGCAGGACATCAGTCATTTAAAATGCATAAATAAATAAAAATGTTGTAACCAGAGATATGGGCAGATGTTTCTAAAGAATAACAGAACACCTTATGTGTGTCTGTGTGTGTGTGTCTGTGTGTATATATGTATGTGTATGTCTCTATATTTTTCTAATTTTTTTTATTTTTTTACTAATACTAAAGCAGAGAGTTGAAAATTAACCATACTCTGTCTCAAAGTAAATGAAAACTAACAATCTAAACAAGGTCCTCCTCTCCTTCAGCCTTCTTATTTGGTTCTATGACCACTTTTGTGTACATCTAGCACACTGTCCCACAGAAGCTTTCATTTTAATGTGTGTAATAGTGCGTACGTTCACCTGAAATAATATATCATTTCATTAATGTGTCTGTTTATAATTTACACAAGTTATATTTTACCACAAGTATAATGCATTTTAACATTTGTTGCTCATCAACATGTTTTAAGACTGGCACATGTAAGGAATGTAAAAATACCAGTAAATAGTGAATTTTAGTTCTTTAATTTATTTTATTTATTGTCTTTATATGGTTTCAAGTATCCTACTCATTATAACACCCTCTACACGCCATATTGAACTCCTTATGCCCTGAGGAAAGTCTTTTCCACCCCCATTTATCTACTTTTGCCCTCCATTCCTATCTTTCCCACCTCTTTCTCTCTGACTATTGCCACTCTCATGTCTGTATATATGTTATGCATATATAATTTTGGTTAATTTCTTCACTTTTTTTGATTCTGTCCCCTCTTCTCCCTTCCCTCTGAAAACTTTTCATTTGTTGCCTCTGACCCTGGATTTTATTTCTTCATAACAAATTATTGGAAGAGCAAGAGTATCATATTATTAAACTTATAAATAGGTTGTCCACAGTCGTTTTTAGAGACAGCGTTCTAATTCTGCAGGAACTAAAACTACCCAGACAAAGAAACTGTTGAAGTCATTGGATGAAAAATTGATTTATGTGCAACATTTTCATAAAGATACCACTTCTTGAATGCCTTTGTTGTGTGAAATCTAGAGTTTGGGTGGCAATTTCCAAAGGAGAAAAGAACTTTATGAGACAAGTTTTGTAAATCCAACACAATGTTGGACCTATCTTAGCTATAGTATTTTTAAGACATTTTATTTGTTCCTTTTTCTATAAAACTTCCAGTTCAAGCAATAAATGACCAGAATTTTTACCTTTTTTTATCTTAGAAGTGCTATCAAGTGAAATTTGAACTCAAGTATATTTGTAAAAATATATATTTTTTATTGGATTTAGCTGTCATCCAAAATAAAATGTAAAATAATATTGGCTTAAACAAGAGAGAAATTTATTTATATCATATGAAGCTCTTCCTATCTGATCTACCACTCTGGAATTACATGTGAATCTCAAGCAAGAGGGAAGGGCAGAGAAAGAAGACTAATGGAAACCCTGAGTCATCTTTTAAAGTTCCCAGGAAGTTTAGTTTACATCTGAAGTCAGCACTTATTTATGTAGCCAAGCACTATGACTAGAGGAAGGCTTGTCTTTATTCCAAGCAGCTATGTGCTGACATAAAGATTGGTGCCACATGGACAGGCTGGTTCTGGAAAATATGACCCATTTTTTGTCATTCTTTGTGAGCTATATGTCCTTTGTTTCTTTGAATCAAACCAGTTATTTTATCCATTATTGTTTTTGAATTCAGAATAAGCATTTCCACTGTAAGTTCTTTTATCTGTACTTTTCTGAAGGATAGACTCTCATCATTCACTGTGCTTATGTCATCACTTATATTCAGATAACTTCTGCTCAGCTTCAGCTGCTTTTTGGCATCCACAACATGTATTTCTCAGTTTGGGGATTATATTTTTCTCCAAAATTCCTTTAAAATTTTTTTAAATACTCCAGAAAATATACTCTTTTTTCTTTTGTAGAAATTCTAAGGATATGGAGAAAATGCTGAAACAAAGTCTTTGTTTTTATAAGTATATTAAATTATATTTTAGTGGAGGAAAAATGGATAATAGAGGCAAGTTCCATTTAACTTAGAAAGAAAAAATCATCAACAGGAAGTTGCACAAGTTTTCTTATAGAAGTAGTATATATATATATATATATATATATATATATATATATATATATATATATATACTTATATAATAATGTAATTACAATTTTGGTTAAAAGAGAAAATGTATAGCAAATCAGAAAGAGAATGTGCTTTGGACATCAACAGTACTGAGTTATATATTCATCTGTCAAGGATGACTTTATATGTCAATTTGGCTGGTCAAAGAGTGGCCAGATATTTTCTTAAACTATTTCTGGATATGTCCGTGAATATTTTTCTAGATGAGATTAGCACTTGAACTGGCACACTGTGTAAAGAGTTTTTCTTCCCTAAAGTGGGTGAGCATCATCCAGTCAGTCGAGGGCCTGAGTAAAATCAAAAGACAGAGGAAGAAACAATTCACCCTGTCTGACTGAAAAAGTTGGAACATAGTCTCCTTCCACCATAAGATTTGGACTTATACCATTGGTGCTTCTGACTCAAGGCTTTCAAACTCACATTGGAACTTGTACCTCAGCATCTTTTGTGTTTTGGTTCTCAGGCCTTTCAATTTAGACAAACTATTGGTCCACCTTTCCTGGGTCTCCAGCTTACAGACAGCAGATCATGGGACTTCTTAGCCTTTGTTACTGTGTGAGACAATTCCCTGTAGAAATCTATATAATAACACCATCTCAATGAATAATTGTGTAACTGGTGGGGAATTATTTATTTATTCATTTATTTACTTCAAACCATGCATTCTTTTTATTGTTAAGTCATAAAGAGGTAACGAGATTAAAAGAAGAAATCATAGGGTAAGACTTAACTACTAGAAGCATGAAAGGAAGTGAAAATGGGATTTGGTGCAAGACAATATGAATTAATGAACATGGGAAGGACAAGGATGGGGAGAACAGTGAGCATGTACTGAAGATACTATGGGAGAGGATCCAGTGAAAATTTTGATCTTAGAAAAGCACCTAGGTAAAGAAATAATGGAACAAGATGTCTAAGCCCAATCATGTACTTAAGAGCCATCCTCACTGGTGGTGCTGTTTCTGTCATCCTCTCCTTCCTCAGCCTCTTTTCCATCATCCTTAATCAATGCTATTTGGTCATGCTCCCCATTTTTGTTATCATCATCACCCAGTAGATGTTCTTCCTCAGCAGAGTCATCTTCACCCTCCTCAGACTCCATCTTCACATTAGTCTCATCTTTCTTCAGGGAGCTGCTGTTCTCCTCTTCTGACTTAATTATTCTTCATCTCTACTTTTTGTTTGCTCTGTTCCTTTTCAATTTTTTCCAGGCTTTACTGTAGAGAACCTACTTTTTGTTTTATCTGAGTCAATTCCTTCTTACTGTCCTGAAGGTCATCTCTTTTCAAATTTGCCAACTTGACAGAAGATCCTTGCTACCCACTCTTAGAATTGAAGGCAATTTTGTTTCTTCCTCAGGTGTTTCCTGATATATGCTGGTGTTTTGAGGGCACTACAGCCCAAGAAATAAGAGGAGAAGGAGTAACACACTGTGTAACTGTACATCCTGTTATAATAATCCCGATGAAAGTTATAGTCCAAGTCAAAAAAGGGACCATTTATCTCCTCTGAAGAGTGTTTCATACCAGCTTTTTCTCAGTTTACTTTTTCCTCAGCAGAAGTATAACATCTAAAACCTGGCCAGCAATCAGTGTGCCATCCTCTCCTGCCACTGTAGCCCAGAAATTTCTCTCATTAACATAATGAATGAAGGTAAAGCCCTTTGAACAAAGCAACCCACAACTTTGCCATATTTTGAGAAGATAGCCTCCACATCAGATTTCTTGACCACAAGAGTATTGAGATTCTCAATTAATACACAGGAGTTCATGGACTGATGAGGATCTGTCTTAATGGTACTATGGTCCTTAGATTCACACCAAACCATGGGACTATCATAAGGCATTTCTTTGCATATTCCTTTTGTCCAGTTATGAAACATTTCCTCACAGTTATGACACATAATATGTGGAGCACAATTTATGTCCTGATCACCAGGGGGAACTTGAAAATAGGGAATATATGCACATGTCACAAATGATGAAATATTGTGCCTTTGACGTTGAGTGTGTAACAGCCAAATATATAACAGAAGGTGTCAAGACAATTACATTTACGCCTATTCAAAGAAGCTATTTTTCAATCTTAAAACAAAATACAATTGTGTTTTTATGAGATAATAATTGTTTTACATTTTAAAAAGAACTACTATTATGTAAAAGTGATGTTTGTAAAACATCAATTGCTTTGTGGTTATGTTCAATCCAAGAGTTGCTGTCCTTTAACACCAATTTAAAAACCAATGCATGCCTGGGCTCTCTGTTCTGTTCCATTGATCTATGTGCCTATTTTTATGCCAGTACTAGACTGTCTTGAGTACAATGGCCTTGTAGTAAACCATAATATATGGAAGAGTGATACCTCCTGCTTTATTTTTTCTTTTTAAGATTGCTGAGGCTATTCGTGTTCTTTTTTGGTTCCATATAAATTTTTGGAATATGTGTTCTATATCTTTGAAGTATATCATTGGAATTTTAATTGATATTGCATTGAATTTATAAATTGCTTTGGGTAATATAACATTTTAATGATGTTTATTCTTCCTAATCATGAGCACGGTATATGCTTCCACTTGTTTGTATCTTCCTTAATTTCTTTTATCAATGTTTTATAATTTTCTCAGTACAAGTTCTTAACCTCTGTGGTTAAATTTACTCCTAGGTACTTTATTTTTTTGGTTGCAATAGTGAAGGGGATTGTTTCCTTAATTTCTTTTGCTGACAGTTCATTGTTGGTATATAGAAATGCCTCTGATTTCTGAGTATTAATTTTATATCCTGCCACCTTGCTGAATTTATTTATCAGGTCCAGTAGTTTTTTGACTGAGACTTTAGGGTTTTCTATATACAATATCATATCATCTGCAAATACTGACAGTTTTACTTCTTCTTTTCCAATTTGGATGCCTTTTATTTCTTCTTCTTGTCTGATTGTTGTACCTAGGACTTCCAGAACAATGATGAATAAGAGTGGTGAAAGGGGACACTCCTGCCTGGTTCCTTATCTTAAGGGGATTGCTATTAATTTTTGCCCATTTAGTATGATGTTTGCTGTGGGTTTTTCATAGATGGCCTTTATCATGTTAAGGAATGTTCCCTGTATTCCCACTTTACTGAGATTTTGATCATGAATGGGTGCTGGATTTTATCAAATGCCTTTTCTGCATCTATTGAAATTATCATGTGATTTTTGTCCTTCCTTTTGTTTATGTGATGAATCACATTGATTGATTTGCTAATATTGAACCAGCCTTGCCTCTCCAGAATAAATCCCACTTGATCATGGTGTATGATTTTTTTCATATATTGCTGGATCCGGTTGGCTAATATTTTGTTTAGAATTTTAGAGTCTAAATTCATCAGGGATATTGGCCTATAATTTTTTTTGTGTTGTCTTTGCTTGGTTTTGGGATCAGAATTATACTCGCTTCATAAAAAGAGTTTAGAAGTCTTTCTTCCTCTTGAATTTTTTGAAATAGCTTGAGGAGAATAGGAGTTAATTCTTCTTTGAATTTTTGGTAGAATTCACTTGTGAAGCCATCAGGCCCAGAACTTTTCTTTTTTGGAAGATTTTTGATAACCGTTTCGATCTCATTTGTTGAAATGGGTCTGTTTAGGTGTTTTGATTCTTCCAGATTGATTTTTGGAAGATTATATGATTCAAGAAATTTGTCTATTTCACCTAGGTTGTCTAATTTTTTGGCATAGAGTTCTTCATAGTATTTTCTTACAATGCTTTGTATTTCTGCAGTGTCAGTTGTTACTTCTCCACTCTCATTTCTAATTTTATTTATTTGAATCATCTCTCTTTTTTTCTTGGTGAAAACCCAGAAATAAATCCACATCTTTATGGACTATTGATATTTGACAAAGGAGGAAAGAGCATACAATGGAGTAAAGACAGCCTCTTTAACAAATGCTGTTGGGAAAATTGAACATCTTCCTGCAAAAAAATGAAAATAGACCATCAACTTGCACCATTCACAAAAACAAACTCAAAATGGATAAAAGACTTAAACGTAAGCTGTGAAACCATAAGCATCTTAAAAGAAAATATAGGCAGCAAGCTCTTCGACATCTGTAGCAGCAATATAGTTGACGATTTATCTCCACTGGCTAATGAAATAAAAGTCAAGATAAACAAATGGGACTATATCAAACTAAAAAGTTTTTGCACAGTTAAAAACAATAAGAACAGAATAATAAGACAAACCACACTATGGGAGAACATATTCAACAACACGTTTGATAAGGGGTTAATAACCAAAATTTATAAAGAACTTATAAATCTCAACACCAGTAAGACAAACAATCCAATCAAAAAATGGGCAAAAGAAATGAATAGAAATTTCTCCAGAGAGGACATACAGATGGCCAATAGGCATATGAAAAAATGCTCAAAATCACTATCATTAGAGAAATGCAAATTAAAACCACAATGAGATATCACCTCACACCAGTTAGAATGGCATTCATCAGCAAAACAACACAGAATAAGTGCTGGCGAGGAGGTGGAGAAAAGGGAACCCTTTTGCACTGTTGGTGGGAATGCAGACTGGTGCAGCCACTGTGGAAAACAGTATGGAGATTCCTCAAAAATTTAAAAATTGAACTACCTTTTGACCCACCTATCCCACGTATAGGAATATACCCTAAAACACCATAGCACTGTTCGAAAAGGAGAAATGCGCCCCCATGTTCATGGCAGCATTGTTCACAATAGTGAAGATCTAGAAACAGCCCAAGTGTTCGTCAGAAGACGAGTGAATTAAAAAGCTTTGGTACATATATACTATGGAATACTACTCATCCATAAGAAATGATGACATCGGAGCATTTACAACAAAATGGCTGGACATTGATAACGTTATACGGAGTGAAATAAGTAAAACAGAATAAAACTGAGAACAGCATGATTTCATACATAGGTTGGACATAAAAGTGAGACTATGAGACATGGACTGGAGTGTGCTGGTTACAGGGTTGGGGGAGGGAAGAGAGGGTTAAAGAGGGTAGAGGCACAAAGAAAACCAGATAGAAGGTGACAGTGGACAGTTAAACTTTGGGTGATGGGTATACAACATAATTGAATGATAAGATAACCTGGAGATGTTTTCTCTGAAAATATGTACCCTGATTTATTAATGTCATCCCATTAAAATTAATAAAAAAATAATAAAAGAATAAAAAGAAAAGGAATTACAGTAGGAAGAACAAACTCTAGCTGAATGGCCCAAGTCTGAGTCCTTGGGAAGACTGGACCATGTGGACACAACTGTAATGAGGATGTTCATGGACCTAAAGATCAAAGATGTCACATAGTCAATTTCAAGCTCTATTCTGTTCCATAATATAATTCTTTTCTACTATTGGAAACCATCAATAAATGTTTATTATGTGTCAAAAAAAAAAAAAAAACCAATGCATGCCATTAACTGTTAACAAAAAGAAATTAAAATTGCATAAAAACTAGAGCATGCACCAAAAAATGGATTTCAGATTTGGAATCAGCAATGCAGAAATATATAAAAACAGTTCTAAAACCTTATGACACAAAAAAAGGAAAAATAATTTTTCCCTAGTGTTCTTTTTCTTTTGCTAAGTAGCAAGCACAAAGGGAGGGGCGATCTATGAACCTCTATGCCAATTTCCTAAAACCTATTCACACAAATTACTTTGTGCTTGCACAAAAGTCACTCATTCACACAGTTTCTTGGTGTTTGCATCCAAGAAACCTATTTCTTTGTGTTTGTAGTCTGGGATCACATTCACATCACCATTCACAATCAAGGCTTTTTAACTAAAGCAGTGGTTCTTAACCTTTTTTGAGGTACCGAACCCACCAGTTTCATATGCACATTCACCGAACCCTTCTTTATTCATAAATAAAATATGATTTTTTTCCCAAATTCAAGACATAGGTATATGTTCTTTTACTGGTGCACAAAATGAGCCAAGCATGAACACCACCTTGCTCAAAGAACAAAACCAATGAAGTGCATGAACTCACAACAAATTACAGTATTACTTTATTCTGGCCTCCAGGGCAGAGGCTTCTCCGAACCCGAGACTGACTCATTGAACCCATAAGGTTTGATAGAACCCAGGTTAAGAACCACTGAACTAAAGTTTCTTAATCTAAGTTATAGTTTTGGAGTGGGAATGTATGTGTTTTGGAAAGGTGGGAAAGGGAGGTTTAAATTGAAAGCTGAGCTCCAGTGAGTGGGATGGTGTTGGTAAGATAAGTTTATAAGTATGATTTATATGTTTGCTTGCTTATAGTTTGCATTGGGTGTGGGAGACAGGCTGTAAACTGGCAAGATACTCATAGCATAAGGCTTAGCTTTAAGACTAAGCCTTTCTCACCCTTTTAATACTAATATCTTTTCAGCATTCTTCTAATACTAAGATCTTCTCAAAACTAAGTAGCTTATATATTTCAAGTATCCTGGAGAAAGAAGTGAGAAAAAAGTAAAAAGTGGATCTGAATCTCTAACTCCTAGTGTTCTAAATGGAGATGTTGACTTACATTTGAGGTTAGCAATGTAGCCACAACCACTCAGCCTTTGTCTTCTCACAAAACTCAAAATTCTTGATTTAGTTTTTTGTTTGTTTCTCAATTTTTAAAAATAAACATTATTTTTCATTTTACTGAGTTTCTATTGCTGAATACACAGCATGTATGAATCTTCTCAAGTTTATCCTGGAAAGGCCAACATATTCCATGGACAAGAATCCTTTTA
This sequence comes from Rhynchonycteris naso, assembly GCA_037038555.1. NCBI lineage: Eukaryota > Metazoa > Chordata > Mammalia > Chiroptera > Emballonuridae > Rhynchonycteris > Rhynchonycteris naso. Next base: position 64,117,823 of record CM072998.1, on the reverse strand, counting down.
TATACTTCCATTGCTTTGAGTGAATTTCTTGGTCAGAAGTTTCCTGGCATACTGTGATAGCAAATAAGATATTCTGAAAATGTAATGATGGTGCATTTGACAGAAGTGATATAGACAAGACAAACCCAAGTGTAATATAAGGGTCGATTCCTATGATAATAAAATATAACCCATCCCATAATTGGGAATATATCATTTAATCATTTAACTTACCAATTATAAGGCCAGGGGCCGCCGCCACCATTGTGGCGATTCACATGCAGGTTCTCATTAAATTTGGGCAGATGGTAAAGAAACGGCGAAATTGAAGGATGGTGGTCTATTCTGTTTATTGGTGTCTCACCAAGACATGCAAGCCACAAGAAAAGCCAAGGGAAAAGCAGAAAACCTGCTTTTTTCATGGAGGGCAAGGGGTCAGGGAGGAGAGAAAAAAAAAATCTTCCTGCACCTCTTGGTGGTGAGCGTAGAATCTTTCTTCCAGTAAACATTAGCAATACAATGACCCCTCCCAATCAGAAAAGCAACCCACAATCTCACAGACCACTATACCTGGCATTTCCCAGCCCCCAATGCAAACTATAAGCGAGCAAGCATATACCTCATATTTACAAACTTATTTGACCAACACCAAGTAATTACTCAACCCAGGTCATAGTGTCACTTAGGGGAGGGGATGTTTAATATTGTCTCTGTTTGAGATTATAGCTAGAAAAGCTTTTCTGATCAAACTTAAAGCGGCTGACTCCATGCATTGTCATCACTTCACTTATGAGCACTTAGTTCATGAGTCTTATGTTCAAGAAAAGATAGAGCTAGGAAAACTGACCAGCCTAATTATTGTGATTTGTCTTGTACTTTGGTGAGTTTTTACACAGAGCACAAATATCTTCTCATCCAGTGTCTTTTCAGAAATATTTCCCCATATACCAATTATCTGCACTGTCTTGTAACAATTTCTTCTTTTTCTTTTTCTAAATCCATAGCCATTAGTCAAATCACTGACCACTGTCCATGAATCTGTAGAGATCTACGCCTTCTGCCTTAGTACAGGCGTTCAAACTTTCAACACAAGATTGGCAAACAAGTATACTGTTTCAGGTTCTGGATATTCTTTTATTAGGTTAAAAATTATTTGGTGTCACCTTTTGTTAACATGACTTCAGAGTAGCTTCAGCATTGTACCTCCCTTGTGTACTTTCAAGTAATACCAGATAATTGTACAAAAATATTAATAAACAAACCACAATTATTTTTGTCATCAGCTGATGCTCATATAAAATTCCCCCAAAGTCATAAATATGGCTTGATAGAGAGGAGAAATATAATATCATTCTGCCTTAAATAATGTAAACAGTACCTTATCCTCCTATTTATGGCCTATGCTTGACATGCTGGACCTTTGCGAAGTATCTTCTTGTTTGGGACCCACTCAAAAATGTCAGTTTATAAGATTAATCCGTGAAAAATCTAGTTTAACATGTACAAATATTGCTTCCAAATGCCAAAGAAGTCTTTCCAGTTTTGTGTCTTTTTCTTAGTTGTTGGAGAAGCTTGAGGAAGTAAGGTGCATTCAATTTAAAATTAATCTTTCAACATTTTTTAGATACATGAATTTTGAAAAAAAGTATTTTACATCCTTTGCCATGTATTTTTATTAACTAGATATCCAGAACACCTGCTACATCCTAATTACTAGGATATTATCAATCAGCCTGATATCATCAATGTAGTAAATCCATGTAATAGATCATTCAAGTTGAATAAAAAGACAAACAAGGTTGCTCTAGACTTGATTAAAGTATAGAATTAGGGTGCTACATGTTATAAGGTGGGGTAGGAATGACTTATTACTAGTAAGCATAGCTGTAGAAAGTGGTTTTGATGGTCTTTACTAACAAATATAGAGAAAGAAATCATTTTCCAGATTAATAGCTGCATACCAGGTGCTGGGTGAGGGATATGTTAATTTATTCTAGTATGAATCTTCATCTGTAACAGCAGCTGCAATTGGAATCAACATGTTATTGAGATGATGATAATGCATCATTATTCTCCAAGCTCCATCTGGATTGTGTATGACCTAAATAGGCAAGCTGAATAAGAATGTAGCATGACTCACCATCCTTGTACTTTTCAAGTTTTTTAGACTGTCACTAATCTCTGCAGAATCCTCATGATTAATTTTTAATTACTCTTTTGGTTGACAGAACCTCTTGACCTTTCTTATCATAAGACTCCAGTAAATGAATGTCCAAATTTTTCTAGTTGCTAGTATGATTATTCTAAATTGGAGGAAATAACCAAAGGATATGTTCAGGGATCCACTAGGCTTCTGTGAAATGAGAATAAGCTAAAATCCCATTGCTCATTTGAATTACATAAGCCTCCAACTTGGCTGGTGGACCACAATGGTATTTTAAGTCTCCAGGAATAAGATTATTTTAGAGACAGAGCCCAGTAATCTCTCAAAAGTCTGATTATTTTCTCTTTGCCAACACAGTCAACCTGATAATCACCACATTATATTTTGGGGAAAGTAAAAAGAAAGTTTTAGTATTTGTTTGGTGGCTTTATAGAAGGATCCTTCATTAAAGGGTCATGGCCTCCACTTCAATCAAAAGACTATCTGTGTCTGACCAGGTGGTGGCACAGTATATAGAGCACTGGACTGGGATGTGGAAGACCAAGGTTCGAGACCCCAAGCTCGCCAGCTTGAGCGTGGGCTCATCTGGTTTGAGCAAAAAACTCACCAGCCTGGACCCAAGGTCGCTGGCCCAATCAAGGGGTTACTCAGTCTGCTGAAGGCCCCCTGTCAAGGCACATACGAGAAAGCATGCAATGAACAACTAAGGTGTCGCAACAAAAAACTAATGATTGATGCTTCTCATCTCTCTTCATTCCCGTCTGTCTGTCCCCATCTATCCCTCTCTCTGACTCTCTCCCTCTGTCTCTGTCAATAAAATAAAATAAAATAAAAAGACTATTTGTAACAAGCTATAGAAATGATCCATAAAACATATATGGAATAAAAAAATATAAAATAAATGAATAAACAAAACAGACCAACGCATACATAGAAAACAAATTGACAGTCACCAGTTGGGAGAGGTTATAGAGGGAATGGATGAAACAGGTGAAGGATTAAGAATTACAAATTGGCAGTTATAAAAACAGTCATGGGATATAAAGTACTCCATAGAATATATAGTCAATAATATTATAATAACTATGTATGGTGTCAGCTGAGTTCAAGACTTATTGGGGTGATCAATTTACAAGATATAAAAATATCTAATTACTATTTTGTATACCTGAAATTAATATAATATTGTATGTCAACTATACTTGAATATAAAAGACTTTCTATCAATTGGCTAAACTCTGAGGTAGTAATTCTCTATTATAGTGATTTAAACACTTTTGTTAACTAAACTTGGAGTTTAGTTTCTAATACAAGTTTAGTCAGCTACTCACACATTTCAGTTTAATAATACCATGTTCAACTAGCAAAAATATCTGCAGGTCAGAGTATTGAGTCTGTCACCCATTATGGTAAATATGTGCACCTTGTCTTTGAGAATAGTCACAACTTAATCGAGGTCTGATTATTCTCATTAAATTTGGAGAACTCATTTCAATGGCAGCAATTTCCTCTACTATTTCTGGCTTACAAAGAATAGCTATGACAGGGCTATTCAAGCATGGAAGGTTTCCACTCATCAATGCATTTTCTATGTTTGGAAAAGACTTTATTGTAACTTCTTTGAGACACAGTCAGCAAGTTTTATCTAAGTCTATTCAAGGATTCCAATGTCCTTCAGTATTTGGCTACCTTAATCTACAGTATACTAATAAAGTCCTGGTATTTTCCCTTCAGTATAGTGCACATTTCCATCTAAAACAATCAATCAAGAAAATATTGGAGGCACTCTTGTACAGTTGAGCTAAACTATTGAATATTAAATGTTGAATATATATTTAGGCGATCTAAATTCAGCCCAATTTAACCCTATATTTCTTAATCCTGGTCTAACATCTTTAGAATTAATTCCAACACATGTTCCCTAGGTTTCTATTTATATAAATTTGCAAAATTTTGGTAATCCTTTTGTGTATATCAAATCTTCTTGTAGATCATACTTGGTGTCTTGTCTTCTGGCCTGGTTAGAATTTAAGTCTAATTAAAGATCTAGAAGTAATAAGTTGTGAGGAGTTAGGCCTTGAGGAAGTTGAAAAGTGCCTAATAGTATCACAGGAGAGGTCACTTAATTTTCCTCAAACTAAATTAAACTATGTCCTCAGACAAGGAAGGCATACTGCTCCTATTGACAAACGAGGGTTAGCAAAATTTTAGAAATTCAAAGTTTTCAAGTATTTGAAATATAAAGCTATATATCTGTACAATTTTTAGTGTCTCTTTTTTTTTTTCTTTTTTACAGGGTCAGAGCGAGAGTCAGAGAGAGGGATAGACAGGGACAGACAGACAGGAACAAAGAGAGGTGAGAAGCATCAATCATTAGCCTTTCGTTGCCATTGCGACACCTTAGCTGTTCATTGATGGCCCTCTCACATGTGCCTTGACCGCGGGCCCTCAGCAGACCGAGTAGTCCTTTGCTGTAGCCAGCGACCTTGGGTCCAAGCTGGCAAGCTTTTGCTCAAGCCAGATGTGCCCGCGCTGAAGCTGGCGAGCTCAGGGTCTCAAACCTGGGTCTTCCGCATCCCAGTCCGATGCTCTATCCACTGCGCCACCGCCTGGTCAGGCATAGTGTCCCATTTATTTCTAAATAAAACATAGCAAGGATGCTTCATTCTTCAGTTCACAGGACATGTTCCTCTGAGTCGTCACTGGCAGCATTGTGCAAGTCCATGCTTCTGCTAGCATTCTGTTCAAGGAAATTTACTCTTTCTATATAATATCCTTCAAAATTCTTTTTGATTCTGCTTACTATTTGATTTCAAAGCCTCTCACCCATTTTTGAAATTTGTCACAGCACTAACTCACTTCTAATTAACAAAATCTCAATTAATTTTTTTATTGTTTCCCCCATACCACCACATGTTTAGTGGCTTAAAACAATACAAACTTATTAACTTTTTGTAAATCAAGAGTCTGAGCACAGATTATCTAAGGCCTGTCCTTATCAGATTGAAATCAATGTATCACTTTGACCTGTTGTCTCATCTGAAACTCTGGTTCCTCTTCTCAGTTTATTTGGACTAATGGCAAAGAGAACATCCCTACGGTTGTATAACTGAGCTCCCTGCTTTTTCAGTTGCTAGGGAATGATTGTCTTTCAAGGGCTGCTTTCAACTACTAGAGACTGTCAGCAGTTTCCTACCCTGTAATACTTTCTGAAATATTGTACTTTGCTCTTTCAAAACAATCAGGCAGGCAAATTGTCTGCTTCACCTTAGGACAAGTCACCCAATATAATCTCCTTTTAATTATTTATATGCCAACTAATTAGTAAAATAATCATGGGAATAATATCCTGTCACATTCACAACTTTTGCACACAGCAAGTGGAGGGGATTGTACAAAGCATAAATATCAGAAGGTAAGAATCATGCAGATCTTCAGAAGTTTGTCTATGACACCTAGTGAATTTAGAAAACATCAAACAGAAAAAAAAATTATGCACCTTATTTCCATGAAACTGTTTTATGATAGCAACTTATTAATCCTCCAAACTTTTGTCTCCCACCTATTCTTGATACAGGTAAAAAATTAAGTATCTTCTTAGCTATTTTCTTCCATAGACTGCCAATAGTCACTTACCACTGGAAACAGTGTCATTAATGTCTTTAAAAAGAATCAGATTAGAGAACCACTTCCAGAGAAGACAGACCCAATTCAAAGAATTCACCACTACCACTTTGTTCCTGTGGAGTCTTTGAATAATAGTTAAAGTTTATTTAGAAAGAAGCAAAACAACTCTGAGTGAAACAGAATAGGAGATTTATTACAATGTTTAAGCCGTATGTAGTTTGGAAGCTAGTAGAAAAGTAGATGCCCTTCTTTATTCTGGCCTAAGATCAAAGAAGATAAAAATCTGGTAGGCTTTGGAGAAGTGCAAGTTCGGCTGATAACTAAGTGCCAATAAGATAACTAAATACACTTATGACAATACATGCAAGCTACCACTGTGACAGGTTCTCTTCTCCATTCTCCACAGTATAAAATTATGGTTTATACTTCATTCTTGCTTTTAAACTCTATAGAAATTTGTCTTTTGATTAACACTAATCTGGGGATTTATAGCAAAAAAATTCTGAGTAATGTAGTTATAGCTTAAATAAATTGACACAGTAATAAATTCCACAATTTATAAAATTATAGCTACCTGAGATTCAACTATAATTAAAACATTACATTCTGTTAGAAAGATGCATAAATATTGTATTTTAAAATGTTTTTGTGCCATAAATGTAAAATAATAGGCATCTGGAAATTTCTTTAGCTATCTCTCTTTTCAAGGAAGAAAAGAAAGTTGTATAATGTGTAGTTTTGCAATTTATTTTACTAATATAAAGCCAATTTTCAAGTTGCATTTTTATAATTACATTATCTATTTGTATTATATTTTTATTGTTTAAAGATTTTATTTATTGACTTTAAAGGGTTGGGGAGGGGGCAGAGAGAAAGGGTGGGAGGAGTGGGAAGCATAAACTCATAGTAGTTGCTTCTCATATGTGCTTGGACTAGGCAAACCTGAGTTTCAAACAGACGACCTCAGCATTCCAGGTTGATGTTCTATCTGCTGAGCCACCACAGGTTTAGCTTCTATTGTTTTTTTGTTTTTTCTTAATTCATTTTAGAGAGGAAACACAGAGTGAGAGAGGGGGAGGAAGAGAGAGAGAAAGGGGGGAGGAACTGGAAGCATCAACTCCCATATGTGCCTTGACCAGGCCAGTGCAGGGTTTTGAACTGGCGACCTCAGTGTTCCCAGGTCGACGCTTTATCCACTGCGCCACCACAGGTCAGGCAGCTTCTATTGTTTTAATAAGACAGTTGAATTTTGATTTAACATTTCAAATTCCCTGACAGTTATGGCTACGTTATAAAAAATTATGATAGAGACAATTAACAACCTTAATTAGAAAAAATCTAAATCCATCTCTTTAATCGCAGTAATTCATCCTTTGGTACAGGAAACAATTGACCTATTCTTTCAGAATTTTCAGGTTTTTTAGAGCAATAGTGATCCAGAATAATATGAATGCCTTTAATACTTATGTGAACAATCTAAACTTCACAAATTTTACATACTGTTTTGCTTCTTTACAAATGAATATGCTACATTTTTTTAAAAAAATCATATTTGTAAATTTCTGTTTCTTCCATCCTCACCCTGGCCTAAAGCAGTGATTGAAATATACCAGAAACTTAAAAAATATTTCATTGACATTCCCAGCAATGATTTTATATTTGCAACAAACTATTTCACTTTCAGCCTGAGAGTTTATATACATTTGAGAAAAAAATTATTGACTTTAAAATAACCTCATCCTCCACAAATCATTTAAATGAGGGCTCTCAAAGATTATTAATCAAACTACATGAAGAAAAGTAATAAATATTCATGAATTGCTTAATACAATTGTTGTTAATGATTTCACTGCTCATTTTCTATAAAATTCTATCTTTCTTTCTATGTATCATTTGGTAGCATTCTTTACTGACCGAGCAAAAATGTGAATGATTATCAATTCTTTTCCTGCTTCGAGGTACAGTCTGTACCTAAAAGAGGATAAACCAAAGAATGCATACTTCCACAAAACTGTAATGCTTATTTAAAATGATATGAATTTGAAAGATTATGCAGATAGTTATATTCAAATAGCTTGGGTTTTCTTTACATTAAGGAATATATATAAATTCTACAAACTCTTGAATTATCCACAATTATTCACCAGCTCTTCACAAATACCCATGTATCCAGTCTGAATATTGTAATTATCAGGACTAATTTTTATTGTGAAGCTCTAACCAATTCATCTCTTCCTAATGTGAATCAGGCTTATAAGTAATGCTATGTGCTTTGCACATGATAATTAGGTAAACATGAAAAAAATAAATGACTGTAAAGAGGAGAATGTAATGGTTTTTGGCTTAGAAAATCAGAAAAGTGGCTGGTAACAACTGTTCATTGAAAATGCATTTTTTTTAAAACACCAAATATTTTAAAAGTCTTCATTGTGTCCTGAATGAAAATTGGATTGCTGAACTTTTAAACATGAAAGCTTTAACCTTTTCCCAAATTATACTTAAGTATTTTTCATAAATTATGTAGACATAGATATACAAATAATCAATGTTTAAAAAGTAAAGGATGCAAATGAACACAATACAGTTCATTTTAGAAGCCTATGTTTTCTTCTAAAATGCTTATGTTTCACAGCTTACATTTAAGTCTTTTATGCATTTTGAGTTTGTTTTTGTGAATGGTGTAAGTTGATGGTCTAGTTTCATTATTTTGCAGATAGATGTCCAATTTTCCCAATACCATTTGTTGAAGAAACTGTCTTTACTCCATTGTATGCTCTTTCCTCCTTTGTCAAATATCAGTTGTCCATAAAGGTGTGGATTTATTTCTGGGTTCTCTGTTCTGTTCCATTGATCTATGTGCCTGTTCTTATGCCAGTACCAGGCTGTCTTGAGTACAATGGCCTTGTAGCATACCTTGATATCTGGAAAAGTAATACCTCCTGCTTTATTTTTTCTTTTTAAGATTGCTGAGGCTATTCGTATTATTTTTTGGTTCCATATAAATATTTGAAATATGTGTTCTATATCTTTGAAGGATGTTATTGAAATTTTAATTGGTATTGCATTGAATTTATAAATTTCTTTGGGTAATATAGATATTTTAATGCTGTTTATTCTTCCTAACCATGAGCACGGTATATGCTTCCACTTGTTTGTATTTTCCTTGATTTCTAATATCAATGTTTTATAATTTTCTGAGTACAAGTCCTTAACTTCCATGGTTAAATTTACTCCTAGGTACTTTATTTTTTTGGTTGCAATAGTGAAGGGGATTGTTTCCTTAATTTCTTTTGCTAACAGTTCATTGTTGGTATATAAAAATACCATAAAAGGCAGGATAAAAAAATGGTACTATACCAAAAAGTTTCTGTACAGCTAAAGACAATAAGAACAGAATAAAAATACAAACCATATGAGAACATATTCGACAACACATCTGATAAGGGGTTAATAACCAAAATTTATAAAAAACTTATAAAACTCAACACCAGGAAGACAAACAATCCAATCAGAAAATGGGCAAAAGAAATGAATAGAAATTTCTCCAGAGAGGACATATAGATGGCCAATGGGCATATGAAAAAATGCTCGACATCACTAATTATTAGAGAAATGCAAATTAAAACCACAATGAGATCTCACCTCACACCAGTCAGAATGGCGCTCATCAGCAAAACAACACAGAATAAGTGCTGGCGAGGACGTGGAGAAAAGAGATCCCTTCTGCAATGCTGGTGGGAATGCAGACTGGTGCAGCCACTGTGGAAAACTGTATGGAGATTTCTGAAAAAATTAAAAATCAAACTGCCTTATGACCTAACTATCCCACAATTAGGAATATACCCTAAGAACACCATAGCCCTGTTTGAAAAGAATAAATGTGCCCCCATGTTCATGACAGCATTGTTCACAATAGCAAAGATCTGGAAACAGCCCAAATGTCAGTCAGAGAATGATTCGATTTAAAAGCTTTGGTACATATATACTTGGAATACTACTCAGCCACAAGAAATGATGACATCAGAGCATTTACAACAAAATGGATGGACCTTTATTACATTATACGGAGTGAAATAAGTAAAATGGAAAAAAAAACTGAGAACAGCATGATTTCATACATAAATTGGAAATAAAAACGGGAGTATGAAACATGGACAAGAGTGTGGTGGTTACGGGGTGGAGGGGAGGCGCACAAAGAAAACCAGATAGAAGGTGACAGAGGACAATTTGACTTTGGGTGATGGGTATGCAACATAATTGAATAATAGATAACCTGGAGATGTTTCCTTTGAACATATGTACCCTGATTTATTAATGTCACCTCATTAAAATGAATTAAAAAAAATAAAGACAGCTAGATTGACACAGTATAGATATTTCGTAAGGTTTGAAAAGCAAGCATTAGGAAAAAAAATATTTGGGAAAGAAAATACTAAATCAAGTATATATATTCTGTGATTTTATTTTTCTGAAAATTTTATACATGCTTTTACTTTGTTCTTCAATGATATCTTATGTCTAATAATTATTGTTTGTTTTATACTAGTGTTATTGATATAGACTATATCAATTACTAGTGTGATTGATCCAGAAAGCATGTTCACTACAGGCATAAAGTTATACTACCTTAAAGACTGTTTTTTTAAAAATTATTTTCCAATCACAGAGATACCATATTTTTAAAAAGCAATCAACCTAAGACAATTAAACAGCAAACACCAATGCATTTACCATGTACATAATTTGATCTTACAAGAATCCTAAATAAAGTCTCTTTTTTGGTTTATGTCCCTCAATTATAGAATTTTGCCAGGGTAGATATGCCTATTTCTGAATTGGGTTAAGTTAAGATCTTTAAAGGAAGAAAAGTTCTAAATACATGAAACATGAAAAGTACTAGCTATTTTAACTGTAGTGTCTGCGTCATAGAAATTTTAAAAAGAATGAATCTTGTATTTTTTTTGAAATAATATTTCTCTGATTTCTTAAGTAAATTTTTACTTAATCAGTATAAAAGATCTTAGGAGGATTATTCAATTGCTTGTACATTCTAATGAAATTTATCCACTGAAGAAGATGTGTTACCCTGATTTAACTAAGCAACTGTAACCTACTTATTTCAAGTTTTCTCATGTTTTTATTCAAAAGAAAAAATTTCACTCAATACATTTTTAATTTTTCTGATATGAAATTATCAACTTGAATTTTCCCAAATTTCAGAGAATTTAATAACATTTAAGAAGACATATATATATATATATATATATATATATAGATCTCTTGAGATAGAAATTGAAGACAAATCATTAATAAATTTATAAATAGGATACAGTACTTTAAATATTCTGCTTTAATAAGAAAATGCTACATCATTCAAGATTAACTCTCAATTTTATAAAATTTATAGATTTAGTGGTGGCTGTTTTAGTTTAGTTTAGTAATAAAATATTCTACAGAACCAAGAATATTAACTATATTTTAAACATTGTAAATTAGTGTTGGTTGATGTGTACATAATTTTTATCTTTTGTGTGTCAGAATTTTTGTTATTTTAATTGTTAGAGACACAATGATAATTATTTTATTTGGGTTTGTAACCTAAAAACAAATCAACCAGAATATTTATTTACTTCTCTGGTCTCTTATTGTATCTCCAAGCATTAAACTCTGTGATTTTTCAGAGAGCAGAGTTGGTGATGTGATCTTCCCGGCCTTGTTTTCTGGTTCTGCTGCCTCTGTTTTGTGCAGTCCCAGCTTCTTAGAACACTTCATGAAGGAGGCAATTTCATTCTTTTTTTGTGGCTTCCTCAAGAAGGTCAAATTGTGTTTTTTCCCTTAACTTTCTTTACCTTTTGCCATTTTTTATTTAAACTCTCTTTCTTCTTTTGTTAACTGTTTATTACCTTTGCCTGGTTTGAATGCTATTTCCCTTCATTTCATTTTTGTAAAGATTTTATTTACTGATTTTTAGAGAGTGGAGAGTGATAGACAATGGAGAGCGATAGCAGAAAAGATCATCTTGTAGTTGCTTCCTGTATGTGTCTTGACCTGCCAAACCCAGGGTCTCGAACCAGCAAACTCAGCATTCCAGGTTAAGGCTCTATTCACTGTGCCATCATAACTCAAGCATTTTTACCTTCATTTCTAATTATTCTGACCTTAAATGTTTCAATTGTAATAACGTTAAATTTCTTCTAAATTATAAAAAGAGAGAGTTAAATGCACAGAGGCTAGAATTTGAGTAAAAAATTATTACATAATAAGTCTGCAAAATGTTTCATGTGCTTGTTTAAATAGCTGACTAGTGGCCTGACCAGGTGGTGGCGCAGTGGATAGAGCATCGACTGGGATGCGGAAGATCCAGGTTCAAGACCCCGAGGTAGCCAGCTTGAGCGCGGGCCCATCTGGCTTGAGCAAAAGCTCGTCAGCTTGGACCCAAGGTCGCTGGCTGCAGAAAGGGGTTGCTCAGTCTGCTGAAGGCCCGCGGTTCAGGAACATGTGAGAAAGCAATCAGTGAAAAACTAAGGTGTTGCGACGGCAACAAAAAACGAATGATTGATGCTTCTCATCTCTCTCCACTCCTGTCTCTCTGTCCCTATCTATCCCTCTCTCTGACTATCTCTCTGTTCCTGTAAATAAATAAATAAATAGATAGATAAATAAATAGCTAACTGCTGGATGAGATAATGCTCTCTTTTCCTCATTATACTTTGCAGTTTAATATATACTAGGTACTTAATCAAGGTTTATTTGAAAATGCCCTAACATTGTACCTGTTTTGCATTTTCTTTAATAGGAATTAACCCATATTTTCAAATAAAGCACAATAAATTTCTGTTTGCTATTTATAGCAATTTTTTTCAATCAATCATTCTTTTATCCTTTTAAAATCTTCTTTTTATTAACTTTAATGGGGTGACATTAATAAATCAGGGAACATATATTCAAAGAAAACATCTGCAGGTTATCTTACAATTCAATTATGTTGCATACCCATCACCCAAAGTTAAATTGTCCTCTGTCATCTTCTATTTGGTTTTCTTTGTGCCCCTCTCCTCACCCCTCTCTCACGCTCTCCTCCCTCCCCCCACCCTGTAACCACCACACTCTTGTCCATGTCTCATAATCTCACTTTTATGTCCCACCTATGTATGAAATCATGCTGTTCTCGGTTTTCTTTCTGTTTTACTTATTTCACTCCGTATAATGTTATCAAGGTCCATTCATTTTGTTGTAAATGATCCGATGTCATTATTTCTTATGGCTGAGTAGTATTCCATAGTATATATGTACCAAAGCTTTTTAATCCACTCATCCTCTGACTGACACTTGGGCTGTGTCCAGATCTTCACTATTGTGAACAATGTTGCCACAAAGATGGGGGAGCATTTCTTTTTTTCGAACAGTGCTATGGTGTTCTTAGGGTATATTCTTAAAAGTGTAATATCTGGGTCAAAAGGCAGTTTAATTTTTAATTTTTTGAGGAATCTTCATACTGTTTTCACATTGGCTGCAGTAAAGAACATACAATGGAGTAAAGACAGACTCTTTAACAAATGGTGTTGGGAAAATTGGACATCTACCTGCAAAAAAATGAAAATAGACCATCAACTTACACCATTCACAAAAACAAACTTAAAATAGATAAAAGACTTAAATGTAAGCCGTGAAACCATAAGCATCTTAGAAGAAAACATAGGCAGAAGCTCTCTGACATCTGTAGCAGCAATATATTTGCCGATTTATCTCTATGGGCAAATGAAATAAAAGGCAAGATAAACAAATTGGACTATATCAAACTAAAAAGTTTTTGCACAGATAAAGACAATAAGAACAGAATAAAAAGACAAACCACACAATGGGAGAACATATTTGACAACACGTCTGATACGGGGTTAATAACCAAAATTTATAAAGAACTTATAAAACTCAACACTAGAAAGATAAACAATCCAATCAAAAAATGGGCAAAAGAAATGAATAGTATTTTCTTCAAAGAGGTCATACAGATTGCCAGTAGGCATATGAAAAAATGCTCAACATCACTAATCATTAGAGAAATGCAAATTAAAACCACAATGAGATATCACCTCACACCAGTCAGAATGGCGCTTATCAGCAAAACAACACAGAATAAGTGCTGGCGACAATGTAGAGAAAAGGGAACCCTCCTTTTAAAAATCTTTTGATAAAACCTTTACTCTGTACTGCAGTGCTGGGCAAGAATCCCAGGAAATAATGTAGAACAAATGTATTAAAAATTCCCTTATAGAGCTTATAGTTTGGTGAGTGCTGCTGGAATTAATCACATAATCATACACAGATAGTGATATTCTGTAAAAATTAATGTATAGAGGATTGGCAAGATGGCAACGGAGTAGGCAGACATACCAACTTCCACCACCCAGAACCAAAGTGGATTATAACTTAATCTGAGGAACAATTATCTGGAAAAACCAACATTGAACTAAACTAAAAGGACTCTTTAACCAAGGATCACTTAAGAAGCCACACTAAGACTGGTAGGAAAAATGGAAACGTAGAGAGAGGGCTGCCCAATTCCTGGGAGTAAATAGCAGCCCGGTGGGACTCTTGTGGTGGAAAATGAGTTTAGCGGACAAGGGAGGGTCCTGGGTCCCAGGAAGAAAGCCCCAGCCTGCAGCCCCAGAGCCTAGAAGGGGCATAAGGGTGGGCGTATGGACAGTATTTAGCTGCAAAACAAGCCAGGATACTGTTTGTGAGAAAGAGACAGATTTCTCAGACCCAGGATTCTTCTTAAAGGGACCATGCAGAAAACCTCTTTCACAACCACTCACCTGGGACTCTGGAGGACAGGGAAAGATTAGAGGATTGGAGTAGCAGGAAGAGAGTGTAATCTAGGAGGCACAGGGAGAAACACTTTGAGGGACAGCCACCCTAACCCCTGGGCTGAGTCACTCCCTAAATCTAAAGTGAATATTTTTTCTGGAACCAGCAATACCAGCAAAGGACAGCAGGACACCAGCCAACCAGAAGCTCTCCTGCTGCACTCAGAGCAGAGTTACTTAGAAGCAGGGAGCTATCAGGGATACAGTATTAAGTGCTAAGGTCTGAGCTATATCACCCCCCCCCACACACACAGACACACAATAATGACAATGGGACATGGAAGCGCAGTTTGGTTTCTGGAAGCCGGAAGCCGGCCCACCCACAGGAGCAAGGCAAAAAATGGAGAACTGGCTGAGACCTGCAGCTGAGGGCAGGTGCGCAGCTCTGCCCACAGGCTGAGATTTGTGGCCCTGGCGCTCTAGTGCAGCACCACCTGTGGGAACAGAGTGAAGGCCAATGTCAACCAAGGCTTGTAGGCTGAGCATGTAAACACAGTCTTGCCCATGGAGACAAGGCGAAAACCGCAGTGACCACTGCAGCAGGCTAGGGCCGGCAATGCCTGTACACAAACACCAGAGGTAGCAGCAGAGCATGTGGCTGGCCTGCAGACAGACCACATGTAAAAAACACGGAGGCCACACACATCAAACTCTAGTGGCCACACCCTTCTTATAAATGGACAAAATGGAAGTCAGATAAGTGCAACCCAAATTAATCAAGAGAAATCCCCAGAAATGGACCTTAATGAGTCAGAAATAACTGAATTACGAGATGCAGAGTTTAAAATAATGATTGTTAGGATGATCAGAGATCTTAGAGCAATAATGGATGGACATAATGAGCACCTACATAAAAAGATAGCAAGTATAAAAAAGGACATTGAAATAATAAAAAAGAATCAGTCAGAAATGACAAATACAATATCAGAAATGAAGACCACACTGCAAGGAATTAAAAGCAGGATGGATGAAGCTGAGGTTCAAATCAGCAAGTTAGAAGACAAGATAAATAAAAGCATGGGAGCAGAGCAGCAAAAAGAAAAGAGGTTCCATAAGTCTAAGGAAACTCTAAGAGAGCTCTGTGACCACATGAAAAGAAATAACATTTGCATCATAGGGGTTCCTGAAGGAGAAGAGAAAAAACAAAAAATAGAGATTTTGATTGAAGAAATCATAGCTGAAAACTTCCCTAAATTGATGAAGGAAAAACTCACACAAATTCAAGAAGAAAGGAGAGTTCCATTACAGATGAACCCAAAAAGGTCAACATCAAAACACACCATAATTAAAATACAAAAATTAAGAGATAAATAAAGAATACTAAAAGCTGTAAGAGAAAACCAATCTATTACCTATAGAAGAGCCACCACAAGGATGATATTTGACTACTCAACAGAAACATTAGAGGCCAGAAGGGAATGGTAAGAAATATTCAAAGTACTACAAAACAAGAGCCTACAACACTTCCCTATCTAGTAAGCCTATCATTAAAAACTGATGGAGAAAGAAAAAGCTTCACAGACAAAAAAAACAACAAAAACAAAAACAAAAAAACAAAAACAACTCAAGGAACTCATTACACCCATACCAAAGCTACAGAAATGTTAAAGGGCTTGTTGTAAACAGAATAAAGGGAGAAAAAAAAACTTGTAAAGGAGAAATGTAGATTAAAAGATTAAAATGGCACCTGACATGTGGTGGCACAGTGGATAAAGCGTCGACCTGGGAACACTGAGGTCGCCAGTTCAAAACCCTGCACTGGTCTGGTCAAGGCACATATGGGAGTTGATGCTTCCAGCTCCTCCCCCTTTCTCTCTCTCACTCTGTGTCTCCTCTCTAAAATGAATAAAATAAAAAAAAGAAAAATTTAAAAAAAGATTAAAATGGCAATTAACAACTGCATATCAATAATAACACTGGGGAACAAAACTTTTGTTGCACCCACAAAAACACTTGTTCTTACCTAACTCGAGTGTATTTCTCTCAAACTTGACATTAGTTTTTCTCTGTAAGCTATAGTTATTTTGCAATTCAAGATATTAGGTTTTCATCTTATTGTAAAATTTTTAACATTTAATTTAACATAATGAAGTAGAATGTCTTCTTGGGCAGCATCATTGTGACAATATAATAATTTATATAATGCAGTAAATACACTGAAAGTTATGATTGCATCAGAATTATTCTACAATTTTGAAATAGAACATATTAAAACACTTATTTTAATCATAAAATTTGTGCAAAACTTATTTAAATTCTATTCAGGCAAAATTTTGCATTTGTAGCTCTTCCATTCATGCACTTGTTGAGGACAATCTCGTTTGATGCTCAGCAGTAGTCTGCCATCATATTTCTGTCCCATTGCCCCTGATAACACTCTTCCATCATCTTCAGATCTTAATGAAAGCATTCTCCTTGCTCATCACTAATAGCTCCAAGACTCTCGGGAAACTTATTAAGGTGACTGTTCAAGAAGTGAATCTTAATGCTCATGTTACATCTAATGTCATGGAAAGCCAACAGCATCCTTTGAACCAGAAGTTCATAGTTTTCTGCTTTTCTGTTGCCAAGGAAGTTTTTGTAACTGCCACAAAAGACTGTCATGCTACTTTCTCCTCTTCATTCATCTTTCTGGCAAATTCTTCATCACATATGAGGATCATAATTTGAGGTCCATTTAATACACCTGTTTTTATCTTCTCAAAAGACAATGCAGAGAAAGCAGAAATAATATGTTGAAAGCATTCACTTTCTCTATTCAAAGCCTAAAGAAACTGCTTCATTAAGCCAAGTTTGATGTAAAGTTGGGAAACAATGATCCTGTCATCATTAACTATAAGTTTATTTACAATATTATGCATCTCTACTTCCAGAGCTGCATGTTTTGGCCACTTCTTCTGTGTCCAGTGTTTCTCCAAGCTCGTCTGTCCCACAAACACAGAAAGCAAGGATACTTCATGAAACCTCTCTGTTGTCCTAGCAGAACATTTATCATTTTAAGATTCACACAAATGATCCAGTTATGCTCCTCATACTTCACTAAGTAGAGGACAATTTTTATGTCATTATAATATTCTCACAGATGAAATAAATAACCAATTGGAACCACTGCATAAACCATTGTGTAGAAGAACACATTTCAGACATTGTTCACAGCTGTCATGAAATAGCTGCCATTCTGCTGAACTATAAGTGGCAACACCTAGCTGGCTGAAAAGACTACTGATATTATGACAGTAAACAAAGTGTTCATCTTCAGAAAAAAAGTCCACAAAAATTTGTTCACACTTCCTGAAATGGAATACTTTAGCTGACCAGTGAAATCCATTATTTTCTTGAAGTCTGGAGGTTAATAACTCAACTGCTTTCTTTGATAGGCCCAACTCTATTACTAAGTCATTCAATTTGGGTTGGCTAAACTGCTGAGGGGTTAATGACTGCTTGGCATCAGAAGAAGACCCTTCAGATTCTACAACTATTTTCTCATGCATATTATCAAAATACACTTGATCACTATGTTCACTTTCTTTGTCTTCAGAAGAATTAAAACCATTGAAAACTGGAACCAGGAGTGTATCAGAGTGTGGGATAGGTCGTATTGCTGAAGGAATATTAGGATATGCGATTATATGCTCTTTTTTCTTGCCGATGCCCTTCGTATAGATCAGACAGAAATAACAGTCACTGTTGTAGTTCTTAGGTTCATGCCAAACAATGGGAACACCAAAAGGCATTCCTTTGCATTTTCCTTCTGCCCAGTCAGAAAGCATTTTCTAACAGTTATGACACACAATATGAGAAGCCCAATTCTTGTCTTGATCGCCAAGGGGAACTTGAAAATAGGCAATATATGCATATGTCACAAATGATGAAATATTTCTCTTTAGACGTTGAAATGTGTAACAGCCACATATATAACAGAAAGTGTCAGAACTATTTTTATATTTGCACTTACTCGAAGAAGCCAAGATCCAATTTTAAAACAAAATAAAAGGGCATTTTTATCAGATAATAATTTTTTACATTTAAAAACAACTACAATTATGTAAAAGTGATGTTTGTAAAACATTAATTGCCTTGTGGTTATGTTCAATTCAAGAGTCATTGCCTTTATCTTCAATTTAAGTACCAATGCATGCCATTAACTCTAACAGAAATAAATTAAAATTGAATAAGGACTAGAGCATGCACCAAAAAACGGATTTCAGATTTGGAATCTGCGATGCAGAAATATATTGAAAAAGTTCTAAAACCACATGCAGCAGAAAATAATAATAAAAAAATTGTTCCCCAGTGTAACCTTAAATGTAAATGGATTAAATCCTCTAATCAAAAGACATAGGGTTGCTGCATGGATAAGAAAGCAGGGCCCATACATATGCTGTCTGCAAGAGACACACCTCAAAAGAAATGATAGACATAGACTGAATGTAAAGAGATGGAAAATATATTTAATGCTAATGGAAATGATAAAAAAGCCGGGGTAGCAATACTTATATCTGACCAAACAGACTTTGAAACAAAAGCTGTAGTAAGGGATAAAGAAGGTCACAACATTATGATAAAGGGAGCAATATATAAATTATATATTTATAATGGTTATATATACAGAAATATATAACCATTTTAAATATATATGCACCTAATAGAGGAGCACATAAATACATAAAGCTAATTTTGATGGGCATAAAGGGCGAGATCAAAAGCAATACAATAATAGTAAGGGATTTTAATACCCCACTAACATCACTTAATAGATTCTCAAAAAAGAAAATTAACAAAGAAACCGCAGACTTAACAGACACACTAGATCAACTAGATTTAATAGATATCTTCAGACCTTTCATCCTCAGGCAGCAAAATATACATTTTTTTCAAGTGCTCATTGTATATTCTCTTGTATATTCTCTAGGATAGACCACATGCTAGGACACAAAATGAGTCTCAACAAATTTAAGAAGACTGAAATTATATCAAGCATCTTCTCAGATCACAACGGCAAGAAACTAGAATTCAACTACAATAAAAAACTGCAAAACACTCAAACACTTGGAAACTAAATAACATGTTATTAAATAATGAATGGGTTAACAATGAGATTAAGGAAAAAATCGAATATTTCCTTAAAACAAATAAAAACGAACATACAGCAACTCAAAACTTATGAAACACAGCAAAAGCATTCTTGAGAAGGAAGGTCATAGCGCTATAGGTAAAACTTAAGAAACTAGAAAAAGCTCAAATAAACAATTTAACCCTGAATCTAAACTAGAAAAAGAACAGCAAGTAAAAACAAGAAGAATTAGAAGGAAGGACATAATAAAGATCAGAGTGGAAATAAATGATATAGAGACTAAAAAAAACAATACAGAGGATCAATGAAACCAAGAATTGGTTCTTTAAAAGGGTAAACAAATTAATGAATCTTTAACCAGACTCACCTAGAAAAAAGAGAGAGGACTCAAATTAATAGAATTAGAAATGAGAGACGAGAATAACTACTGACAAATCAGAAATACAAAGGATTGTAAGAAAATACTGTGAAGAATTGTATGCCAAACAATTAGACAACCTAGATGAAATGGACAAATTCCTTGAAACATATACTCTTTTAAAAATCAATATAGAAGAGTCAGAAAACCTAAACAGATTGATTTCATTAAATGAGATTGAAACGGTTATCAAAAAACTCCCAACAAACAAAAGACCTGAAGACCAGATGGCTTCACATGTTAATTTTACCAAATATACAAAGAAGGACTAACTCCTATCTTTCTCAAGCTATTTAAAAAAATTCAAAGGAGAGAAGATTTCCAAACTCCATTTATGAGGCGAGCATAATACAAAGAAAGAAAACTATAAATGAATATCCCTGATGAACTTAGATGCTAAAATTCTCAACAAAATATTAACAAACTGGATCTAGCAATACATGAACAAAATCATACAACATGATTAAGGGAGACACGGCTGAATCAATATCAGTAAATTAATTAATTTGATTCAACATATAAACAAAAAAAGATAAAAATCACACAATAATATCAATAGATGCAGAAAAAGCATTTCATAAAATTTAGCACCAATTTATGATCAAAGTTCTTGTCAAAGTAGGAATACTGAAAACATACCTCAACATGATAAAGGCCAACTATGACAAACCCAAAGCCAACATCATAATTAATGGACAAAAATGAAAAGAAATCCCCTTAATATCAGAAATAAGACAGAGGTACCCCCCTTTTACCACTCTTAACATAGTTCTGGAAGTTGTAGCCATGGCAATCAGACAGAAAGAAGGGATAAAAAGCATTCAAAGTGGAATAGAAGAAGTAAAACTATCATTATTTGCTGATGATATGATACTGTATATAGAAAACTCTAAAGTCTCAGTTAAAAATATACCTTATGGACAACTGATATTTGACAAAGGAGGAAAGAACATACAATGGAGTAAGACAGCCTCTTTAACAAATGGTGTTGGGAAAATTGGACATCTATCTGCAAAAAAAAATGAAACTAGACCATCAACTTACACCATTCACAAAAACAAACTCAAAATGGATAAAAGACTTAAATGTAAGCCGTGAAATCATAAGCATCTTAGAAGAAAACATAGGCAGCAAGCTCTCCGACATCTGTAGCAGCAATATATTTGCCGATTTATCTCCATGGGCAAATGAAATAAAAGGCAAAATAAACAAATGGGACTATATCAAACTAAAAAGTTTTTTGCACAGCTAAAGACAATAAGAACAGAATAAAAAGACAAACCACACAATGGGAGAACATATTTGACAACACGTCTGATAAAGGGTTAATAACTAAAATTTATAAAGAACTTATAAAACTCAACACCAGGAAGACAAATAATCTAATTAAAAAAATAGGCAAACGAAATGAATAGAAATTTTTCCAGAGAGGACATACAGATGGCCAATAGGCATATGAAAAAAAGCTCAACATCACTAATCATTAGAGAAATGCAAATTAAAAGCACAATGAGATATCACCTCACACCAATCAGAATGGCGCTCATCAGCAAAACAACACAGAACAAGTGCTGGTGAGGATGTGGAGAAAAGGGAACCCTCCTGCACTGCTGGTGGGAATGTAGATTGGTGCTGCCACTGGGAAAAACTGTATGGAGATTTCTCAAAAAATTAAAAATCAAACTACCTTTTGACCCAGCTATCCCACCTTTAGGAATATACTCTAAGAACACCATACCACTGTTTGAAAAGAAGAAATGCGCCCCCATGTTCGTGGCAGCATTGTTCACAATAGCAAAGATCTGAAAACAGCCCAAGTGTCCGTCAGAGGAAGAGTGGATTAAAAAGCTTTGGTACATATATACTATGGAATACTACTCAGCCATAAGAAATGATGACATTGGATTATTTACAACAAAATGGATGGACCTTGATAACATTATCCGGAGTGAAATAAGTAAAACAGAAGAAAACTGAGAACAGCATGATTTCATACATAGGTGGGACATAAAAGTGAGACTTTGAGACATGAACAAGAGTGTGGTGGTTACGGGGTGGGGGAGGGTAGAAAGGGTGGGAGAGGCGGGAGGGGAGGGACACAAAGAAAACCAGATAGAAGGTGACAGAGGACAATTTAACTTTGTGTGATGGGTATGCAACATAATTGAATGATAAGATAACCTGGAGATGTTTTCTTTGAACATATGTACCCTGATTTATTAATGTCACCCCACTAAAATTAATTTAAAAAATACTAGATCTGAAAAATAAATTCAACAAGGTGGCTGGATATAAAATCAATATTCAGAAATCAGTGACATTTTTACACACCAACAATGAACTGTCTGAAAGAGAAACTATTGCAAGAAAAAAAAAGTACCTAGGCATAATATTAACCAAAGAGGTTAAATAATTGTGCCCAGAAAATTATAAAACATTGTTAAAGAAGATCAGGGAAGATACAAACAAATGGAACCATATACCGTGTTCATGGATAAGAAGAATAAACATTATTAAAATGTCTATATTACCCAAAGTTATCTATAAATTAAATGTGGTTCCTATTAAAATGCCAATGACATACTTCAAAGATATATAACAAATATTCCAAAAATTTATATGGAACTAAAAAAGAACACAAACAGCCTCAGTAATTCTGAAAAAGAAGAATAAAGTGGTGTGTATCATCACACTTCCTGATATCAATTATACTACAAGGCAATCATACTCAAAACAGCTTGGTACTGGCATAAGAACAGACAAACAGATCAATGGAACAGAACAGAGAACCCAGAAATAAACCCATACCTATATGGACAATTGATATTTGACAAAGCAGATAAGAGCATACAATGGAGTAAAGACAGCCTCTTCAACAAATGGTAATAGGAAAATTGTACATGTACTTGAAAAAAATAAAACTGGATCACCACTTTACACCATTCACAAAAGTAAACTCAAAATGGATAAAATACTTAAGTGTAAGTCGTGACAACATAAACATAAACATCTTGAAAGAAAACATAGGCAGTGAACTCTCCAATATTTCTGGTAGCAATATTGTTCCTGATTTATCTCCACAGGAAAGTGAAATAAGAAACAAGATTAATAAATGGAACTATATGGAACTATATGAAACTGAAAAGATTTTGCACAGCAAAAGACATCATTAACAAAATAAAAAACACACACATAATGGGAGAATATATTTGCCAATATATCTAATTAGGTATTAATAACCAAAATTTATAAAGAACTCGTAAATCTCAACACCAGGAAGATAAACAATCCAATCAAAAAATGGGCAAAAGAAATGCATAAACACTTCTGCAAAGAGGTCATACAGATGGCCAATAGGCATATGAAAAAATGTTCAACATCACTAATCATTAGAGAAATGCAAATTGAAACCACAATGAGATACCACCTCACAGGTATCAGAATGGTGTTTATTAACAAAACAACACAGAATAAGTGCTGGCGAGGATGTGGAGAAAAGGGAACCCTCCTGCATTGCTGGTGGGAATGCAGACTGGTGCAGCCACTGTGGAAACCAGTATGAAGATTCCTCAGAAAATTAAAAATAGAACTGCCCTTTGACCAAGCTATCCCACTTGTAGGTATATATCCTAAGAATACCAAATCACTGATTTAAAAGAAGAAATGCACCCTTATGTTTATTGCAGCATTGTTTACAATAGCCAAGATCTGGAAATAGCCCAAGTGTTTGTCAGTGCACGAGTAGATTAAATAGCAGTGGTACATATACAGAATAGAATATTATGCTGCCATGAGGAAGAAAAAAATCTTACTTTCTGCAACAACATGGATGGACCTGAAAATTATTATGCTAAGTGAAATAAGCCAGTCAGAGAGAGAAAAATATCATATGACCTCTCTCATTTGAGAAATCCAATGAACAATGTGAACTGAGCAATAGAACAGAGGCAGAGGCAGGATCAAAGGGACCAGAGGGAAAGCGATCAGAGAGAAAGTTGAAGAGAAGATGGGATCAGAGAAGGGAAAGATATTAATAAAATTATATATACATAACACGGCATTATAGAAAACAGGACAGCAAATCCTGGAGGGAAGGGGGAAAGGCATTAGAGGGAAGGGGGAATGAGAGCCATGAAGGGAATAAAGGCGTAGGGGGAGACATATTCAGTCAGAAGCTTGAATCTATGTAAACACAAATTAAAATCATAAATAACTATATTAAAAAGATTGGAAAAAGAAATTAATGCATAAATCACCAACATGTGTATAATTAAAATAAAATGTTCAACTCAAATAAGTTTTTATAATTTATAATATATTTATTTACATTGCCATATTTAGTAAATAAAATTCATATTAATTAAATTTAAATTTTAAATAAAACCAGCTAATATTTTTAGTTTTTTTATTCCTGCTGTAACAAATTACTCCAAACTACCACAGATTACTACAAACAAATTTACAATGTATAAAAATTTTTACATTATACACCAATCAATAGCAATTTAAGATACTTAAAATGTAAAAATTTAAAAGAACCCATATTTATTGTTTCAGAGTTTTAGAAAAAAAGTCTAAAAGAGGTTACTGGACAAATCAAGTCTCTGGAGGTCTAAGTCACTTCTGCATGCTTTGGAGAAGAGTATTTCTTTGTATTTTCTAACTCCCGTGGCTGTACTCATTCTTTGACTTGTTGATCCATTTCACCTCAAAGCCAACAGTAGTGAGGTGAGTCCTCTCATATCATGACCCCAAAATTTTTTCATAGCACATGCTCCAACCATACTTTAAGAAATATATTGGAGACTATATATATATACACACACACACACATATATATATATGTATATATATATAGATTCTTAAGACTATGTAGTCTAAAGAAGACTACATTATATTTTATTTGAGACTTTCTAAATATATTTGAGACTATATATATATATATATGTCTCAATTATAATGTGTATGTATAATAATAAATAATATATACATATATATGCACATACAATTACACATAAATATATTTCACCAACCCTAATTTGCATGTATTACCTGTCACAACATCAATTTTTATTATAATTATTTGATTAGATATATGACTTTCAGTTTATAAGGGCAATGATTGTTTAGAGCAATATCTATCATTTATGCTTGGGGGCAAAAACAAATATACATAATTTTAATTTTTTAAAATTTTTTATTTTTCATTATTATTTTATACTTTAATTACAGTTGACAATTAATATTGTATTAGTTTCATGTGTACATCTTAAAGATTAGATTTATTAAGCGATTATTACCTATTGATTATCTCAATAAATCTCATATCCATCTGATACCATCAGAATTATTAGAATGTTATTGAGTATATTCTTTATGTTGTACTTTACATTCTCTTAACTATGCTGTACCAACCAATTTGTACTAGTTAATCTCTTCACCATTTTCGCCTATCATCCTAACTCCTTCCAATCTGACAGCTGTGAAACTGTTTTATACATCTTTGATCCTGTTTCTGTTGCTATTCTTTTTGGTTATTTATTTTGCTTTTTAGACTCAAAAGTTGTGTGTGTGTGTGTGTGTGTGTGTGTGTGTGTGTATGAACATTGCAATATTGTCCAAAGGCTCCTTTCATCATTTTCTGGATTCCTTTCTTTTCCTTTTTGCTGTTGTTTTTTACTTCCTTATACAGTGTGTCAGTAAAGTCATGGTGCACTTTTGACCGGTCACAGGAAAGCAACAAAAGACAATAAAAATGTGATATCTGCACCAAATAGAAGGAAAACTCTTCCAGTTTTATACCTATTCAGTGCAATTTGATGTGGGCTCCATTTGTTGCCCTACACACATCCAAATGATAGCGAGGTTCTTGCCACACATAGGTAAGGACATCTGGTGTAACAGAGTGAATAACGTCTGTGATTCTCTGTTTTAAGTGATTAATGTGGTTGATACATTCAATGTACACATGTTGCTTCACATAACCCCAAAAGTAAATGTTAAGGGTGTCAGATCCGGGGATTGTGGTGGTCATGGCTTGACAGAACCCCTGCCTATGCACCGCCGGGGGAATGTTCTATCCAGAAACTCACGAACAATGGTGACGTAGTGTGGAGGAGCACCGTCCTATTGAAAGATGACACCTTCTGGAAATTGTGGCATTGCATACAATTCCAATATGTCAAGATAGGTGTTTGCTGTCACAGACTGCTCCACTAAAAAAAAATGGGCCTATCACCTTATTATGCATCAGGCCATATCATGCATTCACTTTAGGGGTGTTACATTCATACTCAATGTAGACATGAAGATGTTAAGCAGCCCATATTCGGACGTTATGGCAATGAACATGCCCACAATTATGGAAGGTCGTCTCATCGCTAAACACAATCTTCTGCAAAAATCTTGCTTCATTGTCGATCTCATGAAGCATATTTGTAGCAAATGTGCATCGTGTGGGTCTATCTGCCAGTTTGATAGCATGCAACTGCCGCAATTTGTACCCCGTAAAACAGAGATGTTTCTTTAACACCTTATAAACTGTAATCTTGCTTAGGTGAAATTGTCGAGCACACGCACACACAGATTTTTTAGGGTTCCTTAGGCAGCTATCCCATATAGCCTCTACAGACTTGTCACTGACTGATGACCTACCAGAACAAGATTTCTCCACCAAACTCTGGTTTCCTTCAACTGCTTATCCCACTGAGTAATGTTATTCCTATGTGGTGGGGCTTTGTTATAAATGCGCCGATATTCATGTTGTACTTTGGTCATGGATCCAAATAAGTGAACCACAGAACACACTGAACTTTCCTCTGTACCGTCCACATCTCGAATGGCATGGCTGTGGGCTGCTCCGCTGTATACATGGTGTTACATCATCGGCTGTGCATGCGCACATGCTGCCACATCATCCTACAGAAA
This sequence comes from Rhynchonycteris naso, assembly GCA_037038555.1. NCBI lineage: Eukaryota > Metazoa > Chordata > Mammalia > Chiroptera > Emballonuridae > Rhynchonycteris > Rhynchonycteris naso. The sequence continues at coordinate 64,090,767 of CM072998.1, read as the reverse complement.
CTGGGAGGGGTTTCCTTTTATTTGGTGCAGATTTCACATTTTTATAGTCTTTTGTTGCTTTCCTGTGACCAGTCAAAAGTGCACCATGACTATACGGACACACTATATTACCCATTGTTGATTTGATTTTCAACTTCAGCTTCTGTATTTATTATTGGTTCTCTGTAAAATATTCTGCATTTCAATTAGTGTATTCTTCATTTATCATTTTTTATAGTTTCTATGACCTTTTTCATGCTTGTAGAAATTCTTGCTAAGTACTTGAGCATCTTTATAACCATTGTTTTGAACTCTATCGAGTAGTTTGCTTGCTTCCATTTCAGTTAGCTCTTTTTATGAAAATTTGTTTTTTTTTCTCTCTCTCTTTGGTTTTTTTAAATTTGTGACCTGTTTCTTTGTCTCTGTATTTTGGTTGCTTCTCTTGTTTGTCTCTATGTATTATGTTGAGCTTCTCTGTCTCCCGGACTTGGTAGAGTGGCTATATATATATTTTTTAATTAAGCAAGTAATATATTGGCTTCAGGTATTTTAATTTTCATCTAAGTTATGCTCAGAATGAAGTTGGAAATGTATTTGCCTTTGGATGTCCCTACTGTGCTCTCAGTGGTTACTGATCTTTTATCTTTACAGATACGAGATGGAAGTGTCATTTCTGGAAGTCCGCCATAGTTCAACAGTGGAAATACCTGGTAAGGGTATGATTATGCACCCACTGTGTACTCTAGGAGTCCTTAGAAGTGCAAATAAAAAGTTAACATAGCTAAACAGTATTAAGTGAATATAATGTGCTCAGTACTAAGCATATGATTTTCAAATTTAATCTTAGTAAAACTCAAAGAGCCAGGGCCTGGTAGCTCAGTTGGTTAGAGTGTTGTCCTTATTTGTTAACCTTAACCTTATTTGTTAAGGTTAAGGGTTTGATCACCAGTCAACACATAAGAATCAAACAATAAACATATAGATAAGTGGAATAAGAAATCAATGTATTTTTCTCTCTCTCTCTCCCATCCTTTTTTTCTAAAATCAATAAATAAAAATTTAAAGAGAGAGATTCAGGGGGACATTATATATTTCTCATTTTTAAATATGTAATATTTAAGTAATTACCTGATGGTCACATAAAACTAGGAATCAAAGATTCTTATCCCTGAACATTTTGTCCAAGGACAAATGTGTAGTGTTACAATGCTATACTTTACATAGAAATTTATTGAGGAAAACCTGCCTGACAATATAACCTTTGGTTCCATAATTCAAATTGTGAGAATTTTTGCTCATGTGGTCAATGAGCACATTAGTATTCTAGTATCTTTACTAGGCTAATTTAATAAAATTCTAAGCGTATTAAAAAACACTACAGAGTTCCCTAAAAGTCGTAGAATTAGAATTTCTGAATGCTCGTTAGACATATAGATAAAGAAGTGATCTACATTCAATGAATTTTTGGTATATTCTATTTCCAAACTTAATATTAAAATTATATATAACTATACAAATGCAAATTGTTTAATAAAAATAGAAATATATTAATAACACAACATATTTTAAAGATGTGTCAAAGTTATTAAGTTCATTGATATTTATTGGCACAAGACTTTTAATCAGAAAATTGTTCTTCTATCATCTCTCTAATTATTCAAGTTTAGAAATATCTTATTTAAAATGCAAAAAAATTCCAGTAAGTTTCCAGGTTCCAGAGATACATTTTTTATATTAACAAACTGGAAAGAATTCATTTACTTTAATAGTTATAAGGAAGATCAATGAGATATATAATACAGTAGTACTGAGCTCTAAAACCACTACAAAACATAGATTCAATTAATATAATGTTAACCAAAGAATACAGCCAGCAATTCATAAATAAATAATTGTTATAAATGTTCAGATTTTTAGATTTATTGGAAAATTCTATTGAAGCTAGCCATTAAGTGATGTAGTCTGCTACCTCAATCCATTAAAAGAATATAACTTTAAAAAAAATTAGATGCAGTCTTGCTCAGAGCAGGTTACATGTTTTTAAGCTATATTGATTTTTAAGCCTTTGAAGAAAATTAGGAAGGTTTATTAAGCTCTTACCTTAGAATTTCTTGAGGAATTAACTAATTTCAGAATAATCTGATTCAGAATTTAATTGGTGTAAGCTATGCCACACCTTTTAAATAAAATATTTTGTAAGATATTAATAAAAATATTTATTACTGAAGTAGTTTTCTAATATATAAATAAAAGTGGAAAACTGCACTGCTAACTTATCTAAAATAAAAAAGGGCCCTGGCTGATTGGTTCAGTGGATAGAGGATAGGCCCAGCATATGGATGTCCCTGGTTCAATTTGTGGGCAGGGCACATGAGAGAATCCACCATCTGTTTCTACCCCTAATCCGTTCCCCGTTATTTCTCTTTCCCCTCCCACAGCCAGTGGCTCCATTGATTCAGCAAGGCCCGGCACTGAGGATATTTTTGTTGATTGAAGCATTGGCCCAAGATGGTGTTGCCCGGCAATCCAGGTTGGGGCACATGCAGGAATCTATCTCATTGTCTCCTCTTCTCTCACTTAAAAAGGCAGGAGAAAAATAGAGAAAATGTAAAATAATTATTGTTAATAAATTATCCGAATCTAATTAAATTTAAAGACTAGGTTATTTGGAAATATAAAAAACACAATTTACCTCATTTATATAAAACCTTGATATTATTGACATGAAAAATAATATTTTGTTTTTTTTTCTCCTTCAGCACGAGATGTGAATTAAGAGTGTATCAAGCATTAGTTAGCAATTACTAAAAATTTTTAAAATAATCTAAAAAAGTATAATTATTTTCCTTAATATTTTTATTATAAAAATGACACTAAAGTAAAACTATAATCAATATTATTCTAATTTACATGTAAAGACTTTTTAAAGCAGGAAGTAGCAGTCTGTAGTTATTTATTTCAAATGACTTGCAGCCATCTAATCAAGGACAAAAGTTGCCAATCAGCAGTCACTTTACAAATGATATGTATTGATTTAGTTTATTAAAAGACTGTTTTTAAAACGTTGAAAATGAATTAGCGGATTGTTGAAGTGCATATATGAGGCAACTGCAATAGACTTTTAAGCTTTATCAAATACTTTGATCTTGATAACATTGAAAATCCTTTCAGTAGTTTATGAAATATTCATAAATTCTTGGAGGAAGGTCAAATAGGTTTTCAAAATTAAGTTGTATTTGGGAATATTTTGTAAAGCTGAGATAAATAAAATTTTGCAAAGATACTGTTAATTTTTCAATTACCATTAAAATGTCAAGTATATTAATTAAGCGTAATATTCAGACAAGTTACCAATATTTTAAATTTTAGTGAGAAATGTTAAAGATATATACTTTTTCTCACTTGATTCTATTAAGAGTTATTTTTCTCATTATACTATGAATTTTTAGGATAGAAGTTTTATTGTCCCCTTTGACTATAGAGTAGTATGAGAATTAGGAATTAAGGTTTTTATTGTTGTTAATAATTCTTTACTTGTCCTTAATTATTCCACATAGCAAAATTATTTACAGTGGCTTATTGATTTAGAAAAGCTCAATTGATAGTTTAAATTATAAAACAAATTGTTTTTGTGAACACAAAGCAAATTTAAAAACTGAATTCGCAAAAGAAACAAAAGAAAATGAGCAAATATGTACTAGAGACAGTTTTATCCAGTTTCCAAAAATGATATTTTTCTGTCTAGAGATGCACTGATTAAGTGATGTATCTGAATTCCTACTGGGATACATAAAATGAATGTAAATACTATTACAATATGAAACTCACTCGTGCTGGCAATAATTGAAAAAAGGAAAATATGGGATACTTAACTTTTTTAAAAAAAGAATAATTCACTGAGGAAGGTTTGTTTTTATCTTCATTCAATTGCTCTTCAAAAACCATTTCAATGTGCCAAAAGACTGAATTCTTAACACATCTGTTACCTCCTTATATCAGACGCCAGAGAGAATTTGTGTATTGGAAGTTTTTTTGTTGCACTATAAAACCTTAAATGGTTGTTATCTATTTGCTGTTTTGCATTTAAATCTGTATAATGATTTCACAATCAGATAATAATACTTTGTTTGGGGTGGGGAATAACACACTACAGGTCTTACAATTTCTATCATCAGAAAAAAAAGAAGGCTATGGAGATACACATCTTTTAAAAAAAGATAAAACATATTTGTTAAAACAAAAAAGTTTAGTAAAAACTATTTTATTCAGTCTTATGGTTCTTCTAAAGATGGTTTGAGGTTTCTAGCAATTAAAAGAGTAAAAGAGTAATTTCTGAATTTGGAGGATATATCATGGTCATACATAGAAAGATTTTTTTTTTTTATAATTGCTACATATTGTTTTAAAAATAGCTCCAATATCATAGCTAAGTATATTGTTCATTATAAGTTGCAATGGCCCTGAGAAAAGTTTCCATGTAATGCATTCCTTTTAGTATTTGGTATTAGGTCAATTATTTTCCTCCAGAAAGATAGGATTAACTATAAGTAGATCAAGAATTTTGCTATTAATTATTTTCTCCCTTACTCATGACACCAGTAAATCTCCAAGTTTAATGTAATATTTAAGGGCACAAACAAAGTTATCTTTATTTGTTAGCACATACAAAAGTCCAGACACTTTGTTACTTTTATAATTTTTTTTTATTAACTTTAATGGGGTGACACCAATAAATCAGGGTACATATGTACAATAAAAACATCTCCAGATTATCTTATCATTTAATTGTGTTGCATACCCATTACCCAAAGTCAAATTGTCCTCTGTCACCTTCTATCTGGTTTTCCCTGTACCCCTCCCCTTCTCCCTATCCCACTCTCCCCTCCCTCCCCCCATCCCGTAACCACCACACTCTTGTCCATGTCTCATATTCTCACTTTTATGTCCCACCTATGTATGAAATCATGCTGTTCTCAGTTTTTTTTGTTCTGATTCACTTATTTCACTCCGTATAATGTTATCAAGGTCCATCAATTTTGTTATAAATGATCCGATGTTATCATTTCTTATGGCTGAATAGTGTTCCATAGTATATATGTACCAAAGCTTTTTAATCCACTCGTCCTCTGACGGACACTTGGGCTGTTTCCAGATCTTCGCTATTGTGAACAATGCTGCCACGAACATGGGGACGCATTTCTTCTTTTCGAACAGTGTTATGGTGTTCTTAGGGTATATTCCTAAAAGTGAGATAGCTGGGTCAAAAGGCAGTTCGATTTTTAATTTTTTGAGGAATCTCCAAACTGTTTTCCACAGTGGCTGCACCAGTCTGCATTCCCACCAGCAGTACAGAAGGGTTCCCTTTTCTCCACATCGTAGCCGGCACTAATTCTTTGTTGTTTTGCTGATGAGTGCCACTCTGACTGGTGTGAGGTGATATCTCATTGTGGTTTTGATTTGCATTTCTCTAATGATTAGTGATGTTGAGCATTTTTTCATATGTCTTTTGGCCATTTGTATGTCTTCTTTGGAGAAATTTCTATTCATTTCTTTTGCCCATTTTTTGATTGGATTGTTTGTCTTCCTGGTGTTGAGTTTTATAAGTTCTTTATAAATTTTGGTTATTAACTTTTATAATTTTATAAATCTAATTTCTCAAATATATAAAGATATAAACATATAGAGCTGTACACACATACATAGACACAAAATAACAAAGAGGTCATATTTAATAATTATGTAAATGTATAGTAAAATAGATAATATAAATTCTTTTGTTTTTTCAAAAGTAATTTTAAAAATAATTTAATATTTAAGAAATCAACTGTCTTAACAGTTCATTAAAATAGCACAAAAGAATCATATATATTTAAACTTCTGAAAACAACACATTTTTTAAAAAATTGTAATCAAATATTGTTGACATTTATGATGAAAGGGAAATAAGGAGAATCCAAGGTGAAGGCGATAAGAAGTTAATCGTGGGTCACAATTTGAAAAGCCTTATATGGGAAGACACAGGCAAACCACTGCCCTCAAGGTGAGAAAGAGACAGAGAATACAGGGGTCTCATCTTACTGGAGCAGCCTGAGGAGCAGAAATCACTGGGGGAACCAGTGCAGGGAGGGAAACTAGAACTGGTAATTGAAGAATTATTGGAGGCTCAGTGAGGATAACTTTGAGGCTTAAAAACTCCAGGCTTACCTAGTCTTAGAGGTGTTCCTCAATATTATAAGATTTATCTGCAGAAGCTTGAACAGGTTCCCATAGTAAATAGAGAAAAGTACTCTCGAGCTTCCAGCAGAGTAGAGAGAAAGGAACTGTTTTTAAAACCTCCAAGCACTCTGTTCTCAATAAGGCCTGCCTTCAAGAGAAGTGAGATAATGAGAAGCTAAGCTGCTGGGAGGATCAAAACCTAAGTGACCTGCAGGAGATATAAGGAAAGTCCCTGAACATATCCTCAATTTTTCTGTGAATCTTGAACTTCTCAAGAAATGGAAAACTAAAAATAAATAAATAAAACCTTAATAATAAAAATGTTTGTATGTCACATTAGAAAATTTGTGCATTAGTCTATAGATTAGTATCTGGAAGATAGAACTTTTTTAGAAAACAAAAATATACTTTAAAAAGTGAAGCAGTGGAGAAGTTATATATTAACTGAAACTTTAGGACCCCTCTCCAGACAAAATAAGTTTGCATTCACAGGTCTATAGGATAAATCCCAGTGCTAAACGAGGAGTAAAAGGCATGATCCCACAGTGAATAGCTAACGCTAAAGTTCATGTTATATCTAGAATATAGAACCTTTTGTGTGAAAGATCATTTAGATTTCAGAGTCTGCTGGGCCTGCTCAAGAAGTAAAGTCGGAAGTATTTCCTCTAGCTAATACATGATTTCAGGGAAAACAAGAAATCTACTGCCAGCAAGTCAAAACAAAAAACAAAACAAAACAAAAAGTATCTTGATAATAAAAAAGTTAAAAAGAAAGAAAATAAAAACAAAAGAAGCAAAGGAGAGAGTAAAGGAGGATAGAGGCATAGAATAGAGTTAAATAGAATAGGAAGAAAGGAAGATATCACAAGAAAACAAGACTGAATACTTTGTATTAACATATCAATTATTAACACAAAAAAGTTGTTTGGAATTGATAACAAGTGTACTTTGCAAAAATAAAGCTTTGGATGAAAGAGGTCCTCAGCCCAGGACCCTTAGTAAGTACTTTATATGTTCAGTTAACCTCAACATGAAGTCAAAGACACACACACACACACATTGTGAAACAATTGCAAGAAAAAGTCATCATGAGTGAAAAAGATAAGCTGAATCATGCTAAGAAATTCTGAGATTGAAATTATCATATGTTTATATATTTTCATGTTTCAAACATTTATAGAAATAAAGAAACAACATAAAAACAATCAGCAATGACCAGGCTAATCTGCCAAAGGACTACATATGAGAGGTACAAAAAGAAAAGGTGTGTGGTAGCCATAATTGTGGGTAACATTGTACCTATAAAATAGTCCAAAAGAAAATATGCTCACACTTAGAATGTACACTAATGCAATGGTAAGAGCTAATGTTGATCACATTCAATGTTCTGATGCCAAAGTTACAAAATTAATTAAAGTTTTAATCCCATATTATATATAACCACATTTTAAACATATAGAATGTATAGAAATTTTATAATCGAGGTTCATAAAGTGTTCAGTTCTACAAGTTTTTGTTTCCTGGTGCACTGATGTCTCATTCACTGTTTATTAAATACAATGTGCTAACTGAAAATATAAATAAATAAATCCCTCTTGCAATGATTGTCCAAAGCATATTACTATGAAATATAAGCATATCTAAGATTTGGTATAGTTCTCATAATTTTCATGTCAACTTATATATTTTCTATGATAGAATTCACATTTAAACCTATTTTTAAATGTTTGCATTAAACAACATTGAGTACATCTGAAGTCCCAAACAATATTTATTTTTTAACATTAAAATTAGCATTATTTTAAGTGAGAGGAAAGGAGATAGCCAGACAGATTCCTGCAGGTAATCTGTCCAGTATCCACCTGATAAACCCTGTCTGAGATAAATGGTCAAATCATTCAAGCTATACTCAACAACCGGACAGATGCTTGAACCGATCGAGTCACTGACTGCAAGAAAGGAAGAGAGAGAGAAGGGGAAGAGGGAGGGGAAGAGAAGCAGATGGTTATTCCTCATGTGTGCCCTCACCGGGAATCAAACCTGGGACATCCATATGCCAAGGTGATGCTCTATCCACTGAGCTACTGGCCAGGACAAAATTAACATTCTTATACATCTAGATTTTTCTTATTTTGAAATATTGTCTCTTGGTAGATGTTGGTATCCTTGTTACCAAGAGCATTATAATTGAATTCAATAATAAAAATAGTTTTCTTCTTCAGAACACATTGCAAAATTTTGGGGGGCTCTTCAAGCTTGTTTATGCATCAGTAAAATATGGAAAAAATTGTTTCTTCATAACCATTCTGTGACAAAATATTGTCTTTCTTTAATTGTTTTGTTTTGTTTTCTAATACAAGTAGAAGAAAAATTTCATGGTATTAAGGCTTTATTATAGTTTTAGAATAATTAAAGTTTTTTTGCCTCTAGAATTGTCTAATTATGCTTATTGCTTAGAAAAACATTTTTAAAATAACAATTTTTTATAAAACTAATGGAATGTTGATGTAGAAATTATTTAATTTAGCCTAATATTGGCAAATTGCACATTCTAGTGATTTTGCATTCTATTTTGTCTTCTACCCCTACACCCCCTCCGTGCTAAATGAAAAAAGACATTTGGTTGTTTTCATCTTTGTTATATCCCCATCATCATTCTCACCAATAAATTCACACACTCTTGTGCCTCAGTCCAGTGATTAATCACTCAATCAATATTGTTAAAAATACATGGGTGGGCAAAAATGTGTTGATAGTTGTGAGCATGCAAAACACAGAGTTTATTTTTATATTATTATGAACAACTGTAAACTTATTTTTGCCCACCCCTGTATAGTCTTCCAATTGGAAACATAAATAAATATCTTTCAATGATTGTCTAAAGCACATTGTTAAGAAATATAAGGATCTCTGAAATTTAGTGGAGTAAATTTCAGACTATCTTTTAAGAATATAAAGAAAAACTTCAAGGAATAATTTCACAGTTTTCCATAATTTTTGTTTTTAGTCAAACATGGGAAGACAGTTACTATTTTAGTACAGACTTTGCAGAATCTTTCAGTATAAAACTCCTACTAGAGAACAAGCTTCCTGAAATTGTGCTCCTTAATATGTCCTTGAAGTGCGAGTTAAGGACATAATTGGAAAATCTAGGCAATAGTCATGTCCAATAGCAGACCTGTGAAAAGTGCACCATGACTTTACAAACACACTGTATTTTCTAAGTTTCTTTACATTAACTAAATCCATTTTTTCTTCTTCCAGGAAGTGTAAATATAAAGCAAAGGTTATGAGAATGCCATTAATAGCCATCCTGTATTGATGCAAAATGATCTTTCTTATTTCCAAAATAATTCATTTTTGTGTCTTCAACAGTAGAAATGAGTATGTGATAAGGAAAGTAAAGGATCAAAGGAGAAAATAAAAGTGAGGTGATCATTATAGAATCTATTTTATATATAATAGAAAATGTGTTAAACTTCTAATTCAGGAGGCAAGTATACAATTCAAGGTAGAATTGTTAACCTCTAAGTGACTAAATTTATGGCTTAGTGTAATTGAGAAGCAGTAAATAACAACCTTAGCTACATTCCACCTACTTTTAAAACATACATCTTAAAAGGACAAAAGTAATTTCCCTGTTATATTGAATGAATAAATGAATTACAGAAGATGAGCTATTGCTTTCTTCTTCATTGCTTTCAGATATACTGTGACTTTCTAATTAATCTCACATAAAATCTTTGCCTCCCTGTGTGACTCAAAGATTTTATTTACAAAAACCTAGATTCTTACCTTTAATTTCAGGAGCAATTTTACTTTTTTATTTTTTTCTAATCTTTATTAATGTCCTTTTCATTATATGGATCAAATTGCTAAAAATATTTGGTCAGGATTGTATATTTTAATTCCACCGATTTTTAACTATTTATGATACATTGGATTGAGATTTCAGACTACACATAAAATAATCTTGACAACCTTAGATTAGAACAGTTTCTCCTACAGAATGACCAATAAACAGAGAACACTGTAAAAGTTAATGTACATATAATAGGAGAAACCAAAATTAAAACTGTATACAGGAGTGTGAAATGTAATAATGAGGAGTAATAAATTAAAAAATATATAGTGAAAAATGAAAAAAGGTGTTTAGAGAGATGCTTCCTAAAGTGGTTAGGAATAAAACCGCTCCTGGAAACAGTTTCTTGCCCTAGAATTCTGAGAATGGATCAGCTCTGATGCAAAGAAAGAAAGAGTATAAAAAGTTAACATTCCAAAGAAAGCAGTGTTGGGAAGCACATCTAGGGAACAAGGAAGAACAAAAAGAGTCTTGATAGTGAAAAAAAAAAAAACCCATAATAATGCTGTTTAAGTTCATAAACCTTTGGAAACAAGAAAACATCACTTAATCAGTAGCAGAAGACACACTGATAAACCTTCCCCCACCACACACACATAGGAAGCTAACATTTATTAAAGACCTAGACTTCACTGTAACTAACACCAAAATAGAAACTCTTAAAGAAAATAAGCCATCTAAACTTCTTACCCTACTTTTTTTATTTCATCATTGCTACTATAGAAAATGTTTACAAAATTTGTATGAACAAGAGCCCACTGATACTCACGCAAAGCTACTGTAAGACCATAAAAGTGTCAATCGATAATTTTAGATATAGAAAAACAGATAACTATTTGCTGTATAAGAAGAGAACTGGCAAAGTAAGTTACACTGTATAATTTTTCCCTTAATTGAATAAAATTAAAGAAGAAATATATATGAAAGAAACACGCAGAATTAGATATCATGAAAACACACTCATAATTGTAACATGCGATGTTACATAGTATGATCTTTGAAATGAGTTAAGGATATAATTGGTAAATCTAGACAATAACTGTGTTCAATAGCAAATATTTTTCAGGCTTTTCTTTTTTATATTAACTGAATACATTTTTCCTTTTAGATAAAGTAAATATAAACTGAACCAAATCAAAAACAACTGAAGAATGATACAATCTCTCAAAAATGGTATAAGGTACCAATGAAAAGGTAGATTAAAAACTGAATGTAAAGTAATAAATATAAAGAAAAATGAAAGAATTCAACAGTAAATAATAAAGAAATATATTATAATCAAAGAAAAATATGTATACATGTATGCAAATATTAATGCATAAATACATAGAAGTAAATATATATCTCAATATATATACCTATTTACTATATATAAATGTTGTAAGCCATAAAGAGCAAAAAAACAAAACAGTGGGAATAACTGGGAATAACTGATATTCAAAACTGAAATAAAACTTTCTGATAAAAAATCTATATTTTGATATGATTGTTCTTGTGCCTGTAAAACTATATCTTAGAAAAGCTATTAGATTTTCATAATATTTTTTTTAAATTCCTCACTTTAGGCAAGAAAAATAAGACAAGTACAAAATAAAATATAAAATTTAATAAAAATAATTTTTTTAGATTCTTTAGTAGAAACATAAAAAATCACAAGTAGAGCTATATTTTCAAAGAAATTGGAAATAGAATGATTAAATCTTAAACTGTATATCTGTCCAAGATCTTCATGTATTCAATATAAAACAGCAATAAATTAGAATATACAAGCAATAAACAATCAATAAACAATAAATAGCAAGAATAGAAAAACTGTACTCATGACCACTTCCTTAGAAATGTATTAGAGAATAAGCTTCATCCAATGAAAGCCAAAATAAGATATTTTAACAAAAAGTTAATTAAAAAGTTATTGTTATTAATTATTGATTTAACATTAAATCAAAGGTTATTTATTATTTAAACACTAACATACTGCTAATTGGTCATATATTAAAAATCTTGATTTCATACTTACATCAATTAACAAATAAGTAAATAAAAAGAAACAGTATTAAGGAAACCTTTTTGGTACAGAAAAATGCAGCTAATAAATGAGATATCATCTTAAAGTTTTTAGAAAAAAATTTGAATTCCAAATATAATAATTTATTACAAAAAATAATTTTATGTAGTAATTATTATCAAGTATATTGGAAAGCATGATAGCTGCATTTGCCAAATTATTGCCCCACAGACTACACTACTAATCAGAGAAACAAAAGCCTCTAAAATGTAAATTCTTGTAAGGACTACTTTAATCAAATATCAAACTTACTAAAACTAATAGTGGGGCAAGTTGACGATACGTGCTACTGATGTGATGCAATGCATCACCTACGAAGGAGTGCTGCCAACATGCTCAACTTACATCAAGGTTTTAGAAATAAATCCCAGAAGAAATACATGGAATAGTAGAACAAGTTAAGTGCCACCAGGAGAAAACACAATTGATTAAATTCTTCCTAAAGCATACATCTTAAACAAATGAACAAAAACATGGTTAGGGAACTGCTTTACATAGAAAAACACTTTAAAAAATTATATAACAGCCAAAGGTAGTGTCTAAAATTTGATTAAATATGAAGAAAAAATTTTAATAAAGAGACCTTGGGGATTATCAAAAGAAATTTACATATGAACTGAATTTCAGTGACATTATGGGAATCTTATTCTACTTAGTGGTGATAATGTTATTGAAGTTCTTTCTTTAGAAGGATAACTTTTATTCTTACATACAGCCTTGTGTTTAGGTTAATGATTTTGATGTGGTTTAGTAAACTTTTTTGGAGTTATTTATCTCTAAATCATCACTTAGATCATTCAGATATTTTTGTTGTGGGTAAAATTTAAACCACAACAGCACCATCTTAGTATGCCTCTATAAATTAAGCTTTTTGAGAAGTATTAAATTAATATTAAAGTGTCTCACTTATATGTGGAATCTAATGAACAAAGTGAACTGAGGAACAGAATAGGGGCCTGGGGAAGGTCACAGGGAGCAGAGGGACAGCTGTTTGAAGAAAAGGGTATGAGGAAATGGTATCATGGAAGGTGAAGGGATTAGTGAAATTACATATACATACCACATAGATACAGATAAAAGGACAGCAAATCCCAGAGGGAGTGGAGGAGGGAGTTAGGAGGAGGGGCCGAAGGAGGTATAAATAGGGACATGGGGATGAGGAGTGAGGGTGTTATATTCAGTGGGACACTTGAATCTATGTACACACAATAAATTAAAATTAATAAAGTTTTAAATTATATATATATTAAAGTTTCAGTGAATGTAACAAAGACTATTGAAACTTCACCAAAAATTGATCTTTCATCTTCACCACACTGGTGTTTTACATTTTACAACCCCCCTTATATTTAGATAGAACCATATGACTATCTTCCAGACAGTGGTGCATGAGATAGTTGATGGATTCTATTTTGAGAAAAAACTTAGCAAGTGTTTTTTCCCAACAGTATCTTTCTCTTTATTTCATTTGGGTTACCAAAATAACAAGGCCCTAGAGGATGAGAGCTAAATAATTTAAAAAGCTTGGACTTTTGACTCACTACATGCACAGAGTTATCTGCTGATCAGAAAAACTACACTAGTCACTAAGGTGACCAACTTCTTTACAATGAAAAGAAGGACAAAAAAAAGTGAAGAAAACAATTTCATAAATAAAAGAAATATTTTATTCATTGCAACAATAATACACTATAATATGATAAATGCATACTAAAATATTTATAATACTTTATATTGTAATTATGCTTACATGCCTATTCAATTTTAATAATAATTGTAAGAAAAAAGTACTCATTTAGATACAAATACGTCATATCACATGTAATGGATCGACTCTGCATCGATCGAATACGAACATTTAAAGATTAGTCTTCCAATATCAAAAAGGAGGACATGTAAGAGGACACTTTTCGAGGGAGGACGGAACTTACAGAAGAAGGACTGTCCTCCCTAACATAGGACAATTGGTCACCTTACTATTACATAATTGAGGAATAAACTTATATAATGTATGCCCTAATGACATTTCAGGGTATTTATTACTATAGTCTATTTATCCTAAAGATATTGACATAAATATATATCATTATTATATAAGGTTAAGATTTTTTTATATTTTTGATCTGAAGTAAAGTTTAAACATTACAAGTATAATTTAAAATCTATAATTTTTTTTGACTGTTGTCTTTCCAGATTGCCAATTTACACAAAAAATTAAGGCATGACTGATGATTCAGTTAATATTGAATATTGCAAAAATATTTAAAAGAATTTTTGTGCCAAAGAGTAAACCTATCATAAAATGTTTTGTCTCTAATAGTCATATGTGTTAAGATGATCCTTTCTCTGTGTTTATAATTAACACAAGCTTTCTTTTATGTGTTTTATTATCTATATAGCTCAACATAAATCAAAGTAATTTTGCTCATCATTCCTAAGTTCTTCTGAGAACTAAAGTGATATTCCAGTTACTCATTTATGAAACTGCTAGAAAGTAAAATTTATGTGAGGAAACCATGAAAGGACAGAGTGATTTTAATAACTGGATCTTAATATAACAAAGAAAGTCTTGAAATACTCAGACTTGAAATAATCTCTTATAATTTCCTCAGGAGCTTTCTGGCCCCAATTAAGCTTGTCTGCTGTGACTGAATTTTAATTAATATAAATGTTTGTATTTTAGAAATTCAGAGCTTCAATTAAATTTCATAGATTTGTGAGACTAAAAGAAAAAACAATAATTCAATGAGCCTAGAATTTCAATGAACTCATTTGATAATGTGCTGACATTCTTCATGTTACAGCTGCTATGTTATCCAATAAATCTTCTATAAAAGCATTTTGAAGATTCAGGCTGAATTAACCAGTTAGATGAGCTAAATGTTCAAAAGTTCAAACACTAACCAAAGGTGCACACTGTTTGGGAAATTAATATTTAAGGCAATTTATTTGCTTTTTTAAAATTTTTAAACAAATGAACAAATAGCTCTATGGAGACAGAGTAGAAGTACTTTTCAGAGAATATTTTTATTTGTCACAGTTTTTAAATAATTTTTCTAAGAAGAAAATGATTTTGTGCTTTAACTATTAAAGATTACCAGCTGGAAATGTGGTGAGGCTGTTTAATAGCAATTATCTAGTTAGTTCGATAGTTGGCTTTTTTAAAAAAAATACTTTATTAGAATATGGTTGTTATACAAAAAATAGTACATAAGTAAATATTTAATGTACAAATGTAACATATTTAACTTTAGAAATTAGTCTCTTTTTTTTAGGTGAGAGGATGGCAGATAGTGAAGTGAACTCTTATATGCACCCCAACCAGGATCCACCAGGTTACCCTATCTTGGGCCAATGCTCAAGTAACGAGCTATTTTTAGCAACTGAGGCCATGCACTCTAACAGAGCTATTCTCAATGCTGGGCCTCTCTGGAAGGAATCTAGCCACTGGCTGTTGGAGGGAAACGGGGAGAAAAGAAAATGAGAAAAGGGGGAGAAGCTGATGGTTGCTTCTCCTGTGTGCCTGATTGCGAGTTGAACCCAGGAAGTCAATACCTGGACTGAGAATCTGTCCACTGTACCACCAGCCAGGGCTGAATCTGCCCTTTTGTTTGTCTACTTTATAAAGCATTGTTCAGAAAATGGAAATAGAGAAAAGTCACCTTTCACCATTCCTGTCAATACTGACACTGTATCTCTCTGACAAGCAGAGGCCAATGCCTTAAAATTAAAGGTTTTCAGTCTTAAGTGTGAATCACCATCATCTGGAGAGCTTGATAGAACACAATTTGCTAGGTCCCAACCCTTGAGTTTCTAATTCAGTATTTCCAAGAATTTGCATTTCTGATAATTCCCCAAGTGATGTGCTATTGCTGGTCCAGAATTCACTTTCTGAAGACCACTGACTTAAGCACTGAAGCCTAGATAAATTAAGAATTTTATTTATATAATAAAATTTTTAAAAAGATTAAATATGTGTACAAAAAGTCCCTATATTTTATTATACTAAACTAAAATCTTCTGAAAAAACAAAATGGAAATTATCAACAGAATAAAAAGCAATCTATGCAATGAGAGAGAAAAAAACAATTTTTTTGAGAGTGGCAGAGAGAGACAGACTGGAACATGGAGCTGCTCTTATATGTGCCCTGAAATGGCTTAATTTTTTTCTTTTTGTTTTTGTTTTCTTTTAGAGACAGAGAGAAGAAAGGAGATAGAGAGGAGGAAAAGGGAAACATTCATTTGTTCTTCTATTCAGTCCTGCATTCATTGGTTACTTCCTGTGTGTGCTCTGACCAGGGGTCAAACATGCAACTTGTCTTTCTGATATGGTGCTTTTAACCAACTGAGCTAACCAGCCAAAGCCAGAGAAAAGAAATGTATCATTAAGATATATATATATATATATACACCTCTTATATGTCTGCAATTTAATAGTATAAAAGCAAATAACCCAATCTTTAAAAAATGCACAGAGGCGAAACATAGACAGATTCCTGTATGCCCTGGACCAGGATCCAACCAAAGACCCCTACCAGGAGATGCTCTGCGCATTGGGGTAGCGGCTTCATTGCTTGGCAACAAAACTGTTTTGGCACCTGAGATGAGGCCATGGAGCCATCATAAGCACCCAGGGCCTACCTGCTCTAACTGAGCCATGGCTGCAGGGGCAAAGAGAGAGGTAGAGAGAGGAAAGGGAGGGGTGAGGGGTGGAGAAGCAGATGGTAGCTTCTGCTGTGTGCCTTGACCGGGAATTGAAACCCGGGACTTCCACACATGGAGCCGACACTCTACTACTGAGCTAACCAGCCAGGGAGAATAAGCATTTTCTAAAGAAGATATACAAATGACAACAGGTTCATGAAAAAGTAATCAACATCATTAACATCAAGGAAATTTATATAAAAAACAGAGTAAGATATTACCTCCAATCTGTAAGAAGGGCTATTATAAAATGACAAACAATAACATGTCCTGGAAAGGATGTAAAGAAAAGGGAACTCTTATAAACTGTTGATAGTGTAAATTGACCTGATCTGTGGTTGCACAGTAGGTAAAGTGTTGACCTAGAATGAAGCCACCAGTTCAAACTCTAGGCTTGCCTGGTCAAGGCAAAAATGGAAGTTGATGCTCCTTGCTCCTGCCCCCTTCTCTCACCCTGTGTCTCTCTAAAACTAAAAAAATAAATAAATTTAAAGAAAAAAATGTAAATTGGTGTAACCACTATTAAAACAGGTATAATTGTTTCTCAAAAAGAAATAAAATTATGATACAGAAAAACTACTTTTCGGTTGCTAAGAACATGGAAAAGTTTAACTTATATATTTTAATACTCAACTTGCTTTTTTTTTTTTTTTTTTTTTTACTGTAATTCCCTTTATACAGTTTTTGTGTTTGCTCTAAAGGTTGTAATATGCATCTTTGCATTTTTAAAAAATTTGGGAAATTTAAAATCACTACTTCTTTAATTTGTTAACCCCTTTCTCTTTATTTTAAGATTTCAAATATATATTTAGTACTAGAAACTTTCTCATAATTCTCGATGATTTTACATAGCTCACTAATACTCTACCATTTTTATCTTTAAATGCCTTTTTTTCTTGGTGTTTCTCATTGAGTAGTTTCTACTGCTGAATTCTTCATGTTTACTGACCCTTTTTACTTTAATGTCTAATATCCTAATAAATGCATCAGATAAAATTTTATTTCAAATATTATCATTTTCAATTATAGATATTCCATTAGGCTCTTTTTTACTCTTCTCATCTTTACTTCTTAAGACTATCTGTTATTTTAAGTCCTTAAATAGATTTATTATAATTTCTTTAAATTCTGCTAACTATAATACTAGGGTTTAAATGATGTTGTCTTTCTTTAAAGGACATATGTGTATTAATTAGCAGTTAATGTATGGCAACTATTTTGTGCATTTTAAGGCTTCAATTTAGTCTTTGTTTTAGAGACTTTAGAGAAGTTTTTACTTGCATCGTGGTTCTTAGTTTTACGTCTGCTTCTTGTTACAAAAAAAATGTTGGTATTATTAAAATGTCTCCTTTCAAATGGATCAGAATGTCATAGTCTCCTGACCAGAATGACCTCTTCATTCTGAACAGTTGCTTTCTGTTTGGTCTAATGTGAAGAGAAGTCCTTGGTCAAGGATCATTGTGAAACCCCAATCCCACACAGTGCTTTTCTTCCCCTGTATTGTCCTATAATTCCCACCTGTACTAACATCATTGAACTCTGCGCTTTGCCTCATTTGCTGAGCAGTAGCACTGTACTCTCCTTAGGTTTTACTTCCCTTTTTAAAACTGGAGAAATTGTCTGTAGGTTGAGAGATAAGTAAGTGTGGGACTTACATATTTTTTTATTTGTTTGCATTTTTTTCCTTAAATGCTATTTATTAATTTGAGAGAGAAGAAAGAGAGAAAGAGTAGGTGGAGGAGGAGCAGGGAACATCTACTCATAGCAGTTCTTCTCATATGTGCCTTGACAAGGCACTCCCAGGATTTTGAACCAATGACCTCAGTATTTTGGGTTGACACTTTATCCACTGTGCAACCACAGATAAGGCTGTTTGCATTTTTTTCTGTGATATCTCTGTATATCTCCTCACAATAGAATGAGAATTCAAATTCAAGAACAAAGATTCTAAAAGAATCTTTACAATCAAGGAAAACTCTGTCACAACATTTATTCTAGCCATAATTATTCTCTGCCTATTTGATTTCGGCAATTATATTATAATTAAAATTTATATTATTAACAGTAATCTTTTAGTTAAAAATGAGGTTATAAAAACTGTTTGATACTTGTGTCCATATTTATTATTTTTGAAGCATAGCTTCTAAACTTTGTTTTCTTCTATTTTCTCCTTTTAATTCATTTTGTATTGAACTCACATTTTAAAATTTTTGTCCTGTTATTATTATTCCACAAGTAGTAAAAACTATGGACACTAATAAGTATGTTTTTATAACTCAGGTACTAGGTTGTTAATATTATGTACATGTTTTTAATACACATAAAGCACATTTAGATTTTTCCTATATTTTGAAGTTAGGACCAAACAAAATAATACATGTAAATGTTGCTCTGATGTGTGTAGGTCTTTGCAAAAGTAAATTACTTTTTTTTAAGTGAGATAAGGAGAGACAGATAAACAAACTCCCGCATGCACCCTGACAAGGATCCACATGGTAATCCTCTCTGGAGCTCATACTGGAATCAATTGAGCTATCCTCAACACCTGTGGTTGATATTCAAACCAATCAATTGGAACCCTATACAGGTGTGAGCAAAATAACAGGGATAGAATGGGGAGAGGGAGGGCAAGAAGCAGATAGTCATTTCACCTGTGTGCCCTTACCGAGAATCAAACATGGGACATCCATATACTAGGCCAACATTCTATCCACTGAGCTATTGGCTAGAACCAAAGCAAGTTACTTTAAATATGAAACAAGTATTCATTAAATTGATAGTGCTTTTAAAGTTTCAAATGTACATAACATTATATTTTGATACTTAACCCAAGTAGAAAATTTAAGGAAAATATTTGAAGTGGCTTGAGAAAACAGAGTACAATAAAATAAAAATAAATGAGGATATCAGATGTTCAGAAAATTGAAATGGGTAGAAAAAGCTGAACATGTTTCATGGATTTCTTTATGGCTCTATTTATATTTTTAAAGCTGTGCTTAAGGTTGTTGTGATATTTCTGTTCATTTGTGGTTCCAGTGTGAAGGAAAAAACCCTGAAATACTTACTTAGAAATAGGATTGGAAAGATGTTTATTTTAAAGGTAACTAATTTCATATGAGTATTTATTTGCTGGTTTACTACACCTTCAAGATAAAAATTCTTCCAACTTTGTAATATTAGCAATTTCTTTTGTTTAATCAGTCAAGTAAACCTATAATTGGATTTCATTCCATTAAGTTTACCTTAGAACAAATGACTTTTTAATGTTTACGTTGCTTAGTAGTTATTTCTTTCAGTCATGCATAACTGATTTCTTTTGTAATTTTGATCCTTATATCAGAATACCCTGCACACATGCAGAGATACATTCACTAATCAGAGAAAAATTTGTCTTCTAAAGAAATGTAGTTGCAGAAATCACCTAATTGAGTAAGCAAAACAGAATAAAACTATTTGATTCCAAAAAATACATTCTCTTTTAAGTTATGTTATTTTTTCTTTATAAAATAAGTATATATTATGTCTTAGAATAACTATTCTAATATTAAAGGGTATTGATCATCATATGCTTACTGCAGAGTAAAAATGCTAATTTTAATCCTGTTTATAGAATGTCATATGGAAGTTGGCAAAATATAATTTTATTTCAACAAAATACCCATTGATAAGATATTTGCGAAGTAATATTCTGTTTACTGTATAAAGCATTCCATTAAGACTCATTAGAAAATTTATATGTAGTCCAGAAAAATGAAGTGTTTTAAAGTGATGCAATGTAGACAATTATGGGAAGTATGCAAGAATTTTTGGACAATAACTTTCAATAAAATACACAGATAATTTTCTAGAAATATTTTATTAAAAGTAAAATGATTTGTCTGTACCTCACCTTTTATATTCTACCCTGAATCTGGTGATGAATTCCTTGCAAAGTCAAGGACTTTGCAAATGTGATCACATTATATAGAATCCTTTGATTTCTCACTGCTCCAACATTTCTTACATCTTTACAAAAGTGCATGTAAGCAACTCCTTCAGTCTTCCAGAGTCATCACAAAGAAATCATTATTTAATGCCAATGTTAACTATAGTCATGCTTTCTATTTGCTTTTATAGTATTTTTTTTCATAATTTGATCACAGTACTTTAGCATAGTCAATTATAATTCTCTCTCTCTTCCAAATTATATTGTAATCCCTCTTTGTATCTCAATGCCTACTACCTAGCAGTGTGCCTAGTTCATATATTAAGAACTCCCACAAGCATATATTGCATAAAACTAGAGGTAATAAATTAAGTACCATCTATTAGTACTTTTCTCTTTATTTTTTTCATCTAAAGAGCAGAAACAGCTTTATACTTTTGAAGCACATTGTCTGCATCCATTGAAAATTTCATACTCATATGCAATAATAATACTAACATTGTTCAACTGTGTGCTCTGTGACAGCCAATAGTTTAAGTACTTCACATGGATTAATCCATTTGATTATTACATACACAAAAAAAATCTGTGAAGTGGAGCCATGTATTATATCAATTTTATAAAAGAAAATCAAAATTTCAGAAAATTAATTTACTTGACCAATCAAAAAGTTAAAAAATTACATAGAAAATATATAAAACAAATTCTTTTTAAATCTGGTAACTAATTTCTAAACCAACACAGTTTAAAACTTCTATATTGCTTCGCTCTACTGTCTTATCTTTTTGTTTTTCTGTTATCACTCTATGTATTTCCGTGTCTTTCACCCAAGGCTTGTTCTTAACACTGAAAGAATTAAATTGCTGATCAATAGCATGCTAGAATAAGTCTTTCTTTTTGAGAATATGCTTAAATTTGAAGCAGAAAAAAAAAACAACCAACAGCATATATGTTTAACAGTAACCCTTTGGAAACAAGAGATAAGGAAATAATTAACTATGGCTTCAATCTTGAATGGATAAATCAACACATAATAGTTCAATAGTCTGGAGTTTACATACTTGCTAACTCAAAATATAGTTGAACACAGATAATTAGTGGGAAACAATAAATTTAAAAAATGTTCCTTTATAGGATAAATCACATGTTAGAACATAAAAATACTCTTCATAAATTGTAAAAGATTGAAATCATATCAAACATCTTTTCTGACCATAATGATATAAAACTAAAAATCAGTCACTAAAAAAACCCCTGAAAAACACATAAACTCATAGAGGATAAATAATGTGTTATTGAACAGTGAATGGGTCAATAATGAGATAATGAAAAAAAAAATAAAAAGTTACCTTGAGACAAACCAAAATGAATACACAACCAGAAATTAATAGCATTCCAGGCCTACATCAAGAAGAAAATAAAACTCAAATAAATAAGCTTACATTACACCTAAAAGTAGTAGAAAACAATAACAAAAATCATACAAGGCCAGAGTGAGTAAAAGAGGAAAAAATGATAAAGATTAGGGTAAAAATAAATAACAAATATACTTAATAAATATGAATAAACAATGAAACCAAGAGCAATACTTTAAAAAGATAGAGAAGATTGACAAACCTTTAACCAGACTCATAAAAGAGAAAGAGGACGAAATAAATAAAATCAGAAATAAAAAGAAGTAACAACTGACACACAAAAAATTACAAAAGAAAAGACTGTAAGGAAACATTACAAACAACTATATGCCAAAGAATTTGACAATCTGGAAGAAATGGATGACTTCCTACAAGCATACTATCTTCCAAAAGTGAGTCAGGAAAATTCAGAAAATCTGAATAGAACAATTATAACTAATAAAATCAAAACAGTAGTAAAAAAAACCTCTCAACAAATAAAAATTATGGATCAAATTGCTTCATTGATTAACTCTCCCAAACATTCCAAGAACTAACACTCATTTTTCTCAAACTATTCTAATATATTCAAGACTCTAAAACTTATGAGTCTTGTATTATCCTAATTTTAAAACTAGATAAAGACATTTCAAAGAAAAACATTACAGGCAAACATCCTTGATGAACATAGATGCTAAAAACCTCAGGAAAATATTAATGAATCAAATCCAGCCATACACTGAAAAAATCATGCACCATAATCAAGTGAGATTTATTCTGGGATGCAAGGTTAGTACAATATAGGGTTGGGCAAAAGTAGGTTTAAAGTAGTTATATAAAAATAATGCAATAAATAATAATAGAGGAATAAGCTGTGTTTTGCATACCCACAACTGTAAACCTACTTTTGCCACACCCTGTATCCACAGATCAACCAACATGATACAACACATAAAAAAAATATATAAGATATAATCACAAGCTTACAAGTTCCAAAGATATCAAAGATAACCTCAATAGTGTTTCATCCATGATACAGGCTGATAAATTTGAATCACCCTGCACATAAGCAAATTTGAATAGGATCAGTAGATCTTATTCAACATCTGGGCGGTTAACTTTCACAGGCCAGCACAAAATTACTGACAGACCATCACTGGATTCATAGCCAATAGTTAGAAACACATTGATGTATGGTAACTAAACATGCTGTGAGGTTAGGGATTTTTGAGCGATAACCATGGCTCAATTAATCTGGTATCTATGGTGAAATACTCTGGGATATTCAAAAGGGTGACATTTTGAACTAGTGGTAACTAAATCTGGGTTTTGCAAATCTGTCTCAGTGAAAGCAGAAAATGGAGTGGACCTGTGGTTTTTCTAGGCAGGCAGCAAACTGGCAGAGAGGGAGGTAGATGAAAGAAGGCAAATGTTTCTTTCCTACTATTGCTAACAGAATTTTCCACATTAAACATTTCTATACTATGTTTATTTGTTCAACAGGGAATAGGGAATTAAAAGAATGAAAATAATTCCATTATTAAAAACATAGATTTTACAATAGCTGAAAAGATTTAACCAGTGGCATAGCGAACATAACTGGCGCCCCACTGAGGGCATAGTACGCTTTTCTTGTTTGTCTTGGAGACCATTTGTGTATTACACTCTGTAAGTGGCTTACACTCTGCGAGTGGCACCTGGGGCATGATAGAGCCCATTGCCCCCCCCCCTCCCCTCGCTCTGTTACTGGATATAACCTCAATTACATCTGTAAACACATAAACTACTTTTTCCCTTTTTGTTTCTCAGTGGGGTGAGGTGTTGTGTATGGATCTCAGTCTACAGATAATTAATGCGGTTTTACCTCTGGTGTTTCTTATTATGACTGCATGGTGCCCTCAGCAATAACCATTAGAAAACTTAAAAAAAAAGTTCTGGAAATAAATGGCACACCTGGGCCTCACAGATAGGTGGGGTGGGCGAGAGGAAGGAGGAGGTAGAGTTAGAGAGAGAGAGAGAGATCCTGGGGTTCTGCTTTTATTGGAGTCACAGGTAGGGGTATGAGAAAAGAAAATATACAAACTTAAATGGTCAATTATCCAAGAATCCTGAGGTGGAGAACAACCTGATTCTTTATTTAGGCTTGTCGCTGACAATAGACACCTTGTCAATCAAAGCTTAAGGCAGGCACTTGTATTACAAAAAGACAAAACCCAGCTGTTGGGGCTTACACTACAGATGGCAACTCTTTGAACTATTTTTTTGTATTGAAAACATTATTTACAAATTGTCTTTTAACATTCTTTTTAAAAATCTTGCTTCCTATATAAGATTATAAGCTTCTTGATTTTAGGAGTGAGTCACATTTTTATCTTTTAAAGAAAATACTTAAGATAAAACAATATAGATTTTTAGTATATTTTTATAATAAAGTTTTTAACAATGAAGCAGATTTTTTAGTATTGTTTTAGTGAAAAAAAAAGAGATTTATGAGTACCTTCTAATAGTCTATTTGATGGATATGGGTATTTTCTCCAGATATGTAAATGGGCACTTTTTTCAGTGACAATTTTGTTGCATCTTGCTTTTACTTAACTTAAGTCAATATGAAATTATTTAAACAACAATAGCAACTACATAGAGATTCTCTATCCTGATTGTGGTTTTTGAGATGAGAGAAAAATATTGCAATGGTTACATAATTAGTCAATTATAAAACTTTTTCTGTGAGCAAATAAGAATCCATCTCAGTGAAATGTGCCAAGTGAGACCATCCCAGCAATAACCATTAAGACACAGAGCAGAGAAGCTGAAGTACACCAAACAGAAAGAGAGATTGACTCATTAAAACCAAATTCTTCTTCTCCCACAGGATACCCTTGAATACTCTCCTTAATATGGAGAATTCCGGCTGGCATTTGCAAGAGTTATTTATAACTCAGATTCTGGATGAACTGGAGAAAATGGTGGGTGCTAAATGTACATGTGATAGACTTAATCTAATATTTTTAGAAAATTTTCTCAAAAAATCTTTAACAAAATTTGCTTTTACATCTAAGTATGAATTGCTTTAGAATTTTGAAATCCATTATCATGTATTTATAAATGAATTATAATTTACATTTTTATTTGATAGATAATTAAAACAGATTTTATGAATTTCACATAGATAGCAGGTAAGACTGACATTTGACATTTATTTTAACATTGAAAATTCATAATGTAAATTGTTTACATGTGGGGAGCCATTTTAAAATGGAGTCAGGGCAGCCATTACAGAAAAACTGCATTATATGTTTGACTCCTTGGAACTTTGGAATGCTTAAAATTGCAAAAATAATCTTTGGACTAGACAGAGCAGCACTGTCTTCCAAAGTACTGTTTGTAAAGCTAACAGGAAAGCTAACCTGAGTACAAGACTGTAAATTAAGGGCATTGTTTACAATGACCAAGTATAGGTAAAGAGTCACTTAGCTTATGTACAACTGTACAAATTTCTTCCTTGCTTACTAGCACCAATAAAAATTTATTTCCTCAATTCATGAAATTATTTCTGTTTTCTTTGACACATACAAAATTGAATTAGGTGAAGCCAACTCTCCCATTTAAACCAATCATTTGATATTACTTGGTGATGTTGCAGCTATTTCTTACATATTGAATTATTACTAACTCTAACTTATAAGTATTTTATCATATATTTTAGTCATTGTATGACATGCTTAACTGCTCTGCCATTTTCACTCTTGTCTACCTCCTTTCCCCATAATTTATTCTCTAGTGTGTGTTTTTAATACACATTTCTTTTTGAATTATATTTGATGATTATTAAAATTTTCATATAGCTTTTCTCACTTATTTATAATAAAATATGAACGTTTTAACTGGAAAGCAAGACATGATTTGTTGTTGACCTATTTCATATCACTTTCCTTTAACTTAACTATCTTTTTGCTTTAACATTTTCACTCAAAAGCCATAGACATCTTGTTTCTGCTTCCCATGCATAAGAACACTTGTCTGTGCCTTAAGTCTTTGCAATATCTAAACCTTCTACTCTGAATGATTTTTCTAATTCTTCATATAGTTAGCCCATGTTATCATTTAGGTCTATACTTAAATATCAAATGTATCAGGTATCAAGAGCTGCCATACCAAAGCACCACAAACTTGGTGACTTGAATAACAGCAATTTATTTTCTCACAGTTCTGGAAACTATAACTCCAAAATCAAGGTGCTGGCAGGGTTGGCTGGGTCTAAGGGACCATCCTAAAAAGCCTAAAAAGCCCATATTAACTTGATCTGTAAAAACCCTCTTTTCACATTCACAGGTGCAGAGTTTAGGGTTTTGGCATATCTTTTTGGGGTACACAACTCAATTTATACTATCATCTCTAAGTGTGCTTCATGTGAAACTCACTCGCATAATACAGCATCTATTTTTCATCATTTTACTTACCATTATTTGATATTTAAAATTTAGATAGTGGTTTACTGTATGCCTCCCCCATATAAAGAATAAATTCCATAAGGGAGTATCCTTACTTATTTTTGCTCTTGTTAATTTTTCTAAATGTTACCTAGAAGAGCGCATAGCATACAATAAAACAATATAAATTTGGTAAATGTGCATATGAATCAATAATATATTTATCGTAACATGTTTCTTACTAATATTACTATTGTAATATTTTTATCATAATATGTTTATTATCATCTCTGAAATATTATGTGTACCATTATTAGTTTGCCTTAACTTTATACACAGGGTTTTCTACTTAATGACTAGCCAAGGTTACAGTGAGATGTCTTTTTTAAAATCCAGTACTTAACTGCAATTCAAGAGTGAGACTCTCTCCATTACATTAATGTAGCACACAATCCAATTTTTGGCAGTATTCCCAGGCAATTGGGGTTACAAAGTCATCTTGTCCTCTACATTTATGTACAACAGAAAAACCTAAGTCATTGTGATATATTGCTAAGTTACTAAAATAAGTTGACCTCAGTTGAAAGACAATTGATTATTTTCACTGATAGGTGTCATTTACACAGAGCATAATCTTTATATTAATTTAAAACAAAGACATAGAATAAGAATTAAAGCTATTACATGTTTATTAGGTAAATATAAAAGTAATAATTAAAGAGTATATTATTTTTAGGAAGAATTTAATGATATTGTATATAATATCAAGGAGATTAGATATAAAACTAGGTAATTTTCAGAATCATATTATTTTTATAATCTTTCTAAAAGAAAACTAAAATCTAAAGCTACTAGAAACTGAGCTACTTAGTGGCTTACATTTTCAAGGTCCTCACATGATTGTGTATTCTAAAAAATAGCAAGTTCATTTCTGATAATTAGAAGATTTGTTAGTCTTTCAGTTCAGTACTATGCAAAATATTGAATTACAACATGATTTGTTAAAGATGTCAATCTACTCAATGTAATTTAGGAAAATAAATATTTGCCTAAGCAAATTTTGAGTAAAAAAAAAATCAATTAAATATAGAGGAAGTCATTAAGAGAGAAAAAAATTTCATTAGTTTTTGAGAAAGAAGAATTTAGATTTTTCCTTCATACAGTAGTATATTTTCTCCAACAAAGTTTAAAGATTGAAAATTGTAGGAAATACAAAACTTAAGAAAGTAGAAAGAATACTTGCTTCTGGGTACTCAGTAAAATAAAATTTATATTTTAACTTTAATAGAAACTAATGTAGTAATTTTTCACCTTTGACATTATTCACATTTTGGATTGATAATTATTTGTTGTGAGAGTCTCCCCTTTACATGATAGTATATTATTAGTGTCACTTAACACTACCTAGTAGTGGTAATAATAAAAAAAAAGTCTATGGCACTATGAAACAAACATAAATATATTTGAAAAAGGACCAAATGTCCATATTAGAAAAAAATATTTTATTGTAATTAAATTTTAATAGAATGATTAAATATCAAAATAGATATAGTTCAAAATAGAATTTATATATGGGCCAAACATCTGATACAATTTCTTAAAATCCAACACAAAGTCATTAAGCAGTAAAATATATATATATATATATATATATATATATATATATATATATATATATATATCAGAGAGGTAAAGGAGGATAATTAAGAAGGATAAAAAAGAAAATTAAAGATTAAATATTTGAAGTGATATTGTCTAAAAACTCATGAGAAATTAAGAAAAATATTAATTCTTTTTCTTTTTAGTGAGACGAACGGAGGTAGAGATAGACTCCCGCATGTGCCCTGATCAGGATACACCTAGCAAGAGCGCTAGGGGACGAAGCTCTGCATATCAAGTTCTTTGCTCCGTTGCTGAACAATGGAGCTCTTCTTAACACTTGAGGCAAGGCCATGGAGCCATCCTTAGTGCCCAGGACCAACTTGCTCCAATAGAGCCATGGCTGCAGGAGGAGAAGAAAGAAGGAGAGAGAAGGAGAAGGGTGGAGAAGCAGATGGGCACTTCTGTGTGCCTTGGCTGGGAATTGAACCTGGGACATCTAGACACTGACTTTATGCTTTACAACTGAGCCAACTAGCCAGGGAAATATGACTATGGGTTGGAGAAAAAAAACTAATTCTGCCTGCAAAATTATCCTAATTAATTGTAGAGGCAAGAACACAAAAGATCAATAGTAAATTTACAAATTGCTCAAATAATATTATAAATTTCTCAAAATTCTTAGCAGATATAATACTATTGTTCCTCAGCCATACAATAGTATTTCAGATAATTAACTATTCTTTAGTTCTAAACCATTATATTATTTCACTGTTATAATCAATGTATATTTATATTTATTCAAGTCACTCATTTTTCCTATGATGGTCAGTCAACCTACATTCTATTGAGCTATAATATCCAATTTAAATGAAAAAAAAAAAATTAAAGATAAAATATGTATTACTCCACCAAAACCTTACTGTCAAGTTAATTGTAAAACAATGTCTTCAGAAAGAACATTTGGAACCACTGGACCAACAAAATAGGTAAAATGTAACTGTAGACTCCCTTTTTAGTTTTTTATGTACATTTGAAAAATAGAGAACTGATACATGTCAAACATTGCTAATGCAAGTATACATTGTAAAGTGAGTAAAATTATTCAAAGAAACAAAATTCATTTTTTTAAATATAAAGAAAATGAATTAAAATTGATAAATTCAATATAAGATAGGAAAGGAGAAGTTAAAATAAAAGTAAGAAAGTGGAAGTTTAATCAATGTATGAAACAGAAAAGGAGATATAGATAAAGCCAATACAATGGCAATCATATTAAACACAAATAAATTAGAGTAACCTAACATAGATATTTCCATTTTAAATTAATCTTAAAAAATCTTATATTGGAAAATCTTATTTCAGGATTACTTCAGATGGAAAAACCTAAAAAAAAAAAAAAAAAAAGAAAGGAAACAATAAGGATAAGTGTAGTAAAGGAATCTAGACCAGAAACCATAGAACAAAACTGGTACATAATATTAAAACCAGAAACATGGAATTTTAAGGGCAAAAAAATATTAAGGTTATATTGAGTCACTAGGTTACAAGAACCAAGCTGATATGAAAGCTTAAAACTGAATTTACTTCTATGTTAATAACAGTATCAAACTAGTTAATTAATATAAGTAAATTTAAGGAAACACATAAAAATCCACAAACATAGTAAGAGATCTATTTAAACTTGAATTTTTTAAATTGAATTTATTGGGTACAAGTTTCAGGTGGGCAACTCAACAAAACATCATCTGCACACTACATTGTGTGCCTGTCACTCGCAATAGTCTTTTGTTCCCATTTTCTTTCTCTTTTACCACCTGTGACCATGTGTTTTATATCTATACATTCTTTTTTTTTTTTTTGAAACTTTCATATCTTGTCATCCTGTCCCCTTACACCACTTCTTTCTGACAGCTGTTCATCTGTCCTATGCATCTGTGTCTCTGTTCCTTTTTTGTTCCTCAGTTTAATTTGTTCATTAGATCCTACAGGTAAGTGAGATCATATGGCATTTTTCTTTTTCTGACAGACTTATTTAATGTAGGGTAATAATTTCCAGACCCATCCATGATGTTTCAAAACGTAAGATTTTTTAAATTTTTTTATGGCCACACACCATTCCATTATGTAAATATTTCACAGTTTTTATCCATTCATCTTCTGATGCATACTTGGGATGTTTCCAGATCTTTGCAAGTATAAATAATGCTGCAATGAACATAAGGGTGCATTTATTCTTTCAAATTAGTGTTTTTAAAATTTTAAGGTATATTTCCAGAAGTGGAATCATTGGGTCAAAAAGCAGTTCCATTTTTAATTTTTTGAGGAAACTCCATATTGCTTTCTTTTTTTATTTTTATTTATTTTTATTAATTTTTAACTTATTGTGTTTACATGAATTCAAGTGTCCCACAGAATATACCTACCTCACCTCCACCCCTGTGACCTTTTTAATACCCCCCTTTGGCCTCCTCACCCTAGCTCTTTCTCCCCTTTCCTTTAGGGTTTGCTCTCCTATTATCTATATCTCTGTGTTATATATATATATATATATATATATATATATATATATATATATATATATATATAGTTTCACTAATCCCTTTACCTCCTATGATCCCATCCCCTAATCCCCCTTCCCTCTGGCTGCTATCTCTCTGGTCCCTGTGACCCCATCTCTGCTTCTATTTCGTTCCTCAGTTCACTTTGTTCATTAGATTCCACATATATGTGAGATAATATGATATTTGTCTTTCTATGCCTGGTTTATTTCACTTAAAATAATAATCTCCAGGTCCATCCATGCTGTCAAAAAAGGTAAGATTTCCTTTGTTTTCACAGCTGCTCAGTATTCCATTGTGTATATGTACCACTGCTTTTTAATCTACTCATCCACTAATGGACACTTGGGCTGTTTCCAGATCTTGGCTATTATAAACAATGTTGCAATAAACATGGGGTTTCATACCTTCTTTTGAATCAGTGATTTGGTATTAGGATATATTCCTAAAAGTGAGATACCTGCGACAAAAAGCTGTTCCATTTTTAATTTTTTGAGGAAAGCCCATACAGTTCTCCCCAGTGGTTGCACAAGTCTGCATTCCCACCAGCAGTGCAGAAGGTACCCCTTTCTCCACAACCTTGCTAGCACTTATTGTGTGCTGTTTTGTTAATGAATTCCATTCTGACAGGTGTGAGGTGGTATCTCAATGTGGTTTTAATTTCTCTGATAATTAGAGACATTGGACATTTTTACATATGCCTATTGGCCATTTTTCATACTGCTTTCCATAGTGGCTAGACCAATCTGCATTCCAACCAACATTGCACAAAGGTTACTTTCATTCCATACCCTCACCAGCACTTTTTTGTTGACTTATTAATGACAGCCATGCTGACAAGTGTAAGGTGGTATCTCATTGTGGTTTTAATTTGCATCCCTGATGATTAGTGACTTTGAGCATTTTTCATATGTCTGTTGGCTATCAGTATGCCCTCTTTGCAGAAGTGTCTATTTAGGTTCTTTGCCCACTTTTTAATTGAATTGTTTATCATTCTGATGTTGAGTTCTATAACTTCTTTATGTATTTCGGGAATTAACTCTTTATCAATTGTATCATTGGCAAATATGATCTCGCAATTGGTGTTTCCTTTTCATTTTGTTGATGGTTTCTGTTGTTGTGCAAAAGCTTTTTAGGAATATCACAATACCTGATTTCAAATTATACTATAAGGCCATTGTAATCAAATTGTTTTGGTACTGGTATAAGAACAAAGCATAGAGATCAATGGAACAGAACAGAGAGCCCAGAAATGAACCCTCACTTTTATAGTTAATTAAATTTGACAAAGGATGCAAGAACACACAGTGGAGTGAAGACAGCTTCTTTAATAAATGGTATTGGGAAAAATGGACAGATAACACACACAAAATAAACTAGACCACCAACTTGCACCATACACAAGAAGAACCTTACAATAGCTAAAAGACATAAGTGTGAATCAGAAAACCATAAAAATCCTAGGAGAAAACATAGGCATTAAATATTAGACATCCCTCCTAGCAATATATTTTTTTTGATGTATCTCTTTGGGCAAGGGAAATAAAGGAAAACATAAACAATTTGACTGCAGCAAACTAACTTAATTTTTCCCCCACAAATAATTTGTGGTTGGTTCTAGAATATTAGTGTCTACCTGAATATAAATTTTCCACACATTATTAATAAAAGTAAGATAAAATTATCAAATTTAAGTGGATTAAAGACTGGAAAGTACAATCGGAAGTTTTAAAACTACTAAAATGAAACAGAGGACAGCTCTTTGACGTTAGTTTTAGCAATGATTTTTTTTTGGATTTGACGCAAGAAGTAAAAACAAAACAAATAAACAAGAAAACCCAAATCAAACAGGTTGAATTATAGCAAACTAAAATGTTTCTTCAAAACAAAGAAAACAATCAACAAATGAAAAGGTAAAGTATGGATAAAAAATATTTTCTTATTATATATCTGATAAAATAGTAATATCCTGGCACTGGCCAGTTGCTCAGGGGTGGAGCTTTGCCAGGCGTGTGGAAGTCCCGATTCAATTCCCAGTCAGGACACACAGGCAATGGGACCATTTGCTTTTCTACCCTTTCCCCTCCCCTTCTTTCTCGTTCTCTGTCTCTTCTCTCTTCTTCTTTCACAGCCATGGCTTAAATAGTTCAAGCAAATTGATCCCAGCCACTGAGGATGGCTCCATGACCTTTCCTCAGGTGCTAAAATAGCTCATTTGCTGAGCAATGGAGCAATAAGATGGGCAGAGCATCACAAGGTAGGAGACTTGCCAGGTAGATCCTGATCAAGGTAAATTTGGGAGTATGTCTCTCTGCCTCCGTGCTTCTCACGTAATTAATAAAAATTATAATACCCCAAAATATAAAATAATTATACAATTCAATTGAAAAAAACAATCCAACTGAAAATAAACATAGGAGTTGAATAGACTTTTTTCTTAAGACATACGTAAATATGGCGCACAGAAACATGAAACTGTAATTAGCATCATTAATCATCAGAAAAATGCAAATCAAATTTATAATAAGATATAATTTCACACTTCTTAGAATGCCTATTACCAAAATGAAATAATGATAACCAGTACTGGCAAGAATATATTTTAAAAAGAACCTTAATGCCACTATTTATAATAGTATGGAAGTTCCTCAAAAATTAAAAATAGAACTACTATATAACTCAACAGTTTCACTTTTTGGTATTCGTCTAAAGAAACCAAACACATCAACTTGAAAAAAACATGCACCTATATATTCATTCCAGGCTTATTTACAATAGCAAAGATATGGCAGCAACCTAGGTGTCCATCAATGGATAAAGCAGATGTGGTTTCTAAATACATACACACAAACCAGAATATTACCCAGCAATAAAATTTGTCATTTGTGACAACATAGGTAGACATAGAGGCTATGTTAAGTGCAGTCATATAGCATTTATATTTCTGTATCTGATTTATTTCACATATATGTGGAATTAACAAAAATGAACACACAATAAAATGAAAGACAATCAGACTCATAAGTACATAACAAACTGATGATTGCCAGGTGTAAGGGAATTGGGGATGTATGAAAAAAGTGAAGAAGAACAAAAGACACAGAATTTCTGTTGTAAGAAAAGTAAGTTGTTGGATGAAATCTATAGGAAATACAGTTAATATCAAAATAAACTTTATACGGTGACATGCGGTCACTAGACTTGTCATAGGGATCACAACATAAGGTATATAAATGTTCAATCACTACATTGTACATATGAAACTAATATAATATTGTGTGTTCATTATATCTTAATAAAAAAGTAGTGGCTTATTAAAGCATTTATAATGATCATGTTATCTAATTTAAAGTGCTTTCATGATTTAAATTATTTAGAAGAATACATTCAGTGTCTACAATTTTAAAAGTATTATGATGTTGTTTGGAGTAAATGGATTAGTTCTCTTGCAGTGAAGGCCTTCATATTAAATGAAATGCATTTTTGGTTATATCGCTTTCATAAAAAATACAATAATTTGAGTATAGATTTAGGTATAGATTAACATTCATACTGATATGTAAATGCGTACTTTAAAGAGTTGTTTAGATTAAAATAATATAAAACAATAAAAATGTTTTATAATCTTTAATGTATTTTTCTCATTAGGATGATATATTGTCAATATGTTTTGATAGGAAAAAAGTCCCTTCACTGTTGGTAATTTTGAAGTTTTAGAAAATAATTTTATAAAAAAATAATAGCTATTTTGATAATCATCAATTTTTTTAAAAAAGTATTAAAATTAATAATTATATACAAAATAAATTGTAAGGTGTACAATGTTAAATGTAAAAAAGTAGTTAGTTCATTGCTTTGATCACTGGCATCTAAATTAGGTCAATACAATTTCAGTGAATTGATCAATAACACCGTGGAACAGTTTTTTTTTCATTTTCTGTTGCATGAGGTTTTAGAACATTGTCTCTGTATTTCGGCATTGCTGATTCTAAATCTGAAATCCATTTTTATGGTGCATGCTCTAGTTTTTATGCAATTTTATTTTTTATTTTGTTTCAGTTAATGGCATGCATTGGTTTTTAAATTGGAGTTAAAGGACAACAACTCTTGGATTAAACATAACAACAAGGTAATTAATGTTTTACAAAGATCACTTTTACATAATTGTAGTTGTTTTTAAATGTAAAAAATTATTATCTGATAAAAACACCCTCTTATTTTGTTTTAAGATTGAATCATGGCTTCTTCAAGTAGGCGTAAATGTAAGAATAGTCCTGACACCTTCTGTTATATATGTGGCTGTTACACACTTCAACATCAAAGGGGCACTATTTTATCATTTGTGACACGTGCATATATTGCCTATTTTCAAGTTCCCCTTGGTGATCAAGACAAAAATTGGGCTCCTCATATTGTGTGTTACAACTGTGAGAAAATGTTTCGTGACTGGACAAAAAGAAAACACAAAGGAATGTCTTTTGATATTGCCATGGTTTGGCGTGAACCTAAGGACCACAGCAGTGACTGTTATTTCTGTCTGATCCATACAAAGGGCATCTGCAAGAAAAAATGGCATATGGTAGCATATCCTAATATTCCTGCAGCAAGACGACCTATCCCACACTCTTAGAGATTCCAGTGTCCAGTTTTCCATGGTTTTATTTCTTCTAAGAACAAAGAAAGTGAACATGGTGATCAAGTGTATTTTGATAAGATGCATGAGAAAATGGTTGTAGAATCTGAAAGGTATTCTTCTGATGCCAAGCACTCATTAACCCCTCAGCAGTTTAGCTAACCTTAATTGAATGACTTAGTAAGAGACTTGGGCCTATCAATGAAAGTGGCTGAGTTATTAGCCTCCAGGTTTTAAGAAAAGAATGTACTTCACCGGCCAGCTAAAGTATTTCATTTCAGGAAGTGTGAAGAATTTTTTTTGTTCCGAAGACAAACACTTTGTTAAATGTCATGACATTATAGGTCTTCTCAGCCAGCTAGGTGTTACCACTTACAGTCCAACAGAATGGTGGCTATTTCTTGACAGCTCTAAATGGAGTCTGAAATGTGTTCTCCTACACAATAGTAATGTATATGCAATGGTTACAATTGCTTATTTAACTCATCTGAGAGAAGATTATAATGACAAAAAATTGTCTTCGACTTTCTGAATTATGAGGAGCATAACTGAATCATTAGTGTGGATCTTAAAATGGTCAATTTCCTGCTGGGACAACAGAGAGGTTTCACGAAGTATCCTTGCTTTCTGTGCTTGTGGGACATCGGAGCTCGGGAGAAACACTGGACACAGAACGAGTGGTTGAAACGTGAAGCTCTGAAAGTAGGAATGCAAAATATTGTGAATGAACCTGTAGTCAAGCGAGACAGAATCATTTTTCCCCCACTTCACATCAAATTTGGCTTAATGAAGCAGTTTGTTCAGGCTTTGAATAGAGAAAGTGAACGCTTTCAACATATTATTTCTGCTTTTCCTTCCTTGATTTTCTAGAAGATAAAAGCAGGTGTATTCAATGGACCTCAAATTTGAGCCCTCATATGTGATGAAGAATTTGCCAGGAAAATTAATAAGGAGGAGAAAGCAGCATGGCAATCTTTTGTGGCAGTTACAAAGAACTTCCTTGGCAACAAAAAAGCAGAAAACTGTGAACTTTTGGTTCAAAGATTGCTGTTGGCTTTCAGCAACATTGGATGTAACTTGAGCGTTAAGATTCAATTCCTATAGTCACCTTGATAATTTTTCCGAAGATCTTCGAGCTGTTAGAGATGAGCAGACTACTGCTGGAGCATCAAACAAGATTGTCCTCAACAAATACACAAACGGAAGAGCTACAAAAGCTAATTTTTTCCTGAATAGAATTTAAATAAGTTTTGCATAAATTTTATGATTAAAATAAGTGCTTTAGTATGTCCTATTTCAAAATTGTAGACAAATTCTGATGCAATCATATCTTTTAGTGTATTTGTGTATTTACTGCATTATATAAATTATTATATTTTCACAGAGATGCCCAAGAAGACATTCTACTTCATTATGTTAAACTTAATGTTGAAATTTTACAATAAGATCAAAATAAAAAATCTTGAATTGCAAAAAAACCTGTAGCTTACAAAGAAAAACTAATGTCAGATTTGAGATCAGGTACGAACAAGTGCTTTTGTGGATGCAACAATAATTTTGTTCCTCATTGTAATGTAACATTTAGGATGACAAACTTTATTAGTTTATTGTGAGAAAATTTTGTGATAAAATCTAAGACTCACTTCAAATCAGAAATTTATTACAAGCCCTGGCTGGTAGGTTCAGTGGATGGAATATTTGCCCAGCATGCAGAAGTCCCTGATTCAAACCCCTGTCATGGCACTTATGGGAAGTAACCATTTGCTTCTCTTCCCCTTCTTCTGCCTCTTCTCTCTTTCATCTCCTCCCAGTGGCTTGATTAGTTCGAGCATGGATCTTGGTGCTGAAGGTGCCTCTGTTGATTTGAGCATCGCCCCAGACAAGTGTTGCTGGGCAAACCCCCTAGTCAGTGCACACATGGGAGTCTGTCTCTCTGTTTCCCCTCATATCATTTTTTTAAAAAAGAAAGAAAATTTATTACTAATATCATTAAACTAGCACCTTGTATATGTTGTCTTCAGAAATTAAGCTTGTTGAAAGGCTAAATTGACTTATACTATAAAATAATGGAGATTAAACAAGAGGAGACAGAATATTAAATTAAAGTGTGAAGAAATTTTCTTAAATTTAAGAAATAATTTTTTTATTGGAAAATAATATTCATCAAATAATGTCATTATGTGACACTGAGAAATCATTATTTTCAAACTTAACATTTGATAGTTCATATTTTAAAGTTAAAATAAGACAAATTTAAAAATAATATACTTGGATTACATTATATGCCTAAATTAATGTCATTTGCAGATCACTGGTATGTGGGGTTTCACGCTACAACAGCCTCAAAGAAAAAAGGCTGACTAAATCTATTTAGGACTTGTAGATGTGATGACCTCTGGTTGCTAACAGCTGAAATTGAATTGAGTTGACTGGAGCACGGTGTGGTGGAATGAGTACACAATAATAAAAATGTTTAGAAATTCCATCATTACCAGTTTCCTTACTCTAGGAAAATTATTTCATGTTTTAAATCCTTATTATCTGGCTCTGCAACTCTGTTGTACATTTTACATGATGTGCTAAGAGGTTCATACACTAAGTCTTGGAATCAGACAGAATTGGTTGAGTTAATGCCACCACAATTTACCTGATTGGTCACAGTGGGCCAGTTTTATATCCACTGTTATTTAAGAAGAGCACTATGTAATATATTTTCTCAAGGCTATTTTGTGGAGGAAACAATTAATGTGTCTTTTATTGTATTGCCTGGCCAATAGTAATCAGTTATAAATTTTCATGGGCAGAACACATACACTATTGTTCCTGTACTGTTCCTGGTACATAGCTCTGGTCTAAAAAGGTCATCCCCTTATGTTATACTGCATAATTCATTGTTATTATTAATATGTTTGAGACAATAAGTACAGTAAAGTCCATGCTCTTTGGTGGAATGTGAATACTGACTTCACCATTTACTAGATATTTGACTTTATGCTAATAAATGTTTCTTTGGTAACATGATTTGGATAAAATGCTGCTTATGAAGATAACTGCCTCGGATGCAGATGGAGACCCTACGGATACAGATACAGCTTGGCAGGACACAGAAAATAGTGACAGCTTCCTGAATTGGACAGGTCTATGAATATAAAGCTGGAGAAAACATAAAGATAATGAAAGTAAAGGAGAAGAGATGAGTTCACATTGTCAGAAATAGCTTCATTTTACTTAACTAATCATTTTATTATTTAATTTTAGTGATTTGCATTATTTTGGATTTTCTTGTACTGTTGCTTTATTTGTTCTTTTATGTAAATTACAGAAATGGGCTGAAGAACCTATCAGTGCTATTTGAACTCATTACAATCTGGAATCTGTACAGAAATTAAAAGCTGGTGGTGGGAACAGTCCATTGATTATTGCAGCAGAAGCTTGTGGCCAGGTGTGAATTTTAAAACACTAGGCTTGCCTCTCTCTTATTGAACATGGAATAAGATTGCAGGAAATTTCATTTAAAGCTCAGAAGGGCACACTTCTGACATCTGGTTACAAAAATGTCTTAACCAATTGTGAAATATAGTTCCCTGGTGTTATAGATGTGAATAAGGAGAGTTATACTAGCAGTTTTCCATAAAATATAAGTGCCACAAAGGCAGGAATTTTCTGTATTTTGTTTTCATTTAGCTGTCCAAGAATTAACCCAGAAATGTGAACAAGTGTTTATTCAGGGAATAAAAACACATTACATAAAGAGAATTATATGTAATACTAAGCATATAAAAATAGATAATATTAGTTTGAAACTTCCTTCATATATTTAAATACTTTATAGGTAAATAGTATTAATGTATTATAAAAAATAATGTCCATTAGTTATATGAATGTGTATTTTTGGTGCTATAAACACAAAATTAAAAACATTTTAAGTAATTCAGGTGGCTTTTCTTTTTTTATCATATGAGGGCTTTGATTTGCCTACTGAATAATTTCTATCATTTCTTTATCTTTGATTTTGAAGTTTGTGAAATATAAACTTCAGCCTTTATAAACACAAACTAAATACAATAATTATAAAAGTAAAGCAATATATAAAACAAGAGTTATAGTATAAAAATTACACAAAATGTCACACTCAAAAACCAGCATTAACTTTAACTGAAAGTCTTCTCAGAATATTTGAACTAAATATTATTTTTAACAAAAATATGTTCACATTATCTTTTTATTTAAAACTTTGTAAAAACTTTGAAATATAATTCAATAAAAATAAACCATACATATTGAAAGAAAACCCTCTGATCTATTTAGACACTTATATGTCCCATGAAACCATCCCACAAAAAGGTAATAAATATTTCCATTCTTTCCAAGGTTTCCCATCACACTGTTTAATCTATTCCTCCCTCTACCTCTTTCTAGGCAACTATTGATCTTCTTTATATCAGTATATATTAACTTGTTCTTCTGTATTATGTAAACAGAATTGTTCAGTATCTGTTGTTTTGAGAGAGAGTAAGCTGTCTTTTTTATTTACATTGAAATTTTTATATGTTGCAAATATGTTTTTATTACTGAGCAATAACCTATTCTATGAAAATACTGTTATTTATCATTCACTTTTTGATGGATATTTTGTCCCATTACCTCATCAGTTATCACCAAAATTAATGTGCTAGGACCACGGGAAGAAAAATATCTATTTAGCCTAAGTTTACATTTCTGTCACATAAAAATCTATCAGTAAAATGGCTGAGTCTTATGGTGGGTGAATGTTTGTCATTTTAATAAAGAAATTATTAGAATATCTGAGTCATATGGAAAATGTATGAGAGTTCCATTTCTCAAAATTTCAGTATTTCAACAATCACCTAACATAGTCACTCATAAATCCCAGCCAATATAATCAGTTGGGTTTTAATTTTTTTATTATTAATTTTAATGGGGTGACATTAATAAAGCAGGGTACATATATTCAAAGAGGTTTTAATTTTAATTTGCATTATCTTGAGCATATTTTTTGTATGCTTGTTGGACATTCTTATATATTTCCCTGTGAAAGGAATTCTTTTGGTCTATGCTATAACTGGGTTATTTGTCTATCTATTTTGTATTTTAAGACATATATAAGTTTGTAGATAGAATTGCTTTGTCTGTTACATGTGTTGTAAATACTTTATTCTAGTTTGTGGCTTGCCTTTAGTTTGGTTCTTTATTTTGAAGCTATCTCTTAAAGATCAAAGTCTAGCCTGACCAGGCGGTGGCGCAGTGGATAGAGCATCGGACTGAAATATGGAAGACCCAAGTTCGAGACACCAAGGTTGCCAGCTTGAGCGTGGGCCCATCTGGCTTGAGCAAAAGCTCGCCAGCTTGGACCCAAGGTCACTGGCTCCAGCAAGGGGTTGCTCAGTGTGCTGAAGGCCTGCAGTCAAGGCACATGTGAGAAAGCAATCAATGAAAAACTAAGGTGTCACAATGGCAATGAAAAACTAATGATTGATGCTTCTCACCTCTCTCTGTTCCTGTCTCTCTGTCCCTATCTATCCCTCTCTCTGACTCTCTCTCTCTGTCCCTGTAAAAAAAGAACAAAGAAAAAAATAAAGATCAAAGTCTACAATTTAATATAAATATTATATAGTTTTTTCTATGGTTTGTGATTTGGGGTTATATATAAGAAATATTTATCTACCTGAAGTTCACAATATTGTATCATACTCTTAAATGTTCTTCTAAGAGCTTTATATTTGTAGGTTTGTTAATTATACTTATGATAGATTTTGTGTTAATTTTTAGCATGGTGTGATACAAACATTAATATTTATTTCCGCATCACTAGCTACTTAATCTAACATGTTATTTCTTAAAGAAATGTTTCTTTCTCTATTGAATTAATTATAGTTTCATGAAAATAAATTCTTCTCTGTCTCTTTCTCTCTTTCTCTGCATATATATATGTTCATACATATATATATATATATATATATATATATGTATATATATAATTTCTGAACCCTTTACATTATCTAATTTATGTGTCTACCTTTTCACAATTAAAAAATGTTTCAATTAAAGTAGCTTTATATGAAATATTGACATAAGTCCTCCAATTTTGTTCTTTAAAAAAATCTGTCATTTTTCTAGGTTTTTAACAGCTGCATGTAAGTTTTAGAATCTCTTTGTCAGTTTCTACAAACAAGCCTTTTGGGATTTTGAATGAAACTCTGTTTTTTCTTGTAGATCAATTTAAAGAGAATTACCAATTTAAAATGTCAAGGATTCTGATTTACATCTATTGAAATGATCATTTGGTATTCCTCTCCGAATCTGTTAATATGGTAAAGTATATTGACTATATTAATAACAAACAAAACTTGCTTTCCAAGGATCAGCTCTATTTGGTCATAATATACTATTCATTTTATATATTGTTGAATTCAATTTGTTACTATTCTATTCAGGATCTATTGTTTATATTAATATGGGTATTAGAGGATTGGTCTATAATTATTCTCTTTTTTATTGCTGCTGTGTACTAGTTTTATTATGATGCCATAAAATACTTTGAGGGAGTATCATCTCTACTCTTTCATATTCTGAAAAGTTTAGGTAAGGTTGGTGGTATATCTGTTCTTTAATATTTCGTAGAATTTATTCATACGAAAATTTTAGCTTGAAAGTTTCCTTGTGGGAAAGATTTTGTTTATAACACATTCAATCTAATAAATAAAGTCTATCAAGATTTTGTGGGTTTTTTTTCAAGAATTTCATGGCGGAATATAATTCACTACATTCTCTTATTATTCTCTAAATGACTGCGAACCTATCTTGATTGCACCTAATAATTTCTGATTTGATCATGTGTCCTCTTTCTTTTTTTCAGAATCAGTCTAGCTGTCAACATTTTTTTTAATCTTCTTATATGTAGGTTTTGGTTCCACTATTTCTGAATATTATCTACTTGTTTTTTTGTTTGTTTGTTTGTTTTTAATTTTTTATTTATTTATTCATTTTTAGAGAGGAAACACAGAGTGAGAGAGAGAAAGAGAAAGAGAGAAAGGGGGGAGAAGCTGGAAGCATCAACTCCCATATGTGCCTTGACCAGACCAGTGCAGGGTTTTGAACTGGCGACCTCAGTGTTCCCAGGTCGACACTTTATCTACTGCGCCACCACAGGTCAGGCTCTACTTGTTTTTTAAATCTTGATGATTTCATTCCTCATAGCTGGATTTTACTATGACTGAGTTTTTCAAATGCTTAAAGCATAACATTGGGCTGCACCTGTAAGTAGCACTCATTCTTCAAGTATGGCTACAAGAAGTAAAACAAGCAAAACAAAATATTTCTACCAAGTAGGTAAACTCCACAAGATTTGCCTCCTTTTCACAATTTGCTTGCTATGGTCTGAATATTTGTATTTACAAAAATTTATGTGTTGAAATCTTAATATCTAGTATGATGACAATAAGAGGTGGAGCTTTTGATAGTTTCTTAGCTCATGAAAGGGAAACGCTCATGAGTGGCATTACTGCCTTTATAAAAGTGACCCAGAGAGCTTGTTAGATCTCTATAGCCACTTGAGGACACAAATAGTAAGTAATTTGCAGTTTGTGACTGAGAGTTCTCATATGAACACACTGAACCCTAATCTTGAACTTTTATCCTGTAGAACCGTAAAAAATAAATTTTATGAGCTACTTAGTCTGTGATTCTTTGTTATAGCAGCTCAAATGCACTAAGATACTGACTTTGCTTATTTGTTTGTTAAATCATTTAGTTTTTTACATTAACGGGTTTCTAATTTTTATTTGTAATCATCAGTAGTAATGGGCTGCCCAGCTTTTATATGACTACAGAAGAATTGGAACTATCTCAGTCAAGTGATTTTAATAGATGATATTATGATTATGCATAAATTCAATTTCTTAAGAGAAAAATAAATGAATAGAAAAAAATTTTTAGACATTAGTAGATTTTTTTCACAAGAGGGAAGTGACTTTTAAATGACCTTACAATTATTAACTATGCAATTATTAAAAAGATTGCATAATTATTTTTTACTATATTAATACTCTTCTACAAAATAATAAAATTAGGTTTTTCTATGTATCTTTCTAAATACAAATTCTTGTTTTGTCCATTTGTTTTTATGATACTTTCTATAAAGATCAATTAACATAATCTCAAAAATGCATATATAAAATGTTGAAAGTCAGAAATAATAGTATTCTGTGAGTTTGGGTTATAAATAACAATGCAAACATGTAAAATTTCAAATTATATTAGTAATTATTTTTATGTTTTTGTCATACATTATCACACTAAATTCTAATTTTTTCTTCAGAATATTTCTGATGTACACATAACCCTATTCGAACCTCTACTGAATGTTCTCCTAGAATATTGTGTAACTTAGTGTCAACATTCTTTTTTTTGACAGAGATGAGAGAGGGACAGATACATAAAAAGAGAGAGATGAAAATCATCATTTTTTGTTGCTACACCTTAGTTGTTCACTAACTACTTTCTTATATGTGTATTGACTGGGGGGACTACAGAAAATTGAGTGACCCCTTGCTCAAGCCAGTGACCTTGGGCTCAAACCAATGAAATTGGGCTTTAAGCCAGCAACTCCTTGCTCAAGCCAGTTACCCCTTACTCTAGTTGGTAAACCCATGCTTAAGCCAGTGACCTCAAGGTTTCAAACTTGGGTCCTCTGTGTCCCAATCAGATGCTCTATCCACTGTGCAACAGCCTGGTTAGGCTTATTGTCAACATTCTTATTCTCCTGAGTTGAATATACTATCCTGGTTAGAATGCATTCTTTTTATTTCTGTTCATTCTATTATGTGTTCTTTCTCTTTGATTATAAATACAGTGGTATCTTGAGATATGAACCGACCAATTCTTTTTTTTTAACATATGAGATAAACTCAGTCTGTGTTTTTGTTTGAGATGGGAGCAAAATTTCGAGATATGAGTCGTGATATGGAAAGCTGCTGCTAGTTGGCACATAGGCACATGGGTCCAGTATCGGCAGAAAAATACCAGCACCTGTTTTTTCTCATATGTTACCCACAGAATCAAGTAGAATCTTGTGCTCTGTACTTGTTCTTGCATCATGTTTGCATTATTTACTAACTTTTGTTTGTGTATTATCATGGGGCCAAAGAAAGTGAGTGTAAAAGACAGTGGTAAAAAAAAGAAGAGAATGATGTTGATAGAAGTAAAGCGAGAAATAATAGAAAAATATGAGTGTGGTGTACGAGTGATTGAACTGGCAAGACTGTACAACAGCAATAAATCTACAATTTGTACCATTCTTAAACAAAAGGATAGTATCAAAAGCACAAATCCAGTGAAAGAAACTACAATTCTGTCCCAATTAAGCACAAATATCCATGAAGAAATCAAGAAACTTCTGCTGGTATGGGTGAAAGAGAAAGAGTTGGCAGGAGATACAGTGATAGAGACTGTAATAGCAAAAAGGCACGTATTATTTATGGTGACTTGAAGAAAGAACCATCAACCTTAAAAGAGGCAGCATAAGATACGTTTAAGGCAAGTAATGGCTGGTTTGAAAATTTCAAAAAGAGATCTGGCATCTACTTGGTGGTGAGGCATG
Organism: Rhynchonycteris naso; assembly: GCA_037038555.1. Taxonomy (NCBI): domain Eukaryota; kingdom Metazoa; phylum Chordata; class Mammalia; order Chiroptera; family Emballonuridae; genus Rhynchonycteris; species Rhynchonycteris naso. Next base: position 64,045,780 of record CM072998.1, on the reverse strand, counting down.
GTGAAGCTGCGAGTGCTGATGATAAGCCAGCTGAGGAGTACATCACAAGTTTTGCTGCACTTATCGCAAAGGAAGGCTACACCCCCCAACAAGTGTTCAACTGTGACAAAACAGGATTATTTTGAAAAAAAAAAAATGCCAGGCCATAAATCCATGAAGGACCGTCTGACCCTCGCATTCTGTGCAAATGCTAGCGGTGACTGTAAAATAAAGCCACTGCTAGTGTATCATTCCAAAAATCCTCAAGCCTTTAAGACAAACAAGATTCTTAAAGAAAAACTGTGCATTATGTGGTGCGCCAATGCTAGAAAATGGGTTATGTGGCAGTTTTTTTATTGAATGAGTAAGTCTCATCTTTTGTCCTGTAGTAAAGAAATATCTTCAAGAAAATAAACTGATGAAAGCATAACTAATTCTTGAAAATGATCCATTCCATCCACCTGGTCTTGAAGATGACATTCTCAGTGAGTTCAAATTTGTGAAAGTCATCTATCTCCTACCCAACATGACTTCAATCTTGCAACCTATGGATCAGCAGATCATTTCCAACTTTAAAGAGCTTTACACAAAGCACTTGTTCCGCTGCTGCTTTGAGGTGACTAGGAATACAATTGTAACCTTTTTAGAGTTTTGGAAAGATCACTACAACATCATGATATGTTTATGCATTATTGACTTGGCATGGCAAGAGGTTACAAGAAGAACCTTGAACTCAGCATGGAAAAAGTTATGGCCTGATGTTGCAGACAGGGAATTCTAAGGATTCAAACCAGAGACCGAGACGAAGGTAGAAGCATTGGAGAAGATTGTGTCCCTCCAAAAGTCGATGGGTCTGGAGCTACATGAGGGTGACCTAAATGAGCTCGTCAAAGAACATTAGGAGGAACTCTCAACAGAGGAGTTGAAGGAGCTACAGATGATGCAATGTACAAAGCTTCTGCAAGAGTTTAGTGGTGAGGAAGAGGTAGAGTCTAAGGAAGTGATTTCTATAAATGAAATTACAGACATGCTTGCAATGTGAGAGAAGCTTTCAAGTTTCTGAAAAGAAACACCCACAAAAAGTTTCAACTGGTTGTGCTTCAGCACTTTTTAATGACACATGTTTGTCACATTTCCATAACATTTTAAAAGGCAGGCAAAAGCAAACCTCCTTGGATAGATTTTTATTCAAAAGTTCTGCAAGTGAAAGTGCTGAAAGTGCAGTCAAAAAGGTAAAAATAGGTGATGATTAAATGAAAAATACTTAATGTTAAGCTGAGGTTAAGTTTAAAGTTTAAAAAGTGCATTTTTTACAATTATGTTTTTGTGGATTCATGTTAGTAAAAAAAGTGCAGTTTAGTTTTGTTTAAAGTAAAAAAATGCAATTTTACTTTACATTTAGTGTTAAGAAAGTGCAGTTTTAGTTTACATGTCTACAGTGCCTGCATTCCTTCCCCCCTCCCTCCTCCTCTGACATTCACCTCCTTTTGCTTCACACGTCTGTCTCCAGGGTAAGGATACAGTACTAAATAACACTTTTTTTCTTTTATTTCATATATTTTGTTATGCATTGGTGAAGTATATATGTGTTTCTTAATTAAAAACGTGTCTTTTTTATAATTGAGCATGGTTTCAGAATGTTTTACAAGGCTGCAACAGATTAAATCTATTTAAATTACGTGCTGACTTGAGATACAAATTTAATTTGTTCTGTAACCAAGCTTGTAAGTCAGTCAACTCATATATCGAACTGCCCATACTGGATCCATGCGCCAATGTGCCAACTAATGGCAGCTCCCGAATCACAACTTGTATCTCAGAATTTTCCTCACATCTCAAACAAAAATATGGACCAAGTCACAGCTTATATCTTTAAAAAATTGAATGTTCTTCTGTTCGTATCTCGAGGTATCACTGTATTTTAAATGGGAGAAATTTGTTTGATATATAAGTTCATTGACTTATGAGCTCAGTTACAGAACTAATTAAACTTGTATCTCAAGGTACCACTGTATATATTATATATGCATATGTATATACACACACTTACATGTACACACAAACATATATACTATTCATATATGTTATGCGTACATCATATTTTAATTATTATATATAAACATATTTAAGGGTTTCTATTATAATGCATTATATGTTTATATAGTATGTATAATACATTTTATAATACCTAATGCAATATAAATGTATTATACATAATTATGTATGAATATATTTAATTAGTCAACATGTAACATTAAGATATTGAATGTAAACATATCTAAAAATAATATAACAACAGATATGATATAAAATTTAATATGAAATTGAAGTTTTATTTTTAGAAATGTGAAGCAAATATATAATATTATATTATCTTTTGTTGCTCAAGAACCATTTGATAACCTTGTGATGCTCTTATCTACTTTAGGGAACTTGAAGGTTTCGTTTATCTTTAGTGTCTGAAATATCATGGTAATTTGTCTAGGCCTGGGTGTTAATACCTTTTGATTGCTAGCACTATCACCATGAAAACCTATACCTTGAAATGATAAATATTTCCCCCTTCTGTGTATCCTTTTACCCCTCCTTTTAGATTTTTTTAATTTTTTTACTTTAGGATACTTAAAAATATTAACTGCCTCATCAGTTAACTCATATGCAGTTTTTTAAGCTTACTTTTTTACCTAAACTATATATACAGTTTTAATTCATCACATAAAAGAAGGGCTTTTTTATGAAAAAAAAAAAAACCTAAATAGTAGGGTATTTAGAAATACATAAAATTAGAAAGTATATTGAATAATTTTCTAAGGGCATTGCAGACATTTGCACATGGTTGTCTAACGAGGTTTCACATGGAGACTAAAGTTTGGAATGGAGCTGCAGAACACTTTCAAGTAGTGACTATTATTCATCCCAGCATTGAACTGCTGCTGCTGCTCTTTTGCTACTTCTCATTTCACCGACCTCAGTCTTTCAGTGTGCTGAAAAAAATGAGTCCTCTTTTGACCACAACTTTCTCTATCAAAATAATAATTAGCAGTCTTTTCCCAAGATTCAGCAATTATCACTTTTCCAAACTTTTTATTTTTTCTTCCTGCAATAAATGTTTTTCTTTTCAGATTTAAATAATTTTTCACAAATTATAGCTTATTGATAATTTTTTCTCGGTATTCTATTCAAGTAAACTGTAAAAAGACTATAATTGGGTTATAAATTATTCTCACTTAAAACTATGATAAGCATTTGGAGCATGAATCATTGAACACATCTGTGAATACAGGCAACAGATGTTTATTAGAACTCTCTAAACTAAATATATCATGATGTCAATAAGGCAATTACATTTGAGTTCTTCAGTGCATTACAGAAAGTGAATGCCTCTATATTATCTACATTATGCATTCTATATTTTTCTCTTTTAAATATATAATCAAAATTTTATGACTTATTTAAGAATATAAATGTAGGCAACTTGAGTTTTGTTAGTGAAATAAATTATGATTTGCACTTTAATCCATCTTAAAAAAATTCCAAGCAGTACAGTTATATAGTTTTTACAATAAGTATGCTACTTTAAATTGAAAATAAACTGATTTTTTTCTACAAATAAAGTCAGATGGACTTGTGTTATTATAATATTTATTCAATGACTATATACTAACTATTTCATTATTATATTTAGCGCAGAGACAGATTAAGTTCGGTTGAGGCCCTGGGCACAGAAGAAAATATTGGGACCCTTAAAAAAAAGATAGAGACAGGGAAAGTAAAAATGCACGATAACAATATTTTTAAATAAATAAAAATATTATGTACTATTAATGTTAAAATTGCACATATAAAACCTAACTTGGTGTCATTAGAAAAAAATGTAAAGTTGGGGTTTTGTGGGGCCCTTCACAAGTCAAGGCCCAGGGCATGTGCCTGTTTCACCTGCCATTAAGTCTGCCTGTGATTTAGTGAGAAAGCAAGACAGACAGTAAAGGAGAAAAATGAGAAACATAAGGCATAGTTGCCACACTTTAGTTGTCCATTGATTTCTTTCTCATATGTGCTTTGACCGGGGGGCTCCTGTTGAGCTGATGAACACTTTGTGCACCAGGGACTTTGAAATCAAGCCAGCAACCTCAGGGTTTTGAATGTGAGTCCTCAGCATCTCAACTCAATAATCTATGCACTGAAGCACCACCTGGTCAAGTTGTATTTGCCTGACATTTTAACATTAAATGGCATATTGATTATGTTCAATGATATATTAAATGAATGAACACATTAGTGCATCATTAATCTATAATTTTTGGTTTATATAAAAAAACTAAACCTCAAAGAACATATACAACTTTCCAAACCCTATATACAGTTGACCCTTGTACAACATGGGGGTTAGGGGGAACACTTCCCATGCAGTCAGATAGCCATGTATACTTTTGACTTCCCCAAAATGTAACCAAAATCATCCCTCAGTATTTGTGGGGTATTGGGTCCAGCATTCCCTATGGATACCAAAATCTGTGATGTACCAGTTTCCTATACAAAATAAAACGATGTAGAACAATGAACATAGTCAGCTTTCATATATTAGGAATTTTAGTTTGGATTAAAAAAAATTTATTCATTGTTGATTGAACTGTGGATTAGGGTTATGTAAGGCCAGCATTATATTTATTTTAAAAATGCATGCATAACTGTACACACACACAGATTCAGCACTTACTATTCAAGGCTCAGTAGTAGCTAATAAGTAGTAGGAAAAAATTGAAGTCAGAAACATAAGTTTAGTAGCTAACACTACCTCTCTCAGCTCAGGTTGTATTTTACTTTGTCACAAGTTATCAATCGAAAGAATTAGCACTTGATTTATTAAGAAAGATGGCATTACCACTTTTAATTCATCAAATAATTTGATGATTTTGATGAGGTCACATTTTTAAAATTTTCTGTCTTTAAATGAGAAACTCACTGTGTGTTCATGCTTATCTACCTTTTAAAAATAAAGTCATAGTAAATTTGAACAGTATTTTTGAAATAATAAGATACTTCCACCATGGTATATTTTTACTGTATCATGGAAATTTTTACTATAACAACTCCCAACACCTCTAAAATTAGATAATTCATTCATGCATTCATTCATTTGATGAAGTCTTATTTTTAATAAATATATCAAAACAATCATCAGGAGATGTCATGAAAGTTATAATTCTATAGATTATCAATTTTTTCTTGTTAACACAGCAAAAGTGCTTTCAATTATCTCTTTATACATCAGTCTAATTACAAAAGAAAACAATGTTTTAAAAAGAGTAAAATCAGAATGGCTTCAGAGTAATGACAGCATGAGAGATACTCTTGATCTTTTTCTTCAAAATTTCAACAAATTGAACAATTGTAATTCAGCAAAGGAACCCCACTGGGGTTTACAGAACTGCCTGAATTATCAACACACCTAGTAGAATAAAGTTGTTTTTTTGTTAGGGTTCTTAACAATACCACTCTCAATTACCAACATGGAAGAAGCAGTAGAATACCATGATTACACAAGGCAGAGACATAGTTCAAAAAGAAAATAAAAAAATCTCCATAAAAAATTTTAATCACATGAAAACTTTGAAGTTAAGTGCTAGATTATTCAATATTGAAGTTCTGAAAGTACTCATCAAGATGCAAATAACACCAATAAGCAGCATAATAATCTCAGAAAGGAGATTGAAACTTTAAAAACAGAGATAAAGAACTCCATACATGAATTAAAGACTGAAATAGCAAGTTTAGTTAATAGAACAAGCCAGATAGAGAAAAAAAAAATCAGTGACATCAAAGATAGGCAACTAGAGATTCTACAGAGAGAATCACAAATTTAAATACGTAAAAGAGCTCTAGAAGACTTCTCTGACTCCATCAGAAAGAGAAATATAACAATAATGGGTAAATCAAAAGAAGACAGGGAGAAGGGAATGGATAGCCTATTCAAATAAATAATGAGCAAATTTTTCCAAGCTTATAGAAAGAGTTAGAGCCTTGTATCCAAGAAACAAACAGTACACTAAGTTACCTAATCACAACCAGATCTACTACAAGGCATACCATAATAAAATTCTCAAATTCAATGACAAAGAATTCTAAAGGCAGATAGGGAAAAGAAGAACAAAACATGTAAAGAAAAATCCATTAGTTTATCATCAAATTTCACAGCAGAAACTCTACAAACCAGAAGAGAATGGACCCAAATACTCAAAGTACTGAAAGAGAGGAATTACCAGCCAAGAATACTATATACATTAAAGTTATATTTCAAATATAAAGGGGAATGGAATTTTTATAGATATGTAGAAGCTGAGGAAATTTATCACCAGAAAACACCCACTGCAGAAAATACTCAAGAGGCTTATTTAACCAGACACAAAGAACAAACAAATTAAAACTACAAGTAAAAGCTTCAATAAGGTCACAATAAAAACAAGGATAATCTGTGACAACAAAACATAAAGGGGAGAGGATAAAGAGCTTCAGTAGCAAAGGAGGATGGAGTGCAGAAGCACTAGTAAGACAAAGAAATATTGTACATATTAACATTTTTCTCTTAATAACCTAATGGTAACCACCACAAAAAAAGCCATTACTAAAATAGACAGAAGAAACAATGGAAGGAAGTATGTAATACCACCACAAAAAACAACTGACAGAAACACAAAAGAGAAGAACCATACAAAACACAAAGCTACCAAAAAACAAAACAAAATAGCTACAGGATATGCTCAAGTGTCAATAATAACCCTAAATGTAAGTAGACTAAACTCACCAATAAAGATACACAGAGTAGCAGGTTGGATCAAAAAGCAAAACCCAAGCATATGCTGCCTTCAAGAGACACTTCTAAGTTGCAAGGAGAAAAGTAGACTCAACGTGAAAGGCTGAAAAACAATTCTCAAAGCAAATAATATTACAGAGAAAAGCAGGTGTAACCTTACTCATATCTGACAGTGCTGACTTCAAGACAACAATGGTAACCAGAGACAAAGATAGACATTTCATAATAATAAAGGGGACATTGTATCAAGAAGACATAACACTTCTTAATATGTATGCACCAAACCAGAGAGCACCAAAATATATAAGACATCAACTAACTAATCTAGAAATAGAAGCAGACAAAATTACAGTCATACTTGGAGAACTCAACACAACATTGATGGCTTTAGATAGATCATTTAAATAAAAAATCAATAAAGAAATATTGGCCTTAATGATGCACTTGACCAAATGGAAATAATAAACATTTAATGGACATTACATTCCAAAATATCAGATTATATATTTTTCTCAAGTGTGCATGGAACATTCTCAAGGATATATGATATGTTGGGCCAAAAAACTTAGAACAAAAATTCAGAAAGATTGAAATTATACCAAGCATATTTTCTGACCATAAGGGTTTGAAATGAGTATTCAACTGCAAAAAGGAAGTAAGAAACCCACAAAAATGTGGAAATTAAACAACATACTTCTAAAAAAAAATGACTGAAAAAAGAAATTAAAATAAAAACCAAAAGCTCTATGTAGAAAAATGAAAATGACAACACATCATCAAAATTTATGGAATGCAGTGAAAGCAGTAATAAGATGTTTTATATGATCACAAGCTTATATCAAGAAATAAGAGTGATACCAAGTTAAAACCCTAACAACAAATTTTAAGGAACTAGGAAAAAAAGAACAAAGGCAAACCAAAGTCAGCAAAAGAAAGGAAATAGTAAAAATTAGAGCAGAACTAAAAAAAGTAGAAACAAAGATATATAGAAAGATTTAATACCACAAAAGCTCGTTCTTTGAAAAAGGTCAATAAAATTGACAAACTTCTGGCCACATTCACTAAGAAAAAAAGAGGAAAGATTCATATAAATAAAATTCTTAAAGAAAGGGAGAAATTTGGATATACAAAGAATCACAGTAGAATACTTTGAAAGATTATTTTCCACAAAATACAATAATCTAGAGAAACTGGGCAAGTTTTTAAGAACTATAAAATCTTTCTAAACTGAATCATGATGAAGTAGAAAACCTAAATAGGCCTATAAACAGGTTAAATTAGAAACATCTATTAAAAACCTCCCCTAAAAAAGCAACTAAAGATCTTCCAAAAAATAGAAGAACAAGCTATAATTTCTAACACATTTTATGAGGCCAATATAACTTTCATACCAAAACCATGCAAGGACAACACAAAAAATGAAAACTACCGACCAATATCTCTAATGAATATAGATATAAAAATATTAAACACAATACTAGCAAATCAAATACAGCAACACACGCACACAAATAATACATTATGATCAAGTGGGATTAATCCAGGAGCAAAAGGATGGTTCAACATGTGGAAATTGATCAGTGTAATGCACCACATCAACACATCAAAGAAAAAAAATTATATGATCCTATCAATAGATGCAGAAAATGAATTTGATAAAATACGAAATCCCTTCATGTTTTAAACACTCAATAAAATCAGAATAGAATGTATCTCAACATAAAAAAAAAAATTGCATGACAGGTTGACCAGGTTGTGGCGCAGTGGATAGATAATTAGGCTGAGACGCGGAGGACCGGGGTTCGAGACACTGAGGTTGCCAGCTTGAGTGTGGGCTCATCAGGTTTGAGCAAGGCTCATCAACTTGAGCCCTAGGTCGCTGGCTCAAACAAGGGGTCTCTCAGTGTGCTGTAGTTCCCCCCTCTCTCCGTCAAGAAACATATGAGATATCAATCAATGGACAACTAAGGAACCACAATGAAAAATTGATGTTTCTCATTTCTCTCCCTTTCTGTATATCTGTCCCTCTCTCTGGCTCTCTCTGCTTCTGCAACAGCAACAACAAAAAAATGTATGACAAACCATCAGCTAATATCATATCAAATGGTGAAAAAATGCAGGCTTTTCTTCTAAAATCAGGAACAAGACAAGGCTTCCCACTCTCTCCGTTTTTATTCATTATAGTTCCAGATGTTTTAATCAGAGCACTCAGTCAAGAGAAAGAAATAAAAGGCATTTATTTCAAGAAAAAATAAGTAAAAGTATCACATTTTGTAGATGACATAATCTTGTATATAGAAAATTCCAAAAACTCCAGCAAAAAATTATTAGAAACAATAAATCAGTATAACAAATTTGCAGGATACAAAAGTCCACTGTTTTTTATATGCCAATGACAAAACTTCAGAAAATTAAATAAAAAAAACAATTCCTTTTATAATTGCAACAATACAATAAAATACCTAGAAATAAAATTAACAAAGAATATGAAAGGCCTATATACTGAAAACTGCAAAACATTATTGAAAGAAATTGAAAAAGACACAATGAAATGGAAAAAATATTCCATGTTCATGGATTGGAAGAATTAACATATTTAAAACAGCTATATTACCCAAAGCAATAAAGAAATTTAATGCAATCTCCATTAAAATCTCAATGTCACTTTTTAAAGAAATACAAAAAGAATTACCAGGTTTGTATGAAACCGTAAATGACTCCGAATTGCCAAAGAAATCCTGAGAAAACAGAATGGGGCTGAGTATCACAGTACCTGACATCATATTACACTATAGAACCATAATAATCAAAACAACAAGATATTGGAAAAACACATTTATACAGATAAATGGAACAGAATTAAAAGCCCAGAAATAAAACCACATATATATCAACAAATAATCTTTGACAATGTAGCCAAAATTATACAATGGAGAAAAGAAAACCTCTTCAATAAACGGTGTTTGCAAAATTAGAAAACCACATGCAAGAGAATGAACCTTGACTACAGTTTTCCCCCCTGCACAAAAATTAATTCAAAAGGGATTAAAGACCTAAGCATAAGATCTGAAATAATAAATTACATAGAAGAAAACATAGGTACTAAATTCATGGACCTTGGCCTTGGAGAACAATTTATGGATTTGACCCCAAAGGCAAGGAAAGTAAAGGCAAAAATAAAAGAATGGGACTATATCAAACTAAAAAGCTTCTGCACAACATAAAACAAACAAATAAAGGACAAAACAAACAAACAGCCAACTAAATGGGAGATGATGTTGGTAAACAGCAGCTCCAA